>BTPG01000002.1:87516257-87938757 GCA_036245525.1 Semisulcospira habei
GTGGTCAGTGTGGCATTCTGCGCTGGGCATCACTCTGGTGAGGAGGACGTCACTGCGGTCCCTCTGACGCACTAGGACATAGTCGATAAGGTGCCAGTGCTTGGAGCGAGGATGCATCCAGGTGGTCTTTCGACTGTCCTTTTGCTGAAAAGTAGTGTTGGTGATGACCAGTTGCTGCTCTGCACAGAACTCCAACAGTAGGCGGCCATTGTCATTGCAGTTCCCCACGCCATGCTTGCCGAGGACTCCTTTCCAGGCTTCAGAGTCCTGGCCCACTCTGGCGTTGAAGTCGCCAAGGATGATGACTTTGTCGTCTGCAGGGGTGCTCTGTATGAGGCTGCGCAGGTCAGTGTAAAACTTGTCCTTTTCAGCAGGCTCTGCCAAGAGGGTTGGGGAGTACACACTGAGAAGGGTGACGTGTTGCTGGTGTCTCAGTGGGAGGCGCATGGACATGATGCGGTCTGAATGACCCGTTGGTAGGTTTTCCAGCTTAGTCGCAATGGAGGTCTTGACCATGAAACCCACGCCTGAGAGCCGTCTTTCTGATGCAGGCCTGCCTGACCAGTAGAGGGTGTACCCAGCGCCAAGTTCTTGGAGGCTGCCTTCGTCCGGAAGGCGTACTTGGGCAGTGGGCAGATGTTCACATCTGCACGGGACATAGACGACCCCGCCCTCCACGAGTCGCCTGCTGCCTTGCAGGCCTGGCCGCTTGGCTGCGGAAAGGCTAAGGGAGGAAACCCCTGACATCAAAGCCCCCGTGTCTCCGGGGAAGGCTTTTGAGCCAGAGACTAGGACAAGGACAGTCTGATATAAAACCTACGACCCGAGGACCTCGATGCCATCGTCCCAGCTTGCTAGGCCATGGCAGATGAACCAAGGGTTTAAAGGGTGGGGCCAGTACTGCGCACACTGCACTCCACCAAAAAGCTCCACCGCGCAGGCTTTAGGAAACGTCCACGGACCATGACACTGACCATTCCAAGTCCTGTAGCGATGGGCGAGGGGCGAAACGGCAGGTGAAAGATGTCACTGGAAGCCGCAGTCTCAAACCTGCATGCAGGCGGTTCAGGATATTGGTCGCCTGATGTTGACCTGGGGATGACAACATCACTCGGCACACCCTGAACGACCAAGCAGCCTTCTCTAGGGACAGCACTGCTTGCTCCACACGGAGAGGGGCCTAGAAAAGGTGGCCTAACCAAAGCTCGTCCCCTCGCAACCCCAGTTGGCTAGCCGCGGTCAACGGGCATCTTCTCATGCGGTCAAAAAACAAGAAAGAATAACGGATCCACTCTGATGACGACCACGACCGGACTCAACGTAGCATGCTGGAACATCCGAACCATGCTCGACAAAGCAGACAGCGGACGCCCCGAACGTCGCTCCGCCCTCATTGCCCATGAATTGCGGAGGTTAAACATTGACATAAGGTCTTATTGTACCTGCAAATCTCATACCTGGGTGAAATTCCAAGTTTTCCACAAATTCAATGCAGCAGGAAAACCTACGAAAACTTTATGACAGCCTCAGCAAGAAAGTTTGCTTGCACCTCACAATCGACATCAAATCATCAAAGCGACAAAGCGCCGTCTACTGCTCAAGGGTGATCACTCTTACGTCAGTCCGTCATTTTACCCAGATGAATCCAAATAATGCCGAAACGTACTTGAATATAATACCCAAATGAACCCAAATAATACCCAAATAAATCTGACAGCGTGGTGTAGTGTCAGTGTGTCTGGGCATGTGTGATGGTGTGTACGTCTACGTCTGTGTTTAGATGTGAGCCAGTGTGTGTGTGTGTGTGTGTGTGTGTGTGTGTGTGTGTGTGTGCGTGTGTGTGTGTTTGCTTGTGTGTGCGCATGCCTGTCCATCAGTCTTTGTGGATGTGTGGGCATGCCGTGTTCTCAGTTATGTGTCCCCGCCGTTAGATGGCCTTAGCCGCCTGCTCGACGTTAAACGCAAATAAAATAACTAACTGTACTTAGGTGTAAGTAGGTGTGTGAGTGCGTGTCTGTGTCTGTGTGTGCCAGTCAGTGACGTAGGAACCGTGGGGGGGGGGGGGGGGGGAGGAGGGGCGTAGGGGAGGGGGGTAGATGGGTTGAAAAGGTAGGCGTAGGCCAGAGGTTCCCTTGTCCTCCTAATACTGATTTTTTGGCAATGAAAATGGCAGAAACACATTTTTGGAAGAGAAAAATATGTCATAACATTTTGATTTTTACGTTGTATTTTTATGATGTTGCGGCACACCGGCAAACACAGTTCGTGAGTCGCTCTGTCTTTCTAACACACACACACACACACACACACACACACACACACACACACACACACACACAAACACACACACACACACACACAACTGAACATGACAGTGTCAATTTGGCTTCATTTGAGTATCACTTGAGTATCATTTGGGTTCATTTGAGTATCGCGTGAGTCATTTAGTGTTATTTGGGTTCATTGGAATAAAAGGACGGATCCACCCAACGTCATTGGTTGTGTTGTGCTGTGCTGGCTGTCTGGTTGTGACAAACTAAGTACTGTCGATGGCTTCGGCAAGGTCTGGGATTAGTCTGGTTGCTGATCTGGACCAGTACACTTGTGCTGTTTGCATGGAAATATATTGCAGACCAGTAAGAATATCATGTGGACATGATCATGTGTGAGTACGGGACCGATATGAAACGGGAAATTCACTTTCGTTTCCAATCTAGTCATAAGAATCTTCCTGTCTGGGACGCCCATCTTTATGTCAGTTCGTTCCGAACCTAATGTAAAACACTATACACAAAAGTGGACCTTACTAGCATTATCTATTTCTCAGAGTTCATATCACTATCCCCTTTCGCATGCTTTATGGGGGGTAACTACTGTTTAGTTCCCAGGGTCACCCTGGTAAGCCCCGCAGCCTGGGGGCTGGGTTTTCCTCTCTTTTTTTCTGGGGCCTAATTTGCCTTTGTCTCCCCTTGTTCCATTAACCTGCGTTTTTATCATTTTAAAATGTCTCCCTACTGTCTGCAAAGAAGTACCCAACGGAGAAAGAAACACGCTTAGAAAAGACGGGTACAACACAATTTATTAATATTTCGGGTAAATACCCTTTGTCAAAATAGACAAACAAACAGAGAGATTAGCCGCTACTTATCTTCATTAGCAGGCGAAGGAATGTGGCAACTATACTACTGTCTGCGTTGCCTGTAGTCTCTAATAATAGTTATATTGGATAGTATATATTGTATTTGTTGCCAAAGTGAGAGATGACATGTTTGCGGCTGAAGTTACAATTACATAATAATAGTTTCCCCGTATATGTTTTATAATTGTAATGGTTATTGTAAACTTCTTTTGTGTAAGCTGGAGATGGATAAATCACTGTAAAGGTGCAATGACTCCAGCATGTCTTTGGTTCATTTTGCTTATTAATAATAATAATAATAATGAGTACTTGTATAGCGCCTAACCTCAGATTAGAGCTCTAGGCGCTTAACAAAAACTAATGTACAAAAATAACTAATTACAAAAATGCAATTTACAAAAAGTACAAAAAACAAAATACAACGCATACTGTAAACAAGCTATAAAGTCACCATTCAAAAGTGCTACGCTTATGGACTCATACTGGCATTCACACACACACACTCACACACACACTACTTTTAACATAGATAGAGATGACATTAACATGACAGGTGTGTGACAAAGTCATTTGTAGCTGACAGAAAAAATATGAGTCTTTAGGGCTCGCTTGAATGCCTCTCTCGAATCCACGTATCTCAGTTCGCGTGGGAGGTCATTCCAAACAACTGGGCTTTGGTATCTGAATGACCCTCACCAAACGACTTTGTTTTGACAAGAGGGATACGTAAAACTCGAGAGTCGGCAGCAGAGCGCAAATTCTGTCTTGAGGGCGTATACAGCTGGAGAAGAGAGGCAAGGTAGTGTGGGCAGGAACAGGTAATACAACTGTGAGTCATGCATGAAATTTTGTACTGAATCCTAGCTGTTACAGGTAACCAGTGAAGAGCAGACAGATGGGGTGTGATATGATCTGATCTAGGGACTCTAAGAATCAACCTAGAAGCTGAGTTTTGAATTTTCTGGAGTTTGCCAATCAGACACTGGGAACAGCCAGCCAAAAGAGCATTGCAGTAGTCTAATTTAGACAAAACAAAAGCGCAGACAAGTACTTTAGTTGCTTCAGGTGTCAGATAGTGGCGGACTGAAGCAATACGTCGCAGTTCAGTATAGGCAGATCTGCAAACGTTCACATGAAGGCGCATGGACAGGTTACTATCAAGTGTTACACCCAGATTTTTTACATGGGGGGGGGGGGGGGGGGGGGGGGGAGAGAAGGGGACAGTGGCACCACAGATTTGTAATGACCTCGGGGAAGCAATGATCATGGCCTCAGTTTTTCCGTCATTCAACTGTAATTTGTTTGAAGTCATCCACAGCTTATTATCCAAGACACACTCCTGAAGGCTCTCGATTGTGTCCATGATCTGATCAGGTGAACATGAGTCATGGAGTTGAGTATCATCTGCAAATGCATGATGTGATATAGAGAAACGGTTAAAGACACTGGCCAGTGGCTGGACATACAGGGTAAAGAGGACTGGTCCAAGAACTGAACCTTGTGGGACGCCAAAGCGCACGGTGGATGGGCTGGATAGTTTATCATTAACAACTATGCACTGAGTTCTGTCTGTCAGATATGATCTAAACCACGATAAAGCAGTTTCATGAATGCCATACACAGAATAGAGACGTTGTAGCAAAATGTCATGGTCAATCGTATCAAAGGCAGCAGATAGGTCTAACAGTGCGAGAACAGATACTTTGCCATCATCAAGAGCCTCGAGGAGGTCATTCAGAATTTTTGCAAGCGCAGACTGGCTGGCAAGATATTTGTTGTTATTTTTTTCACATAAAGGCATGTTGTGAGTAAGTCATGTTGTTGCTGTCAAGACATAATGCAATATACAACCAAAGAAACAATTTCTACCTTCTTCTACTTATCATGCGCTACTGGGATTTGTGCAGGCTGGGGTCCGTACTTCTGATGGTGATCATGATACAGCTCCGACAGAGGCTTCAGCCTGTGTTGGAGCTGTATCATGATTACTATCAGAAGCACCCTGAAGCCTCTGTCGGAGCTGTATCATGATCACTGTCAGGAGCATCCTGAAGCCTCTGTCGGAGCTGTATTATGATCACTGTCAGAAGCACCCTGAAGCCTCTGTCGGAGCTTTATCATGATCACTCTCAGAAGCACCCTAAAGCCTCTGTCGGAGCTGTATCATGATCACTGTCAGAAGCACCCTGAAAGCCTCTGTCGGAGCTGTATCGTGATCACTTTCAGAAGCACCCTGAAGCCTCTGTCAGAGCTGTATCATAATCACTGTCAGAAGCACCCTGAAGCCTCTGTCGTCGCACGAACCCCGGCAGCACAAATCTCAGTGGCAACTGGCATGGATCCCAGCAGCACAAATCTAAACAGAAATATTGATGTGACAGAATATTGCCACAGGAGACTTTGATTAGAGACATCATTCCGGTTCAGTCCTATTGACGAAACAACCGTTGGCCAATCCCAATCTGGCAACACCCGATGAGGCTATAGCTCATTGAGGCGATACCCGCTGAGGCAATGGCCTGTTAAGGCGATGCCCGATGGGCTGATGTTCTTTATAGTTGTCTCTGAAATATTTGTCTGTAGTACAGATTCTGAGAATAAAGTATTGTAGATGTGTGTGAACATGTGATGTTGACGAGAGAAAGAAACAAGGTCCTTTTTTTAAGCACGCCTTTGCCTTTGCACATATACAATAAACATAATAAAACAAAACCATACATTCCCCATTTTTAAATACTGAAGAAGAAATAATAATAATATAAGTAGTTGTAGTAGAAGTCGTAGTAGTAACAATACTCATCGAAAGATGTATCAGTAATATGAGCACACTCATATATGCTTTCACATTGACACATACACATCCACACACACACCAACAAACACACATACGTGCGCACACATGCAAACGCTCATACACACTCACACCTAAGAGGGAAGGATGCACACCAACAAGCACACACATGCTGACGCTCAGACACAAAATGCACATCACCTCAGGTGTCACCTCAATGGGCCATAACCTCATCGAGAGTCGCCCAGTCCAATGGATATCGCCTCACCTGGACGACACCATCAGCCTTACGCACAGTCTTGTCTGGACTGTGTTCTTGAAAATGTAGCTTGATTGGTTGCTTGCTACAGCACACTCAGGCTAGGAAAAGGCCTGCTGCATCTTGCAGCAGGGGTCAGTTCTGTTGCTGTGGAAAATACATGTTGAAACATGAAATACAGATTATTTTCTTATTTTTCTGAACAGTTTCTGTGATCAGTGCCTGAGAGGCCTGCAGGCCAAGCAGCAAACATCATGCCCAAAATGCCGCAACCCCTTCAATCCACGTCATTCCAGCCCAGCTAATGATATGGAAATCGTGCTGAGGTCATCCAACGGACAGTGCCCTAACTGTGGTGTGCAGGTAAAAATTTTAAACAGTATTCCAGTTTAACCCATTATATCCTGAAGCTGATTTTATTTATTTATTTTATTTTATAATTTTTTTTTTTTTTTTTTTTTTTTTTTGGGGGGGGGGGGGGGGGGGGGAATTCTTATCTCCTGTGAAGGCTACATATATATTATAAATACAGATTAGGAGACATATATATCAACCATTTTAGTTAAAGGGTGGTGCCAGAATAGCTTGGTGCCTTGGGCATCAAGCTATTCTGGCACCATCTTTAACTTAAATGGTTGATCAAATTAATTGCAAGCAATAGTGTTTCAGGATGTCCCATATATAATGTGCAGCCAATCAGCAGCTAGGTAATTATTTAACCGCCTTGTGGTCCAGACACCGGTACTGTAAACAGTACTGGCATAAGCCTATCAAGTATCATGGAACATATTTTGCTAGGTCAGTGCCCTCAGTCAACTTGTGCTGCTACTTAACCATTATCATTTGGAATACACCGAAATAAGTTTGACTAAAATAGTTCAAGGGTAGTGCCAGAATAGCTTGGCATCTCTAAGCGCGAGATATTCTGGCACCTCCCTTGAATTAAAGCCATTGGTCTGTATCCTTATCTGTAAGTACTATAATGTAGCTTGCATAATATGGCAGTGTACAAATTTGAAGTTTTTAGCCTCAGTATGATATGGGTTAAGTGCTAGCACTCTCTTTTGTTTCCCGAAGATCTTCCCCTAGTGTCTGTTTTCTGACAGGATACTTAGCATGCTGGAATGTCACAGGGACATAACATCTGTGATGGGACAGTTATATGAGTTATTATGATGGTTACCATGGAGAACATTGTGCATGTGAGGAAGCGAAATTGAGAACTAACTGCATGTAACGGATAATTCAAGCAGAGAAGATACAATTGAAAAAATCTTATGAGAGTAGGCTTTGACTGGAAACATGATCCCTGCCCACAATCCCATTCGGGCTGAAAATTTCTCGCTCAGCTGTATGCAGATGCCGGAAAGGCCATCATCAGCAGCTTACAGCATGTGTCAATAGAATATAGAGATAGAGCTACATGCTTATGGCATCGGTGATTGCATACACAAGAGGGTTAACATAAGCTTTTACAGTTTGAAACATTTATCTTGAGACAATTCATGTATCAGTTGCCAACATTGCAGATATATAGTAAACTCAAATGTGCACACTCAACGTAAACTTTTTGCTGTTCTTAATTTTGTTTAGAACTCATGGTTTATTATCAAACCTTTTTTTCTCCCTGAGGAAAAATAATTTTCTCAGTTTATTTTGGGTTGATGGGTTATATACACACACACACACACATGTACACATACACACACTCACTAACAGGAGTGTTTTTCTGTGTCAGATGCTTCTAGCACAGCTGCGTAATCACATGGAGTCCTGTTCAGATGTCAGCACTGCTGATTACCAGTTTCAACCAATCAAGCAGACATCTCAGGCTGTCCCCAGGTAAAGAACACATACTACATTAACCTGTTCAGTCAGCCCTGAAAATGGCGAGTAATTTACTCGCCATGGCGAGTGAATTTTTTATTTGGCGAGTAAAAAAAAATACTCACTCGCCAAATGCGAGTGCCCTCGTGCGTTTTTCACTGATCCAACGGCTAACCGCCAGCCGAACATCAGGTACGCCGGCGCGTGACCTGACCGCACCGCGAGTCGCCTAACATCACTTTGCGGCAGTAGCCTAACACGTCACTCGAACTGTGCGTACCATAACAGTGGTCGGTGACAGTCGTTCTATTTTTAGTGACGAATTGGTTCGTTTAGTGGCTCGCTCAGTCGCGGCTGCGTTCAGAATCGACCCGACGCCGGCGTCCGTGCGAGTGTAACAGGGCGGGCAAACTGTTAGTTTATGTGTGGTGTCAGCATGTTATTACAAAGTGCGCGCTACATGTTGAACGCGTTACTTGCTGTGACGTCGCCGTACATTCTATTATGGGATACGGCATCGTGCGTTTCGCTTTCGATCTAGAACGAAGTTGTACATGGCGGAGAAAAAGCAAAGGAAGAACTGGAATGCTTCGGATTCTTTAATCCGGCACCGTCTGATCTTGATAATCGCTAAGAAGAAAGTTGCACTTCGACATCGCCATCTCCATCGACAAGCGACAGTACCAGAAATGCTACCCCTGGGCCGTGCGTGGCACCGCCGCTACGACACAGTTTTCAGAGTCCATGGCTGTGCTGAGTGTATTTCCATGGCTAAAGCTCGACGGCACTCGAATGGCATGCGCAATGTGCACTGAGGCAAACTCAAAAAGCAAGTCCAGAAATTTGAACAGAAATAAGTTTGTCAGTTGTTTTTTTTTTTTTCTAATCGTGGTCGATCCATCTTCTGGTACACAGTTATTAGGCAAACATTGGAGAAACACGTCTCAGTTCTGAGTGGTTAAACGGGTTGAAACTAACTTTGAAGTACATCAGTTTACACACACACACAGCACACACACACACACACACACACACACACACACACACACACACACACACACACACACACACACACACACACACACACACAGAGTTTAGACAAGTCACACTTCGGTTGTCAATCTGCCATATTCAGCAGAAAACGCTATATTCTCTGTTACAATATATTATCAAACGATCATACAAATAAATAAATAGTCTTTTTTTTCTCTGTGTGAGAGAGCTAGGGAGACAGGCTTTTGCGTGATAGCTCACCAGTTAAAGAATCTGATCATGGAAAGGACACACACACACTGTCACAACACATTTAAAGAGGAGAGAGCGAAATGAGATAATTTATTTTAATGATTGATTGATTGTACATTGTTTATCGTCCCGACAGCAACAAGGCTTTCTCAGGACGTGCCTGCACTGCTTGTGAAAAAAAAAAAAGAAACAGAATATTGAATGTATGTCGCCAGCCGGTCCAATACGTTAAATAAACCTACGCCATGGGGCCTAAATAAAGCTAAGACAATTTAGCAACACACATCCAATATCAAGAGCTACAGGCAGTGCAGACAGTTGGGAGAGTTTTAAAAAGAGAAATACAGGTGAATAGACCAAGGGTAGACAGAAACACATGCCCCAGAAAAAAACACACCCTGCCTGTGGGGCTGATCAGGGTGACCCTGGGAACTAAAATGTAGTTAACCCCACCCAAGTCCCCCAGGGCAGACCTGGGTGTGGATAATTTATTTTAAGGAACATACAGATGATGCAGTTTTTCTTAAATAAATCTGCGGACCCTCTATAATGCTAGTCTGGGGGTCTGTATGCCCTCTAAAATTTATACCTGGGGGTCTACAGACCCTTTAACCTGTTGTGCAAACAGAAGCCCAGCTCTACTTACAAAAAATAAATAAATAAAAAATCCCACCACAGTTCACATGGGGACTTTGTCAGTTATTTCTCCACTTGATACTATCAAAAGCCTGAAGTCAGGACATAAACATTAACTTGGTTATGATTGTCTGTTCAAATATTTGTTTTCAATGCCTCTGGGCAGAAAACACTCTCTAACATTGGGCGTCAAACACTTGTGGTACATTATATTGTTGAGTTGGGGGGCTATTTTCAGTAGTAAAATTTTCAGTTTTGGCTAGTAACATTTTCAGTTTGGCTAGTAAAACTTGCAAGTCACTAGCCAAAGGCTGGTGGGCAAAATTTTAGACTTTCAGGGCTGTCAGTGCCCAAAAAATTTGAGCACCAACTGCAAGAGGTATAGATCCGCACGGACCCCTGCAATCGCAGGGGCTCATGAGGATCTATGCCTCTTGCTGACACCTCTTTGAATCCATATTCCTGGGACATCTACAGCTTTTTGGTGTTGAATTGGTGAAGCTTGCAGAAATCGAGTCTGCGGCAGCTGACACTGAACGGGTTACCATCGCCATATTGTGTCGGTGAGCCCAGAGCGGTGCTTGTGCGTACTTATCTCAATCATCTGTCTAAATATTAAATATGTAAGAAAAATTTGTGACTTTGTCAACAGTGCTGTCATAGACATACTGATCTTAACCCTTGGCGTGTCGGTAGCGGTTTTAGTCACAATTTTCTGCAGGAATCATTGCGACAGAACTACTACGGACATGCAAAGGGTTTAAGCATTTTTAGGTTTCCATCAGTTTTCCTTCTTACGTAAGTGACTTACATAATTAACTTTATTAAGTTTCATTATGGTTGTGCTCACACCCATGATGTACAGCACTTTATCACCCCACATCAAAGTATGGATGCACTCATTGCTGCAACAGACAAGCAAGAACAAAGCTACATGGCAGTTGGAGAGACCATGGTAGTTCAAAGGTGGTGCCAAAGAAGTTTGAAAAGCTGTAAGTTGTTGTGGTTTTAAAATGATGTGAATGACATTTCAAATAAAAAATAAACAAAATCTTTTAATCTTAGGGATGTACCAAACCGTGCGACTTTCAAGTGCCCCTACTGCAACCAGGCCAACCTTGACTGCAAGGACATGATTGATCACTGCAACGTCAAACACAGAAATGATTGGTCCGCCGTAGTGTGCCCAATCTGTGCCTCCATGCCCTGGGGCGACCCCACCCTATGCAGCGTCAACTTTCTGCAGCACCTCAATACTCGACACAAGTTTGAGTATGAGACATATGTTGTAAGTACTGTGTGCTACATGTTGGAGTGATGCATCCATTCCTTGAAATAAATTTGACTGATAGTTCATTGATGGTGCCAGAATAGCTTGGTGCTATTCTGGCACCACCCTTGAACTAAAACAGTTGCTCTATCTTCTAATCTGTAATGTAGCCTTTTTAGGACAATAAGCAAACTTTACAAAATCAGCCTCAGGATGTAATGGATTAAAAGCAGTCAAACATGCAATACCCTCGCTTTTGTGCATGCAGCCACTGTTTACAGACCCGATGGCTGTATGCACAAGGGGGTTTAGGACCTAGACCAGTACTTTCAGTCTACAGGGCAACTCAGTATTAACTGTTTGCCTGTCGGTAGCGGTTTTTGTCGTGATGATTCCTGTAGGATTCATCACGACAGAAAACCACTATCAATGCGCAAAGGGTTAAATGGGCCAGCTAAGGCTGACATTGGCCAAAGAACCATTTGCTTACCAAGTGGGTTTTTATTTTTTGCTTGGGTGCGATAGCAAAGTGAGTCTATGTAATGCACCAGTAGTTGTCCGTCCATCGTCTGTGGTAAAACTTAAACGTTGGCATTTTCTTGGAGGCTATTCCAGCTACAATCCAGAGATGTTTACCCTTACGATTTTGGAGTAATTTCGTACAATTTTTGGCCTAGATTATGCCACTATGATTTTTTTCTCACTATTATGATCATTAAAAAAAAAAAGATTTTTGAAATCTTGATTCCAGTCCACTTTTTTTTTCTTAGAAAGTGATCAAACAAAATCCTATTTCGAAACATAACCGGGTTCATGACCAGATCCAACATTTTTCATGGCACATTTTCTCTCATCGCTTCCGTTATTTCCAGATCCTTTAACTTTTTTTTTTAATTTTTGGACGCAAAACTGTTTCAACAACCAGCGTGTTACAACAACCAGCATAATGAAAAGATTTTGCACAACCGATTTAGAAGACTCTCAGTCCAAATTAGTGGACGAGGAGACTGCTGCTCCAGTTGTGAAAAAAAAAAGAGGCCCCTACTATCAAACAAAAAATATCGATCATCGCACTCCAAAACATGGCCTTTCCTTGGCTCTTTGACAAAAGGCAGGAACTTTGTTTTTTGGTAAACTTTGCTCTAGGCTCTTCAGCTGTGCTCATGGTGGTTCATATGACTGCACAAACATATCAAAACCAAGAGTCACAAGGAAGAAGCTGGGAAATGCTCTGCAAAATCAAAATCAGTTCCACTCACCAGATTTATGATTGCAAGTAGACGCACTGTCTCTGATAAGACTGAAGATGCCTTGCAGAAAAACGTCATCGTTGCTGAAGTTACTTTGTGTGAAATTATCGCGGAGTTGAACTTACCACTGACCACTGCCGATGCTTTGACAAAGACATTCAAGAAGATATTTCCTGACTCACAAATCGCAAAGAGAGCCTTCTTCTATGCAAGTCCCGGCCTGGCAGTTTTGGTGAACGACAATATTCTAATGAACAACTGGACAGATCCAAAAGTGCTTACTACACGGAATTAAAAGCCAGATACCAAATGGCCACCTCCAGCACTGCTGAGTAGTGTCTAGTGTAGGAAAGTGTCGGTGACAAGCACAGTGACTAATTAGTATAACACGGTGATTTTTTTTTTTCATTTGTGTCTCATTTCGAGTGAAAATAAAAACCGCAAGGCTTTGTAAGAACTTATTGAATGAGATTGTATTTGTGAACGATTAAATGTGCTTGCAGAAAGCATTACTCTTTTTACCCAAGATTACTCTTTTTGGCATAGCCCATTACTCCATTTTTTTTTTTTTTTTTTTTTTTTTTGGGGGGTGGGGGGGGGGGGGGGAGGGCGGGGCGGTGTAAACCATCTCTGATATATTAACAATTTTCCCAAGGGTACTTCGTGGCAAGACATATCTAACACACCAATTTCAGTGACCTTGCACAAAGGTCAATATAAGGGTTCAGAAATGGGTCAGAAATAGCCGTATTTTGACATAAATTGTCTTATCTCAAATACTATTTTCAACTTCAAACCCAAACTTGATACAGAGATATATAATGTACCTGCTAGTAAGACCTTTCTATGCGCACTAATTTGGCTAACCCCTCGGAAAGGGTAAGGGTCAAAAGAGGTCTAGGAATATGTAAGAAATGGTGATTTTTTTACAAAAATTGTTGTCACTCAAATGAGCCTGTGACAAAAGGCCGTTTTAAAAGTAACAACCAACAGAAATGTCCAAAGTAACAACCAATAGAGATGTCTTTAAAATAGGCTTATTTTATGCACTGGTTAGTTTTGATGTATCTGGCTTGTGGGCATGTGAACTTAAAGACTTGTGATGATTTCTAGCAGAAAATATTTAAATCTGGCCCTGTCTGAAAATGTTGGTTGTTATGGTGGACATTGTTACAATTGTGGTTGTGTTGTTCTGTGGGAGCATGTGTGTATTATTCGTAGGAAACAATCCGATATTTTTTTTTAGCTATCATGATTATGAATCACGTACCTTTTTAGTAAGATTCGCTATCGTTCACACAGAGAGTGGAATTGATTGTCTTTTAATATACGGAGTTGAATCCCGAAGAGTCTAGAAATCGCTCAAATAATCTCCGCTGTTTTCTATGCGCGTCAAGTTAGCAGCCAGTATGTATTAGGCAGAATCTTGAAACTTCCAGAGAGGATTCGGGCAAGGTTGTGAACTGTGTAACTTATTTTTGTGTAACGTCATTACACACCGGGATTTCCCAAAGTTGGGGTTGAAATTAGCAGTCGAATTTTGTAGACTATTGTAGTCTATTCTAGAAAGTTCTTTTTCATCAATATTTATGATTTTCGGTTAAACATGTTCTGTTCTGATTGGTTGTGTTGTATGAATTTGCTAGATTATTCTGGAAAGCTTTTATACTATAAAAGATTGTGCTGGGAAGCGTGTTTGTACATTGTCAGTGATGGAGTTATGCAGTGTATGAGAGACGCATTGTGTCAGAAGTGTTGACATTTCGTGGAGGAGACATTGTATCAGTGTTGGTGCATTTGTGAATGCATTCTGTGGAGATCGCATCGCTGAAATAAAATTATTGTTGGAACTGTTACTCCAGTGTGGTCTACATCCTTAAGCCATGTGTGACGGGTTGCAGCTGAGTGAAGTTTCTTTAAAAGAACCTTACGTATGTGCGTCTGGTGTGATATCATACTACGACTCAACACGTTACAGACATACGGTGATAAATATAATCACATTAAGTCAGTTTTATCTTTTTTAATTACTCTCTTTCCAAAGAAATTAATTGTATAACCTGTTCTCACAGGTGGAAGTATGAACCATATTTTTTCCTTTTGAAATTAATTTTTGTGTAACAATCAGTGTTGGTTGTTACGGTGGACATACTCAGTAAATTTAAATCACAAAAACACAGTTCTTCGTGTGATTACCACATTTTCCCCCCAAAAAAAGTTTTTCAGTCATCATCCTTAGATGAGATAACAGAAATACATTTATGTTCCTGTCACTCAGCAGAGAAAAATGTTTGTTGTCACACTACTATTGGACATACACATGAAAATCATCTATGGATTAATCCATTTTGGTGAAAAGGAAAAATCTGTGAGAAATGCAAGTGTTCCAACAACAATGTCTTCATAGTGGAATCACAAAAAAAACTAATTTTCTGTTGCAGTGTAATTTTCTTGACTAAAAATATGTTGGTTGTTACGTGCACGACGTTTTGCCACAGGCTCAAATACTATTTTCAACTTAAACATAAACTTAATACATGTACAGAGATACCTGATGGTAAGACCTTTTATGCATGCTAATTTGAATGACCCCTTGGAAAGGTAGAAAGGTCAACAAAAGGGTTACAAATGCCAATTTTTTACAGAATTTAATGTTTGCTCACGTGTGAAACAAAAGTGAGCCTATGTTCTGTGCTAGTGGTTGTACATCATTCTGTTGTCCGCTGGCCATGGTAAACTTGAACGTTGGCATTTTCTTGGAGGCTATTCAAGACACAGACTTCAAACTTGGCCCAAGAATATTTTTTGGCAAGACATTTCTATGCATACCAGTTTGAATTTTGGAGGACCTTCAAGGTCAAGGTCACAGTGGGACAAGAAATAAAGCAGAACCTCCTGTGAACAGTCACCCCCTTTTACCGTCACCTTCCTTTCCAGTGTTGCAGATGTCTTCAGGCCCATGACAGCTCCAGTGTGACCGTGTGCTGACCTACTGCAGCCAACTTCGGCCTGAGGACCTTTGCTTAACCCTTTTCATCCTGATACACCCATTACTTACTAACTTATGCCTTGCATCCCTACTGGGGCATAGACCACCTACAGGGATCTTCAAGAGTCTCTGTCCCGGGCTGTCTGCTCCAGTTGGTTCCAGGTCATCTTCGTGGTCTTAAGGTCTACATCCAGTTCTCGGCGCCATGTGCTTCTTTTCAGTGTGCCCTATCCATCTCTAACGTCATTTTTTAATTTCGTCTTCTGCAGGCAGCTGATTGGCTTTATTCCAAAGTTTGTTGTTGCTGATGGTCTCTGGCCAATGGATATTTAGGATCTTGCGTAGGCAGTTGTTAATGAAGACTTGTATTCTCTTTGTGATGGCAACTGTTGTTCTCCAATTTTCTGCTCCATATTGAAGAACTGCTTTGACATTTGTATTGACGATCCTGACGTTGGTCTTGGTTGATAGTTCTTTGGATCTCCAGATGTTACGCAGTTGTATAAATGCTGTTCATGCTTTCCCTATCCATTGTTTGACATCTGTATCTGAGCCTCCCTGTTTGTCGATGACGCTACCCAAATAGGTAAAGGCATCCACCTCCTCCAGTGCTTCTCTGTCAAGTGTGATCGGGTTAGTGGTGACAGTGTTTGTCTTGAGGATCTTACTCTTGCCTTTGTGAATGTTGAGGCCAACTTGTGCGGAGGTAGCTGCTACACCTGGTTGTCATCTCCTTCATCTGCTGCTGGGTGTATGATAGTAGGGCCAAGTCTTCTGTGAAGTCCAAGTCAGTTAGCTGCTTCCAATGTGTCCACTGGATTCCATTCCTTCTCTGAGCTGTAGAAGTCTTCATAATCCAGTCAATCGCCAGTAGAAAGAGAAATGGCGAGAGAAGACATACTTTTCTGATGCCTGTCCTCACGTGGAATGCCTCGGTGATTTGTCCTCCATGTACCACTTTACAGCTTAGATCCTGATATGAGTTCCTGATAATGGTGGAGATTTTGTTCCAGTATCCCATAGTGATGTAGGAGCTTCCATTGGGTCTCTCTGTCCACGCTGTCAAATGCCTTCTCATAGTCCAGGAAATTGATGCCCATTGGGACTCTCTGTCCACGCTGTCAAATGCCTTCTCATAGTCAAGGAAATTGATGCCCATTGGGTCTTTCTGTCCACGCTGTCAAATGCCTTCTCATAGTCAAGGAAATTGATGCCCATTGGGTCTTTCTGTCCACGCTGTCAAATGCCTTCTCATAGTCAAGGAAATTGATGCCCATTGGGTCTCTCTGTCCACGCTGTCAAATGCCTTCTCATAGTCAAGGAAATTGATGCCCGTTGGGTCTTTCTGTCCACGCTGTCAAATGCCTTCTCATAGTCAAGGAAATTGATGCCCATTGGGTCTTTGCTGTCAAATGCCTTCTCATAGTCAAGGAAATTGATGCCCATTGGGTCTCTCTGTCCACGCTGTCAAATGCCTTCTCATAGTCAAGGAAATTGATGCCCATTGGGTCTTTCTGTCCACGCTGTCAAATGCCTTCTCATAGTCAAGGAAATTGATGCCCATTGGGTCTCTCTGTCCACGCTGTCAAATGCCTTCTCATAGTCAAGGAAATTGATGCCCATTGGGTCTTTCTGTCCACGCTGTCAAATGCCTTCTCATAGTCAAGGAAATTGATGCCCATTGGGTCTTTCTGCCCACGCTGTCAAATGCCTTCTCATAGTCAAGGAAATTGATGCCCATTGGGCCTTTCTGTCCACGCTGTCAAATGCCTTCTCATAGTCAAGGAAATTGATGCCCATTGGGTCTTTCTGTCCACGCTGTCAAATGCCTTCTCATAGTCAAGGAAATTGATGCCCATTGGGTCTTTCTGTCCACGCTGTCAAATGCCTTCTCATAGTCAAGGAAATTGATGCCCATTGGGTCTTTCTGTCCACGCTGTCAAATGCCTTCTCATAGTCAAGGAAATTGATGCCCAGGGGTGAGTTCCACTCTAACGACTGCTCAATTATAATTTGCAGCGTTGCAATCTGGTCAGTGCAGGATCAATCTTTGCGAAAGCCAACCTGTTGGTCTCTAAGTAGGCGTCAACTGGGTCTTTCATTCTGTTCAATACTTTCCCCGGCACTGATAACAGTGTGATCCCTCTGTAATTTGTGTGATTACTAATGTCTCCTTTCTTCAGAATCTTGATAAGATATACCTCTTTCCAGTCAGCTGGTATTTGTTCCTCTTCCCAGATCTTAAATAGTGGGTAGGGCATTCCTACTGTTGTTTCTATGTCCGACTTCATCGCCTCACCTGGGCTGCTTTCTGGTCCCGCTGCTTTTCTTTCCTGAGCTGCTTAATGGCTGTCCTAATTTCTTCTCTTGTGGGTGGGCTGTCCTATATAGGTAGGTACGTTTCAGCAGGTTCGATGTCTGGTGGGTTCTTCGGTGCTGGTCTATTCAAGAGCTCTTCAAAGTGTTCTTTCCACCTGTTTCTCTGTTCTTGATCACCCATGATTGGTTTTCCTTCTTTGTCTTTGACCGGACTTTCGGGTCTACTGTACTTCCCTGCTAGCTTCTTGGTGGTGGTGTAAAGTTCTTTCATGTTGCTCTCTCTAACTGCTTGTTCTGCTTTGGTTGCCAGGTCGTCCACATATTTCTGCTTGACTGCTCTAATGCTGTTCTTCATTCGTTTATTTGCGTTTGTGTACTCTGCTTGTGCCTTGGCTTTCTCTGCTCTTGTTTGGCTGTTGACGGCCATCTTCTTGTCCTTCCTCTCATGAATCTTACTCAGCGTGTCAACAGAGACACATTTTTTATGTTGGTGCTTTTTGCGGCCAAGCACTTCCTGGCATGTTGATGTAACTGCTTCTTTAATTCCTTTCCACTTGCTCTTGAGGGTACCTTCCTCCTCTTCCAGCAGCTCCTGTAATACTTGAAACTTGTTGCTGAGGATCAACTTGAACTCTTCCAGCTTTGTAGTGTCTCTCAGGAAGGCTGTGTTGTATTTCTGAAGTGCACTGTGCGTTGTTGTCCAATTCTTCTTTAGTTTCAGTTTTAGCCTGGCCACCATGAGATGGTGGTCCGAAGCCATGTCCGCTCCTCTCTTTGCTCTCACATCTTGCATGGACCTTCAGAATTTCTTGCTGATGCAGATGTGGTCGATCTAGTTCTTTGTTGTGTGGTCTGGGTAAACCCATGTGGCTTTGTGAATGTTCTTGTGGGGGAAAACGCTGCCACCGATGACCATGTTGCTCGATGCGCACAGATCTGCCAGCTTCTCTCCATTCGCGTTCCTATCTTTTATTCCATGGTGCCCCATGACTTCTTCATATCCAGTTATACACCCATTGTTTGAAATAAATGTGACAACCAGTATGTTAGTTCAAAGGTAGTGCCAGAAAGCTTGTGCTATTTATTTGACTGTGTCCAGGTTTTTTAGCCCATTTCACCCCAAGGCTGCATTTCCCAAATTTTGGAGGTGTCACCCAAGGACTACGTAGAAGTTGCAGGAGATGGATCGACCATGATAATCCACTACCCTTGAATTATCATGGTCGATCCATCTTTTGCTGCAGGGCTTTGAAGCTATATCTGTTACCCCTTATCATTCGGAATACACCAGTGTGTGAAATAAGTTTGACTAAAATAGTTCAAGGGTAGCACCAGAATTACTTTGCGCCTGTAGATGCCAAGCTATTCTGGCACTACCCTTGAACTAAAGCCTTATCTGCAAGTACTATAATGTAGCTTGCATATGGCAGTGTACAATTTTGAAGCTTTTAAACTCAGTATGATATGGGTTAACTCAGTTATTAATGTTTGTCTTTTTACTGTTATTATTGTTTGTTGTTTTCCTTTAACTTTAATGTTTTACAACTGTGGTGATACTTTACTTTATTGTCTGTTGTACAGGACTATCAACAAGATGATGATGAAATGCTGCGGGCTGCACTCCAGGCTTCTTTACAAGATCATTAGATGTGTCCTCTGAGGGCAAATTCACTTTCATCCCATTTGCGCATGCAGCTACAGGTACTGTTTACAGTACAGTGGCTGTACAGGGTGGTTAACCCATTTCATCCTGGTACACCCATTGCTTGAAATAAATTTGACTATGATAGTTCAAGGGTGGTGCCAAAATAGCTTGGCGCCTGAGGCGGCAAGCTTTTCTATCACCACCCCTGAACTAGAAATGATTGATCCATCTCCTAATCTGTAATGTAACCTTCTTAGGACAATAGGCCAATTTTTTTTTTAATCAGCCTCAGGATGTAATGGGTTAAGCTTACAACAGATGGTGTGAGAAACCACAGTGAAATGTTGCTAGAAAGTGTGATTACCAAGGTGCCATCACTAATATAACATTTTGGTGTGATTTCTCCATTTTCTTCTCTTCTTCCAGTGCTCACGTGCTTTAGTTATCATGTAATGATTTGACCCATTTGTGCATGTAGCCACTGGTACTGTTTACAGTACTGGTGGCTGCATGTAAGAAGGGGGTTCAATGACATTGCAGTAATTGAGGGTTTTCAGCCCATTTTTCAGATTATCAGTAGACTGTGTTTTAAGAGCGAAATACTGTAAAACATTGCTTTATTTATTAACAACAGATTCATACTACTTCTTTTGACTTTGATAAGTGAACGTGTGATGTTATTTGTTTCAGTCTATATTCATATTTAAACGATACTTGCATTAGGACACATCCAAAGTAGTTTTTTTTTTCTTTGATAAGTACCAATATATGTATGTGTGTACCTTATTCCAGCTTATTCCAGTTTGCTTTGCAGACTGAAAATTGAAACTCATGGGTGTGTAAACTTTATTGTAGGATGTAAATCATTTATTAACAACAGATTTAAACTCTGATTTGACTTTGATAAGTAAACGTGTGATGTCATTTGTTTCAGTCCATATTCATGTTTAAACGATACTTGCATTAGGACACATCCATAGTAGTTTTTTTTTCATTGATAAATACCAATACATGTATACGTGTACCTTATTTCAGTATGCTTTGCAGACTGAACATTTCAACTTGTGTGTGTAACTTTATTGTAGGACGTAAAACGTCAACTTTCTCATAAAGCGTCACTTTTTCATACACTGACAGGCATTTTGTGTACATTTTCTATTCCTGTGAATAAGGTCCAAAAAGTAAAACGTTCTGCCAACATGCTGATATGTGATGTTTATGATCATGTACGTATGTTCATTGCTGTATCTGCCTGTATTAACCCATTTAAGCCCACAGCCATATGTCCCAAATTTGGGAGGTGTCACTTATGACAATGCATCAGTTGCAGGAGATGGGTCGACCATGAAAATTCAAGGTTAGTGCCAGATTAGCTTGGCGCCTAATGGCGCCAAGCTAATTTGCCACTACCCTTGAATTTTCATGGTCAACCCTTCTCCTGCTGTGTAAGGTGTCGGGGCTAAATGAGTTAAGTGTTTTATTATGCCTATTTGTATTTGTATATAATTGTTCATATTATGTTAGATAGAGGAGGGTAGTCCAAGCTCAAAGTACAGATTTTGGTGGTTTCTAGCACAGGTCAGCCTCAGTATTATGTACTTCAGCATACAGTGGTATCTGATGTAAAGCGTACTGATCTCCGACTCCCACAGGGAAGCTGTGTGTTTTTAACCAGACGAACTGAGTTCGTGAACAGTAGGTTCTTAAATTCAAGTTCAGCTAGTTCACTTCTTAACCCTTTGGCTGTCGGTGGTGCTTTTTGTCTGGATGGGAATCATCGTGACAAAAAGCACTACCGACAGCCAAAGGGTTAATAGCAGTAGTACGAGTAGGTATAACACTCTAGTGTTTCCAATGATTCCAAAAATATTGCGTTTCTTTTGCTGGTCAGTATGGTTCATGACAACACTGTTTACAGAAAAGTGATACGGATAAACTCGGGTGCATGCATTCACACAATGTAACACAGCCGAATCAAAGAATACAGACCTTATTCATGATTTCTACATGCCGATTATGCCTTTTGCATTGATCCCATAATTAGGTAAAAAGATAATTTCTGTCTGTCAGCCATTTGTAAGATGTTAAAGATAATGCATTTCAGTTGGAGTTTGTCTTGTTTTTCAGTTTCAGCCAGTCGGATGAAAGCGTCAACAAAGCCAGTGAGTTGTTGCCACACAGAAAATATGTTAAAAGTCAGAATCTAGTTTGCAAACCTTCGGTGAATACACCTGGTAAAGAACAAACTATCTTCAGGTTGATGTCAGCCTTAGCTGGCCTGCACACAGTCTGACGTCGGCCCAAGGACCAATAGCGTGCAGTGTTTTTTCTTCACAATCTTCTGTAAAATTCAGCACTATATCAACCCTTGGCCTGTCGGTAGCAGATATAGTTGCACTGATTACTACAGGATTCATTACGACTAAAACTGCTACCAACACACAAAAGGTTAACCCATTTAGCCCCAGGACCCTGCAGCAGGAGATGACTTGATCATAATTCAAGGGTAGTACAACATGGGCTTGGCGCCTGAAGGCGCCAAGCTCATCTGGCACTACCCTTGAATTATCATGATCAATCTATCTCCTACAACTGGTACATAGTCGTCAGACAACGCCTCCAAACATTTAGAAATGCGACCGTGGGGGTAAGAGGGTTAATGCAATCACAAATAACACAGTCTGACCTTATGGCTCTTGGGTAGCACCAGTTTTACTGAGGCTGACCTGTGGTTGCACAATGTCTTTGTGTCTAGCACAATCGTAGCTGTGTTGGCATGAGTATTGACATGATGCAAGCACGCAATTGGTAAATTGTGTCATACAGAGCTGGTTTACATGTTCACAGCTTCGTTATGAAAACAAAGTACATGTACAGTACACTTTCTTTATAACAAGGTCAGATATGACAAAGTTGGGTATAACAACACTTTTTCAAAGGTCCTGAGTACATTCGTTTGAGTAAATTAGTTCGCTAATGACAAATTTTGAAACTACAAAAAATGTGGGTCTCTTTTTTTTCTCTTCTCATATTAATGAAGTTTACCGTAAAACACAAAAAGCTTAGAGTTATAGGTAGTAAGCAAAATTATAACTAATGTCTAGTATAAATCAATACAGCCTTCCCTGAGAAGTGTTGTATGTGGGGAAGAGGAAAACATACGTGGTTGACAAATTATAAACTGAGATATTATGCTTGTAAGTGTCCACTGCATTTGTTACAGTCTTTGTCTCCAACAACAGGCAAGACAAATGCAGCCTTTTGCAATGAATCAGATTTTGACAGCGTGAACAAATCTCTCTCAAATGTTTCGCCTCTTCATCAAAATTTGATGAAAATTCAGAATGTTTCAATAATTGTGTCTGCTGGTTTGTAATTGTGGACCTAACAGCTCATGGCTGTAAAGTCCAGAATCACAGATCTGCACACGTAAGGGTCATGCACATATTAGGACATGCTCAGTGTTTATGATGGATATGAAAACTGTTGTAGGGAACAAAGAAACAAAAAAACAAAAACTCTGGAGGAACAAACTATAGATGTAGAAAAATCTAGAACGTCAAATTTACAACATTGTATATTTCTTTCAGCATGAAAATGAGGACCATCTAGGTGAAAGAATGCTCTTTTAACTCATTCAGCCTGACGGCCGTATTTCCCAAAATTGGAGGCATCATCTAATGACTATGCACAGTTGAAGTAGATGGATCGACCATGATAATTCAAGGGCAGTGCCAGATTAGCTTGGCGCCAACATCTCCTGCTGTAGTGCATCAGGGCTGAATGGGTTAACATTTCAGTCATCCATGTTCCTAATGAATTGTGTGATTCCTTCTGTATAAGACAGTAATAATTTATCGTGACTAGACTGCTCTAAACTGATTTGAGTTTTATAATGGAATAAAACTTTGAAAGTGATATTGGCTTTGTAGGTATTACAGAAGTGATGGTTTACAGTCCAGTAATTTAAAGTCAACACCAAATACCGAGCCTGTGTACAGAGCACACTTCTGTATGCTAGCGAGTCGTGGGCACTCCACGCATTGCAGGAGAGGAGACAGAATGTCTTCCAGTTACACGTGTGTCTGAGGCGGATCCTTGGGACCTCATGGAAGTACAGGACCACAAAATAGAAGTCCTCAGTTGTGCCCAGATCCCAAGTCTCTTCACCATCCTTCGCCAGCGCCGCCTCAGATGGCAAGGTCAAGTAGGCCATATGGACGATGGCAGAATCCCAAAGGACATCCTATATGGTGAGCTAACTACTGGCAAAAAGCTGTTGGGTGCCCCCCACCTTTGCTACAAGGATGTCTGTAAGTGCAATCTCAAAGCACAGGACATCAACATGCAGGAAGTGCTTGCCAAAGACAGATGCCAATGGAAAGAGGCAGTGAAAAACGGTCTGAAAGTCGTCGAGGATAACTTCCAACAAAATGTTGCCGACAAACATGCCAACAGTCCATCTTCAAATGTCGCCACTGTAATGGGGATTGTCATTCCTGTACTTGCCTGTACAGCCACAGCAGAAGTTGTTCAACAACCTAAGACCAAAGTGACATTATTTATTCATTCAACCCCACGCATGTATTTCCCAAATTTTGGAGGCATCATCTAACGACTATGCACCAATTGCAGGAGGGTTGGCGCCAAGCTAATCTGGCACTACCCTTGTATTGTCATGGTCAATCCATTTACTGCTGTAGTGCGTCAGGGCTGAATGGGTTAAGGGTGCTACTCTATGGTTTCTCAAGACTGACGATTGCCTACATTGTATTACAATTTAAAGTGTGATTTGGCTTGAAATTGAATAGTAAATGAAATAAAGCTTTGTGAAAACAACAGTCGTGTGTGCTAATGCCTGTGTATAGGTCAGCCTCTGTGTTACGTGCTGCAGTACACACATATCTGATATACATGTAATGTGCACTGGTCTTAGGACCCCACCATTGTGCCCAGTTTGCAAAAGGTCATTGAGCCGACATAAGACTTAGCTGGCCTGCACACAGCCATGTGTCGGCCAGCTATGGCTGACATTTCAATTTCAAGATTTTATGAAATGTAGTGTCCATAAAAAAAATGTTTATCTTTGCCTGCTGAGCATAAATACAAGTTAGAAAACAATATCACAAATGTTAGTGAAAATTGCATGGACAGTTACAGAATCACAAAAACAAAACATTAACCCATTTAGCCCCAAGACCCTACTTCAGGAGATGGATGGACCATCATAATTCAAGGGTAGTGCCAGATTAGCTTGGCGCCTGAAGGCGCCAAACTAATCTAACACTATGCTTGAATTATCATGGTCCATCCATCTCCTGCAACCAGTACATAGTTGTCAGGTGACAACTCCAAAATTTTGGGAAATGCGGCCTTGGGCTCAAGAGGGTTAAATATTGCACAGCACACTACTAAATTACCAAATTGACCTTTTAAATTACAATACAAATTACGCTAAATCTGTGATCAATAAAAAATATAGCATAATAGTTTGACACAAACATCATACGCATGCCCAGACATATGCACACTCATGAATGTAGTGTAAGACTTCATTTAAGAAGATGCTACAGACAGAAAATGTATCGCCAGTAAAACAAGAAAAGATATCACGCTCATGCACGCACACACACTTGACATTGCACATGCTACAAATTTGACATGCATATGCACACCATTTGTCAATGCCAGTGAGCATACCCCAACTATGGCAGTACTCCAGCCCTCTGAAGGCACAACACAAGTCCAGCATGAGTGTGCTGGACCATAGACCATAAATATTGTGGTCTATGGCTGGACCTACATGAGTGACATGAAACTGTTTTGTTGCCTGTGGCACTACTCAAGATTTTAAAATTAATTTGTTTGAGTACATACCAGCTAAAAGCAGGCTATACTGTAATACACAGACAGTCATAAAGTACTCAATTCCTCAAATGAATGATCTGCAGACACAAACTCTCTCTCTCTCCATTCTGTCTGCCACTGACGCACACACACATACACACACAGTATGTTTGTCAGTCTAACGAACACACGCGCGCGCGCACACACACACACACACACACACACACACACACACACACACACACGACTATCCGACGATACACATGCACAACGCTGTATCATTTATTTCATTTGGGTAAAAAGATGGACTCATCAGAGTAGCTTCCCTTTACATCATGGCGACTTCCACGCAAAGAAATGAGTTAAAGCAGAAATTTTCTATTTCTTGTCATCTGTGGTTTTGATTTCACTTAAGAAAAGATGAAATGAGGAGGGCTTTGTGCATTTTTTTGTTCTCCTTTCCGCATAGCAGACATTGGCATTGTTTTTACAATAAGCGGCTTGCTGTTGCTCTGCATAGAGGCCCACGCTTACTGGCACATTTACACTTTTGGCGGCGGTGTTCGCTGTTCTCATATAGGGACATACCGCTATTCATTGATGCTGATAAACTGAAAATGGCTTCTGCACATAGTACTGACGTTTCTTTATCAAAGCGTTCAGGTCTGCCTGACATGGAAACCAAAGAACTTATTTCTAATGAAGCAGTCCCAAAGTTGTCCAAAAAGGCTATGAAAAAGGTTTGTGAAATAATGAAGTACAATTTAGTTTCAGAAGTCTAGAGTTGTGTACACTACATGCGTAAATCTTGAAAGGTTAGTTTGACATAATATTAAAGCGACCTGTTCATGGCTGTAAATGGTTATAGCTCAGTCTCTGTTATAAATGTTTTTGTGTCAAGTCTTACAAGTTACAATACAGGTATTATCAGTCTAGCAGTTTACACAATTTCTGCAGAGGTGAGTAACATTGGTTTGCAGGTATGAAACGGAAGTACTAATGCCATATGGTTATGTATAACGAAATTATTTGTCCTTAGGAATAGGATGGAGACCTTTTTGTAGAAGTGTTTTTCGAGCACTGTTTGTTCGCTGAGGGGGAACCAGTCTGTGTAGGCTGCCCGGATAAGATGCAAGACATTTTTTGTGCATAACAACATTTAAAATTGTAATCGTACAAGTCACAAGTTTATTTTAGTGATCAAATTAAAATCATCAGCAAGTAAATATGTACTACATATTTACGATAAAATAATTTAAAAAAGTAATATTTTTAATGTCGTAAGCATGCTCCTGTCGCTAGTTTAAAAATGGTGGTCATCGAGATGCCTTCGAACGAAGGCAATCAGACGTGCATGGTTGATGCAGGTTTACTTTGCTCCTGAAGTGAGACGGAGATTATTTTTGGTTTGAATTTTGAAACACTTCGTATCAACGTCATGTATATTATTTTTCCAGGTTTTGAAAGCAGCCTTTCCCATAGAAGTAGAACTCGGTCTTTTGTGGGAGGAAAGCATATTGAAAGTAGACTCCTTCCGTACATGTTTTGCATTGTGTCTGCCAACCATCTTCAACATTTTAAAGACCTTTTGTCCAGATACAACATGCATGTTATTTGTGTGTTTTCCAGTGTACTGGCTCTAAGTGTAGACCTGCTCTTTTTGATTAGTGGAGATGTGATTTTTAACTGGTCAAGCATGGTCTTATTCGTCTGGTCTTATAGGCACACGCCAGGCAGACTGAAATCCTTCTTCAAACTTTTGCATCACTATGTTCAGCTGAACACCTAAATGTTTGAATTTTTGTTTTTGTAACTCATTCATCCAATCTGCACTCAAAGACTCACAAGAACTCTTATGATCAAGCTTTATCAGGACTGCATGAGACAATACTGATAGTAGCCCTCTCCATTATATTACATGTTTTAATATTTATTTTATTTTTTTTATATTTGTTATTGATTAATTTATTTATTCATTTACATATTTATTTATTAAGTATTTATTTAGTAATGGATGGGAGTAATTCCTTGATGTACACAATCACTAGTGCCAGTAGTGGTATGGTGGTGGCCACCAAGGAGAGGAAAGGAAGGAATTTGTCATTACACATACATCTGTGCATGTTCATAATCTATCCTTTTCCTTAGCATGCACATTCATATGTCCCAGGTATCTTTCTTATTTTGTTTTATTTTATTTATTATTATTTATTAATATTTATTATTATTATTATTTTAATTTGTGATGTAGGTTTTGTACATACACATCAGCATACAACATGAGGACATACCTGTACACATATGGTAATAGATGCCATACCACCCGCTCCCAACCCCACCCCACATACACACATAAAACCGCAGAACACTCATCAAAAGACATGCACATCTGTGCATGTTCATAGAGAATCCGTTACATAGCATTCATAATTATGTCCTATGTATCTTTGACTTTATTTTATTTATTTTTTTGTTTGTTTGTAATGTAGGTTTTGTACATACACATCAGCATACAACATAAGAATATACATATAATATAAGAGGTGCCATACCGCCCGCTCCCAACCCCATCCCACATACACACACAAAACTGCAGAACACCCACCAAAAGACATCTGTGCATGTTCATAATCTATCCTTTACTTAGCATTCATATGTTGCAGGTATCTTTGACTTACTTTTTTTTTTTTTTATTTATTTATTTTTTTGTTTGTTTGTTTAAATATAAACACACAAAACCACAGAACATCCACCACAAGACATGCACAAATGTATACTGATAGGTATTAGTGGACTGTAAAACCTATATATAGAAACTTAAGGTTAACCCTTATCATTCGCAATACACCAGTGTGTGAAATAAGTTTGACTAAAATAGTTCAAGGGTAGTGCCAGAATAGCTCGGTGCCTTGAGGCGCCAAGCTATTCTGGCACTACCCTTGAACTAAAGGCTTTGGTCTATATCCTTACCAGTAAGTACTATAATGTAGCTTGAAAATGGCAGTGTACAAATTTGAAGCTTTTAGCCTCAGTATGATATGGGTTTTGAAAGTGGCTTATATTGACTGCCTTTATGTTGTCTGCCCACCTACAAATCTAATTTATACAGTTAATCCGCACTGCACATGCAGCCATCAGTTCTGCGAAAGTACTGTTGGCCTCATGCACAGGAGCACCAAAACTTAGAGACAAGGCCACACTTAAAAATAACAGAACTAATTATGCAACCACTAGTTCTGTAAATGGCACCTTTGTAAGCAGCAGTAGTGGACAAATGCACACATACATGACGGATGATGCCACCACTGATCACTTTCAACAACAGGCTACCAATACACATTGATCAGTGATACTGCGCACTAGCCTGCACATGCAGATATCAGTTCTGTAAATAGTACCCGTGGCTACATGCACAGGGACACTAAACTTGAAGATGTGGCCACAACTGACATCTCAAACAAAACACTATACCTACACACACATTTTCAATGATACAGTCAACCTCTGTGTGTGTTAGGCTGGGCAGGCTTAATGTCTGTGACTATAAATCTTCCAGCGAAATGACAAAGCCAGTAAGAAAACAAGAAAACAGCAGCAAGTACATGTATTTTGTAACTCGTTCAAATAAAACATAAGATCATTGAGCCCAATGGTGATATGAGTGGGTGATGGAAACAGTGAAAGAAATAGTATGTATACATTAAATAATAATAATAATTATGGTATTTATAATGCGCTTATCTTATAATAATTATAACTCTAAGCGCGCACTCACAACTCGCGCACGCATGCGCACGCTTTAGACAATGACTTGCGTACCACAAACAGTGGAATACATTACGACGGTCAGCTTGGGGTGGGGGAGTGTGGTGATATAGTGCTAAAACTGTTGAAAGAGGTGAGTTTTGAGGGCGGACTGGAAGGAGGAGAGAGAGTGTTTCTGACGGAGAGAGAGTGTTCCAGGTGGATGGACATTATGCAGTATGTGTCTCCCCCCCACACACACATCTCTTCACCCTGCTCTAAAACTAGCTGTCGGTGTTCATCATAAAACATACCTCATTGGATGATCACTGGACTGACTGATTTTCTTTCTTGTTTTAATCCTGATATATATGAGTTCAATGCTAGTGCCAGCTGCTAAGAATGTTTGCAGCGAACTTCAAATGTCAATAGGTAGACAAACTGCAAATTATGCTGCAGCAAAATACAGTTCCTCTTTTGTGCAGCTAGGCCATGGCTAGTAAGATAGGGTTTAATTTTAAACAAAACGTTGCATTAACTTTCACATTGTGCTGTATATTCTTTCAATGCGTAATGTACTGTACCATCAGTAATCACTGAGACTGCATGGCAGTGACCACACATCACAACATAGCTTACCAGTGCAA
Source organism: Semisulcospira habei (assembly GCA_036245525.1). NCBI lineage: Eukaryota > Metazoa > Mollusca > Gastropoda > Semisulcospiridae > Semisulcospira > Semisulcospira habei. Next base: position 87,545,866 of record BTPG01000002.1, read on the forward strand.
CTGATTGGATTAAAAGTACAGTAATTTATAATTAATCAAGTTCCAAAACTTTGTTCAAGCATGACAGTTAAAACCAAGTGGTGTGGTACTATCTCTTTTACATCATGCAACATTTTGCACTTTGAAATTGGTTGGGCAGCACCAGTTTGGACAGGCAGTTTATTGAGTGTTTAGCACATTAGCTGATGTAAACGTGGGCCTGTGCCACCAGGGAGAAGGGGAGGGCCCAATGAACGAAAGGGGGTGCTAGAATATCTCTTAATCCCAATATCTTTGGAAAGCAAATGCAGAAAAGTTTGTTGACAAACACACACAAAAATGAATTTTTGTAAAAAAATTTTTTTTGGGGGGAAGGGGGGGGGGGGGGGGGGAGATAAAAATATTCTTGGAGAAGAAAATCTAAAGATTTTGATTGCTGTGGTTGATTTCTGTGAGGCTGGACTGTCACTTGCCTTCCCTGCCCCATCTCCCCGCAACCGCACATCAAGGCTGTACTATCAAGGATCAATATTTAATAAGCCCTTTGCCCTGAATTTAATATTTATTATGTGCTTGGGTATGTGCTGATGAATGTGGTGTACTTCTCTCTGTTTTGAGAAAATAAGTCAGCTTGTGAGGTAAACACAATTGACAATGTAATTTAGCTGTGATGGTGAAAGGCAAGAATTAGTCTCGCATAAGTACTGATGTGCAGCTACCTTCATTTTGAATGCCAGCTATTGATGATTAATGTGCATCCGTGTATGTTTCATATGGGGATATTGCATTGGGACTGACACGTGCATCGTGTGGGTGGTATGATGGTCCACAACATTTTGAGTCGAAATGTCCTGTGTAAATCAAATATCGGTGACATAATCACTATTTTGAATAGTAATGATCATATTTCCCTCGGAACATTACATAAAACAAAATTAATCACATTGTTTTGAGAGATATGCTTGCCGTTAGCTCCCCGCATATTACTGTTTATTGCGCCATCGGGACCACATGCGATGAATGCCGAAGTGTAAACAGATAGGAGCTCTAATTATTTGAATGCATTAGCACATGTTGTTTTCCGCAAAGTACAAATCATTTTCAATCATTTATTGTGAGTTATCTCCAACAAAGAGTTCATAATATTATTTTATTTAACTGTGACTAGGCGGTCAAATTTACTGAAGCATAGTTTTTAATCTTGTCCCCCAAGATAAAACTGCAAATGGTGGAAAATTGTCTGTCGGTAACTGACAGGCCACGGTACACAGTGCCGTTTCCGTACTGTCCAGTCTCTTAGCCTTAGTCAGTCCCAGGCATCCCCTAATTTTTCAATCCCCTAAAAAACACTACCGCCCACCAGCTGCACATTTGCCATGCACAAAATAACAATAAAAACAGCACATTGACGGTCTCATTTCTTGGCTATGAACCTGATTCCTTACCAACCCCACACCCAAGCACAGCTGAAATCAGCGTGCCCCTCAAATCACTACGTCAACGGCAACTCAACATAGGTGCACAATTCTCTACTGAATAAGCTCAGGATGGTATGAATCAAAGCCTCCTCTCATCTAACTAGAAATTTCCAGCAAATTTCAACATTCAGCCCTACTACAAATTTTCAAACAAGGCAAAAATTATTTTTAAAAACACCGGTCCTCTTACTGCCTCAACTGGCCAAATTTGACTATGTAATGTGACCTGAAAAGGAACTCTCCCACCTGAACACCATTCAATCTGCCATCAGTGCAACTCTTAGACACTAGCTAAGTCAAACCCAAAGTAACACCATTGAATGTTGCTGCATCTTTAAGTTATGGTCCATTATGTGAAGCGCGTTGTTGTGGTGTTCACTATGCTGTTGATGTTTTGGATCATGCATATCTGATGCCATGAAAAACAGACTAGATATGGTCAGAATGCCTCCAAAATTGGCATGTACATCAAGTAACATATCTGATTTTTAGAAATGTTGCACTTGAGACACAGGCACATGAAAGTTTATTTTTTCATATTTTTCCATTACCCCCCCCCCCCCCTACTTTTTCTGTTTTTCCAAGTTTACACACACATGCAATGCAGTCAAACTGACTTCTGGTGTGCTGGACAACTGAGAAAAAGTTACCATGACACTGGCATTGATAAAAAATGAGCTTTCAGACCCAAGGCTATTTCCTTGTGTATCTCAGGGCAGCCAAAAGGACAACGGCCAGGCATCCTCATTGACCCTGTTGTCTGGAGACAGCAAGCAGGAAGAGGCCTGTAACCAGATGCCATGCCCTATATGCTGCATGCAATCTTTTCCTCAGGCAAAGGGGTCATAAAACAGCTATGCACTTTAAACATTAAGTCTACTGAGGTATCTACAGCCAAAACTATGCTACGCGGGACACACCACACACCAAAACAAGTGTCTAGAGTGCTTATTTAGGAGGCAGCAGAGAAAAATGGTTATGTACAGTTCATTTTTATATAAAACACACTTGTCAGAGTCTCAAAACACCTCAACTCATGTTACAAATGCAGTAGGCATGTGTGTGCCAAACTGGTGAACACTCCTGTAAAAGCCTGTACTGGTGGCTGCAACTGCGGTTCCCATAACAATGCACTCAAATGAGCTTTATGCAGTATAAAAATGCTTATGTTTAGCTCAGAATAGACACCAAAGACATCTCTCATGACAATTACAGCAGAATGACACCTCAGATGCAGCCAGTGTAGCAGGACCATGCAAAATAACACTTCTGCATGTCACATTATTTTGGCTTATTTCACTCTGAGGTCAGCTGTCTAATGAAATACACACGCTGACACTGTTTCATTGTAGTTTTCATCTTAACCTTTGACCTTACCCCCACCCCCCTCCCCACCTCCAATCCACCTCCAATCTACCCCCCCCCCCCCCACCCCACCCCACAACTTCAATAACTGAAAGATTGCATTTTAAAAAAAAACGCATTTATGAAACTGAACGCCCCAAACCACACCCCTTTCAAGGCCAAGGTCACAGCTCAGGGTCAAAGGTCAGACTCATGACTACCTGTAAGACAAAATAAATGAACAAACACACTAAACATAGCTCACAGTGCAGGTAAACAGGGTGTTGCCATGGAAAACATGCAAAAACGCCTATAAAACTGCAAACACAGCGATTTTGGGGAAAATTTTTTTAAAATTCATGATTTTCTCAGTTTTCCAACTGCAAAAGTCCAAAATCAATGATATGGTAACATTAAACCAGTTTCTGATCTATATCACATATGGCATGTGGTGCCCTGACAGGCCACGGTACACAGTGCCGTTTCCGTACTGTCCAGTCTCTTAGCCTTAGTCCCAGGCATCCCCTAATTTTTCAATCCCCTAAAAAACACTACCGCCCACCAGCTGCACATTTGCCATGCACAAAATAACAATAAAAACAGCACATTGACTGTCTCATTTCTTGGCTATGAACTTGATTCCTTACCAACCCCACACCCAAGCACAGCTGAAATCAGCGTATGACTATGTCAACGGCAACTCAACATAGGTGCACAATTCTTTATTGAATAAGCTCAGGATGGTATGAATCAAAGCACCAAACATGTCTCCTCTCATCTAACTAGAAATTTCCAGCAAATTTCAACATTCAGCCCTACTACAAATTTTCAAACAAGGCAAAAATTATTTTTAAAAACACCGGTCCTCTTACTGCCTCAACTGGCCAAATTTGACTATGTAATGTGACCGTCAGTACAAACTTAGCTACAGAATAATGTCTCCATCCTCCGGTGACACAATTTTGACATGGGCATAATGTATTTGTCCCATACTTCATTTTGATATACCCAAACCTTTGTTACACTGAAGAATATCACTATCTCGTAAATGGCTGATCATCTATGAAGGGCATCTGCTAGACTGTATAGTCCTATCTATCAATAGTCCGACTTATTGATAGTCCTATGGCCGATAGGCCTACCTGTCAATAGTCCTATGACCAATAATCCTGTATGTATCAATAGTCCTATGAATGGTGAATGCATCTCCACCTGACCGGCATTGGGTAAATAGGTTAAACTTAACCCTTTTTGCCCCAACCCTACAGCAGGAGATGGATTGACCATGATCATTCAAGGATAGTGCCAGATTAGCTTGGCGCCTTCAGGTGCCAAGCTAATCTGGCACTACCCTTGAATGATCATGGTCAATCCACCTCCTGCAACTGGTACATAGTTGTTAAGTTACACTTCCAAAATTTGGGAAATGCACCCTTGGGGCTAAATGGGTTAATGAGGGAACAGGACAAAAGTGGATTAAAAACGTGCTGCTGCCTGCATGACGTACTCTGTACCCCTCAGCCAGCCTTACACTTATGACTTGAAGGCTGAAAGGGTGCCAGTGCAGGTTGTTTCCTGGGGTAGCTGATTCTACAAGAGGATGTAAGCAAGGAATCTAGCTGGCTTGTTGTCCTTGACCTGGGTAGTGGGACTTTGTGGGGTTGGCCTCTAGGCGCCCTGTATGTGAGGGTATCCGCAAGGGGCCCATGTGTCATCAAGGCTATTAACAATTTTGTATGCCATGGTGGCCTTGTCCAATAGCTGTCCCTCATGGGGGGGGGGGGGGGGGGGGGGGGTTGAAGATAAAGATTCTTGTGATCTCTGTTGTGCTAGTTGTTGTTGGTGGGAAGTCGCAACCCAGTAAGCAAAAGTCCTCAGGCCCATGATGGCCACAGTGGGCCTGTGCACAGCTGTGCGTGGGCCCACTGTGACCGTCGTGGGCCCGAAGGCATTTTGCTATTGGGGAAAGGATGTGCCTTGCTGGTCGCATTGTTCTTCTTCCAGTGAGTTTATTAGTGACTGTTGATGAGGCATGTGCATGCATGCAAAAGTGACTGATGGTGATACCATAATGTTTGTCATGTGATCTTTTCTGTTTCCAGCGACTAAAAAAACAGAAGCTGAAAGAGCAGAAAAAAGGAAAAGTATCACCGGATACCAAGAATGCTAATCCAGGCTTCGACATGGACATCTTCAGTGAGACAGAGTACTACTTTGAGAATGGTATGGGTGCATCAGGCAGTTCATAATTTGTCATTATCATAAGTATGTCAGTTGTATTTGTCTCAGAATTACCATCAGTTAGTGTGCGTGAGATGAAGAGGAGAAAGCTATAGTAACGTGCATGTAAACATGTACACAATGTATTCATATTGCTGTCAATAATTTGCAGTGTGTACACATGACATTATTTACCTGTTACTTTGGCCATTCACTGTGTAGCTGAGTTATCTTGAGTTATATTATAAATATGAGAAATGCGCTATACAAATACCGTGTATTATTATTATCTTGACTACATTAACCCTTTTAGCCCCCAAGGTCCCATTTCTCAAATTTGGGAGGTGTTGCCTGATGACTATGTGCCAGTTGCTGGAGATGGATTGACCATGATAATTCAAGGGTAGTGCCAAATTAGCTTGGCGCCTTCAGGCGCCAAGCTAATCTGGCACTACCCTTGAATTATCATGGTCAATCCATCTCCTGCTGAAGAGACTCGGGGCTAAATGGGTTAAACATTGAAGTGTTTGTGTGGTATGTAATTTAACGTGTGTGAGTGTGAAGTTGGGCGGGGCTGGGTGATACACATAATAAACGTTTGTCTGAGACACTTTTAACTGTCTGTATTTGTTTGAGGTTTGCGCAAGGTGTACCCCTACTACTACACATTCTCAACCTATGCCAAGGAGCGTTGGTATGGACGAACGCTGCAGGATATCTTTGAGAATGAGTTTCGGGTTGACTCCCCAGACAATTTTGTAAGGATCAATATACCTGATATTGTCTGTTTTACTATGTGTCACTCAATGTGCATGATATGTCTGTTTCACCATGTGTCACTGTAAACTGGTCTTTCCTATTTACCTTTGAAGTCAGGGGGGAAAAAGTCTGCTTCCCTAACACGCTCCATCAAGGTGTGGATTGACAATGATAGCTAAAGGGTAGTGCCAAAATAGGTACCAAGCTACTCTGGCACAACCCTTGAATCATCATAGTTATCTCCTAAACTGGCGTGAAGACTTGTTCAGAGAATAGCTTCTAAAGATGTGAATGTCGACCTTTGAGTTGAGTGCGTTGACTCGTTTAATGCTAGGTTGTGTTTCTGGCATCTTTGTTAATTCAATGTCAAAACCCCAGCTGTCCAAGGCACATGGATACAAAGTGGTGTCAGCATGAGGCATAGATCCTCATTATCCCCCACAAATGCAGGGGCCCATGAGGATCTGTGTCTCTTGCGGTTGGATTGTGTTCACCAATATAGCAGTGAAGGAGTTAAACATGCCTAACCCATATCATACTGAGGCTAAAAGCTTCAAATGTGTACACTGCCATATGCAAGCTACATTATAGTACTTACAGATAAGGATATAGACCAATGGCTTTAGTTCAAGGGTGGTGCCAGAATAGCTTGGCGCCTAGAGGCGCCAAGCTATTCTGGCACTACCCTTGAACTATTTTTGTCGCACTTATTTCGCACACTGGTGTATTCCGAATGATAAGGGCTAATCTGTAATGTAGCCTTCATAATTGTAGGACAGTAAGGAAACAAAAAATAAAACTCAGCCCCAGGATGTAATGTAGTGGGCATCCAAAATGTAAATGTGTGTGTTTATTTGTTGCATGCAAGAGGGCTTCAGTAGAAAAGGGCCACCTGCGAGTGAACGGGGAAACGGCATCCAAGGACCTCACTTTGAAAAATGGAGACCTCATTGAACACATGATTCACAGGTATCTCGTTAGTCCAGATTGCCGTATTAACAAAACTCCCTTCTGCATGCAGCCACCTGTTCTGTTTACAGCGGTGGAGGCTGCATGCACAGAGAGGTTAACCCCTTCCCTGCTACAGTACGTACATTGTTGTTTCTGAAATCTTGGTTCATTCAACGACCAAAAGCCAACGCCGTCCAAGAATCATGGATACAAATTGGTCTCAGCAAGAGGCATACATCCTCATGAGCCCCCGCAGGCACAGGGTGCTTATGAGGATCTATGTCTTTTGCAGTTGGTGGGTCGTGTTTGTTTTTTCTCGTCAGTCAAAGGGTTAAGGATACAGCCCGTACTAATGCCTTTGCCCGCTAATCTGAAACACTAGTTTTGTCTGCATGCTATGTATGAGCAGGAGTCTGAAAGCACGGAGGAACTGTGTGCAAAGGTGACTGTTCCATAATTTATTATGTCTTGACAGCTGTGTTTGGAATGCCTCTTAACCCATTCAGCCCTGAGTCCCGACAGCAGGAGACTGATTGACTATGATAATTCAAGGGTAGTGCCAGATTAGCTTGGCGCCTTCAGGGTCAGTCCATCCCCTGCAACTGGTACATAGTCGATAGGCAACAATTCCTAAATTTGAGAAATGGAACCTTGGGGCTAAAAGGGTTAATATGGTTGTCCTGTAAACCTCGCACTGTTGCTCAGAGAGTAATTCAAGCCAATCTCTCAGCGTAGCTCATGGATACTTTCTGGAAGACCTTTCTAACTGAATAGTGCCCTCTTAAAGGTCAAGGTCACAAGGGGTCAAAAGTAGGTAACATTGCCATATTTTGAATATAATTTCCCCCCATCTTCAAACTCGGACTTTGCACCTTGTGTTACTTGCACAGGGCCGCTTATGTTAGAATTGCAGTCCCTTACCTGCATGAAAAGAGACAGTACAGAATTGACCAGCTCCACAAGGAGGGTTCGCCTCTCAGCCTCCCAGGAAGTGGCTGAGGTCATTCGGGATTTCACATTTTCTGCATTTGCTTTCGGATTTGAACGCACGGGATATTTAGATGATGAGCCATGAGGGTCTTGTTCGTCCCAGAAGAGGCTGCTGCAGGCGCCAAGCTAATCTGGCACTACCCTTGAATTATCATGGTCAGTCCATCCCCTTTAACTGGTACATAATCGATAGGCAACACCTCCAAAATTTGAGAAATGGAACCTTGGGGCTAAAAGGGTTAATATGGTTGTCCTGTAAACCTCGCAGTTTCAAAACCACGCAGGAGCTCTACAAGTTCCCTAGGGTCTCAGCCCCTCATTAGATGTCACGCATACCCTGCCCAAGCTGTTCTAGCATCCATTATTGTCATTTAAAGAACATGGGTATCTAAAGATTAAAATTTGGAGACTTTGACAAACAGCCTATCTGGTTTGTAGGAAAACAGGCCCTATAGGCTATTGTGAAAAAAGTGGGGAAATGCATGAAAGCTCATATAGAAGTGACTGTGTGGGCATGGTTTATCCATTCTTGTTATTGTATTCTGCCACATAAAATACAGCCTCATGCCATAAAACAGTCGCTTTTCAAAATCTGTTATGGTCATTAGAACTGAGAATAAAAACTCATGCAAGGGCTCTAAGTTTCTACAAGTTACAATACTAATATTGTCTTTCTGGAAATTCTATGTGCACCCATAAATGATCATGCAATGTCTGCATTTTCATATGATATAGCCTGTTGTAAATGATGGTAGTAGTCATTCCTAATTTTGTGGGCAGGCTTACAATATTAGCTATCAATATATCTTGAAATTGACTTGGATGACAGTTGTATTTCATTATAATTTGTTAATTTATATCACTGTTTCATGGAATTGTAATATCAAGTTGTGAATATGTGCCTGTCTTACGTAGAGAATGTAATAGCGTGCCAATATAGCCAGCCTAAGCCATCAGGGACATAAAAAATAATTGGATTAAACTCCAAACTTCCCTTGAAAGAATACATGACCTTTTGCGGTGACACAGTAACAAAAGGTAATCTTTGTTTTTAATACCATGATGGCATTCTGACTTGTCTAGTCTGTTAGTACCTCTGCAGATTTCTTTTTCTGTAAATGGTACCAGTTGTATGTATGCACAAGAGGGTTACAAGGTGTGTACAGAGGATTGTCATGTCTTCATGTGTTAACCCATTTAGCCCCGACACCCTAAAGCAGTAGATGGATTGACCATGATAATTCAAGGGTAGTGCCAAATGATAATTTGGCACTACCCTTGAATTATCATGGTCAATCTATCTCCTGCAACTGGTACACAGTCTTTAGGTGACACCTCCAAGATTTGGAAATGCCACCGTGGGGGTAAATGGGTTAAAGTTGGTAAGATGGAAATCTATACATCAATTTGTGCATTTCAAAACAGGAACCCTTACTTACACAAGTACAGTGTAGCAAAAATGAACTTTGAGAAGAGATTGCAGGAGAAGCTTATAAAAATGCATGTCAGATACTACCTGTCCAACTACCTGTCTTTACTTTGTCAACTGCCTTCTTTCAACCATGTGTCCTCTACTGGCAGACATGAGAATCCTGTGACTAGTACACCAATAGAGATTATTGAGGACAATGCAGACTTGGTAGTCATCAACAAGCCTGCCTCCATACCGTGCCACCCGTGCGGCAAATACCGCTTCAACACCATCGTCTTTATCCTGGGCAAGGAGTTTGGATACGCCAATCTTCGCAGTACGTACAGATCTGTTAGTGTTACAGTCTAAAAGTTGCAATTGAGTTGTTCTCCAGAATTGGTACCCAAAATGTTGAATTCATGTAAAAAATTTGTTCAACTCCTGCTTTTTACAAGGCTAGATATCCCTAAATCTTATACCATCATGAAAAAATCAGTGCATCGTTCCATTTCCCACTTTGGTTGTTGGAAATAGGGGTCTGCTGCAGTGTCTCATGCATTACAGTGTGACTTGAAGATGGTTGTAACGGCAACATTATAGACAGTGACAAACAAGATTATTGGTGTTGGTGGGCAAAGTATGCTATTGAAGAAAACAGTGGCAGTAGAAAACACAATGTTAACACCAGCCATAAAACCATGTACAACCAAGTGAAGTTGTCACAATGTAATGCATGGAACCCAACTTTTGAAATTCTTATTTTCAATGACTTTCCCTCCTGTTGCCTTTGGCATTGTTCAGGACAATGTACTATAGTTAACATTATGTGCAGATTATGGAAGAACAGAGAATATTTTTCATGAGAAAGCGAAAGTGAAAGTTGCTTTCACAGTATTACTTGCGACATCGGCAAAGAGTAAAGAGCAGAATATCAAATAAAAACACGACAAGGCAGTTCCAGTTCGGAAACTTATATTATTCCATTATATCATGAGGCTGTTTTTTTTATTTTTTTTAATTTGCCTATTGTCTTATAAAGGCTATATTACAGATTAAGAGATAGACCAACCATCTTATTCAAGGGTATTATTCTGGCACCTACCTTAAACTATCAGTCAAATTTATTTCAAGCACTAGTGTATCAGGCTGAAAATGGTTAAAAACTGGTGCGACATTCTGTTGTGCCAAGGAGTTGTCTGCTGGGGGACCGTCTTCTGCTGAAGTGTTGCCTTTCAGGGCATTGTCATAGTGTGCGGATGTTAGGTTGACCTCAAGAGGCTCTGTAAAATGTCAACATAAGATTAATATTAACATGAAATATGTATTTGTCATGTTCATCCACAGTTCTGCACCCCTACCCTCCCCCTCCTCCTCCCCCTCCCCCCTCCTCCCCCTCCCCCTCCCCCCACCCCCCTCCCCCTTTCTCGGGAAAGGATTTTTTTTGCAAATACTATTTACAGCTTCAAACCCACCAAACTTTGTCCATAGATGCCTGATGGTAAGACCTTCCTATTTATGCTAATTTGGAAGACCCTCAGAAAGGTCAAGGTTCACAAGAGATTGGCAAATGATGTGAAAAATGTATAGAATTGTAGAATTTTAGTTTTTATCAGCATTTTTCCAGGACTGTTCCACCACATTTGGCAAAGAGGCAGCTGATGATAAGACTTTCTATATATTCTAATTTAGTGCACTATTCACAAAGGTCACGGCAGGGTGACAAACGTGTGATAAGTGCATACAGTTTGAGAAAACCTGAATTTCGCAGGTGTGAAAGCAAACCTTTCTGTTAGAATAGCTGAACACTTGCTCATTTCAATGACTTGTCGGAAAGGTCAAGGTCACAAAGATTAGATCAGTTGGGTGGATCAGTGATGTACGTGAGTCTTAGGGCTTTGCCATTTTTGTTCTACAACAGATTTATCCAAAACAATCTGCCTCTAAATTAGTGAGAAAATAATGCTATTTTAATTACCTACTATGGCATGCTTACTGATGCATGAAACACTTCTCTAAAAGTCTGTCACCCGAAAACAATACTCTGGAACACACTGGCATGCAACATTTTATCACTTATATTAAAAGAAAGCTTTTTGTTTAAATATTCTATTGATATATATACCACTCAAAATGCCCAACAAAACACTTTGTTCAGGTTTTGTCAGAATGGGTCACAAATTGTATATTCTGGTTTGTTTACTGCATTTTTATAAACATTGTACAGAATTGCTCTGTGTTTGTGTCAGATATTTACAGGCTGGACCGGCTGACATCTGGCGTATTGATCCTGGGGAAGACAGCACGCAAGACCAAAGAACTGGAGAACCAGGTCCTGCACAGGAAGGTACAGAAGGAGTATGTGGCCAGAGTGGTTGGGGAGTTTCCAGAGTAAGTTAGAATTTGCTGGAAAAGACATTCTGTGCATTATACTGACATTCTCTGTTGTCTTCCCTCCTGTCTTTGTACCTGCAAGGAACTGTCAGCAGTCATTCATTTTCTTTCTCACTCAGGTCGGCCTGAGTATTAACCCCTTCACTGCTGAGAAAACAATGGACACCACACTACTGCAAGAGGCATAGATCCTCATGAGCTCCCCCAATTGCGGGGGCTCATGAGGATCTGTCTCTTGCTGGAACCACATTATATCCGTTGTTCATGGTGCGGCTGAAGCTATTTTTTGTTGAATTTTCACAGATTTCAGACGTACAATGTATGCACAGTAGCAGTGAAGGGGTTGATGTAAGTTGGTATTGGAATATCGCAAAATCGGATGGTGTTCCTCATCTAAACAACTCCCAGGATCACCCAGCAGGGCGAGATGGTTGCTTGTGTGGCGGCTTTTAGTTTCCCCATCGTGTTGGTGGCCGTACTCTGGCTTAAAGTATTTGGGATTGCATATGTGGCTGCTTTTCAATGCCCCGCCACGTTGGTTGTCACACTCTGACTTCAGAGGACCTGTTCTCTTTTTTCGAGAGACTCAGAGTTGTTACACGAGAAGCTTTCCATGGCGGAAGATAATTCCCACATAACATTGCCATAACAACTGTTGCTGCAGCTCCAGTGCTTTTTCCATCTACTGTACCAGACAACATGACTATTAAACCCTTTTCATACTGATACACTATTGTTTGAAATAAGTTTGACTATGATAGTTCAATGGCGGTGCCCGAATAGCTTGGCGCCGGAGGCGCCAAGCTATTCAGACACCACCCTTGAACTGGAATGGTTTCATCTATATTGTAATCTGTAATGTAGCCTTCATAGAACAACACGAAAAAACAAAATCAGCCTTAGGATGTAATGGGTTAACCCTTATCATTCGGAATACACCAGTGTGTGAAATAAGTTTGACTAAAATAGTTCAAGGGTAGTGCCAGAATAGCTTGGCGCTTCTAGGCACCAAGCTATTCTGACACCACCTTTGAACCAAAGCTATTGGTCTATATCCTTATCTGTAAGTACTATAATGTAGCTTGCATTTGGCAGTGTACAAATTTGAAGCTTTTAGCCTCATGATATGGGTTAGAAGACTGTTGACTACCCTGCTCAGTTTTTACCTTGAGCTACCAGTGAACAGCTTTGCTTCTCTTGTGCCATCCGGTGATACTCTCTCCATAGTGCCGGAGTGCTTTCAGAGAAGGTCGAACAGTTTAATCTCTTCTAAACGACCTGGAGTTTATCACAAAGAATCATTTGCCAGATGTCGCGGGCAGGTGATCTCCTGGTCTCCCAATCTGAGGACCTGGCGAGACTACAAGACCCGGTGAGCATGTCTACATGTGAAGAGTTGAGCATTTGCAGGCAGGGCGCTCCAAACTCTTTTGTCACTGAATACGACAAACGAGTTATATCGCCGTGGAGGAAAAGCATTGTCTTGCTACAGTTGGCGGCAACACTTCTTTGTGTTTTGCTGCGGGAGAGCCCTTGGAGCAGGGGAGTAGAGGAGGAAGTCCCTTCCCCTAATGTTAAGACAATTTCCTTTTACACAAAGTCTTTCTGATCACTGATGTTTGTTACAGAGATGAGGTGGAGGTGAACCAGCCTTTGAGTCCCTTGTCTCACAAGCTGGCACTGTGGCACGTGGACAAAGGTGGAAAACCCAGTCGCACTACATTTCAGCGACTCAGCTTCAACGGCACCACCAGTGTCATCAAATGTAAGTGCAGTTCAACGGGTGACATTAGGGTTTGTGTTATTTGCACTTTTTGGGTGTAAATCGTGAATTGCTTGGAGGCTGCAGTGTCTGTGTTGACATGTGGGTCTTGGAGACAACAGTGGTGGATAGGTTTGAAAGGCACACACACCACCGTTGCCTTCACCATCCCGTGATTATTTTTGTTTCCTCAAAACACATTACCGATGACATGACTGTCAGGAAATAGTCTACTTGCTTACCAATTTTAGCCTAAGACCCAAAGGATCCCCCCAGGAGGCTCTCAGGGATCCCTACCAGGGACGAGAGTAGCCTCCCCTGCCCATCCGGTCACATGCCAGGTGGTGTCTCCTTTAGCCAGTTGTCTACTTCGCTGTTAGCGTTCGGACGCGTTTACCTGAACATCTGACCCTTGGAAAGACTGTGTACGGTTCGACCGTCCTTTACCGGCCTGCCTTAGCCTAGCCTCTCGTCTACTGCTTCTGGCGTGGCCTCTGTCTTCTCTGCTAGCCCTCGTCTGTGCCTCGTGCAGTTGGCTGGCCCTGGAACCTTCAGGGATGGGAATTGGCCATGGCAAAAAAATCTGAAAACTTCAGCACCAAGATGCTCCACTAACGTCAACTTTGCGAAAGCGTGTGCCCACGCGTTCTTTCTGAACTTTCTCACCCACTACAGTCTTAGCTCCAACGCCACCCGAGTCCCTGAAATTTCAGGGAAATCCGATACCCCCTGACCGCAGGGTGAAGTCACAAAACTCATCAAACTGGTGCCAACAGCCCAATGTTTATCTTATGCAGTTGACTGTCACCCACACAACACTTCACTTTTCATTTCTGTCCCCTCTAGTGTTCATTTTGCCTGGAAACAGTCAGTGTCCAAGTCAGACCAGTACAACTGCAATTGATACAGATCTTCGTGAACCTCCCCCCCCCCCCCCCCCCCCCCCCCCGTGACTGTGGATGCAAACCTAGCTTTTATTACCCTACCAGCCTCGTTTGTATCCTAAAGTTAGGATGTTATTCAGTACTGGTTAAAGTGTGGACTAAAAGATGTAGAGAACAGTTGCCTTAGAAGAATTTTGAAAATCCACTGGCCAGAGAAGATCAGCAACGTCAGACTCTGGGAGAGAACAGAGCAGATAACAGCAGAGAATGAAATTGGGCGAAGAAGATGGGGATGGATCGGTCACAGTCTGAGAAAGCCAGCTTCCAGTATCACTAGGCAGGCATTGTCATGGAACCCCCAGGGAAAGAGGAAAAGAGGTAGGCCGAGAAACTCCTGGCGTCGAGACCTCCAAGCAGACATCAAGAGACTGGGAACCACCTGGAGTAGAATCGAAGGAGAAGCACAGGACAGGAGTTGCTGGAGGTCTCTCGTCGACGGCCTATACCCGGGTAGGGGTGACAGGCGTAAGTAAGTAAGTAAGTAAAAGATGTAGAGTTGCACATACTATTACTGAAACTCAGTGTGTGGGCACATAAATTTGGAGTTCTGATAGGTATGTAGTGTACATATTAAATTCCACGATCTCTCAAAATATTGTTTAACGTTTCAAAATTTAGCCTGAATTTTTCATTAAAAAAAAATATTAGTTCAGATATCTCAACGCACTACCTGCGGTTTGCCAGCTGAGTAATATAACAAAAGAAAAAGTCGGAGCTGGCTCTCAGGGACGGACAGTGCCGCTGGACTGCTGGCTGGTGCTTCCTGAACAAACACGATGCCGTCATCAGGCACTGGGCAGCCAGAAATTAGCGGTTTTTCGGACAGCTTGGCACTCACCCACCCACCACACCACCCCTTGGCGTTGGACCTACGACTGTTTAACTTTACTTCGGCCGATATCCAGTCCCATCTCCACTTCTTAAGACTGCTTGAATCGTCAAATTTGCCGCCACGATTCACAAGACGAGTCACGCCGCAAGCCATGTTGATCAACACAATGAAAGTACGTACTCCACCGGAAGAATGGCTTCTTTCAGAGCGCGTTCTGCCTGTCTAGGTTACTGCGCAGCTCGCGGCGCACTGCGTGGGTGACCAGTGGGTGCCGCGAACGCAGCCTGCCACGTCATAGCCTGCCCGCGGAGTAAAACCGGTGCTTTGCTCGTTTTGCTACCCACGATGTTTTTTCGCAGAGACGCCTTTTCAATTTCGCGGAAAAATTTTCTTCCCCCGCGGAATCCCGCGTTTTCGCAGACAATTCCCATCCCTGAACCTTCTAGGCTTCCGTCGCGCGGTGGTTGTGCTTCGTCACCCTGCCATTCCGCCATGGACAGGTAAAGTCTCGGCCGCTTCCTACGTCTCGCCTGGCTGGGCCGGACGTCGGGCTTCGCTCGAGCTACTGTTGTTTTCTCTCCACATTTCACTGTGAGTTTCGCGTGTTTCTTAATTTCGAAGCTTTAAATGGCGGGGTTCGTTACCCGCCGCCGGTCGCCTTTCATGTTTGGGTATGGGTTGCAGTTACCAAGTGCGCCTCTCCCCAGTATGGCGACTTCCAGTGGCCTAGTGTCCGGTGCTTTGTGCTTCGTCACTCTGCCGTTCCGCCATGAAAAGGTAAAGTCTCGGCCGCTTCCTACGTCTCGCCTGGCTGGGCTGGACGTCGGGCTTCGCTCGAGCTACTGTTGTTTTCTCTTTGCATTTCACTGTCAGTTTCGCGTGTTTCTTAATTTTCGAAGCTTTAAATGGCGGGGTTTGTTACCCGCTGCCGGTCGCCTTTCATGTTTGGGTTTGGGTTGCAGTTGCCAAGTGCGCCTTTCCCCAGTACGGCGACTTCCAGTAACCTAGTGTCCGGTGCTTTGTGCTTCGTCACTCTGCCGTTCCGCCATGAAAAGGTAAAGTCTCGGCCGCTTCCTACGTCTCGCCCTGCGGGGCCGGACGTCGTGCTTGGCTCGGACTTCTGTTTGTTTTCTCTCCGCATTTCATGGTGAGTTTCGCTCGTTACTTATTTCGGAGCTTTAACTGGCGGCGTTAGTTGCCCGCCGCCCGTCACCTTTCATGTATGGGTATGTGTTGCAGTTACGAAAGTGCGCATCTGCCCAGGACGGCGACTTCCAGTGGCCTGGTGTCCGCCACACAGTCTGTCGACCGGGTGCCGGCTGCTCCTGTCATCGGCTGCGCTGGCTGCGCCATTTGACTGGAGGTTCTTTGTCTCTACTCTGGTGTTCCACCGCCGAGCGACCCGCGACTTTCCGCCTTCCTTGGGACCTCCCGCGGCACGGTGGGATTGTTCAAGCTCCTCTCGGACTTGGGATAGCCCACACCTCGCATCCCTGGTAAGTTTGTAGCTTATTCGTAGACGCGTTAAGCCCGCTGACTCCTCCGGCGAGTCGCCAAGCCGGCTACGTGCCCCCCTTCTTTGAGCCCCGGTCACCGCGACCTTGTCGCCTTTAGTTCACGTGTCGGCCTTTCGGCCAAACCTCTAGCCCGCTGACTCCTCCGGCGAGTCGTCTAGCTGGCTTCGTGCCCCCCTCCTTGAGCCCCGGGCACTGCGACTTTGTCGCCTGTTACATACAACAAAAAAACAAAAAAAAAAAAAGAAAAGAAGTTGACGCTTTGCCCCGCGGCCCCTCCTAAGCCCGCTGACTCCTCCGGCGAGTCGCCAAGCCAGCTACGTGCCCCCCTCCTTGAGCCCCGGGCACCGCGACCTTTGTCGCTAATTAGTTTAAGCGTCGGCCTTCGGCCCTTCTTCTAAGCCCGCTGACTACTCCGGCGAGTCGCCTAGCCGGCTACATGGCCGGCTACGTGCCCCCCTCCTTGAGCCCCGGGCACCGTGACTTGTCGCTAATTAGTTTACACGTCGGCCTTTGGCCCTACTTCTAAGCCCGCTGACTCCTCCGGCGAGTCGCCTAGCGGGCTTCGTGCCCCCCTCCTTGAGCCCCGGGCACCGCGACTTTGTCGCTAATTAGTTTACACGTCGGCCTTCGGACCTTCTCAGCCCGCTGACTCCTCCGGCGAGTCGCCAAGCCGGCTACGTGCCCCCCTCCTTGAGCCCCGGGCACTGCGACCTTGTCGCCTATTGTAGACGCGTTGGCCTCGCGGCCCCTCCTAAGCCTGCTGACTCCTCCGGCGAGTCGCCGAGCCGCTATGTGCCCCCGCCTTGAGCCCTGGGCACCGCAACCTTGTCGCCAATTAGTTCACACGTCGGCCTTCGGCCCCAGCTTTAAGTCCGCCGACTCCTACGGCGAGTCGTCTAGCCGACTATGTGTCCCCCTCCTTGAGCCAGGCACTGCGACCTTGTCGCCTTTCGTTCTCACTTTGGCACTTCGGCCTCAGTCTCTGGGCCCGCTGACTCCTACGGCGAGTCACCAAGCCGCTTGTGCCCCCCTCCTTGAGCCCCGGGCACCGCGACCCTTATCGCCTGTTGGTACCCTAGTCGGCCTTATGGCCCTCCTTCCAACCCGCTGACTCTTTCGTCGAGTCGCCCAGCTAGCTACGTGCCCCCTCCTTGAGCCTCGCGCTCTGCGTCTGGATCGTCTTTCATATACCTCGGGACTTCGGGCCGTTTCCCCTGGCGCCTACGGCCTTTCCACGTTGTTTTCACCGGTTCTCGTCTGTTCACCGTAGTGAAGCTACGTCGCGCTCGGTTAGCACTTGGATGGGTGCCCCCTTGGGTACACCCAGTGCAAGTGGGGATCGACGTCTTCGCCCTCGTCGCCTGGATAGTTGCGACGCCCGACGTTCGTCACCCGCCCGCTCGACTCCCTCCTGTGTCCCTGTCGACCTTCGCCTTGTGCTCAGCGCTGTCGTTCTCCTCGGGACATCCTCTTCCCCGCTCTCTGCACCCTTCGCCTCCAGCGTCTCCCCGACCCTCTCCGGTGGATGACTCGGCTTCCTGCATTCGCCGCTGGCCTGCTGTCGTCTTAGCCTTCGGCTCCCCGGTTCGCTGGCCACTCGCTGCCCTTCGTGCTCGCTGCCTCCGGTGGTTCCGCCGGCGCTCGTGCTTGCGGCAACACTTCCCAGCTCTAGCGGATCTTCCGCGTGGCTTCGAACCCTCCGCCCCTTGCCTTCCTTTGTTCGTGGCGGCCTGGCTCCTTCCCTGACCATCTCCCCTGATGCGACGTCGCAGCTCTACCGTGCTCCTGTGGGTACCCGCGCCCTTCGGCCCTGCCTGGCAGTCTCTGAAGGAACCCTTCTAGGCCTGTGGGCCCAGCGCCACCCTTGTGGATTGAGTTCCCGCCCATTCGGACCAAGGCCCTAGCCCTTCGCGCGCAGGTCTCCGCTCTTCCTTGGGAAGTTGCGATGGTGCTCGTCGCTCGGCACGGCTCCCCCCGTCTCGGACCCTTGGCGTCGCCTTCAGCCCTTGGTCGTCGCCGCCAGCCTGGATCTGCCCGTTGCTTCTACGCATCCCCATGCCTCCCGCCCCCGCCGTTGTCTTCGCTTGGCGTCGACGGGACCGTTTCCAGTTCTGCCTCTCCTGTGTGGTCTCTCCCTCAGCCCTGGGTCCTTGCTTGAATCGTGGATGCCTTGGTTGCCCGAGACCTTCGGTCTTCCGCCAGCCGTTCTCCTCCTTGGTCGACCTGCTTCTGCGGTATCAGTCAGTGGTCCCTCTTCGTAGGGCAGGGATGCTCTCCTCCTCCGGTTTGCTCGCCTGGTCGCCCTGGTCAGCGCCAACAGTCCGACCTCTCGCCCTCTCGCCCTTGTTCACCTTGGGATGGCATTGGTGACCGACTGCAACTTGTTGCATCTTCCCGAGCCTCGGATCCAGTACTTGCCGTTCTAGCCCGTGGGTAGCTGCGGACGCGGCGGTCCCCGCCTGACTGCGGCTCCAGCTCCTCCTCCTGATGAGTGCGGCGGCTGATCTCCTTCCCCTCGGTCTTCTGTACTCCGCCTCTGGAGGCTATCCTTCAGTGATCTCTCTACCCTGGTGCCGATCTCTCCTGTGCTGCGGCCCATCTGCTTCGCTGGACGGACATTCTTGGCTCGGCTCCGGGATTCCCCTGACCTCGCCACTGCCCGTCTCTCTCTGCGTCGTTGCCAGTCTCGACGGTTGGGGCGCTCACCTTCTTCCGAATTTTCACTCGTCGGCCGGCCGCTGGCCCGCGAACCTGACTTCGTGGCACGTCAACCCGCTGGGACTGGTTGCAGTTGGCAGGCCCTCTGCGCTTGGCGATACGATCTTCGGACACAGGACCTCTTCGTCCTTTCCGATAACTCCTCATTCGTGGCTTGCCTTCAGAAGCAGGAGGAACCCGCTCTCCCGACCTCTGCTTCCTCTATCGCCTCCTTCGCTGGTGCGAGGACAGCGACTTCTCCCTCCCAGCCCGTCACAGTCCAGGTCACCTGTTCGTCCTGGCAGACTACCTCTTGCGACGGGGTCAGCTTCTTCACACGGATTGCGCCCTACGCTGGGACATCTTTCGCTGGTTCTGCGCTCGTTGGGAGACTCCCCCCTTGATCTCTTCGCCACGAAGTGGAGCCTCCGGCTTCCCCTCTTCATCTCCCCGTTTCCCGACCTCTGGCCTGGGCAGTTGATGCGCTTCGATCCCTTGGGACGGACTGGTCGCTTACACCTACCCTCCGGCGGTCCTGGTCCTCAAGTCCTGCTCAGGCTCCGGGGATGCAACGCAGTCCTTCTCCTGGTGGCCGTTCTCCTGGACCGGATTGTGGACTTCCGACCTTCTCAGTCTCGCCACGGGCTCACCCTCCGTCTTCCCACCCTCCGCACGATGCTCGAGCAGCGCCGACAGCCGCTCTTCCACCCCTGCCCCGAGCGACTTCTCCTACACGCCTGGCGATTGTGCGGCAGGCCCTCTCTGCTGGAGGCTTCTCGAGTGCGACAGCGGACGCTATCGCTTCAGCCCGCAGACCTTCTACCAGACGTGTCTACGAGGGAAAGTGGCGTGCTTCATGCCTATTGCTCTGACCGCTGCCTCTCCTCCGTCGGCCTGACGACTCCTCAGCTCGCGGACTTCTTCTCTGGCTCGTCCAAGACCAAGGTTGGCTCCCCTCTGGTTCAGCAGCTACCCCTCTTTATCGCCGACGCCTACCGTCACCTCGGCCGTCCCGACCCAGTGCCTGCAAGGACCTGCCCGACCTTATGGCGCGTTTCGGCGTGCAGCGTCCGGTCTCCCGCTCCCTTGTCCCGCGCTGGGACCTCCCTGGTCCTCCCCTGGCTGACTTCGGATCGTTGAACCGCTCCATCTGGCCCGCTTCGCAGACGTGACTCGGAGACCTGCTTCCTGATGGCCCTCGCGACGGCGCCCCGCGTCAGCGAGCTCCACACGCTCTCGTCTTGCCCCACCTGCCTGCAGTTCCGAGTGGATGGCTCTGTTCAGCTACTCCCGGATCCTTCCTTCTCGCTCAGACTAGGTCTCCCTTGACAACGCCTCTGGTCATCGCCACTCGCCGCTTACATGGCCCGGTTCCTCGGGAGACTCTGCAGCAAGATCCGGTGCAGGCACTTTATATCTACCTGCGTCGCTCCAAGTCCGTGCGGAGGGGACGGACTTGTCTCTTGGCCGCTGACCACCGGCAGAACCGGCTTCTCAGCCCAAACGTTCTCCTCCTCGCTCCGCTCGGTATTACGGTCCGCCTATCGCGACCTCTCCCCACAGGGAGCCGAGGCACTGAGGATCCGCGCCCATGAAGTGCGCACTAGGGCCGCATGTCTCGCCTTCGCCCGCGCCTGTGTGGTTAAGGACATTGTGGCTGCTGTGGGGTGGTGGGACGAATCTACCATCGCCCGCTTTTACTTCCGCGCCCTGACAGTCCAGCGCGACAACCTTACGCTGGTGGGCAACTTCTGCGGCGCAACACTCCCTCCAGGCGCCCTCGGCGCTTTAGGTGGCACTTCGCTAAAATTGTCGGGAGTGTGTGATCAGGAGTGACGGGCCGTCTCCGTCCCTGAAGAGGTTTCTAAAAGGGATTGTGCAGCACCCTCCTCCTTTTTGTCATTCTTCCTGACAGTCATGTCATCGGTAATGTGTTTTGATGAAACAAATTAATTTTTCTCTAAAATGTATTTTTTCGAAAAATACTTACCGATGACATGACTCGGAGGTCCCTCCCTCCTCCCCGCTTGCCGCTGGTAACTCCGTAGACAACTGGCTAAAGGAGACACCACCTGGCACGTGACCGGATGGGCAGGGGAGGCTACTCTCGTCCTGGTAGGGATCCCCGAGAGCCTCCTGGGGGGACCCTTTGGGTCTTAGGCTAAAATTGGTAAGCAAGTAGACTATTTCCTGACAGTCATGTCATCGGTAAGTATTTTTCGAAAAAATACATTTTAGAGAAAAAATAATTTTTCTGGCCAGTGGTAGAAGGTTCCAAACGGCCTACACAGGTTAGATTTGCCCGCCATGAGATTGCCTTAGTCGCCTGATTGGCGTTTTTGGAGTCCCATAAGTGTCATGCACTTTTTTTGTATCCTACTCATTTTTCCTGACCCTGGGCGTGCTCATGCAAAACGGAAAACACAAATAATTGTTTACAGAGTTTTAGAAGTTATGTGTTTTTTTTTCATTTGATTTATTTTGATTCTTGGATTGTTTGTTTGTAGGCATCCCCCACACAGGCAGGACTCATCAAATCAGAGTGCATCTCCAGTATTTAGGTATGTCTAAATTCATCAACATAAACAGATGTCAGCTTTTAGCTGTCAGCAAAACAGTTGTTTAAGATGATGTTTTCAGGAAGTTGTTTCCACTCAGTTCTAACATTTCTTGTTTTTTTTTTTTTTTTTTAAATTGATGTTTGTTCCATGAGGGCGACATTACAAATTAGGTGATAGATCAGCAGTTTTAGTTCAAGGGTGGTGCCATAATAGCTTGGTGCCTCAGGTGCAAGCTATTCTGGCACCACCCTTGAACTGTCATAATCAAATTAATTTCAAGCAACAGTGTATCAGACTGAAAATGGTTAACACTCAAATGATGGTGCACTAATATCTACCCCCTCCCAATCACCACAAAAATACTGTCAAGATATCCAGAAATACTAAATAGATGATTTATTCATAGGAAGGAAGGCATCCTGTATGTTTTCATGCTAGACCTAGTATCGTTGATTTTTTAATTAATTTGATTATGACAGTTCAAGTGTGGTGCCAGAATAGCTTGCACCTGAGGCACCAAGCTATTATGGCACCACCCTTGAACTAAAACTGCTGATCTATCACCTAATTTGTAATGTCACCCTCATGGAACAAACATCAATTTAAAAAAAAAAAATCAACCTGAGGATGTAATGGGTTAAGCTAGCGGAGATATCACATGGCATGCTGTTGGGTCAGATGCCCTGGGTTCGAATCCCCAGAACAGATAGGACAGAATGGATTAAAAAAAAAAAATTGGGGGATGATACTTGTATGCACATGTATTTGCATTGCAGGTCACCCTATAGCAAATGACCCATACTACAACAGTTCTGCGTGGGGGCCTCTACGTGGCAAAGGGGGACAGTGTCAGGTGTCTTTTGAGCAAGTATGTTTTCAGCAGTGAAGCTATTTCTGAATCAGAATCTTGTCAGACAGTAGTTTATAATGCTTGTCTGGATGAAGCCTTTATCATCATCACAGTCAGCTCCTGATACAGTGCAGTAGGAGACATGTACCATGACAGTTCAAGGGTGGTGCCAGAATAGGTAGCTATGCACCTGATGCACTACACTAAAGGATGGATCAACCATTGTAAGGGTGGTGCCAGAGCAACATGGTGCATATAGTTACAAAGTTCTTTTGGCTCTGGAGGTGTCAATCATTTGAACTGGCACCACCTTCACTACCAGGAACTGTTCTCGGACATTTGGAAACTTCCACATTGTGGGCTCACTCCCCAGTATTGAGTAATAAAACATCTTCGGACCCTTGACGGCCACAGTTGGCCCACACACATCTGTGCACGGGCCCACTGCGGCCATCATGGGCCTGATGACCTTTGCTTACTGGGCTGTGCTGATTGTGTTTCAGTAACAACAGGATCTGTGGGCCTCAAAGCGCCATGCTACTCTGGCACTACCCTTGAACTAAGATGCTCAGTATTTTTTTAAAAACTGTGACTAGTCTTCAGAGGACAGCTCCAAATTTAGGGGTTTTATGTGGTGGTGGTGTTTTTTCAGTTGTGTCAGAGTATCATGGATGAGCACAACGTGGGCCTGTGGGTGGAAGGTGAGAACCCGCTGTACCACCACCGCCTTGCAGCAGTCACCAAGGTGTCTCCGTCTGCTGGTCAACCTGTGGATGATGCCCCCAACGCAGGTCTCCCAATGGCTGACACTCCAGTGACAGCCACTGGTGACGGTCCGCCAGAAGCCAAACGACAGAGATTGTCTCCCGACGAGGGCGCATCACAAGACATGAACTGTGTAGACTGTGCCAGTGATACAGCGTCAGACTTTGTTGACAGTGCTCAATGTGCAGATGAAGGACAGTCCAAGACATCTCCAAAACAGACTGGGTTTGACCCAGAAAAGTGGGTGCCTGACCCATCTTGTGACAGCTGCCGTCTCCAGTACATAGAACCCAAGCCACAGAATCTGCTGTTGTACCTCCATGCCCTCAGATACAAGGTAAATGGCCAACATGTAAAAAGGTGGGGATATGTTCACATTCTTTTTTCCAAGCACATGGACAATTTAACCCTTTGGCTGTCAGTAGCGCTTTTTATCGTGATCCCTGCAGGGATCACCTTGACAGAAAGTGCTACTGATAACCAAAGGGTTAAACAAGTACAGGTCAGCCGTAACCCTTTGGGTGTCGGTAGCAGTTTTAGTCGCGATGATTCCGACAGGAATCATCGTGACTAAAACCACTGCCGATACAACGGTACACTTTTTGTAATTGAAGAGACCACCAGAGCAAGTTCTACTGTATTGTGAAATATGATGCAGACAGGTCCCTGGCGCCCTCAGGTCCTGAGGTTGATATCAGTATTTCGCAGCAACTTTTGTAACCCTTTCATTTCAGAGACAGAGTACTCTTATTTCAGATTTGTCTTCTGCGCACTACATATGTGTAGGAGAAGGAATTTAGTCGAGTACCAATAGTGCCAGGAGTACGAGTAGTGCCAGTGCCTGCTCATGATATGCACAGTTTACCATCTGCAGGGGAGGTAGCAGTAAAAGATTAAAACCATTTACATTTGTGTTTTACTCAGATCATGGGTCACTTGCATGCCAAAATATGAAAGTGCTTAACTCATTCAGCCCGACAGCTGTATTTCCCAAATTTTGGAGGCGTCATCTAATGACTATGCACCTGTTGCAGGAGATTGATTGACCATGATAATTCAAGGGCAGTGCCAGATTAGCTTGGCGCTAACAGCTAATCTGGCACTATCTTTGAATTATCATGGTCGACCCATCTTCTGCTGTAGTGCGTCTGGGCTGAATGGGTTAAATTAGATTAGTACCTTCAAAGAGCTGAGCGATTATTGTCTTGACTTCGAGAAGCTGTTAAAGACCGAAGTTGAATATGGTACCGCATACAGGCACGTTAAAATAAAATGACCTAGACACTAATTCTGATTCACAATTTTTTAGCGTAAAAAGGTACTTTCACAACTTTTGCATGTTTGTCAGGGATTTTAGTCTACTGTTTGCGTTGCAACACTTGCAATTTTGACCTACTTCAGATTTTGGAATGTCTCTTGCCAACTTTCACCCAAGGGATTTGTCTGTGTTGCAGGGTCCAACATGGGACTACAGCACCAAGCTCCCTGACTGGGCTCATGAGGATTGGAAGGATCCAGAACAGGATCAGCATAGCTAACCTTAACACAATAACAAAACAACTGTGATCGAAATTTCAGAGTTGGGAACCAAGGACTATAGTAAAGTCCAGGAGAAAGATTTACCATAGTAGGTCAAGTGTGGTGCGAGGAAAAGCTGCTGCCTGACAGACATACAGACGATTATTGTTGGGTTTTAGTGTGCATATTGTTTGTTTTGCAACTCACCGGCCCTAATGGGCCTTCTTTCAAATAGTTGAAATTTTGTCGCTTGCAGCCGTCTAGCACCTGGACAATAGTAACCTTTACAATGCATTAAACCCATTACATCCTGAGGCTGAGTTTTTTAAATTTTATTATTGTCCTATGCAGGCTACATTACATATTAGGAGATAGATCAACCATTTTAGGTCAAAGGGTGGTTCCAGAATAGCTTGGCGCCTAATATGGTTCATCTATCTCCTGATATGTAATGTAGCCTTCAGGCGCCAAGCTATTCTGGAACCGCCCTTTGACCTAAAATGGTTCATCTATCTCCTGATATGTAATGTAGCCTTCAGGCGCCCAGCTATTCTGGCTGATTATTTTGGCAGTACCCTTGAACAATGTCACTGATGTCTTTTAGGTGAATGTGTTGTCTGTAAACAATGGATGTTTACATGTTTAATCAGACAATTAAACTGAGTAACATGACAGGGGCAGTCATCACAATCTATGCCTGTTGCCGACAGTATGGGCTAGTTAAAGGAATGCAAAATTTGCAGGTCCTCATTACAGAAGAGTTTTGATTTGATTGCTGTAATGCTATTAAGTTTATGACTTCAGCGATAATTGCAACATACATGAATTGACAGTTGTTTTTTATGTTTGCTTGTTTGACATTGTGCATGTGTTGTGGATGCATATATGTGTAGGGAGAAATATATATCGATCAAAATTATGATTGCCTTCCCATTACACACAACAACAACAAAAGAGTGCTCAGGTTGACAGGTAAAATGAGAGTTTTAACAAGCATTTATTTGTTGAACTGAGCTCCAGTGATTATTTTACATAATTGTCTGTTGAACAGAGCATGAGTGATTTATTTTGCATAATTGAAAGGTCAGTACTTAACCCATTTCACCCCACAGCCTCATTTCCCAAATTTTGGAAGTGTCACCTGACGACTATGTATCGGTTGCAGGAGATGGGTCGACTGTGGTAATTCAAGAGTGGCGCCAGATTAGCTTGGCACCTGGCGGCGCCGAGCTAATCTCGCGCTACCTTTGAATTATCATGGTCGATCCACCTCCAACGGCACTAAATCGGTTAATTTATTGATCATTTAGTTTATTGATACAATGAACATGCTATGGATTTCAACTCTGAAGAGTCCATCTCTGTTGCTTCTTACTATTATATGGTTCAACCACAAAGTGGCAAACAACATGTGAATAGATAAAACTAATAAAAGGTAGCATCTCATGGGCAGGGAAAGGAGGCGAGTTGTATAAATAGTGCTTAAAGTAATTAAACTTGTCAAAGGGCCTATTTTGTCTTTCCACATACTACTAATACCACTACTAGATAATAGGGTTCAAGTGGATTACAGACAAATTGTTTACCAAGTATGTTCTTGGTGTAGCCCAGAATGTGAAGTACACAGGGCATTCCAGCTCCATCAAATAACATACAAGGTGAACAACATTTCTGTAAATCCTTGAGAGCCCTGTTGCCTAAGCAGTTTATACCACGTGTCTACTGCCACTTACTATTTTTGTGGGCGGACGTGACCAAAGCGGCCTTCATAGTGGGCTCACTCCGTGGCATGTTTATGTCTGAAGCCTCTAAAATTACAAATGTGCCTCCGATGCCACAAACCCAATAATTATCTCTTATACCAATCCCTTCATCTGTCTTGTACTGTGTTTGTCTTAAATGGCGTAAATCCGTGTCTGTTACGTGAGTGTGCGTGTTGGGTTTCAGTTCGCGGCGCTTTGAGTCGATTCGCGTAAAAATGGATTGATTGATTGATTGTACATTGCTTAACGTCCCGACAGCAACAAGGCTTTCTCAGGACGTGCCTGCACTGCTTGTGAAAAAAAAAATAAACAGAACATTGAATGTATGTCGCCAGCCGGTCAAATACATTAAAAATAAACCTAACACATGGGGCCTAAATAAAGCTAAGACCATTTAGCAACACACATCCAATATCAAGAGCTACAGGCAGTGCAGACAGTAGGGAGAGTTTTAAAAAGGCAAATACAGGTGAATGGACAAAGGGTAGACAGAAACAAATGCCCCAGAATAGAGAGAAAAACCCACCCTGTGGGGCTGACCAGGGTGACCCTGGGAACTAAAAAATACCTAACCCCACCCAAGTCCCCCAGGGCAGACCCGGGTGGGGTGCGTAAAAATGGAGAAAAAGCGCCTATATAATAACGGTATTATTATTATTATGATAATTCATGAGAAAGCCATCATCTAACCTGTTTCAGCCACAAAAATTTCTTCAAATCACTGTAGACACTTGTACAAAACTCCTGTGCTTTCGCAAGATGCCATCATTGCTTTCTATTACTAGTGACAACAACATCAAAAAAACAAACACAAAACCTGACATTGACTCTAATTTTAAAGTTGAAACTACACACTTCCTTGCTCCAAATACATGTCATCTGAATGTGCACAATTCTTGTTACATCACACTTTCACTTCAGCATGTGCACAGCTTCGGTTGTCGGGTCATTTTTGGTTTCTAGGTAGATCGGACATTCGTAATCAATCCCAGAAAATGCCATGGGAGTGGTAGAAAATGAAATACACAACAACCACACCCAAAAATGACAGGCTGCCAAGAATATTAAATCCAATACAAGAAATTAAGCTATAAGTGGAACTGGAACGCCTAAAAAGTATCTAGTTTTGGACCAAAACAGTCAAATTGTTTAACCCTTATCATTCGGAATACACCAGTGTGTTAAATAAGTTTGACTAAAATAGTTCAAGGGTGGTACCAGAGTAGCTTGGCGCCTGAGGTGCGAAGCTATTCTGGCACTACCCTTGAACTATCATTTCAGGCAATTGTGTATCAGGATATCAGGATGAAAAGGGTTAGCTGAACTCGACTGTACATGCAAATTTGGTGTTGCACTTACTGTGTCCTCCCCACTTCTTGTGCAGTAATATATATCCAGAAATAAAGAGCTTTATTCTTTTCCCTTTTTATAAACAAGTTTTGACTCTTTCACTGCCAGTTGTCTGCCCAGTTTGGCACTCCCTGTGCCAGCCACTTGCTGCAGTGCCATCATCACAAAACAAATACAAAGAACAAGCTCACACGCATGACCTCGGTGACTTTGACCAGGTCACTGAAATGAGTAAGGGGTCAAGTGTTCTACAAGTACATGTAAAGGTTTGTCTTTTGTACAGGTCTGCAAAATCCCATGTTTACACAAAACGTATACTTTTTTTCAATTTTGTTAATCTCCCGTGACCCTTGAACTTTGTGAGGGGTTAACTAAATTAGTATGCAAAGAAAATATCTATCATCTGTGCTAACTTACTTACACCTGTCACCCCTCCCCGGGTATAGGCCGTCGACGAGAGACCTCCAGCGACTCCTGTGCTTCTCCTTCGATTTTACTCCAGGTGGTTCCCAGTCTCTTGTCTGCTTGGAGGTCTCGACGCCAGGAGTTTCTAGACCTGCCTCTTTTCCTCTTTCCCTGGGGGTTCAATGACAATGCCTGCCTAGTGATACTGGAAGCTGGCTTTCTCAGACTGTGACCAATCCATCTCCATCTTCTTCGCCCATTTTCATTCTCTGCTGTTATCTGCTCTGTTCTCTCACAGAGTCTGACGTTGCTGATCTTCTCTGGCCAGTGGATTTTCAAAATTCTTCTAAGGCAACTGTTTATGAAGATCTGTACTCTGTTGACTGTGGTTTTTGTCAATCTCCAAGTCTCTGCTCCATATAGGAGAACTGCTTTTACGTTGGAGTTGAAAATCCGGACTTTAGTGCATTGTGACAGCTCTCTGGAACTCCACACTTTTTTCAACTGGAGAAAGGCTGCTCTGGCTTTACCGATTCGTGCTCTGACATCTGCATCAGTGCTGCCTTTTTTGTCTATGATGCTCCCGAGATACCAGAGAAGATCAGCAACGTCAGACTCTGGGAGAGAACAGAGCAGATAACAGCAGAGAATGAAATTGGGCGAAGAAGATGGGGATGGATCGGTCACAGTCTGAGAAAGCCAGCTTCCAGTATCACTAGGCAGGCATTGTCATGGAACCCCCAGGGAAAGAGGAAAAGAGGTAGGCCGAGAAACTCCTGGCGTCGAGACCTCCAAGCAGACATCAAGAGACTGGGAACCACCTGGAGTAGAATCGAAGGAGAAGCACAGGACAGGAGTTGCTGGAGGTCTCTCGTCGACGGCCTATACCCGGGTAGGGGTGACAGGCGTAAGTAAGTAAGTAAGCTCCCGAGATAGGTGAAGGATTCCACCTCCTCCAACGGGGTGCCAGCAAGCAAGACTGGTTCTTCCCTGGTTGCGTTCAGCCTCATTGTCTTTGTTTTCTGTTTGTGAATGGTGAGGCCCACTTGGGACGAGATGTCAGCAAGCCTCGTGGTCTTGTCCTGCATTTGTTGATGAGTGTGGGACAGTAATGCCAAGTCGTCTGCAAAATCGAGGTCGTCAAGCTGTGTCCACAGTGTCCACTGTATTCCACTTCGTCTGTGCTCTGTGGTCATCTTCATGACCCAGTCTATGGCCAGTAGGAAGAGGAACGGAGACAGCAGACACCCCTGCCTGACACCAGTTCTGACCTGGAGCTCTCTGGTGAACTGCCCTTCGTGGATCATGCGACATGTCATGCCATCATAGCTGCTCTTGATCAGGCGGACGAACTTTGTGGGTACACCGTAGTGTCGTAGGAGTTTCCACAGAGTCCACGCTGTCAAATGCTTTCTCATAATCCACAAAGTTGATGTACAGCGGGGAGCTCCACTCCAGAGACTGTTCCACGATGATGCGGAGAGTGGCGATCTGGTCTGTACATGATCGGTTCTTCCTGAAACCTGCTTGCTGGTCTCTCAGCTGGGGGTCAACGGAGCTCTTCATTCTCTCTAGGATGATCCTGTTGAAGACCTTTCCTGGTACTGACAGCAAGGTGATTCCTCTGTAGTTGGAACACTTGCTGAGGTCGCCTTTCTTGGGAAGCTTGATTAGGTACCCCTCCTTCCAGTCAGCCGGCATCACCTCCTCTTCCCAGATCTTTCCAAACAGTGGGTACAGCATCTCCACTGTTGTCTCTAGGTCTGCTTTCAGAGACTCCGCTGGGATGCCATCTGGCCCTGCTGCTTTGCCATTCTTCAAAAATGCCACTGCTTTTCTGATCTCTTCCCGGCTGGGTCTGTCACAGCTGATGGGTAGGTCGGTCTCTGCCGGCTGGATGTCGGGGGGGGTCGGGTGGGCTAGGTCTGTTCAGTAACTCTTCAAAATACTCGGCCCATCTGTCGAGTTGGTCTGCTCTGTCTGCAATAGGCTTGCCTTCTTTGTCTTTTACTGGTCTTTCTGTCTCTCTTGGCTTGACTTCGCGAACGAAGATTTTATAGGAGTTGCCCACGACGTCTGCAGGCTTGTTCGTGGCTGCGGAGGCCAATCCGAGACAGGCAGGTTCGACCGCAGTGGCTGCAGGGGAAGGTATGGCCGGGGTTCTGAGCTGCGGCATCTCTGTTTTTTCTCCTGAGCCGCTTGTCCTTAAGGCTAGCTCTGTGAGAGTCCTCAAAGGAGACAGCTGCCTTGTAAATGGTGGAGCGCCAGGTGTCACGGTCCGCAGCAAGCGAAGACCACTGGTGGTGGTCGATTTGGCAGGCACTAAGTGACTTCTTGAGACAGTCTTTGTATCTCTTCTTTGGTGCCCCTCTGTCACGGTGTCCACTAGCAAGCTCGCCGAACAGGGTGATCTTTGGTAGGCGATGATCCTCCATCCTGGAGACATGCCCCGCCCAGCGGAGCTGTGTCCGCAGCAGCAAAGCCTCGATGCTCACAGTTTCAGCCTGTTCAAGGACCTCGACGTTGGTGACATAGTCACTCCAGTGAATGCCCAGGATGGTACGCAGGCAGCGCTGGTGGAAGCGTTCGAGGAGTCGTAGTTGGCTGCGGTAGAGGGCCCAGGACTCGGAACCATACAGCAGGGTGGTGAGGACCAAAGCTCTGTACACGCTGATCTTGGTGCCTGTTTTCAGCTGTTGATTGTGCCACACCCGCTTGAAAAGTCGCCTGAAAGCGCTGTTCGCTTTTGCCAGCCTGCTGTCAAGCTCCTTGTCCAGCTTGGCGTCCGACGTGATAATGCAGCCAAGGTAAGTAAACTGGTGCACTGACTTTAGTTCATACTCGCCAATGGTGATGTGAGGAGGGCGATACACTGTCTTGGGTGCCGGCTGATGGAGGACCTCTGTCTTTTTCAGACTGACCTCGAGTCCAAAGAGCTGGGCAGCATCTGCAAAGCAAGACGTGATGCGCTGCAGGGCTCTCTCTGTGTGTGCAACGAGGGCAGCATCATCAGCAAAAAGCAGCTCACGAATCAGTTGGTCTAGGGTTTTCGTGTGGGCCTGCAGTCGTCTGAGGTTGAACAGGCTGCCATCGAGACGATACCTGATGTACACTGCATCGTCATCATCAAGGTCCACTGTGGCCTGCTTCAACATCATGCTAAAAAAGATGGTGAAGAGGGTCGGTGCCAGCACGCAGCCCTGCTTTACGCCGTTGAGAATAGGGAATGGTTCTGAGAGGTCATTGTTGAGTCTGACCTGGCCTTGCTGGTCCTCGTGTAGCTGAACAATCATGTTGAGGAACTTTGGGGGACAGCCAAGTCGCTCCAGGATCTGCCACATGCCTTGCCTGCTCACAGTGTCGAACGCTTTTGTTAGGTCGACAAATGTTACGTACAGCCCTTTGTTCTGCTCGCGGCACTTCTCCTGTAGCTGTCTCAGCACAAAGACCATATCGGTGGTGCTCCTGTTTGCTCTGAAGCCACACTGGCCCTCTGGGAGTTGGTCTTCAGCGATGGCAGGTACCAGCCGATTCAGGAGCAGCCTTGCAAGGATTTTCCCAGCAATGGACAGCAGGGTAATTCCCCGATAGTTGGAACAGTCAGACTTCTCGCCTTTGTTCTTGTACAGGGTGATAACGACTGCATCACGGAGATCTTTTGGTAGTGTTCCTTCCTCCCAGCAGCAGAGAAAGAGGTCATGGAGCTTGTTGTGCAGTGCTGTGCCTCCATGTTTCCAGATCTCTGGTGGTATTCTATCAATGCCTGCTGCTTTGCCACTCTTGAGCTGGTGGATGGCTGTGAGGGTCTCTTCAGCGGTGGGCGGTTCGTCCAATTCAACCTTTACTGGGAGGTGTGGGATTTGTAGGACGACTGCTTCTTGAACAGTGCGCTCAGCGCTGAAGAGGCTCTGAAAGTATTCCGACCAGCGGTTCAAGATGGAGGTATTATCTGTGAGGAGTGCCTGGCCATTCGTGCTTCGCAGGGGACTTTGTACCAGGTGCCTGGGGCCATACACTGATTTCAGTGCTTCGTAGAAGCCCCTGTAGTCACCATTGTCAGCACAAAGCTGGGTCCTCTGTGCAAGTCTGGTCCACCACTCATTCTGGAGATCTCTGAGCTTGCGCTGGAGACTGCTGCAGACGAGGCGGAAGGCAGACTTCTTCACAGGGCAGGAAGGCTGGGCTAGATGGGCCTGATGGGCGGCTCTTTTTTTTGCTAGGTGTTCCTGGATCTCTACATCGTTTTCGTCAAACCAGTCTTTGTTCTTCTTTCTGGCGAAACCCAAGACTTCTGCAGAGGATTTTGCAATAGCAGTTTTCAGTTGTTCCCAAAGTGTTTCAGGGGAGGAGTCTACTGGGTCCGCTGTGTCTTTGAGCCTGCGCTGTAAATCTGTCTGAAAGGCGGCTTTCACATCGTCACGCTGAAGGCTGGCAACATCAAGCTTTTTCTTGGGGGGCCCCCATTTTTTGGGTTTTGGCCTGAAGTGGAGCCTGAGTTTGCAGCGGACAAGGCGGTGGTCAGTGTGGCACTCTGCGCTGGGCATCACTCTGGTGAGGAGGACGTCACTGCGGTCCCTCTGACGCACTAGGACATAGTCGATAAGGTGCCAGTGTTTGGAGCGAGGATGCATCCAGGTGGTCTTTCGACTGTCCTTTTGCTGAAAAGTAGTGTTGGTGATGACCAGTTGCTGCTCCGCACAGAACTCCAACAGTAGGCGGCCATTGTCATTGCAGTTCCCCACGCCATGCTTGCCGAGGACTCCTTTCCAGGCTTCAGAGTCCTGGCCCACTCTGGCGTTGAAGTCGCCAAGGATGATGACTTTGTCGTCTGCAGGGGTACTCTGTAGGAGGCTGCGCAGGTCAGTGTAAAACTTGTCCTTTTCAGCAGGCTCTGCCAGGAGGGTTGGGGAGTACACACTGAGAAGGGTGACGTGTTGCTGGTGTCTCAGTGGGAGGCGCATGGACATGATGCGGTCTGAGTGGCCCGTTGGTAGGTTTTCCAGCTTAGTCGCAATGGATGTCTTGACCATGAAACCCACGCCTGAGAGCCATCTTTCTGATGCAGGCCTGCCTGACCAGTA
This sequence comes from Semisulcospira habei, assembly GCA_036245525.1. NCBI lineage: Eukaryota > Metazoa > Mollusca > Gastropoda > Semisulcospiridae > Semisulcospira > Semisulcospira habei. Next base: position 87,579,434 of record BTPG01000002.1, read on the forward strand.
GAGGGTGTACCCAGCACCAAGTTCTTGGAGGCTGCCTTCATCCGGAAGGCGTACTTCGCTGAGCGCGGCGATGTCGATGTTTAACCTCCGCAATTCATGGGCAATGAGGGCGGAGCGACGTTCAGGGCGTCCGCTGTCTGCTTTGTCGAGCATGGTTCGGACGTTCCAGCATGACGTTGAGTCCGGTCGTGATCGTCATGAGAGTGGATCCGTTATTCTTTCTTGTTTTTTGACCGCAGGAGAAGATGCCCGTTGACCGCGGCTAGCCAACTGGGGTTGCGAGGGGACGTGCTTTGGTTAGGCCACCTTTTCTAGGCCCCTCTCCGTGTGGAGCAAGCAGTGCTGTCCCTAGAGAAGGCTGCTTGGTCGTTCAGGGTGTGCCGAGTGATGTTGTCATCCCCAGGTCAACATCAGGCGACCAATATCCTGAACCGCCTGCATGCAGGTTTGAGACTGCGGCTTCCAGTGACATCTTTCACCTGCCGTTTCGCCCCTCGCCCGTCGCTACAGGACTTGGAATGGTCAGTGTCATGGTCCGTGGACGTTTCCTAAAGCCTGCGCGGTGGAGCTTTTTGGTGGAGTGCAGTGTGCGCAGTACTGGCCCCACCCTTTAAACCCTTGGTTCATCTGCCATGGCCTAGCAAGCTGGGACGATGGCATCGAGGTCCTCGGGTCGTAGGTTTTATATCAGACTGTCCTTGTCCTAGTCTCTGGCTCAAAAGCCTTCCCCGGAGACACAGGGGCTTTGATGTCAGGGGTTTCCTCCCTTAGCCTTTCCGCAGCCAAGCGGCCAGGCCTGCAAGGCAGCAGGCGACTCGTGGAGGGCGGGGTCGTCTATGTCCCGTGCAGATGTGAACATCTGCCCACTGCCCGTGGTCTTTCTGTATGGCCATACTTACCCGACAATCTTCTGGTAATGTCGTAGAGCTGTTTCATGTTGCCGCTGCCTGCTGCCTTTTCTGCCTCTGTTGCCAGGCTGTCTGTGTAGGCCCTCTTGTCTGCCCTGATACTCCTCTTCACCTCGCGGTTGGCTTCCGAGTATTCCTCCTGTGCCCTTACTTTGGCTGCTCTCGTGCGACTGTTGTTGACCGCTGCTTTCTTCTGCTTCCTCACTTCTATCTTCTTCAAGGTCTGTGCCGACAGCCAGTCCTTGTGGTGGTGTTTCCTGAACCCTACAGTGTCTTTGCAGGTTGAGTTCAGCACCTCTCTAACTGCCTTCCACTGCTGCTCTGTGGTGACCGCCTCCTCTTCATTTACTAGCTCCTGTAGCGCTTGAAACCGGTTGGACAGCACCAGTTTGAACTCTTCTCTAACTCCAGTTTCTCTCAGGAGGCCTACATTATAGCACTGTCTTCTTGTTGTCTCTGTGCGGCTTTTCTTTAGCTTGAGCTTCATTCTTAAGGTAAGCAGATGGTGGTCTGAGGCGACATCTGCTCCCCTCCTCACTCGAACATCTTGAAGGGATCTTCTAAATTTCTTGCTAATGCAGATATGGTCTATTTGGTTCTCTGTTGTATGGTCAGGTGAGACCCAAGTTGCTTTGTGTATTCTTCTGTGTGGGAAGATGCTGCCTCCAATGACAAGTCGGTTTAGAGCACAAAAGTCTACAAACCTCTCCCCGTTCTCACTCATCTCCGAGCCTAGTCCCTGTCTCCCCATCACCTCTTCGTATCCGGTGTTGTCCTCCCCTATTTTGGCATTAAAATCGCCCATGGCGATGGTGATGTCTCGCTCCGCACATTTGTCCACGGCACTCTGGAGTCGGTCGTAGAACTCTTGTTTCTCTTCCTCGTCACTGTCATTGGTGGGCGCATACCACTGGATGACGTTCAGCTTGAGCTTTTTCTTGGTTCTAAAGGCTGCTGTGATAATTCTTGGCCCAAGAGGTTCCCAGCGCTCTCTGTGCCACTGGTGACAGCATGAATGCTACTCCTTCTGTATGGGGGGCATTCTCCTCTTCATGATTGATTGATTGATTGTACATTGCTTAACGTCCCGACAGTAACAAGGCTTTCTCAGGACGTGGCTGCACTGCTTGTGAAAAAAAATAAAATAAACAGAACATTGAATGTATGTCGCCAGCCGGTCAAATACATTAAATAAACCTAACACATGGGGCCTAAATAAAGCTAAGACCATTTAGCAACACACATCCAATATCAAGAACTACAGGCAGTGCAGACAGTAGGGAGAGTTTTAAAAAGGCAAATACAGGTGAATGGACAAAGGGTAGACAGAAACACATGCCCCAGAATAAAGAGAAAAACCCACCCTGTGGGGCTGACCAGGGTGACCCTGGGAACTAAAAAATACCTAACCCCACCCAAGTCCCCCAGGGCAGACCCGGGTGGGGGCTCCTCTTCATGACCTGAATACAGATTCATCTCCCCACTTAACAGCCTTTTCTGGCCAGACTGCGTCCATCTGACTTCACTGATACCTAGCAGGGAAAGGTTGTACTTTTGCATTTCCGCTGCTATCTGGGTGGCCTTGCCGCTCTGGTACATGGTCTTGACGTTCCATGTGCCCATGGTTGTGTCCCTGGATAGAGAGAGGCGGCTCGGTCCTGTGGCTTCCAAAGACTTCCAGCTTTCACCACAGGACGTCATAAGTCTTCTAGTAGAAGAACCTTCCTCCTCCAGGATAGGAATTACTGTTAGTCTTTTCGTCGGCATTTTTGTAGCTATTTCCTTTTTTGCAGGGTGGGGAAGCTACCCCCACGCCCAACCCCCTTACTAGGAGGACCAGGGGTTTTCTGTCGGGGTCACCTTCCCTTAGACCATGTTGGTTCACGGCACCTTATTTCATTCGGTGCACCCCTCTCACGAGGGACCCCCTATCCACCACCCAGGGGACGCGCCTCAACGCCATATGGTCCCAGCGCGAGGATGCTGTCAAATGCTTTCTTATAATCCACAAAGTTGACGTACAACGGGGAGCTCCACTCCAGAGACCTCTGTGCTAAAAGTGACTTGAAAGTTTGCGAAAACACGGATAACAACTGAAATTCTACCCCCAAACAGGCATTTTTTCACACATTTGTTGAACCCATGTGATCCTTGACCATTCTGAAAGGAATTCAAATTAGTATGCATGGGAAGGTCTTACCATCAGGCATTGCTGTACCAGGTTTGGGTAATTAGTATGCATGGGAAGGTCTTACCATCAGGCACTGCTGTACCACGTTGTGAGTGGTGTACTTTTGTCAAAAAATGTCTTTGTTTAACCCATTTCCTGATCTCTTGTGACCTTTGACCTTTCTGAGGGGTCATCCATTTTAGTACAAATAAAGTCTTACCATCAGGCATGGGTTTGAAGTTATGTCAAAAATATGGATAGTTTGTTTATCAATTTCCTTATTAGCTGTGACCTGAACTTCGCTAGAGGTCACTGAAACTGGTATTTTTAGAAAGGACCAAAAATATTCTTGGGCCAAGTTTGAAGACTGTGGCTTCAATAGCCTCCAAGAAAATGCCAACATTAAAGTTGACCACAAACGACCACTGGCCCATTATAAAAACTCACTTTTGCTATTGTACTGGGTCAATGGAGTCTTTTAGTTAGTTTACTGGCACCTCATGTAAAAACATTTGAACTTTTACCTTTTCTGTTCTCACCAACATAATGACTGCTTTGAAAGAGAGCATCTGCCTCATCAAGTTCAAGTTTGTCTATGAAAATCCCCAACTCATTCAGTCCTAATTGTGCCTAGGAACATCATCAGGCTGCTCCAACAATCTCATAACTTCTTTAGTTGTCAGCCCTCTGTGAGCTGAGGTTGCTTTCAGTTTGACAGAGTTCCAACAACAATGAAAAACAAACAAAAACTTGCAAAAAAAAAATGTGAAAAAAACAAACAAACAATGCTATGAATATGTACATTTGGAATATTCTGATCTGGGTTGTAAACATGGTGAGATCTAAGCTTTCAAGGTTTTCCTGTGTTGTAGCCATGTGCAGTGATACTACTACTGTACTAGCCTAAAAGTGAACTTGGTGTCAGCAAATATGCGAAAATGGCACTCACTGCAGCAAAAGTAAGTATGTATGGGGTCATCTGTCTGTCTGTGGTAAACTTGCATGTTGGCATTTTCTTAGAAATTATTCAAGCCATGACTTTAGACTTGGGACAGGGATACTCTGTCGCAGGACCTTTCTATACTAAGCAAAACAATAAACTGTGCATGATTCAAATGTATACAGTAAAATAATCAAACACCATAGAAGAATAATTCTTGCTGTCACTTAGAGGTCATAATCCAGCTAACTGCAAGAATAGATCATGTTTTGCTGTGGAGTTGTCATCCATCAAAGTTGAAAATCTGAAAAATATACTTTGCAGTAACTGTAGCTTCATTTGTATGCAGCCTGTGATCAGTGCAGTCAGCATATATTAGCTATTGAGTATGGAATTTTATGAAGAACACGTATGTTCCAAGTGTTTAACCCTTATAATGACAATAATACATAGTATTTATACGGCGCATTTCTCATATTTATAATATAACTCAATGTGCAGGACATAGCCACGTACTGAACCCAACAAGCATGCTCATGTGAATCGCGCGCATTCCCACACACACTGTACATAAACACATAACATTCACATGGTGCTAAAGGCAAGCTCAAGTGAGCTACTGAAATTTTTGGAAATTTAAATCGTTTTTTAAATTTTTGAAATTTGATTAAGTGGACTTAAATTAGTACCAAATTCGTGGGGGAGGAAAAAGCCGAAGTACCCGGAGAAATAACCCCCGAATTAATGGTGACACTAGAGGAGAAAAGCTGAAACCGGAAATCGAGCCCCGGACCGCCCCATCCTGATACACCCACTGCTTGAAATAAATTTGACTGATAGTTCAAGGGTGGTGTCAGCATAGCTTGGCGCCTCAGGCACGGAGACAGCATTGCTGCGTGTTGTGAATGACCTACTTGCTGCTAGCGATGAGGATCTAATCTCTGTTTTGACTCTGCTCGATCTGAGCGCAGCGTTTGATACCATTGTCCAAGACATTCTACTTGCTCGCCTTCATGATGTGTTTGGCATTCAAAGCACTGCACTGAATTTTTTTCCCAGTCCTACCTTGTTGGTCGCTTGCAGATGGTTTCAGTGGCAGGATTCGAGTCCCACCCTGTGGAGCTGCTTTGTGGTGTTCCACAGGGGTCGGTCTTGGGGCCTGTGCTGTTTACTGTGTATACACAGCCCCTGTCCCATGTCATTGAGTTTGAGCGTCACTGTTTCTTATCATTTATATGCAGATGACACAGAATTGTACAAACACTCCCCTCGTGAATATGTTGATCAGATGGTGCAGTCTATGGAGGCTTGTATTTGCGATGTTCAGAAGTGGACCACACAGAGCAAGCTCCAGCTAAACAGTGACAAGACCGAGGCCCTCCGAATGAGGTACTCCTCTACGTGCAATGCTGCTCTTCCCGAGTCAATGATGGTGGGCGAGAGTACCATCTTCTTTTCTAGCTCGGCCTGTAACTTTGGTGTCATTTTTGACAACAGCCTGACAATGAAAGAACAAGTGAAGAAAGTTTGCCAGCTTGCCTTCATTGAACTTAGAAGGATCATCACTGTCTGACATCTACTGACTGTTGAAGTTACCAAAACACTTGTTACCTCCGTTGTGCTGTCCCGCATAGACTATTGCATTTCTCTTTTGTCCGGTGTTCCGCAAAATCTTCTTAACCAAATCCAGAGTCATGAATTGTGCTGCACGTCTGATTTTTCATGTACCGAAGCGTGAACACATTATGCCTCTTACTTACTTACGCCTGTCACCCCTACCCGGGTATAGGCCGTCGACGAGAGACCTCCAGCAACTCCTGTCCTGTGCTTCAACTTCGATTCTACTCCAGGTGGTTCCCAGTCTCTTGATGTCTGCTTGGAGGTCTCGACGCCAGGAGTTTCTCGGCCTACCTCTTTTCCTCTTTCCCTGGGGGTTCCATGACAATGCCTGCCTAGTGATACTGGAAGCTGGCTTTCTCAGACTGTGACCGATCCATCCCCATCTTCTTCGCCCAATTTCATTCTCTGCTGTTATCTGCTCTGTTCTCTCCCAGAGTCTGACGTTGCTGATCTTCTCTGGCCAGTGGATTTTCAAAATTCTTCTAAGGCAACTGTTCATGAAGGTCTGTACTCTGTTGACTGTGGTTTTTGTCAATCTCCATGTCTCTGCTCCATATAGGAGAACTGCTTTTACATTGGAGTTGAAAATCCGGACTTTGGTGTGTTGTGACAGCTCTCTGGAACTCCACACTTTTTTCAACTGGAGAAAGGCTGCTCTGGCTTTACCGATTCGTGCTCTGACATCTGCATCAGTGCCGCCTTTTTTGTCTATGATGCTCCCGAGATAGGTGAAGGACTCCACCTCCTCCAACGGGGTGCCAGCAAGCAAGACTGGTTCTTCCCTGGTTGCGTTCAGCCTCATTGTCTTTGTTTTCTGTTTGTGAATGGTGAGGCCCACTTGGGACGAGATGTCAGCAAGCCTCGTGGTCTTGTCCTGCATTTGTTGATGAGTGTGGGACAGTAATGCCAAGTCGTCTGCAAAATCGAGGTCGTCAAGCTGTGTCCACAGTGTCCACTGTATTCCACTTCGTCTGTGCTCTGTGGTCATCTTCATGACCCAGTCTATGGCCAGTAGGAAGAGGAACGGAGAAAGCAGACACCCCTGCCTGACACCAGTTCTGACCTGGAGCTCTCTGGTGAACTGCCCTTCGTGGATCACGCGACATGTCATGCCATCATAGCTGCTCTTGATCAGGCGGACGAGCTTTGTGGGTACACCGTAGTGTCGTAGGAGTTTCCACAGAGTCTCTAGGTCCACGCTGTCAAATGCTTTCTCATAATCCACAAAGTTGACGTACAGCGGGGAGCTCCACTCCAGAGACTGTTCCACGATGATGCGGAGAGTGGCGATCTGGTCTGTACATGATCGGTTCTTCCTGAATCCTGCTTGCTGGTCTCTCAGCTGGGGGTCAACGGAGCTCTTCATTCTCTCTAGGATGATCCTGTTGAAGACCTTTCCTGGTACTGACAGCAAGGTGATTCCTCTGTAGTTGGAACACTTGCTGAGGTCGCCTTTCTTGGGAAGCTTGATTAGGTACCCCTCCTTCCAGTCAGCTGGCATCACCTCCTCTTCCCAGATCTTTCCAAACAGTGGGTACAGCATCTCAACTGTTGTCTCTAGGTCTGCTTTCAGAGACTCCGCTGGGATGCCATCTGGCCCTGCTGCTTTGCCATTCTTCAAAAATGCCACTGCTTTTCTGATCTCTTCCCGGCTGGGTCTGTCACAGCTGATGGGTAGGTCGGTCTCTGCCGGCTGGATGTCGGGGGGGTCGGGTGGGCTAGGTCTGTTCAGTAACTCTTCAAAATACTTGGCCCATCTGTCGAGTTGGTCTGCTCTGTCTGCAATAGGCTTGCCTTCTTTGTCTTTTACTGGTCTTTCTGTATGGCCATACTTACTCGACAATCTTCTGGTAATGTCGTAGAGCTGTTTCATGTTGCCGCTGCCTGCTGCCTTTTCTGCCTCTGCTGCCAGGCTGTCTGTGTAGGCCCTCTTGTCTGCCCTGATACTCCTCTTCACCTCGCGGTTGGCTTCCGAGTATTCCCCCTGTGCCCTTACTTTGGCTGCTCTCGTGCGACTGTTGTTGACCGCTGCTTTCTTCTGCTTCCTCGCTTCTATCTTCTTCAAGGTCTGTGCTGACAGCCAGTCCTTGTGGTGGTGTTTCCTGAACCCTACAGTGTCTTTGCAGGTTGAGTTCAGCGCCTCTCTAACTGCCTTCCACTGCTGCTCTGTGGTGACCGCCTCCTCTTCATTTACTAGCTCCTGTAGCGCTTGAAACCGGTTGGACAGCACCAGTTTGAACTCTTCTCTAACTCCAGTTTCTCTCAGGAGGCCTACATTATAGCGCTGTCTTCTTGTTGTCTCTGTGCGGCTTTTCTTTAGCTTGAGCTTCATTCTTAAGGTAAGCAGATGGTGGTCTGAGGCGACATCTGCTCCCCTCCTCACTCGAACATCTTGAAGGGATCTTCTAAATTTCTTGCTAATGCAGATATGGTCTATTTGGTTCTCTGTTGTATGGTCAGGTGAGACCCAAGTTGCTTTGTGTATTCTTCTGTGTGGGAAGATGCTGCCTCCAATGACAAGTCGGTTTAGAGCACAAAAGTCTACAAACCTCTCCCCGTTCTCACTCATCTCCGAGCCTAGTCCCTGTCTCCCCATCACCTCTTCGTATCCGGTGTTGTCCTCCCCTATTTTGGCATTAAAATCGCCCATGACGATGGTGATGTCTCGCTCCGCACATTTGTCCACAGCACTCTGGAGTCGGTCGTAGAACTCTTGTTTCTCTTCCTCGTCACTGTCATTGGTGGGCGCATAACACTGGATGACGTTCAGCTTGAGCTTTTTCTTGGTTCTAAAGGCTGCTGTTATAATTCTTGGCCCAAGAGGTTCCCAGCCCATCAGCGCTCTCTGTGCCACTGGTGACAGCATGAGTGCTACTCCTTCTGTATGGGGGGCATTCTCCTCTTCATGACCTGAATACAGAACCATCTCCCCACTTAACAGCCTTTTCTGGCCAGACTGCGTCCATCTGGCTTCACTGATGCCTAGCAGGGAAAGGTTGTACTTTTGCATTTCCGCTGCTATCTGGGCGGCCTTGCCGCTCTGGTACATGGTCTTGACGTTCCATGTGCCCATGGTTGTATCCCTGGATAGAGAGAGGCAGCTCGGTCCTGTGGCTTCCGAAGACTTCCGGCTTTCACCACAGGACGTCATAAGTCTTCTAGTAGAAGAACCTTCCTCCTCCAGGAAAGGAATTACTGTTAGTCTTTTCGTCGGCGTTTTTGTAGCTATTTCCTTTTTTGCAGGGTGGGGAAGCTACCCCCACGCCCAACCCCCTTACTAGGAGGACCAGGGGTTTTCTGTCGGGGTCACCTTCCCTTAGACCATGTTGGTTCACGGCACCTTATTTCATTCGGTGCACCCCTCTCACGAGGGACCCCCTATCCACCACCCAGGGGACGCGCCTCAACGCCGTATGGTCCCAGCGCGAGGACATTATATCTCTACTAGCTGATTTGCACTGGCTGCCAGTTTCATACAGAATTCAGTATAAAGTCTGTGTTATTTGTTTCAAAATCATCTCTGATTCTGCCCCTCCTTACTTATCTGATCTTGTCCAGCTTTTTTACACCGTTCCGCTCACTACGCTCTGCTTCAGACACTCATGTTTTCTGTGTTCCTAGACGTAATAAGGTCACTCAAGGTCATCGTGCATTTTGGTCCCATTGCATGGAACGCCCTCCCAGCTGACGTGTGTCACTCATCATCTTTCCGTTTTTAAATACAAGCTTAAAACACACCTTTTTTCTGTTGCATTTACTTAAAGACCATTTTGTCTGCCGGCTCATCATGTGTGCGTGTGTGTGTGTTTTTTCTGCTCCTTGTAAGTTTAATGTGGTGCGAGCAGATGTTTATTTAAAGAGTGAGTGTGTTTTAATTTTTCTCCTTTTTAATGTTTTTTATGTGCTGTAAAGCGCTCCGAGCTTGCTGTTCGTGGGGAAGGGCGCTATATAAAAACTATGTATTATTACGACTCCTCGAACGCTTCCACCAGCGCTGCCTGCGTACCATCCTGGGCATTCACTGGAGTGACTATGTCACCAACGTCGAGGTCCTTGAACAGGCTGAAACTGTGAGCATCGAGGCTTTGCTGCTGCGGACACAGCTCCGCTGGGCGGGGCATGTCTCCAGGATGGAGGATCATCGCCTACCAAAGATCACCCTGTTCGGCGAGCTTGCTACTGGACACCGTGACAGAGGGGCACCAAAGAAGAGATACAAAGACTGTCTCAAGAAGTCACTTAGTGCCTGCCAAATCGACCACCACCTGTGGTCTTCGCTTGCTGCGGACCGTGACACCTGGCGCTCCACCATTTACAAGGCAGCTGTCTCCTTTGAGGACTCTCACAGAGCTAGCCTTAAGGACAAGCGGCTCAGGAGAAAAAACAGAGATGCCGCAGCTCAGAACCCTGGCCATACCTTCCCCTGCAGCCACTGCGGTCGAACCTGCCTGTCTTGGATTGGCCTCCGCAGCCACGAACAATCCTGCAGACGTCGTGGGCAACTCCTATAAAATCTTCGTTCGCGAAGTCAAGCCAAGAGAGATTATTATTATTATTATTATTTTGCTTTGTGTTTCATTACTGTGATTGTAAAGCGCCTAGAGCAATTTGGTGATTAGGCGCTATACAAATTATCTTTATTGTTACGTGGTGGAGTTGTAGTCGAAGTATGATAAACACACCAGACGCACGCACGTAAGAGTTCTTTAAAATAAACCTCGTTCAGCTGCAATCCGTCACACGTGGCTTAAGGATGTAGACAATACTGGAGTAACAGTTCCAACAATATTTAATTCAGCGATGCGATATCCACACAGTAATGCTCTTTCAAATGCACAAACTATTGAATACAAAGTCTCTTTTGCTATGTCCACACTACGACTCAAAGTTTCTCATACACAGCGTCTCTCGCAATAAACTGCGTATCTCTACAACTGACAAAGCAAGACAATGTACTCACGGGCTTTCCCAGCGCCCTCCTTATATACACTATCAAAATCTAGAATCTTCTACGGAAGTCATGAACTCAAACAACCAGAACGAAACACGCAGCCGAAGCTCATTAACATAAACTTTCCAGAAACAATTATCAGGCTACAAAAACACGGCTGCTCACTTCAGCTCTAAATTCTAGCGTATAATAAAGACACATAAAAGTATGGTATCCCTATCTATGATAGCTCAAAAAAGTACGAGAATATTCACCAAACGAAATAAAGGCTGCTCGATACACGCGCACAGGAAAACAAAAAGTAGCGAAAATGTTGCGATGTCAACTAACCGACGTGACACTTACGAGGCCACCAGACAGTGCGACCTGTCTACAACGTTCCGGACTAAACTTAACAAAACGAAATCTGCTCTACTCACGAACAAAAGAAAAATCTATTAAAAAAACACGTGAATCATAACCGTGATAGCTCAAATAAAATCAGATCGTTACCTACGATCAACACATGTACGCTCTCACAGGATAACACAACCACAATCGTAACATTTATTATTATTATTATTGAAAGCAATCAGCTATTCCTTATTCAAGAAAATGTGAATGGATTTGGAAGACAATATCTTATACTGCTTGGCTATATATATATTTTGTCATTTGTCTGCCAGCACACTTTGACACTACAGCCCTCATCCTAGATATTTGGCCAAGGTTGTCATGCAGTATCTCGATCATGACCGTGGCTTAAAACTTAATTCAACTACTTATTTGTTGAGCACATTAACATATCCTCCATTATGAAGATATTAGTTTCTGTTTAAAAAAGCTGTTTCTAATATGCTTGTTTTTTTCAACTTCAATGCCAAGCATAGTGCAGATATCTTTTCATATAACATTATTTTTATATGTCATTTCAGCTCATTTCCCAATCAGCCTTGGCACAAAGGTAGTTCAGTGATGAGTTTTTTTTACGCACCTCAGTGAATTTGGTTAATCACAAGAGGTACGTCCTTCTTCCTGGTATGTCCAAATTCAAAATGCTAACTGGTCAACAAATGTGTGAAACATTCATGTGTTGATGGAAATCAGGACTCTCTTTTCATCCTGATACTTCCATTGCTTGAAATAAATTTCACTATGATAGTTCAAGGGTGGTGCTAAAATAGCTTGGCACCTCACCTGGCACCACCCTTGAACTAAAACGCTTGATCTGTGCCTTAATAGGACAATAAGCAAATAAAAAAAAAGCTCATCCTCAGGATGTGCTGGGTTAAAGCACTATGACCAACCTCTGTAATCATATCAAGACACAAATTACATAATTGCTCACTTGAGTGCATACGATTGGTCTGAGACTGAACTTGACTGTCTCGGTTAAGCTGGCCGCATGCGAGCCATTGGGCTTTGCCGTTCTTGTTGTAAATAAGTGTATGGGTCCAAATAAAAAAAGAAATTGATTATACACAAAATATTAATAACCAAGTTAAACAGAAAGGCAATGATACTGCTTGACTGTTGAATTACTTACTTACTTACTTACGCCTGTCACCCCTACCCGGGTATAGGCCGTCGACGAGAGACCTCCAGCAACTCCTGTCCTGTGCTTCTCCTTCGATTCTACTCCAGGTGGTTCCCAGTCTCTTGATGTCTGCTTGGAGGTCTCGACGCCAGGAGTTTCTTGGCCTACCTCTTTTCCTCTTTCCCTGGGGGTTCCATGACAATGCCTGCCTAGTGATACTGGAAGCTGGCTTTCTCAGACTGTGACCAATCCATCCCCATCTTCTTCGCCCAATTTCATTCTCTGCTGTTATCTGCTCTGTTCTCTCCCAGAGTCTGACGTTGCTGATCTTCTCTGGCCAGTGGATTTTCAAAATTCTTCTAAGGCAACTGTTCATGAAGGTCTGTACTCTGTTGACTGTGGTTTTTGTCAATCTCCATGTCTCTGCTCCATATAGGAGAACTGCTTTTACATTGGAGTTGAAAATCCGGACTTTGGTGTGTTGTGACAGCTCTCTGGAACTCCACACTTTTTTCAACTGGAGAAAGGCTGCTCTGGCTTTACCGATTCGTGCTCTGACATCTGCATCAGTGCCGCCTTTTTTGTCTATGATGCTCCCGAGATAGGTGAAGGACTCCACCTCCTCCAACGGGGTGCCAGCAAGCAAGACTGGTTCTTCCCTGGTTGTGTTCAGCCTCATTGTCTTTGTTTTCTGTTTGTGAATGGTGAGGCCCACTTGGGACGAGATGTCAGCAAGCCTCGTGGTCTTGTCCTGCATTTGTTGATGTGTGTGGGACAGTAATGCCAAGTCGTCTGCAAAATCGAGGTCGTCAAGCTGTGTCCACAGTGTCCACTGTATTCCACTTCGTCTGTGCTCTGTGGTCATCTTCATGACCCAGTCTATGGCCAGTAGGAAGAGGAACGGAGACAGCAGACACCCCTGCCTGACACCGGTTCTGACCTGGAGCTCTCTGGTGAACTGCCCTTCGTGGATCACGCGACATGTCATGCCATCATAGCTGCTCTTGATCAGGCGGACGAGCTTTGTGGGTACACCGTAGTGTCGTAGGAGTTTCCACAGAGTCTCTCGGTCCACGCTGTCAAATGCTTTCTCATAATCCACAAAGTTGACGTACAGCGGGGAGCTCCACTCCAGAGACTGTTCCACGATGATGCGGAGAGTGGCGATCTGGTCTGTACATGATCGGTTCTTCCTGAATCCTGCTTGCTGGTCTCTCAGCTGGGGGTCAACGGAGCTCTTCATTCTCTCTAGGATGATCCTGTTGAAGACCTTTCCTGGTACTGACAGCAAGGTGATTCCTCTGTAGTTGGAACACTTGCTGAGGTCGCCTTTCTTGGGAAGCTTGATTAGGTACCCCTCCTTCCAGTCAGCTGGCATCACCTCCTCTTCCCAGATCTTTCCAAACAGTGGGTACAGCATCTCAACTGTTGTCTCTAGGTCTGCTTTCAGAGACTCCGCTGGGATGCCATCTGGCCCTCCTGCTTTGCCATTCTTCAAAAATGCCACTGCTTTTCTGATCTCTTCCCGGCTGGGTCTGTCACAGCTGATGGGTAGGTCGGTCTCTGCCGGCTGGATGTCGGGGGGGTCGGGTGGGCTAGGTCTGTTCAGTAACTCTTCAAAATACTCGGCCCATCTGTCGAGTTGGTCTGCTCTGTCTGCAACAGGCTTGCCTTCTTTGTCTTTTACTGGTCTTTCTGTATGGCCATACTTACCCGACAATCTTCTGGTAATGTCGTAGAGCTGTTTCATGTTGCCGCTGCCTGCTGCCTTTTCTGCCTCTGCTGCCAGGCTGTCTGTGTAGGCCCTCTTGTCTGCCCTGATACTCCTCTTCACCTCGCGGTTGGCTTCCGAGTATTCCCCCTGTGCCCTTACTTTGGCTGCTCTCGTGCGACTGTTGTTGACCGCTGCTTTCTTCTGCTTCCTCGCTTCTATCTTCTTCAAGGTCTGTGCCGACAGCCAGTCCTTGTGGTGGTGTTTCCTGAACCCTACAGTGTCTTTGCAGGTTGAGTTCAGCGCCTCTCTAACTGCCTTCCACTGCTGCTCTGTGGTGACCGCCTCCTCTTCATTTACTAGCTCCTGTAGCGCTTGAAACCGGTTGGACAGCACCAGTTTGAACTCTTCTCTAACTCCAGTTTCTCTCAGGAGGCCTACATTATAGCGCTGTCTTCTTGTTGTCTCTGTGCGGCTTTTCTTTAGCTTGAGCTTCATTCTTAAGGTAAGCAGATGGTGGTCTGAGGCGACATCTGCTCCCCTCCTCACTCGAACATCTTGAAGGGATCTTCTAAATTTCTTGCTATGACTGTTGAATTGCACAACTGAAATAGATTCCAGTTCAAAACCACAGAGTGAATCCGTTTTAAAACAAAACAGAGCGCTTTACGTTGATTTCTTACTTACTTACGCCTGTCACCCCTACCCGGGTATAGGCCGTCGACGAGAGACCTCCAGCAACTCCTGTCCTGTGCTTCTCCTTCGATTCTACTCCAGGTGGTTCCCAGTCTCTTGATGTCTGCTTGGAGGTCTCGACGCCAGGAGTTGTCGTGTTGTATGGTGCCCAAATCTCTCAGGTCCCGTCCTCCCATTAATTGCTCTCATCGCTACAGTGAAAATTACCTGCTAAGACTGACTAAAGTGTGAATTTATTGTTTTCGTTTGTTTCCGCGGTGACATTTCTATCATAATTTTGACGAGAGCCGTTATGCCTATGTTTATCTGTTGTCAAAGACATGGTCACAAGTTCTGTTATGGTGATGTTTGTCGACGCAACTCTTTGTCACCGTACGCTCTCTTGTTTACCACGCGGGGCCAAGACATCTCGCTGACGGCTAAGTCCAGCCACTGCGCATGCTCAATGAGATAAAACTGGGACTTAGCCGCACACACAGACCAGCCGCCATTCTTTTCTCGTATCAGCACACTGAAAATTGTGCGGATATGGCTTCCCTGGACGACGATCGTTCTCCAGAATCATATAAGGTGAGAAAGAAAGTAATATTCTTCACTTATATCAACACAAATATAATGACAGTTTACGCTGAGTATCGCTACAGTCGGTGCAGAAACTAGCGGACAAAGCACCGTTTTGCGTCTAAGTCAAGATGGCTGAAAAATTTTCTAAGTGTAAAGTGTGTACATCGCTGACTTTAGTCCGTCGGTATTACTTTCGAACACGTTTCGGGACTAAGTTATGAGAGCGAATATGACCACTTGAGTACATTTGTTACTTTCTGTGTTCCAGGAAAACAACTCTGAGGCGATGGAGACCACATCAGGTGAGTGAAAAGCTTTGTTTCATCGGTTTGCTGTGTAAGCGAACTTAGCGTGTGCGGGAGGTCGGTCGTGCCAACAGTTGTGTGCGAGAAAGTCGGTTACGCGTGCGTCGCAACTCTTAAAGTGCATTGATCGACATGAGTACATAAATTGTACTTTTTGAGCAGGGTACTATGTCAGTTTGACTGTTTATTAAACCGCAGTTTTAAGGGATAAATTACGTCAGTAAGTTGGAAATAGTTTGTACAAAAACTACATGACTACTAGTACAATAGTCTTTGTGGGGAGCAGTGGTGCGCGGCCGATTTAAAATTAGTAGTAATAGTAGTAGTAGTGTGTGGACAAAATAAGCCGTAAGGTCTTTGCAAATGTCCTTTCTTTGTTTATTTACTTTTTGGGTCTGTTACGCATACAAATCTTCCTATAAATCATTCATAGCAATAGAAAATCTCATTAAACTTTGGTAATTCATCTAGCTGTTTTTTAAAAGAATTTATATTAGTGTGCTTTTTTTAAATAAAATTGGTAACTCATTCCAAACAATGGCAACTCTGTTAGTGTTAGAAAAATAAACTTCCGCAGGTTAGTGTTGCAATACCGTACAAAGATTTTCCCTTCAGAGTTTCAGGTTCTGTCACAAAACGGTGCTGCAAAAAAAGTCATTCATTTAGGTCATCCATGCCATTATAAATTTTCAAAACTTAGATTAAGTCTCCACGTATTCTACGTCCACGTAAGGAGTGTAGTCCAAAGTATTTGAGTCTGTTTAAGTAAGTCATATTTCTACGTTCTTTAACCAGCTTTGTTGCTCATCTCTGTACCCTCTCTTTAAATGTTAAATGTATAGCTTGCAGTCTCAGCTTACAGCTGATCGTGTTTTGTAGAAATATTTTATGTACAGAAGAGTAGATTTGACTTTGAGTTAATTGAAGATATTTTACTTACTGAAGTAGTGTGTTTTTTTTTGGTGAAGTGAGAGGTATGACTATGCACCCCAGTATGAGTAATGATTTTGTGAACAGCATCAGTTTGTATTGATTTCACACTTAACAAAACAATTACTGATACTAGTGATACACTTATGGATATCACTCAGTGACTTTTTTTTTTTTTTTGTATGCAGAAAGTATGTGTTGTTTATTAATTAATGCAAAAATTATTTATTAGATTTGAAAATACTGCAAAACATAAAAGGCAGTACAATGTGTACATCTGCATTGTTTTTGTAATGTCCTTAGTGCCCTTTCCATTTTGATTTGAAAGAGCGCATATCAAGAGCAAGAAAAATTATAATCATTATTATTTGTATCTTAATGTTTACGGCTTCAGATCTGAAGGCCAAGATGCAAGGGCTGAATAGCAGTGCTAACAACAGTAGTCATGCGTCCCACAATGGAGTGAGCAACCATGTGAATGATGCTGACTTCAAGTCACCTAACGGAGTTAGCTCGAGCAAGCACAACTCCAACTCCTCAGAGCACCATAAGGAGCGCAAGGAAGGGAGCAGTAGCAGCAGCAAGCATCACAGCTCCAGTTCCAAACACAAGTCTGGATCCTCATCCTCCAAGCACCACTCTAGCAGCTCCTCCAGCAAGCCCAAGGATGGGAGCTCTAGTTCTTCATCTTCCAAACACAAAGAGGGTTCTTCTTCCAGCTCTCACCGGGACAGCTCAAAGCATCGGGAGGAAGGCTCCAGCTCCAGGCATCGTGAAGATGGTTCTAGCTCCAGCTCCAAACACCGTGAGAGCAGCTCCTCAAGCTCTAGCAAACACAAGGATGGATCTTCATCATCCAGCTCTAAGCCTAAGGAGAGCTCCTCCTCCTCTTCCTCCAAGCATAAGGAGGGCAGCAGCAGCAGTCACCATTCCAAGGATAAGTCATCCTCTGACCACAAACATTCCTCCTCTTCAGACAAACACAAGTCTAGCTCCAGTGGCAGCTCGGACAAGCATCGGGACAAATCCAAGGAGCTCAGTGGTAGCAGCGCCAGCAAGTCTTCCTCAGACAAACACAGGTTGGTTTTATGTTTTAAGTTCAGCAAAATTATTATTCTCCCAGGGACTCCAAAAACAACTCGGCCAAGATGACATCACAGTGTTCATGTTAACCAATAAATCTTGGTATTTTATCCCATTTTGAACGCAAATACTGGAAAGGAAAGTAGAAGTGGGTAGACTGATACCGATTTAAAAAAGAGGAACACTGATTGAGGATGTAGAGGTACTGAAAATTGTGACAAATACTAGAATTACAGTGAACTCTTTTGAATATTTGTTTGATTTATCATTTTGAGGGCAGGCACTCTTTTGGCCAGGTGCTACTGAAAGAGTATACAGGTTCTATAAAACCTCAATGTGCATGCTGCATCATGATAACGTTATCGTTTGAATCATATTTATTTGCTTTCAGCAAAGAGCACTCTTCCTCCTCCAAGTCTAAGGAGAGCAGTGGCAGCTCCTCTGTGAAGAAAGAGAAGGAGTCGAGCAGTGGCAGCAAGAGCGAAGACAAGAAGTCCTCAGGCAGTAGTGCCAGTCCTGTGAAGGTGAAGACTGAGTCGGTCTCGCCTTCTAAGCACTTGGAGTCCGCCGGCAAGAAGTCAGAATCACCTTCCAAGTCGCCAGAAAAGCCTGTCAAGATGGAGGTCAAAAAGGAGGCAGAGAGTGACGACGATGAAAAACCTCTGGTACACTTGTTGCCTTTCTTTACTCGCATATGTTTTTTGTTTTCTGTCCTAGAGAACAGATGTAGCTTTATGCTATGTAGTCTTTTGTAACAACTGGCCTGTCACTTTGACCCTTTTCATCCTGATAGTTACACGGTTGCTTGAAATAAATGTGACTGAGAATTCAAGGGTGGTGCCAGAATAGCTTGGTGCCTCGGGCGCGAAGCTTTTCTGGCACCACCCTTGAACTAAAATGGTGAATCTGTCTCCAAATCTGTAATAAAGCCCTCATAAGGCAATAAGCAGATTTGAGAAAAAAACCACCTCAATATGTAAATTGTAATGGGTTAACACAGCTTTAAAAAGACGTGAAAAGCATGATATATAAATGACATTCTGTAATACACAAAGAGGAATGAAGACTCGGAGAGAGAAAGGCCAAGGGGTCTAAATTACTACATAGATCTTTTGATGCTTAGATTAGATTTTCTCCGATAGTGTGGCAGTAAAAGTAACCAAATGTTTTTTTCATGCACGTTTCATCGTGTGTTTTCAGTCTGTGCGCATGAAAGAGAGTCAGCCGGTTAAGCCAGCCAAGCGCATAAAGGAGGAGTCGGATGATGATGATGAGCCACTATCAGCCAGGTAACAAATTCTTCTTCCACTTGACACACTGTCTTTTTCGTTTAACCCATTTAAGATTAGATACTCCAAACCTTCTTTGCATGACTAAGCGCGACCTAAGTTTCACCCATTTTCCATCAGTGATGTTAACCAAAATACGCTGCATATATCAATAAAATGTGTACTGGGTTGTAGTATGGTGTCTACTCTTTGTGTTCATGTGTGTTTCTGTGCTTATTTTTACATGTTTAGTACTTTGTGTTTTGCTGGCGTATCTATTGTTCATGACTTGCCGCGGCGGCACAGCGTGCGCGCGTTGTTCACAGCACACATCCACTTTTCAATCGCCTTGCGTGTCGCGTCGAAGCAACACAGGCTAAAAATAGCTAGCCAGTTAGGTAGAGTAGAGCTAGCCCTTCATTTTCGTATAATTTATTTTTGCATACGATCACGGGAACATATTCAAATTTCAAGTAGAAAAGTTTCAAAGTAATATTCTCACTCTTCTACAAAACAGACAGGAGTGAAAAATATATGCCTAAAATTGTCAATCATTTTTCTATATTATTGCAAAGTTTCGTATATATTCATTACTTTGACTCCGCACGCAAAGCAAAAGAGCGCACACGCTGCCTCTGTGTACGAGCTAACGCGTGTTCGGAGAATGGCGTGCACAAACGATAGCGAGGCTGTAGTTGTACCATGTGCTTCGGCGAAAATATATCGTCAAATTTAACCAATCTACCGACTTCAGATGAAAATATCGATATGTAATACCATTTTTAGATTGATCTGTACATTGCTAGTTTTTACATTTACTTTTCAATTGTATTCAAAGTGTTTCTTTTGAGCAAGCATCGGTGCTGTCTTGCGAGGTAAACAAAGCGTGTTGGGTTATCGTCGGAAATACCGAACATAATTTTCTCTTTCACAAGAAAGTATGAATTAAACATTATTACTTTATAAAAGATGTTAATGTAGGTTTATATTTAAGTCATTATCTTCTGGCTGTCGTAGACTTTGAGATAAAGTTATTTTTGTGAAGTCACGTGACCTTGTTTTTCGTCTGCTACTACTACAGTATGATAAAGTACTTTCTATTTTTAGATCAGTGTGTAGTTTTCTGTCCATGATTTGTATAGACAAGCAAATTTCACACAAGTGTTAAAATTATAATTAAAAATTTTAAATAGTTGAAATTGCTGGTGATCAATTTTGTGTTGTTTGTCAATTTTTATATATATATTTTTTATTGGGTGGTGTGGGGGGGGGGGTTGACGGCAAAAACAATTTCCTCTTTGTTTGTAATCTATCCTGTTCCATTATTCAGATCTCATTATCCTGATCATTTTGATGTTTAAATCATGTTTCTATCTTAATTACAACCCAAGATAAGATTTTTCTTGTGTTTTGTTGATTTTCAGCCATCAAAATCAGTGATTTTAATAAGTTTGAGGATCATTTTCAGCAAGATGCCCTTGTTCAAGAGCCTCGAAAAAGACTAGGCCGTCACAGATTACTAAAAAGAGTTGATTATATTAGAATTTAGTACCATTATCATTATAAGGTTGGTTCTGTGAAATTCCAAAAATGCCAAATCATTCAATTTTCACTGTTGCCAAAAAGGCATGCAAAAAAAATAAACAAATTAATTCATAACTTTTGATCTAATTGTCCGATTATGTTCAACTTGATATCATTGGAATTAGAAAAATGAGACCTATCTGAAAAACATATATACAAATATGATCATGTAACTTAAAAAATCACTTTGGAGTACCTATTAAGATAAGATAGAACTTTATTGCCATATATGTAATAATACATTAGGAAACCGTTGCGCCCAGAACCCTGCAGCAATAGAGGGATCGACCATGATAATTCAAGGGTAGTGCCAGATTATCTTGGCGCCATCAGGCGCCAATCTAATCTGGCACTACCCTTGAATTATCATGGTTGATCCATCTCCTGCAACTGGTACATAGTCATGAGGTGACACCCCTACAGTTTGGGAAGTGTGTCTTTTGGGTTAAATGGGTTAAAGTGATCTGCTCCAGACATAAAAAGCTAACACTCCACAATGTCCCATTTATAAATGTGTTTAGTATGTCTGACAGTAATGCTGCGTAAAAGGACTAAGTTAACTTGTGAAGTTTGAATGTCTTAAAATGAAAGACTTTTCTGCTGCTATTTTACCACATCAAAAGTGAGTCTTTGTACTGGGCCAGCGGTCGTCTGTCCAGGATTCATACGCCGTCACCCTGTGGCACAACTTTAACTCTGGCAATTTCTTGGACACTTTTTAAGCCACAGTCTTAAAACTTGGCCCAAGAGTACTTTGCGGCAAGACATCTACGTATACCAATTTCTGTGATCTTTCTCGAAGCTCAAGGTCAAGAAATAGTTCCCTGATAGCTATGTTTGGACTAAAATTTCAAGTACTGTTGTTAACTTCAGACCCAGGTGTGGTACAGAGATGCGTGATTGTAAGAATCCTTCCTATGTATACTAATTTGGATGACTGTTAGGAAAGTAAAGGGTCACGAGAGGTCAGCAAATGTGTGAAAAATGCCCATTTTGGGTACAATTTGTTTTTATCAGTATCAGTACAATCACATTTAGCATAAATGTAGTTTGTTGATGAGACCTTCCTATACATGCTAACTTAGATGGACTCCTTGCAGAGGTCAGGGGTCACAGGAGGTTGACAAGTGTCCGCCAGCATCCATGGTAAACTTAACTCTTTTTGCCCCAGGACCCTGCAGCAGGAGATGGATTGATTATGATCATTCAAGGGTGGTGCTAGATGAGCTTGGCGCCTTCAGGTGCCAAGCTCATCTGGCAGTACCCTTGAATGATCATGATCAGTCCATCTCCTACAACTGATACATAGGCAACACCTGCAAATTTTAGAAATGGGACCTTGGGGCTAAAAGGGTTAACATTGGCAATTTTTTTGATGACTATTGAAGTCATTCTTCAAAATTGGCCCAATGGTACTTTCTAAACATTCCAATTTCATACCTGTTTTGCAAAGGCCGACAGACTGAGCCTTACAGTCGAAATGGATAGTTCTGTGCTGGAAGACAGATTAACCAAAATAGTTCAAGGTGCTGCTTTAGTAGTGTTGCGTGTCAAGGCTGAAAACTATTTTGGTACGACCCCCACCCGGGTCTGCCCTGGGGGACTTGGGTGGGGTTAGGTACTTTTTAGTTCCCAGGGTCACCCTGGTCAGCCCCACAGGGTGGGTTTTTCTCTCTATTCTGGGGCATGTGTTTCTGTCTACCCTTTGTCCATTCACCTGTATTTGCCTTTTTAACACTCTCCCTACTGTCTACACTGCCTGTAGCTCTTGATATTGGATGTGTGTTGCTAAATGATCTTAGCTTTATTTAGGCCCCATGTGTTAGGTTTATTTAATGTATTTGACCGGCTGGCGACATACATTCAATGTTCTGTTTAGTTTTGTTTTTTTTCACAAGCAGTGCAGGCACGTCCTGAGAAAGCCTTGTTGCTGTCGGGACGTTAAGCAATGTACAATCAATCAATCAATCATATTTTGGTACGACTCTTGCACCATCTTGGTCACTCTGTGTCATGTTCTGTTGTTTCAAGGCTGACTGGATCCACAGTCTATTTTACTTTTTTGTACCGTCTTATTCAAACTCAAAGGGGTGTCTTTATTTCCCTTGTTAATTAGCGATGTACGCGCACGTTTCCACTGGCTTTAATGGCTGTGTTTAAAAGATATGAGAGCACAATGTAAAATGTGTCTTGTTGTTTAATGCTATTTTTTGCTCAGGTAAGAAGCAAACATGAGTATGTTCTGGGTCAGTGGTCGTCCATCCGTCCGCCGTTGGCCGTCGTTTGTGGTAAACTTTAACTTTGGCATTTTCTTGGAGACTGTTCAAGCCACAGTCTTCAAACTTGGCCCAAGGATACTTTGTGGCAAGACCTTTCAAAACATACCAGTTTGAGTGACCTCTCTCGAAGGTTAAAGTCACAGGCGATCAGGAAATAGGTAAATAAAAAATAGCCATATTTTTACCAATTTTTTTCCCCCTCCAATACTATTCACAACTTCAAACCCAAACTTGGTACAAAGATACCTGAGAGACCTTCCTATGTATGCTAATTTGGTTAATCCTTCAGAAAAGTCAAGGGTCACAAGAGATCAGGAAAAAGGTGAAAATTAGCCCTCTTTTGACAAAAGATGTTTTTTCTCAAATACTATTCACAACTTAAACAAAAACGTGATACAAAGATACCTGATGGTAAGACCTATCAATGCATACTAATTTGGATGACCCCTCAGAAAGGTCAGAGGTGATGAGAGGTCGGCAAATGTGTGTAAAATGTCAATTTTTTATTGTAGTTTTTATCAACATTTTTGTAAAGTTTTCAGTCAAATTTGGCTCAAAGATAGCTTATGATATGACCTTCGTATGCATACTAATATAGTTGACCAATCACAAGGGTCATGGGATGATCCTAAAATAGGTTTTAAAAAGCCACATTTTGACCTCCAAAATTTTTTTTTTCTTAATACTAATACTATTTCCAACTTCAAACCCAAACTTTGTACAGAGATACCTGATGGTAAGATCTATCTATGCGTACTAATTTGGATGACCCCTTGGAAAGGTCAAGGATCACAAGAGGTCAGTCAGTATATGTGTGAAAAAATGGCATTTTTTGTTAGAATTGTAGTTGTTATCAAAGTTTTTGCAAACTTTTCAATCGAATTTGGCGTGAAGTTTGCAGATGGTTAGACATTTCTATGCATACTAATTTAGTCGACTCGTCACAAAGGTCAAGTGTTACGGTGGTTTGACAGACGTGTAAAAGATGCTTAAATTTTTAGAAAACATGGATTTTGCTGGTGCTGAAGCCAGATCTTATTGTCACAAAAGTCTCACGTGTGCATCAGTCATATGTGTGAGCCATAAGGGTTTTGCCTTTTTTGTTTTCATGAGACATGGAACTGTTTCAGTCCTGGAAGCTGATTTAGCTTTTTCCAAATCTTAGAAAGCTGAATTTTAGCTTTTTGGTTTAGACAGAACAGCCCTTCAGCCAGCTTGTTCCATATGCAAGAGGCATTCATACATTATTTATATAATACATAATTTATTTTTCTTGCTGGCCATAGATGATGGGGTGTAGTTAGTCCATGGATTTGTTTTCAGTCATGTCATTATTTTTGCATTGTCACTCAAGTGATAAGTTTATATATCTTTTGCAGAGCTGATAAGGTAAAGAAACAGAAGTTGGAGAAGGACAAACCAAAGAAGAGGAAACATGACGATGATGATGCCCCCGCACCAGTGAAAGCAGTTCGTTCTCTCTTTCTGACTGCATTTAAAAAAGCATTTAACTTAAAATTATTTTAACCATTTAAGCCCCACGGGTGCTTTTCCCAAATTTTGGAACGACTATGTACCAGTTGCAGGAGGTGGATGGACCATGATAATGCATGGGTAGTGCCAGATTAGCTTGGTGCCTTCAGGCGCCAAGCTAATCTGGCACTACCCTTAAATCATCATGGTCAGACAATCTCCTGCTGTAGGACATTGGGGCTAAAAGGGTGAAATAACAGTTCTGTCAAGCAAGGTGCAATGTTTGAGCTTATGTTTAGGCTGCCACGCCACCCGCCACCCCCCAAAAAGAAAAGAAAGAAAGAAAAGATTGTGTGTTTAACTTGACTGACCTCATTTGTTCACGTCGATCCTAACCCTTTTTTTATGGTGATAATTAAAAAACCCAATATAAATCAAACAAATCCCATGTGCAAATGATCTAGCAATTGCTACCATCTCACTCAAAGGGAGGGAATCGGCATAGTACTCTGCTGTGAGCAACTTCCCCTGGCCTTACATAAGTTACAACAGTGTGTGCCTAGTTTTGACATTTTTCACTGTTATATATTTGACAGATGTGACCATGTGGAGAATGCAAGAATAATTGTCAAATATTTCATTTAAGTTAAGTCTCCATGACGTTTTCTCTGATGTGCACCCTTGTTCAAGTAATCTTCACAGCCCCCAACCCTCTCTCCTTTAATTAAAAAAAAAACAAAAAAAAACCCCTGCCAACCATACTCTTTTCTCCTATGTTAATGTAAGCACACCATTTATGTTTTTTGTTGTCTTGTTACATCAAAGTGGCTTAGTGGGGAGCGTTTGACTCTCCTCTGATAGGTCTTGGTTTCAAATCCTGCTGGTGTCAAAGTTTCTTCAGACTCTATTCCATGCTCTGTCTTAGAAATCACCATCTCGTTCTTTGAAATCACCACGGTGTACAAAAGGAGTCATTCCACACTAATGATGACTAAAAGGGGGAATCACTGCTAAAAAACCAAACTCAACTTTAAATGTTAGCACCATTGTTAATTATTGTGTTAATATGTGTAGTTTATAACCTGTAAAAAGAAAAGCAGACCAACATACCAAACTGCCAATAGAAGGGTAAATATGAAATATGTTGCTGCGGAACTGCGTTACACCGTGACAGAAATTCAGCTGTGAGCAATGTACAAATCATGCAAAATGTCTATCAATCATGACTTACTTGAACACAACAAGGAACTCAGAACACATTATTCGATAGGTCAACGACCCATTCGAATTGGGGTGAGATTACATAACTGGAAAAACCAATGACAACACGAGAAAGGAAACAGACAAGATATGAATAAAAAGAAACAACAATTTCTTCTTGGAATTGGTACTCATAATATAATGATCACACACACACACGCCGCACAGCGCGCACAGACGCGCTGCATCAGGGGGTCTACCCCACTTTGAGGCAGACTGAACATGTTTTGCGGCCATTGGCCCATAGGTAATGTCCTATTACACAGATAGTTGTTCATTGCATAATTTAAGTGCATAGAATATGAACATTGCAACTTTTCTGATAGAGTCACAGTCCAGGTTTGCAAGCAACAAGCTTATGTCCTCATTCTTAGTGTCATTCAAAAGGCTAGCCAAGTACTTATTCCTCAGTGCTGAGTATCTATTACAATACAAGAGGAAGTGTTCTTCATTCTCCACAGTCCCAATACAGAATGGACAGTCCTTCACATGTGTATTTGAATACCTATTATTCACATTCAGTTCTACTGTTCCCAGTCTGAAACGTATAAGGCTGTCCCTGAATTTCTTTATCGTAATCTGGGATAGATATCTTTCTGGTTCAAATACCGTTTTGAACTGCTTGTAAGTTGCAAACCTGTCGCTTGACTGAACCTTCGTTTCCCATGACTGTACAAATGACTCTTTCTGTCTTTGCCTGTACAACAACAAAAAAGCCCTTTCATCACCCACACCACCGTTTTACCAAACGTGGCCAAAGCCATACTTGTATAGGGTACTTTCAGTTTGGTTCGCCCAAAAACAACTTGCTACGGTACAGTTCAACTGCATCTTGTAAGCCTGCTTAGGAAGTCTTGTATCAGACATTTTAATCAGTTTCATCCAATACTTTGTAGCTCTTATTATGCTATTTATGTGCAGTGGGTGCCTACCCGTTTCACCATAAGCTGTCTGATTTGGGGTTCTGACATCCACACTCAGTAGTCTCTTGCAGGCGAAAGTGTGCACCTTTTCTATTGTTTCGAACTGCTTCAGCCCCCATACTTAAGACGAGTAAAGGAGCATCTGCGCCACCTGGGTATCAAAAAGCTTAAAGAAAATACATGGGTTAAGGTTGCCAAGTTTCCACATAGTCCTCAATAACTGAGAAACTTTCGCCTTCGCCTTTACAGCATAGTCGGAGAGCGCCACAGTAAACGATAGTTTTGTGGTCAGTGTGAAACCAAGGTATTTATAACTGTTAACCACTTCCATTTCGGTTGCACCAATATACCATTTGTCTTTCGCTGGCAGTCGCCCGCCTTTTCTAAAAACCATTACCTTGGTTTTCTCGAGACTAACCTCTAAACCAAGTCTATCAGAAGAGCGCTTGAGGTTAGTTATCTTGGAACACAACAAGGAGAAGGTAAAAAACAATTCTTGAGTTATTAGATGCAATTTGTTTTGGAAAGAGGTATATTTTTTGTTCGCGACACCGTAATGCAGTTACACCCCCATTATAAAACGTTTTTGTTTCAAACTTTAGGGTCAAATGAAACAAATATGTAACATATTTACTCTCAGTGGTCAATGACATTGCTAAAGGTAAAAGAGACAAAAACTTGTACTTGCTCTGATGTTATACAACATCAACACTGATCTGTAACTGTGTAATTCATTCATTCAGTCCTCTCTGCGCCGTCTGGTGCTTGAGGCGACGGCAAGGGGTAACTGTGTAATATGCGACACAAACTACAAAGGAACTGCGTTACACCGTGACAGAAATTCAGCTGTGAGCAATGTACAAATCATGCAAAATGTCTTATCAATCGTGGCTTACTTGAACACAACAAGGAGAAGGTAAAAAACAATAATTGAGTTATTAGATGTAATTTCTTTTGGAAAGAGGTATAGTTTTTGTTCGCAACACAGTTACACCCCCATTATAAAACGTTTTTGTTTCAAACTTTAGGGTCAACAAATATGAAACAAATATGTAACATAAAATTTTCTTTCAGTGGTCAATGATGATGCTAAAGGTAAAAGAGACAAAAACTTGTACTTGCTTTGATATTATACAACATCAACACTGATCTGTAACATGCGACACAAACTACAAAGGAGCATACATCCATTCTCGGAGGCAAAATTTAAGAACTCAACAAATGCAAAATACTTGGGACAGTGGAAATTATTTATTTTTGACATTCATGTATTTATTCCATACACTTCTCACCCCCACCACCACCACCACAATCCCGAAGCATCCTGACAACCCTAACAAAATTTATGAAAAGAAGTGTTGTCCACGGATGTTGATGGTGGGTGGATCCAAAAGCGTGACATCCCCCACAGAGACCCATGATAATGTCTTCAATACGGGGAAATGTGTACTATGTCTCATGAATCTTTAAGAACTTCACCAGCGCTTCATCACCATTAGTCTCCAAAATCTGGGAAGAAAAGGCTTTTTAAGTATTTATGTGATAAACACCAGGAAAAGATTATTAAAAACGCTAGAATGTTTACACTTAATCCAAAGGTGTGCTATGGATAAAAATAAGGTCAATGCAAAGTAAACATACGTGAAAAACAAGCAGTTCTGTGCACTGCGTAACATGCGACACCAGCATAGTCAATGCATCGCATCATTCAAACTAGGTATTTCTCTACAATCACGAAATAAAATATGCAGGTAACCATGTAAAATAGTAGATAGGAGAATAATATGATCAGTTCAGCTTACTTTTTCTTCCAATGATGTCGTATATATCCTAGAATTTGGGACCATTTCACGTTCACCACCTCAAGTCTCACTTCGTGCGTAACTGTGTAACCGCGTGTTGCATGTGTGACACGTCACACTTTATTGTTGTGTACACACTTCCATATATGGAAACCTTGGGCGAAACGTCATCAAATCATGTGCTAATATGTACCCTTGTTGTGGGTGAAGGCTTCCCGCTCAGCAGACGACGGTTTTGTCATTGTTTCGTTTTGAAAAATACAGCGTAACTGTGTAACATCTGCGACACCATAACTTAGAAGCCGGTCATTTCTTTATTCTGTGCATATACATTCAATGTGTGTAGTTGTAAACTTTAGTTTTTTAATATGTTAGTGATTTTTGTGGCTTTGTTTGTTCTGTGACCAGCAAGAATGACTTGTAGGTTTATTTTGTATGTCCGGAGACGTGTGACCCCGCTTGTTATGCAGTTACGCTCTTTGAAAACGAAAAATTTTACAAAATCCCTTTACTGAAATAAAAGATTTCAGAAATATCAAAAGAAAAACAACAACAGTTTCATAACACTGTGCCGTTGAAAGGTTAATTTACGTAACAGAAACCTCTCAAGTAGCCTCCAAAGTTGCCTCCTTTCGGCGTTCCCGTTTTGTGCAGCCATTTTGAGTTGAATTTCGCTCTTTTTTCGTTTATAGTTAATAGTAGACTTAACTTTTAACAGTTTCTTTGCTTGACCTGCTAAATCAACATCTGTATAATCCCAGCAATGGTTCTGAGTGCAGTTGGTTGTTTCTTTTGGATGAGAAATGCTGTTAAGTGAGAACCCCCTAAAAGTTCATCATCAGTGTGAAATGACTCAAAGACGTTCAGCTTTTTTGTGTCGTCATAGTGAGTGCAAATGAAAATGATTTTTCTTGCGCTATTGTGTTCCGTCTTTAGTTAGTGTCATTACAGCTGATGAGACAAATGGACTGTGATAGTCCAAGTCCAAGGATGATGCCACAATATACACCCACCCATAGGCGCCAAGCTATTCTGGCACCACCCTTGAACTATCATGCTCGATCTATCTCTAGAAATTGTAGCACAGTCTTTCAGAGGGTGACTGAAAATTTTTGGGATTTTGGTCCTGGGGCAGAATGTGTTAAACTTTTCTCGGTAGCGCTTTTTGTCAGGGTGATTCCTACGGGAATCTTGACACTAGTGCTACAGACAGCCTGGGTGTCATGGCTCATTGCTTTGGTGCTTGTTTGCAGGCAAAGAAAGTGAAGAAGGAAGAGCTGGGCCCTGGCAAAGTGGGTGGCAAGAAGAAAAAGGGAGAAGAAGAACAGGAGGTGTGGAAGTGGTGGGAGGAGGAGAAACGTGATGATGGTGTCAAGTGGCACTTCCTCGAGCACAAGGGACCTGTCTTTGCTCCAGCTTATGAACCCTTGCCCAAAGACATCAAGTTCTATTATGATGGTGGGTAGTGTGCAGCTGAGCTTGCGCTGTTTGTTGGCTGAAATAATTGTGATGGTGGTGACAATTCCAGAGCTGTTGTACATCATGAGATCGTGTGGTAACTTTATTTTTATTTATTTATTTATTTTATTTTTATTTTTTTTTTTTTTGGGGGGGGGGGGGGGGGGGAGATTTGTGTGAATTCTGGTGCAATGGCTCCACATATGCTATGTATGTTGGTAACGTTTTAAACTGTGACTTGCTCATTTCGGCCTGACACAATTTGGGCAGGTGGTTTGACCATGACATGTCAAGAACAATCTTGATTCTTGTTGTGAAAAAAGTGACACTACTTTTGCATAGCATCTGGCTGCAGTAGCCAAACAAACTCTGTGTTACAGTTTCAGAAGCACATGTTAGATGACAGATATTTCACTTTGTATCGGGCCCATCTTTTCACGTGTTCCGAAAGGTCCACCCATCTTTTTTTCTCCCCCCCTCCCCCCCCAAAGCTCCCGCTTTTTAATATTTTTGCAGCAGGTGAGAAGGTGTTCGCATAACCAACACACACCCCCCCCCCCCCTTCCCCTCCCCTGCGGTTGGAGTTGGTGGGAGGGTGATCACACGTTTCACCCATCCTGTTTCAGAAATGAGCCATTGGATTTGTAATCTGCAGGCCAATGACCCATGTGCGTAAATTTTCAGAATGAACCCTGGAGACCTCTGGGTCATTGACCCCTCGACTCAAAATGTGACGGGTCATTTGGGAAATGATGCGACAGTGGTGCATGGTGCAATTGAAAAATTAACCCTGTGGCTTGACCATGAATGCACTGTACTTGACCTGTCAGTCACTTCTGTGCCCATAAATGGTATGTCATACAGTTAACCCATTTTGCACATGTAATCACCATTGTTTGATTGATTGTTTGAAGTACCAGTAGCTGTATATTAAGGGGCTTTTACCGTACCTGTGGCTGCATGGACAAAAGGGTTCATTATTTGCGTTTCGCAGGCAAACCCATGCATCTGACTCCTGATACGGAGGAAGTGGCCACATTCTATGCCAGAATGTTGGAGCATGACTACACCGGGAAGGAGGTCTTTAACCAGAACTTCTTCAAAGACTGGCGCAAGGTTATTACAACACATTCTTTACTTGTTCAGTCTTCAGACGGTGCCTTAACCCATTTAGCCCCAACACCCTACAGCAGGAGATGGATTGGCCATGAGGGTAGTGCCAGATTGGCTTGGCACCTGAAGGTGCCAAGCCAATCTGGCACTACCCTTGAATTATGGTCAATCCATCTCCTGCAACTGGTACATAGGAGTTACGTAACGCCTTTAAAATTTGGGACAAGTGGCCATGGGGCTAAATGGGTTAACTGGAAGTACTTGTCAAACAATATGAAATATATATAAAATGTGCAGTGAAGAGACAATTCAGTGTTTGCATAATGTGTGTGTTTTTGGACTTGCATAGACAGTGTCATTTTTTTATTGGCACTTCAGCAACATTTCATTTTCAATCACCCTTCCAGCTAATTGATGATAAGACTCCATAGCTGCTGAGGGAGGAGATATGGCCGAAGCCCACCACTGTACAAGAGAAACTGTACTGGCCTGTGGAGGCGCTACAGAAGACTACAGATTTCATTTTGAGAGCCAAACTCCAAGTGTGATGGCGTTTGAAAATAAGAAGAAGAAGACTCCCTATGCTTGCTGATTTGGCTGACCACTTGTAAAGTTAAAGGGTCAAGGCTGGTCGACAAAAGCGTGAAAATGCTCATATATTGAGAAGACATAGGGTTTTGCGCATACTCTTGCCATTTGACATTTAAACACCCTTTTATTGAGTGACTTTTCAGAAAGGCCAAATTCACAGAAAGTCGGATAAATGATGCGGATCAGTCATCTTTGTGAGCCATGAGGGCTTTGCTGTTCTTATAAATTGTGCATCAGCATTAGGTTCATACATTCATTATACACCATGAAAATAATCTGCACATTGAAGATAAAACGTGCACATAATTTTAGCCCTTTGCGTGTCGGGAGCAGTTTTAGTCACCATGATTCCTGTAGGAGTCGTGATGAAAACTGCCACCGACAGGCAAAAGGTTAATATGCACATAGAGGAGATGCATCTGATGTGACTTTATCATACCAAAGAATCTACATATTCACCCTTACCATCACCTCCACATCCATAGAGTGATGGATTGGCCATGATTGTTCAAGAGCAGTTCAAGACTAGCTTCCAGGTGCCAAGCAAAGTGTGCATTGCCTTTTAGCACTATTGGCTTAACCCATATCATCCTGAGGCTAAAACCTTCAAATTTGTACACTGCCATATGCAAGTTACATTATAGTACTTACGGATAAGGATATAGACTTTTCATTTTCTTAACCCATATCATACTGAGGCTACAAGCTTCAAATTTGTACACTGCCATACGCAAGCTACGTTATAGTACTTACAGATACGGATATAGACAAATGGCTTTAGTTCAAGGGTGGTGCCAGAATAGCTTGGCGCCTAGAGGCACCTAGCTATTCTAGCACTACCCTTGAACTATTTTAGTCAAACTTGTTTCACACACTGGTGTATTCCGAATGATAAGGGTTAACCTTTTTCCACAGCAATCTTTGTAAGACGCCTGCCAAAGTTGCAAACGTCACAGTTAGTTGTAAATGAGTTGACAATCTGTGTTGATTCTTTACTGCTTGTTTATTGCAGGTCATGACAAAGCAAGAAAAAGAGACACTTACCGACTTGAAAAAGTGCAACTTCACTGAGATGAATGAATACTTCAAAGTGAAAACTGAGGAGCGCAAAAACATGTCCAAAGAAGAGAAACTGGTAAGAATGCAAAGATTTATACTTGTTCGTATCAGTCGGACACATTGAGGCACAATTTTGTTTGTGTGTGTGTGTGTGTGTGAGGTTTGTTATTGATTTTGACATCTTGTGAGTTTTCAAAGATTTTTGAGTTGCATGAATTTAGCCTGTAAGTTAGGAAAAAAGGTGGAGTTTTCCTCAAAATACTTTGTAGTGTCAGCGCTCAATTGCTGTCTGTAACATTTTTTTCTGATATGATTTCTACAGGAATCATAGAGACAAAAAGTGGTGTTGACAGTCAGAAGGTTAAAATAATGAATACTATACCTTCTGTATTCTCACAATCTCTGTCTTGTGTATCAATGTAGGCCAGAAAGAAGGAAAATGAAGAACTGACCAAACTATACGGGATCTGCAAGATCGATGGCCATACAGAGAAGATAGGCAACTTTAAGATTGAACCTCCTGGTCTGTTCCGTGGACGTGGTGAGCACCCCAAGCAAGGCATGCTGAAAAGGCGTGTCATGCCAGAAGATGTCATTATCAACTGCAGCAAGTAAGTGCTGTTTCATTGATGCAGTAACTTTTGAGGCTCATGTGCGCTGGCAAAAGTGAGTCTATGTACTTGGCCATCTGTCTGTCGTATGTCATTTGTGGTCCACTTTAACCTTCACATTTTTTTCTATTCAAGGTACAGGCTTCATCTTGTACAAACTTTCTGAACATATCAATCTGAGCGATCTTTCTTAACTCTTTGCCACCGTAGTCTGACAGCTAGGTTTCCCCCCCTGAACGTATGCCTTACTTTGACTCGCTTCTCTGCTACCGTAGTAATGTTGACACAATTTATTGGCACTGTTTGTAGTAAAAATCTTATCAAGCCCAACATATTTGGTATCGATGGGAAAAAAGCAATTCAAGATGAACACATAGACACTATGCTGAAGAAAATATTTTGTATTGTTAAGATTTGAGAGGTGTATAAACAACATGGGGTAACACATGCTGTTTGTGTATTGGTTATCCACAGTGTGAAAATTACCACTTGCCTCGCTTTCCAGAGACACTAAAGGCACAACAGAAAGTTTCTTCACACATAAACAGAAGTTTTTACACCACAATCCAAACAGGTTTGCTGACTAAGGCATGGGAATACATCGCCGCCCGCACGCGCCATTTTTTTGAGCTTGTGGGGTCACTTTGCATCTACAGTGGAGTCCACTTAACACAAATTTCTGGGGACACGGAAAATCACTTCGAGTTAAACATATTTCGTGTTAACCAATATGGCCTCAAAATTGATCACGGCCCTCAAGGAGAAAATGTGTAAGAGATGTGTGAATGAGTACGAGGTTAAAAGTGCATATTATCGTACTTTCTATGCATACCTTCAGCTCGCTAGGAAAACACAATAAAACGTGTTCAGCTTGCGTATTTAATGTAAAATCCATCAGGTAAAATCCATAGTGCCGACGAAAAGACTAACAGTAAACAGCTCTACGACATTACCAGAAGATTGTCAGGCAAGTATGGCCATACAGAAAGACGAGTAAAAGACAAAGAAGGCAAGCCTATTGCAGACAGAGCAGACCAACTCGAGAGATGGGCCGAGTATTTTGAAGAGTTACTGAACAGACCTAGCCCACCCGACCCCCCAGACATCCAGCCGGCAGAGACCGACCTACCCATCAGCTGTGACAGACCCAGCCGGGAAGAGATCAGAAGAGCAGTGGCATTCTTGAAGAACGGCAAAGCAGCAGGCCCAGATGGCATCCCAGCGGAGTCTCTGAAAGCAGACCTAGAGACAACAGTGGAGATGCTGTACCCACTGTTTGGAAAGATCTGGGAAGAGGAGGTGATGCCAGCTGACTGGAAGGAGGGGTACCTAATCAAGCTTCCCAAGAAAGGCGACCTCAGCAAGTGTTCCAACTACAGAGGAATCACCTTGCTGTCAGTACCAGGAAAGGTCTTCAACAGGATCATCCTGGAGAGAATGAAGAGCTCCGTTGACCCCCAGCTGAGAGACCAGCAAGCAGGATTCAGGAAGAACCGATCATGTACAGACCAGATCGCCACTCTCCGCATCATCGTGGAACAGTCTCTGGAGTGGAGCTCCCCGCTGTACGTCAACTTTGTGGATTATGAGAAAGCATTTGACAGTGTGGACCGAGAGACTCTGTGGAAACTCCTACGACGCTACGGTGTACCCACAAAGCTCGTCCGCCTGATCAAGAGCAGCTACGATGGCATGACATGTCGCGTGATCCACGAAGGGCAGTTCACCAGAGAGCTCCAGGTCAGAACCGGTGTCAGGCAGGGGTGTCTGCTGTCTCCGTTCCTCTTCCTACTGGCCATAGACTGGGTCATGAAGATGACCACAGAGCACAGACGAAGTGGAATACAGTGAACACTGTGGACACAGCTTGACGACCTCGATTTTGCAGACGACTTGGCATTACTGTCCCACACTCATCAACAAATGCAGGACAAGACCACGAGGCTTGCTGACATCTCGTCCCAAGTGGGCCTCACCATTCACAAACAGAAAACAAAGACAATGAGGCTGAACACAACCAGGGAAGAACCAGTCTTGCTTGCTGGCACCCCGTTGGAGGAGGTGGAGTCCTTCACCTATCTCGGGAGCATCATAGACAAAAAAGGCGGCACTGATGCAGATGTCAGAGCACGAATCGGTAAAGCCAGAGCAGCCTTTCTCCAGTTGAAAAAAGTGTGGAGCTCCAGAGAGCTGTCACAACACACCAAAGTCCGGATTTTCAACTCCAATGTAAAAGCAGTTCTCCTATATGGAGCAGAGACTTGGAGATTGACAAAAACCACAGTCAACAGAGTACAGACCTTCATGAACAGTTGCCTTAGAAGAATTTTGAAAATCCACTGGCCAGAGAAGATCAGCAACGTCAGACTCTGGGAGAGAACAGAGCAGATAACAGCAGAGAATGAAATTGGGCGAAGAAGATGGGGATGGATCGGTCACAGTCTGAGAAAGCCAGCTTCCAGTATCACTAGGCAGGCATTGTCATGGAACCCCCAGGGAAAGAGGAAAAGAGGTAGGCCGAGAAACTCCTGGCGTCGAGACCTCCAAGCAGACATCAAGAGACTGGGAACCACCTGGAGTAGAATCGAAGGAGAAGCACAGGACAGGAGTTGATGGAGGTCTCTCGTCGACGGCCTATACCCGGGTAGGGGTGACAGGCGTAAGTAAGTAAGTAAGTAAAATCCATCAGTTAAAAGCAACACAGGCTGAAGTACAATCCCGTATCGGTAAAAGGGTTGTGTTGGTACACGAATGATGCAACATGAATACAGTTCAGAAATGCTAGCCAATGAGAAGGCGGATTACAACAGCCGAAGGCTATTCAGCCAATCACAGACTAGAGTTCGCTCTTATCTGTCGTGTACTACAGAGCGAGAGCGACACGTGAATTGGTTTTCGGTGAATGGAATCTGTGTTCGTGTTAAACAGGTGAATAATAGTGAAATTGCCCTGGTTGGGAACCAAAACCAGCTTCGTGTAAAGTGAAATTTCGTGTTAAGCATTTCGTGTTATCAGTGAAATTTTATTACAGAATAAGGCGGTCGGCCGGGAACGCAAAAACGGTTTGTGTTAACCGGAAATTCGTGTAAAGCAAGTTCGTGTTAACTGAACTCCACTGTATTTCGCTTGTTTCAGCCTATACAAATAGGTCACCCCAGGCGCCCACACGCAGGCGGAATACTAGGCCAAATGTGCTAAAAATTGCACAAATTTGATCATCATTTTTACTACATAAACGTCATTTTTTGTTTCTGATTTTAATATGAAAATGAAGATAAAATATTTCTCTTTCAATCTATGTGTGTTTTATAGTTAAATAACTTCGGAATTAGTTGTAATAAATTGTGGAAATGTATAGGGGTTTACTCCATTTTTGCCGTGGTGAGGCCTTCTGCGCGGCGCGCAGCTAAAGGCAGCGTTTTACACACTCCGGTTTTTCCCGCCGCAAATTTCCGAGACAAAGGACACACACTAAAAATAACCTAATGATGAAAGTAGAGTTGTTTGCCGATCTGCCGATATAATTTTCGTATCAATATTTGCTGAAATTCTGGTCAAAATTCGACAAGGAAAACGTTTTTTGACTTCAAGTGGTCGTATCTGCCATATTTTTCATCCGTTTTTGACCAGTAAACACGGGTATTAAAGCTCAATTTACGCTCTTTCCAATGATACGAAAATCAGCACGATAGCTTTTCTGTAGGAATTTCGCTATGCGATCCAAGTGGGGCAACCCTACACCGCCTGCGGCGACTAGCTAGAGGCAAAGTGAACTCGCGAGCCTAGCGATGACTCGAACTCGGCACCGAGATACAAATTTCGTCTCCTACGAATGTCTTCGACCATATCTCGGTGAGTAATGTTTAAATTATATATGTTTTGATTAGTAATGCCAGTTTTGTGATTTTTTTTTCTATATTATCATTATGTATAGATGTGTGGAAACAACAGCCGACTCTATTGTTTCTCTAGCAAACCTATGTTAGGATAAGGTGGTCAGCTGATCAATGTTTTCTGAAGTCGCTTTTC
The DNA here is from genome assembly GCA_036245525.1 of Semisulcospira habei. Classification (NCBI taxonomy): domain Eukaryota; kingdom Metazoa; phylum Mollusca; class Gastropoda; family Semisulcospiridae; genus Semisulcospira; species Semisulcospira habei. The sequence continues at coordinate 87,616,278 of BTPG01000002.1, forward strand.
CAACTTACAGTGTTAAATAATGCATATTTAATGGTTATTAGTGTTAACAAGCGTTTCAAAAGGCCAACAATTTTTTTGTAAGTTTAGATGGTACAGCTATTGCTAAAGCACAAAATCTAAACAAAATATGAGGCAGGTGTGAGTGACCGAAAACCGGAAGTGGCTTCTCGGAGATTTTTTCCGATCAACGGCGATTCACTGAATCACTCTTTGCTATTTTGCTTTGCTATTTTTACGATGTTAGTGCTGACTGTGATATAACTGATCAGAATTGTATAGGATAACTTTGTAAAATGGCTTATATATGGCATACTTACACAGTAACAGTGCTGTAGGTTAAGTGTACACGGCACAGTATACTGTTCAACTTTAGGAATTTAAGATGTAATTTAGTTAGACAAGAGTCTGTTTATGTATAGACAAATCACTGTTGTTAATAGTAGTGGCACTGACAGTAATGTCAATAAGAATAGATCATGTTTATATAAAGTTCAGGCTGTGATCATGTGATAATATAAATAATGTTTTATTAATTGGACTATGAGTATGACTATGGAAGGCTGAAATTCTCAGGGTGCTTTTTTTCTTTATTTTTCTTCTTCTTCTTCCTCGAACACTCTTTACTTTCTTTAATTCCAGAGGATGAGACATATCATCTGCTGATGAAGCATGTTTTTCTGCAGAAGGTAGAGGCTGCCGGTGCAAGTTACCAAGCGTGCAGTGCACCAACCACCTCGTTTGGCAGCTTGGTCTTCTTTGGGTCACCACTGGCAAGACTTGAGAGAGAATTTACAGTTTTGTGCAGCAAGCACTAAACATGAAAGTTGGTAAGGATCTTCCTACACTTACCCATGAAGAAATCGGCCTGCAGAAGAAGCTACACAGTACACCAGCCAGGAGCCTCAAAAAAAGTAACGGATTCAGAAGTGCAGTTTTCTGTGATAACTTTTTTGCAATTTGCCAAACAGATTTTAGTTTTCTTTATGCTACTTCATTATTTTTTATAAACATAGTTTTCTTTGTAATCAAAAGATTGTTAGGCAACTCGTCTGATCTGAATCAGGTTATGGCTAGGAATGCAAACAGAATTTTGTTTTGCACACATGAAACTTTTTTTTGGACATGTGTGTGCTTGTGCCTGTGAGCTAGTGACTGTTGCCTTGTCATAGTTTAATATATTTGCATTTGGAATTTTCAGTTTCTGCTCTTGATTTTTTTGTTTTGATGTGATGATTTATATTTCTAAATTCTGTATCAGATTTTCATATTTCACTTTTTTTCAGTGTGCTTTCAAAATGACACATTTCAGGTATTGCAATTGCATTGTACAGTATTATTGTGTGCGTTTTTTCACAGAGTTCTTGAGTATTCATTTTACATGTTGGCATGAGATTCGCACGAATCCACAGGCAAGGTAATGATTTTGAAATTTAGCATAACCTTTTATTCATATTTTTTCCTCATTTAAGGGGAGACACGGCACCGCAAAAATGTCAGTTTTGGTGTCCGAAGTGTTTTTGGGTTGACTGGATTTTTGGGTTGTTTGAACCCCCTAGAACCCGGCCACAACCATAAAATATCACAAAATACCTTTTATTTGCTGTAAAAAAAATAAATAAAGTGAAGCACCTGCTCAATGTTTCAAGCATGTGCGACGTCTTTTGCTCGAAAACATCCAATGTTTGGACCCTGACAACACCGCTTTGCGAGCGACGAATGCCGCCATGTTTGGGTCCATTCGAACCGGTTCCGTCTCTACTTTCCCATTCACCAACCAGCTAAAGGTTATAAAGGCTCTATAAATAGCTATTGGTGCAAAACTGACGTCACGAACGACCGGAGATTTCCTTATACGGACGTTATGCTAACGAGATAATACTATTTTCGGAAACCGACCAATGAGCAGAGCGCGCCGAGTGTTCTGGATCACTTCGGGTCTTTCCGACCAGGCTCCGAACGGCTTCGGGTCTTTCCGACCGTCCCACAATGCACCATTACGCATGGCGTACAACTCGATCAAAATACGAGAATCGCTCATTCAGATCACGCATTTTCAACGTGTGCATATATCCAAGACTGAGAAACCTTTTGCTTTTCATTTTCTCATGAGAAATATGTTTCTATATGTGGCTATTCAATTTTTTTGTTGTTTTTTGTTTTGTTTTTTTATCCCATAGGTGTTTGTTATGGCACAGTACTCCGTTTTGCTTGTCCAATCTTTTGGGACCGTTTTCTCAAAATGTGATTTTTCGACCAAATAAAAGGTTGTATCTTTTGAATGGCTTGACTGATGCATTTCATATTTGGATATGATATTTGTAACATGTGTTGCAATATTTCTGTGCATGGAATATGAGTTTAGTGTATTAGTTTGTGTTTGGTGACCATGTGAATTGCTGTTTTCGGTCTCTTGATGACTGCAATTTATAATGATTATTTCTAGTGCTCATTATAAAATTACTGATGTACTGAATGCAATTTCCATACACAGGTCTATTTAGCACATAAATAGATTTAAAAAACAAAAAGAAGTGAGAGAATATATGCATTAGTTCAGACACAAGAACATTTTGAAATTAGCTAATTTTGCAACGTTTTTCCCAGTTTTTGATGCATTAAAGTCACAAAAATATTTTTTTTTGACATTTTTCAAAGTCTATATATAATCCAGCAGTTATTTTACATCATAAAATGACAACAAACAACCAACAGTTTCTGACACAAAAAAAAAAAAAATCATTATTTGACTACCATGTCTCCCCTTAAGATTGTAAGATTTTATTATTCATCTAAATCATTATTTGCATTGCAGTTTTGCACTGGCCAGATTCTGACCTTTATTTTGATATGTGAACCATATGTATATGTGTCATGGTTCTTGAGATCTGCAGATTTTACTGTACAACATGCTTTCAGTTTTCGTATTTTTCTAATATCATTTAAAAAAAAAAAAATTATTTAACTAAACCATTACTTGCATTGCATTTGTAAGATTCTGGCCTTTCTTTTGATATGTGAACCATTTCTGTGTGTCCAATAGTTCTCGAGATATAAAGATTTGACTTGCACCTGACTTTGTGTTACACTCTGTTCATTTTTGTACTGTTGCAAACTGGCATGGTTTAGATACTTTGAACCTTTATAACAGACATATTATTAGCCTTGAGTATACCAAAAAAAAAAAAATAGGCATGCATAGTGCAGTATGTTATGTGATATGCTTGATTTCCAGGCTAATATTTACATTAGACGATGAATGGTGGAGACCCCAAAGTGGCTGTTCGCGCAGTTTAACAAGGAAAAATGTGACTCGCAAGAGCACATTCAGGTTCACGTTATTCATACATTATTATGGAGAAGGAGGTTCAGTTAGTATTATATTCATCTAAGTAGTAGTCTGCACTGTTTAAACACTGTAAGCAGTGTTGGTTGACAAAACTGTGTTATTGCTGAGGCCTCAAACAGACTTTTCTTAAATTTGACCCGAAACGACAGAATGACACAATTTTCAAAACGCTATAACTCAGAAGCCGTTTAAGATATTTCCACAAAATTTTGCATGCAAGCTCATCTTGATGTTTACTTTCAGAAAACTGTAAAAATTGTATTGTCTTTTGAATCTAAATAAATTACTGGGACAACCTAATACAAACAAGAAAAGTCACTCTAAAAGTACGGAAATGAGTGCTTGAAATATTATAATAGGTTGCTTCCCTTAGACTGTACTGCCGGTAATTTCTCATTAAACGGAAATTCGAGCACACGTGTGCGCCTCGTCGGCAACGGTAAGCGAGGCCAGCGCACATGTGCGCCCCGTTGGCAACGGAGCTTTGCCTGACACACACACGTGCATTCCGTCATCAGAATGTTAAAGGTCAAGGTCACAGGGTGTCAATAAATGTGTGTAAGAAAATTGCCATATTTTTTAATTAATTGTTTTCTCAGATACTGTTTTGAACTTCACCCATGGCAAAACCCTTGTATGCATACTAATTTGGTGATCCTTTGAAAGGTCAAGAGTCACAGGAAGTAGGCAGATTTGAAAAATAGTAGGTACTTTAATGATGAGATTCTTGAGCACTTGCTGACTTGAGTGACCTTTCAGAAAGATCACGGTTACAAAACTTGAGTGACCTTTCAGGAAGGTCAGGAGCACAGAAGGCTGGATAAACATTGTGGATGGGTGGCATTTCAGAAAGGTCAGGGTCACAGAAGGCTGGATGAACATTACTGATGGGTCCAGTACCTGATCCATGAGGGCTGTGCCATTCTTGTTTTTCTTGCCTAAGGAAACCCTGTAAACTAGTGTACGAGTCACAAGAGCAAATGTTTTGATAAGTCATGAGAGGGGAGGGATATTGTTTTTGATTTGGACCAGTTTCAGTGATGCCACATTGTGTTGATATTCCTATTAGGGTAAGGCAGGAGTTAATTTAGCACCAAGACCATCTTTTTGTGACTCACGTCTCTCATTGTCCTCTGTGACAGACATAGATTCACATGGTACTCTGCAGCTGCTCGGATACTGAGGATGACCTGTGCAAACCTGTAGAATATGTACTCACAACTAAGGCCAGCTGTTTATTGCTTTGTGTGGTTTTATGTTAGTTCTCCTATATGGAGCAGAGACTTGGAGATTGACAAAAACCACAGTCAACAGAGTACAGACCTTCATGAACAGTTGCCTTAGAAGAGTTTTGAAAATCCACTGGCCAGAGAAGATCAGGACGTCAGACTCTGGGACAGAACAGAGCAGATAACAGCAGAGAATGAAATTGGGCGAAGAAGATTGGGATGGATCGGTCACAGTCTGAGAAAGCCAGCTTCCAGTATCACTAGGCAGGCATTGTCATGGAACCCCCAGGGAAAGAGGAAAAGAGGTAGGCCGAGAAACTCATGGCGTCGAGACCTCTAAGCAGACATCAAGAGACTGGGAACCACCTGGAGTAGAATCGAAGGAGAAGCACAGGACAGGAGTTGCTGGAGGTCTCTCGTCGACGGCCTATACCCGGGTAAGGGTGACAGGCGTAAGTAAGTGGTTTTATGTTATGGCTTTACCCCCTTGTGCATGCAGGCACTGGTTACAGTACCGGTGGCTGCATGTACAAGGGGATTAATGTGCAACTATCCCCATATTTGTAGAGACTCGAAGATTCCTGAGCCACCTGCTGGCCACAAATGGAAAGAGGTCCGCCATGACAACCACGTGACTTGGCTTGCCAGCTGGACTGAAAACATTCAAGGTCAAGTCAAGTACATTATGCTGAACGCTGCCTCCAAGCTTAAAGTAAGTGCTGCTTTTGCTTATTGGAAGTTTATGCTTTGTTTATTTGCAAGAGATAAGGCTATTTGGGCTTACATTGAATTTAAACTAGTGGAGAGGTGGGTGTGCTGTCATGTATCGTGAGACTTTTGTGCTATAGAGACTGGAACCAGATGGGAAATTTCTTTTACAAATTGTGGAGTCTGCACAACATGTCTGTGTCTCTTCACATCTACAGATTCTGAACTTTACTTTAACCCATTACATCCTGAGGATGATTTTTAAAAAATGTGCTTATTATCCTACGAAGGCTACATTGCAGTTTTAATTCAAGGGTGGTGCCAGAATAGCTTGGCGCACCAAGCGCCAAGCTGTTTTGGCACTACCCTTGAACTCTCATAGTCAAATTTATTTCAACCATGAGTGTATCAGGATGAAAAGGTCTAAGCACAAGTCATGCTTCCTTAATGTGATGAGAATGTTTCTTTACTTTTTTTTTGGTGCCCAAAACTATATTCTTCTACCATTTTGTGAGAGGAACATGCGTGCGAATAGAAGCAGAACGCATAGATCCTCATGAGCCCCTGCTGATGGGGATCCGTACATCTTCTATTTGGGCGCTGTTGACAACATTGCCTTAAAACAGTATGTGATTGTTTGTATGACAGGGTGAGAAAGACTGGCAGAAGTATGAGGTGGCCCGTCGCCTGCACCGATGTGTAGACAAAATCCGTGCCACGTACCGGGAGGACTGGAAGAGCAAAGAGATGAGGGTCCGCCAGCGTGCTGTGGCCCTCTACTTCATTGATAAGGTCGGGAGAAAAAGAAGACATCAAATTTTGGTTACCACTATTTTTTAACCCATTGGCTGTCTGTAGGTCTTTTTGGCTCACGAGCGATAGCAAAAGTGAGTCTAGGGCCAGTGACCGTCCGTCAGTCTTCCATCATATGTCATCCATGGTAGACTTTAGCATATGTATTTTCTTAAAGATTATTCAAGCCACAGTCTTTAAACATGTCTCAAGGACACTGTGGAAAGATTTTTCTAAACATACAGTTGAGTCCGCTTAACACGAATTTCTGGGGACACGGAAAATCACTTTGTGTTAAACGTATTTCGTGTTAACCAATATGGCCTCAAAATTGATCACTGCCCTCAAGGAGAAAGTGTGTAAGAGATGTGTGCGTGAATGAGTACGAGGTTAAAGTGCACATTATCGTACTTTATATGCATACCTTCAGCTTGCTAGGAAAACACAAGGAAACGTGTACAGCCCGCGTATTTAATGTAAAATCCATCAGGTAAAATTGATAGTAAGTTACAATCCATCAGGTAAACGCAACACAGGTTGAAGTACAATCCTGCATCGGTAAAAGGGTTGTGTTGGTACACGAATGATGCAACATGAATACAGTTCAGAAACGCTAGCCAATGAGAAGACGGATTACAACAGCCGAAGGCTATTCAGCCAATCACAGACTAGAGCCTATGTCATGTGTACACCAGTGTGAGAGCGACACGTGAATTTCTTTTCGGTGAATGGAATCAGTGTTCGTGTTAAACAGGTGAACAATAGTGAAATTGCCCTGGTTGGGAACAGAAACCAGCTTTGTGTAAAGCGAAATTTCGTGTTAAACATTTCGTGTTATCAGTGAAATTTTAATATAGAATAAGAAGGCCATCGGACGGGAATCCAAAAACGTTTCGTGTTAACCGGAAATTCGTGTAAAGCGAGTTCGTGTTAACTGGACTCCACTGTACCTGTTACAGTGATCTCTCTCAAAGGTCAAGGTCTCAGGGGATCAGGACATTGGTCAAAGGTACTGTTCACAGCTTCAAACCATATTTGTTTTTGAGATAGCCGATAGTAATACCTTCCTACCCCGCAGAAAGGATAAAGGTCCCAAGATTGGTAAATGTGTAAAATGACAATTTTGTTGTTGAATTTTAGTATTTCTCAACACTCCTGCCGTGTTTTTAAAAATTAATTTTGGCCCCAAGGCAGCTGATATAAAACCTTTCCAAGCATACCAATTTCCTTGTGTTGCAACGTTTGGGGTGGGGGCGGGGGGTGGGGGGTGGTGAGGAAAATGCACATATTTTGAGAAGACAGATTTCGCTGGTACACAAGTCAACCCTTTAAGAGTCAAGATGCATGAACACTTTGCTCGTTTCAGTGACCTGTTGGAAGGTCAGGGTCACAAAGGTCAAACGTATTATGTGGATTCTTCATACATTTATGTGAGTAAAGGATTTTGCCATTCTTTTTATCAAGGTGATTTCTCAAGCATCACCTTGATGAAACGCATTACAGACAGCCAAATGGTTAACCTCTTTGTACACGCAGAGACTGGTGCTTTTGAAAAGGGGATGTCATTATATTTAGGCTTAACCCATATAACCAAACTTGCTGCCGCCAAACTTGCTGTCTCTCTCATCCTATCTCGCATCGACTACTACAACTCTCTCCTTTCCGGCCTCCTTCACTCCACCACTTTCACCCTCCAGCGTGTCCAGAACAATGCTGCCCGCCTCGTCCTCAGAAGGAAAAAATCTGACCACATCACTCCCCTGCTCAAACTCCTTCACTGGCTTCCCATCACCCAACACATCCAATACAAGATTATGTCTCTCTGCTACAAATCCCTGAACAACTGCGCTCTGCCTATCTCTCCAACTTACTTCACCCCTACACTCCTCCCCGCTCCCTCCACTCCGCCTCCTACCCTCTCCACCTCCTCATCCCCTGCACCAAACTCAGCACTTTCGGCCCCCGCTCCTTCTCTGTATATGGTCCATCCGCCAGGAACACTATCCCACTCTCTCTCCGTCAGAAACACTCTCTCTCCTCCTTCCAGTCCACCCTCAAAACTCACCTCTTTCAATAGTTCTAGCACTAGATCACCACACTCCCCACCCCAAGTCGACTGTCGTAATGTATTTCAATTTTTGTGGTACGTGAGCCGTTGTCTAAGCGTGCGCATGCGTGCGTGATTTGTGAGTGCGTGCTTAGAGTTATAATTATTATAAGATAAGCGCATTATAAATACCGTAATTATTATTATTTATTATTATCATGGCCGCATTTTCCCAATGTGGAAGGTGTTGTCTAACATTTGTACCCGTTGTAGGAGATGGATTGATCATGATAATTCAAGGGTAGTGCCAGGTGAGCTTGGCGCCTTCTGGCGGCAAGCTCACCTGGCACTACCCTTGAATTATCATGATCAATTGATCTCCTCCAGCAGGGCATTGGGGCTAAATGGGTTAAATCTACTTAGCGTGAATACACCCAGGCATAAGTCTGTGCATTATAACTCCCACCTGGGTCTGCCCTGGGGGACTTGGGTGGGGTTAACTACTTTTTAGTTCCCAGGGTCACCCTGGTCAGCCCCACAGGGGGTGGGGGGGGGGGGCAGGGGGTGGGTGGGTTCCCCTCTATTCTGGGGCCATGTGTTTGTCTACCCTTGGTCCATTTGCCTGTATTTTCCTTTTTTAAACTCTCCCTACTGTCTGTGCTGACTGTAGCTCTTGATATTGGATGTGTGTTGCTAAATGGTCTTTGGTTTATTTAGCCTATTAGACCGGATGGTGACATACATTCAATATTCTGTTTAGGTTTTTTTTCACAAGCAGTGCAGGCACATCCTGAGAAAGTCTTGTTGCTTTCGGGACGTTAAGCAATGTACAACCAACCTGTGCAGCATAAATTAAAACTGCTGATGTTCCACCAATGTCCCACAATTACTGTCATAAATACCCATGTCTTTTTGTGCTGTAGCTTGCTCTGAGAGCTGGCAACGAGAAGGAAGAAGGTGAGACTGCAGACACAGTGGGTTGCTGTTCCTTGCGTGTGGAGCACCTGACCCTTCATGAGGAGAAGGATGGCAAGTCGTTTGTGGTGGACTTTGACTTCCTGGGTAAGGACTCCATCCGCTATCAAAACTCAGTGCCTGTGGAGAAGCGCGTCTTTAAGAACCTGGAGCTCTTCATGGAGAACAAGCAGCCTGAAGACGACATCTTCGACAGGCTCAATGTATGTATCTAATAGCTTTTTCTTAGACTCTCAAATCTAAATGAATTCCGTTCTGCAGAATGGCAATCATTTAGTTCAGGGAGTCTGACGGTTAAATGTCACTTATGCCTTGGTCATTGATGTTCTTGGTTAATTTTTCTCCAGACATCCTTGCTGAACAAGCATCTGCAAGAGCTAATGGAAGGGCTTACGGCCAAAGTGTTCCGTACCTACAATGCATCTCACACTCTGCAGGAACAGCTCAACCTTCTGACTAACCGTACGTACAGAAAGGATGTTTGTTACAACAGTTGCATGCATAGTCTCCGCATTCAGCTTGTAAATTTCTCTGCGTGGGGATTAACCCACTGTGTACCTGTTCCAAGAGATGGATCGACCATGATAATTTAAGGGTAGTGCCAGATTAGCTTGGCGCCGACAGGCGCAAAGCTAATCTGGCACTACCCTTGAATTATCATGGTCAATTTGACACCTCCTGTAGGGTGTTTGGGCTAAATGGGTTAATCAAGTCGTATGTCTCCTTGACATTGTTAACCCACTTAAACCCCATGGCCAAATTTTGGAGGTATTATCTAACAACTATGCTAGAAATGGATAGACCATGATAATGCAAGAGATGGATAGACCATGATAATGCAAGAGTAGTGCCAGATGAGCTTGGCGTCCTAAGCCCCCAAGCTCCTCTGGACACCGCCCTTGAATTGTGATGGTTGATCCATCTCCTGCTGTAGGGCGTTGGGGCTAAGTGGGTTAAATTGAACACCTCACTAAAATAATCTGAAATTGTGTGCTCTGTTGCTGTCCCTTGCACAATTATTGCCTGATACAGGTATGAGTTTGTCATGTTCATATTTCTCATATATTCCATTCTGTTTCTTATTTTGTGCTTCATTGGCTAATAAACATTTTTGCTTGTGTAGCGGATGACACTGTGTCTGCCAAGATCCTGTCGTACAACCGTGCCAACCGTGCTGTGGCGGTGCTGTGTAACCATCAACGCGCGGTGCCCAAGACCTTTGCTAAGTCCATGGAGAATTTGCATAACAAGGTCAGTTGTGAAACTAAACCATTTACCCATCAGCGATGAGAAAGTGGGAACACTGCCCAACTGCAAGAGGTATAGGTCCTCATGAGCCCCCGCATTTGCCAGGGCTCATGAGGATCTATGCCTCTTACTGACACCACTTTTAATCTCTGTTCCTAGGACATCTCAGGTTTTTCGGATCTTGAATAAATGAAGATTGCAGAGACAAAGTCTGCATAAGCGAGCAATGAGCGAGATATTTTGATCTGCAGACCTGCTTGAGTAGTCGGTTGTTTCCTCAAAAACATTACCGATGACATTACTATTAGGAAACATGCACTTAGCTTACCATTTCAGCCCAAAATTCCGTTGTGTACCTACACGATAGGGGAGGCGACCCAAGGGCGCCATAGCCCGGTACCCTGTTCACTTAGCTTACCGCGAACGGACGTGTTCAGCCTACTGGGTCTTCGACTGTGTAAGGTTGTGAACCGGTTGTACCGGTGGTTTGACTTGGCCATGCTTGCCTTGGATTAGCTTCATTCTCTTCGAGTGTGCAGTCTGAAAGAGTCCTTTGTGACAGTCTTGGGGAAACAAAGTGTTCAGTCCTAAAGGATTGGCCGTGTGGGCGCTGGTGATTCCTTTGAACAAGATAACTCGGCAGCGCTCAGTCACTTCTGACTCCCACGGCGGTCTGCTATGAAGTTTTGGGGACTGGATGACAGTAACAAGCTTAGACTGTACGACGACAAACGGAAGCCATGATGGGTGCCTTCTTGCTTTGGCGGGGACTTCGGAGGGACCTTCAACCTTCTGCCTTGCGGGACGGGCCAACGGCCTTCGAACAGGTTCCCCCCCCCCCCCCCCCACCCCCCCCTGGTCTCTCTCGCCATAGCAAGGTAAGGCCTCAGATTTTGCCCTTGACCGGCGCTTGGTGCTCCGGGCGGTGGCATGGGCCGTGAATTTGGCTGTTTATACGGAGGTCGCCTTCACAGGAGCCAACGAGCATCCCACTAGGAAAGCCAGGACTGTTGTATTTCTGTCAAACGCATCTTTGGCTACCGAGCATGAGCAGATAGTCCTTTTTAAGCAGAGAAAGAAATGAAGCAGAGGGGCGCAGCGGGAGCAGGCTGGGCCCTTTACCCGTTGGTCCGTGGATCGAAAGCACGCTCTGCCAAGTGATAGTCCTTTACAAAAAAAAGAAAAAGAAAAGAACAGGAAGCAATGGCTCACCTGACCAAGAAAGATGGTCGGTGGGGTAAGGAACTACTGGGACTCGCTATAGAAGTTGTTTACGGTGTTTGGCGTGGCCTTGCGGAGCTGCGCTTTGGCTGCCTCCGCACTGTGTTTATGTTATAGCTGTATATAATTGTACGTACTTGTACTTGGCGTGCAGTGCCCTTATAATACACTCATTATGACATAACCAGGTGGTCTCCGGAAAAGCGTGGGGTTCAGGCTTTTCCGCACTACCGCACGAAGGTTATCTTGCTCTGTGTAACTTAGACATGACTTCACTGTGCCATGCGGCAAGCAGTAGGTAAAGTTCTGAATGAGTGAAGGGATAATGCGGGTGCGCTAGTCTGCGTGTCCTTCCAGGCCACGACCGCTCGCCTCTCATCTTTGACTATGTTGCAGTAATAGCCCGCACACGCTGTGGAGACTTCCACTGGTCGGGCGAGACATGCAGCATGCCTCCCTTGCTCCGGCTGCGCATCCAGTCAATCCTGCGGCACCTGCGCACCCTGGGTAGAAGAACATGGTCACAGCTTGGGTCTCCTTTGGTGCGAACGACCGTTGCCGTCCCAGGACCAGCCACCTGCTACTGCTACGGACCGGCTTAGACGCACACGCTCTGGAAATGTTGGGGGACTGATGACTCGCCCGACAAAACCCCCCCTTGCGCGCCCGCTCTCCCGAGCCTGGCCTGCAGCGAGCTTGCTCGCCCCGCTCTGCGGATCCTAGGAATGTAAAAGGAAGGATAAAAGTCAGCCGGACGAGGTTTTTGGATACTGGGGGACTGACGACTCGCCGGACGAGACCCTCCTTACGTGCCTGCTCTCCCGAGCCTGGCCCGCAGCGAGCTTGCTCGCCCGCTCTGCAGAACCAAGGAAGCTAAAAGGAAGGATAAAGTCAGCCAGATGAGGCCTCTTGATACAGGGGGACTGATGACTCGCCGGACGAGACTGCCCTTGCGCGCCTGCTCGCTCGAGCCTGGCCCACAGTGAGCTTGCTCGTCCTGCTCTGCGGAAACTACACAGCGGCCAGATGAGATAAAGAGAACTGCCGCTATTTGAGTCCAGTCCAGCAGCGCCGTCATCCTCCCCGCCCCGCGGTGAGTGACAAGTGCCCACTGCCAGACGTAGATACTAGACCTTGTGCGCCCGCCCTCTCGAGACTGGCCCACAGCGAGCTTGTGTGCCCCGCCTTGCGGCCTGAGTCCTCTGGGGCTCCGACACGGATACTTGGAAGCATTCCCGCCTCTACTCAGATCCAGTCCAGCAGCAGCCGCGTTATGCCCGCGCCAAGGTGTGTGTCTGGCGCCTCCAGCCCGACGACGTGACTGGACTTTGTGCGCCCGCCCAGCCTGGCCCACAGCGAACTGGTTTGCCCCACCTTGCGGCCCAGCCCACGGGACCCAAATCTCCATGTGTTGGCTGATGCACTTCCGGCCTGGCGCCTCCTCCTCCTTGCCCCTGGCAGCTTCATGTCCTCGAGAGCCCAGCCGACCCTGCACTCTCCCGGGCCTGCGTCTCTCGCCCGCATCTCCCGACGCCGACGAGCCCCAGCTGTTCTGGAGGCCCCTGGTTCCCCTGACCTCGTCGAGGCGTTCTGTGCTCCGGCAGCAGAGCTCCTGAGCTACGCTGGCTTTCTCTCCGACTCCTCCGGCCCGGCGGTCTTGGACAGCGCCGCCTGCCTTCACCGGTACGTGGCTCCCGGTCAGACCTCTACCAGCAGTGGTAAGTACCCCGGCAGTGACAGCACACAGCTCTTTAGCTTTGCTACGCCGCTCCCCCTGGGGCTTGGATGGGACTACGGCCTTCTTCCACTGCGCCCTGACCTGTGGGAGTTCAGAGCTGTTAGCGCAGACGGTCGTCAAGGTCGTGGAGGACACCGGGCTGCGATCTACGCCTCCGACGACACCGGGGCCGCCGCCACCAACTTGGACTGATGCCTCGGCATGATGTCCCCCGTTCCTGCCCCGACCTCCTCGCCGACGGGAAGGCGCGTCTACGACAGACCCCACTACATGGTGATGCTGTCCCCTGTTCCTGCCGCGACCTCCTTGCCGAAGTGAAGGCGCTTCTACGCAGACCCGGCGTGGTCGCTCGCCTCTTCGGTCCTAGCCCACAGGCGGTAATGGACTCGACAGGGACCCCTGACCCAGCCGCTCTCCGCCGCCTTGTGTGACGCTTGCTGCTCCCAGACGACCCTTGGGCCCGCTCCAGCCAGCCCTGAGGGCCTCCTGATCTTCTTTGATCTCCTCCGGTCCCCTCCGTGATGCAGCGCTCAACCCGGTGGACCGCTGTCCCGGCAGTTCGGCGTGGAGCCTACGTTCTTCGCTACTGGAGGGAGTCGCTTGCCTACCTTTTACGCCCACCTCTTCACCAGGAGCTTGCGGACAGTGGTACAGGCCATGGACTTCACCGTCAGCCGGGACCTGCTTGATGCTTTTCGGCAATCGCTTCTTGCACGATCTACCCGGACCGACCTCCTGGTCAGCTTCGTCAAGGCGGACCCCACGCCTTCCCTCTGGTGGTGCACTTGGACGTGCTTCGGGACGACCGCAACGTGGTGCGACTTCCCGAGCCTCGGTTCTGGACGCTCGTGACCTTCGTCTGGCAGATGCTTATAGCAGACGCAGCTCTCTCCAGAGTTGGTCTTCATCCCCTGGGGCTGAGGACCGCAGCGCCGGATGTCATTCCCCTCGACTGGCTTCCTCCCGTTCGCCTCAGCTGCTCCGGCTTCTCTCACCGGCATCCGTTTCCTGGCGACTTCACAACACTGGTGCCGGTCTTCCCAATGCATCGCCCTCGTCTCCCCTGCTGGGCGGTTCCCGTCAGGCGCACCCCTCGACGCGGACGCGAACATTGCCGGATGGGACGCGCGCCTTCTACCAACGTTCTTCACCGCTTCCTACCACTGACCTCCGGGCTGCGTGGACAGGCACCTCAACAGGTTGGAGCTGGCAGCGATTGGGCGAACCTTCATCTGTGTGAGACACGCCTCCGACACCTGGAGCTTCTTGTCCTCTCCGACACCGCCACAACACAGATCCTCCAGTGGTGCGAAGATTGCGACATCCCTCTCCGAGCATGATGCAACCCTGGCCACCTGATGGTCCTGTGGACTCCTGCTCGCGATGCGGCCGGCTTCTCGACACCGAGTGGGCCGCTCCGCCCGGATATCTTCAGAGGGTCTGCACGCAGTGCAAGGCAGCCATGTTCGACCCCTTCCCAACACAGTGGATTCGCCTGCTCCCCCTCGCAGTGGTCGACGCGCTGTCCATCTCTGGGGTGATCCTCTTCGCAGATGCTTATCCAGCAATGCTGCTAGTCCCAAGGTCCTGCTCAAGCTCAAGGGTGCCTACGCGGTGCTGCTGGTGCCGTTCTGCTGGACCAAGGCTTGGACCACCGACCTCATGAGCCTCGCCATGCTCCGCCCCTCCCTCCCCTCTCCCTCTTCCCCCCCTCCCCGCCCTGCGGTTCCTCAACCAGCGCACAAGGTTCAAGCAACCCCAACAGACGCGGCTGTGCCGACCATGACCTGAGCGACTTCACGCAGGCATGGGGATTGGGCGGCGCGCCCTCACGGCTAGGGGTTCTCAAGGGCACTGGTGGAGGTCTTCGCTACAGCTCGCAGGCCTTCGACCAGAGACACGTCCATGAGGGACAGTGGTGAGTCCTGTGGTCCTGGGGCGACGACAGATCTGCCTAATCCGCTGGCTTTGTGTTGAGCAGACCTTGGCGCCGATCACCTGGAGGAGCTACCTGGCCATGATAGCGGACATGTGTCTCCGCCTGGCAGACATTGCGGCCAGTTGGTATCTTCCTGTCTCTGCGGGGGTTTCCGGTCCGCCTACCTGGACCTCTCCCCGGAGGATGCTCAGAGGCTGGAGATCAGCAGACCTGTTTATGCTCCCGATTTGAGCGGGAGACTCCCGATATCAGACCCCATCTCCCGATCGCATCGTAAATCTCCCGATAATTTTATCATCAATCTCCCGAAAATGAAAGTAAAGGGTTTGTTTCGTTTCTGAAGCATTACCGTGCCGATCCGAATTTTCTACCGCGCAACTGATGGTCGTTTCCGCCGATCTGCTGTACAATTATTTTGATTGGCTGAGGGTCAGGTCTTCGTCCAATCGGGAACCAGTTGACATTTGTGTTTGTCTTCTGAGATGGCGTCCAAGAAGAAGATTTGCCGGGAAAGATCTGACTCGTGTTCTGATGATTCGTGCGATACAGAAGAGGAAAAAACAAAGGCGTTGGCGACTCGCAAGAAGAGAGTGAAGTATGCCGCAAAATGGAGGTCCGAGTGGAGGTCGGATTTTCCCGACTTTCGGCCGTCTGCCAAGTCCAACTCCCATGCTTTTTGCACCGTTTGCAAGAGAGACATCAGTGTGAGCCACGGAGGCAAGAATGACATTTCAAAGCATGAGCAGTCAGAGGCTCACAAGTCTTGTGCTAAACCAGCAAGTCAGGGGTCAATCGGGAAGTTTTTTGTGAAAGCTCCAACTTTCTCAGAGGATGGTCTTGAGCAGGCTACAACTAGAGCTGAAGCAATTATGTGCCAACTGATCACCCAGCAGAATCTGTCCTTGTCTACAGCTGACGTCTTAGTGCAGACATTCAAGACTATGTTCCCAGACTCAAAGATCGCTGCAAGTGAGTAGAACTAGATATATGTTTTTTTCCCCAATTAGTTCTTGGCTAAGTTATAATATTCTGATTAAGACTCAAGTGCTCCATGTGAGCGTGTGTTCTCTGTGGTGAGAAAGATCTCCACTGACCAACGGGGCAGCCTGGGCCAAGACACCATTGAAGCACTTCTAGTGGTCAAAGGGATGTCAGGGCATTACCTTGACAACAGCAGGAAACTCTCTGACACACAATTGTCACAACTGAAGGGTTGCTACTACAAGTCCTTGAAGAAGTGAAAACTTTTGGACACTGACACTGACCCTGTTGAAACACCAGGACCCTGTTTTTTGTTTGTTTTTAATGCACTTTTGGTGCAATCTATGGCCTAGGTGGTGGACTGTGGCTTGTGGTGGACTGCAATGAATGTGATGTTATCAATCTTTTGTTTTATGAATACATCTTTGGCTTACACATGTATCCATTTGTTGTGTTTCTTGTGTGTGTGACTATTTCCATACATTTCATTAGTTTACTTTGCCAGTGGTGCGCGTTTCTAGAATCTCCCTATTTTGAATAAAATCTCCCTATTTTTAAGCCTCAGTCTCCCTATTTTGCATCATTTGGGGTAAACAGGTCTGGATCAGGGCGAACGAGGTGCTAGCCCTGGCCACGAACGTCACCTTCACCCGCATCTGCGCCGTCAGGGCTTGGGACGGCCGTGGGTTGGTGGGTGTGATCTACCATCACTGGATGCTGCCACAGGGACCTTCGGGCCCGCGGGCGACCTGAGCCCGGACTGGGGCCTTCGCTGCGGCACGACACTCCCTCCCGGCGCCTTGTGTTAGCTTAGCTGAAATGGCCGGGAGTGTGGCCGGGGTTGGCGGTTCTGGCGGGCCCTTACAGGGAATGTGAGTCTAGGCGGCACCCACCTCCTATTTGCTATTCTTTCTTACTTACTTACTTACGCCTGTCACCCCTACCCGGGTATAGGCCGTCGACGAGAGACCTCCAGCAACTCCTGTCCTGTGCTTCTCCTTCGATTCTACTCCAGGTGGTTCCCAGTCTCTTGATGTCTGCTTGGAGGTCTCGACGCCAGGAGTTTCTCGGCCTACCACTTTTCCTCTTTCCCTGGGGGTTTCCATGACAATGCCTGCCTAGTGATACTGGAAGCTGGCTTTCTCAGACTGTGACTGATCCATCCCCATCTTATTCGCCCAATTTCATTCTCTGCTGTTATCTGCTCTGTTCTCTCCCAGAGTCTGACGTTGCTGATCTTCTCTGGCCAGTGGACTTTCAAAATTCTTCTAAGGCAACTGTTCATGAAGGTCTGTACTCTGTTGACTGTGGTTTTTGTCAATCTCCAAGTCTCTGCTCCATATAGGAGAACTGCTTTTACATTGGAGTTGAAAATCCGGACTTTGGTGTGTTGTGACAGCTCTCTGGAACTCCACACTTTTTTCAACTGGAGAAAGGCTGCTCTGTCTTTACCGATTCGTGCTCTGACATCTGCATCAGTGCCGCCTTTTTTTGTCTATGATGCTCCCGAGATAGGTGAAGGACTCCACCTCCTCCAACGGGGTGCCAGCAAGCAAGACTGGTTCTTCCCTGGTTGCTTTCAGCCTCATTGTCTTTGTTTTCTGTTTGTGAATGGTGAGGCCCACTTGGGACGAGGTGTCAGCAAGCCTCGTGGTCTTGTCCTGCATTTGTTGATGAGTGTGGGACAGTAATGCCAAGTCATCTGCAAAATCGAGGTCGTCAAGCTGTGTCCACAGTGTCCACTGTATTCCACTTCGTCTGTGCTCTGTGGTCATCTTCATGACCCAGTCTATGGCCAGTAGGAAGAGGAACGGAGACAGCAGACACCCCTGCCTGACACCAGTTCTGACCTGGAGCTCCCTGGTGAACTGCCCTTCGTGGATCACGCAACATGTCATGCCATCGTAGCTGCTCTTGATCAGGCGGACGAGCTTTGTGGTTACACCATAGTGTCGTAGGAGTTTCCACAGAGTCTCTCGGTCCACACTGTCAAATGCTTTCTCATAATCCACAAAGTTGATGTACAGCGGGGAGCTCCACTCCAGAGACTGTTCCACGATGATGCGGAGAGTGGCGATCTGGTCTGTACATGATCGGTTCTTCCTAAATCCTGCTTGCTGGTCTCTCAGCTGGGGGTCAACGGAGCTCTTCATTCACTCCAGGATGATCCTGTTGAAGACCTTTCCTGGTACTGACAGCAAGGTGATTCCTCTGTAGTTGGAACACTTGCTGAGGTCGCCTTTCTTGGGAAGCTTGATTAGGTACCCCTCCTTCCAGTCAGCCGGCATCACCTCCTCTTCCCAAATCTTTCCAAACAGTGGGTACAGCATCTCCACTGTTGTCTCTAGGTCTGCTTTCAGAGACTCTGCTGGGATGCCATCTGGGCCTGCTGCTTTGCCGTTCTTCAAAAATGCCACTGCTCTTCTGATCTCTTCCCGGCTGGGTCTGTCACAGCTGATGGGTAGGTTGGTTTCTGCCGGCTGGATGTCTGGGGGGTCGGGTGGGCTAGGTCTGTTCAGTAACTCTTCAAAATACTCGGCCCATCTGTCGAGTTGGTCCGCTCTGTCTGCAATAGGCTTGCCTTCTTTGTCTTTTACTGGTCTTTCTGTATGGCCATACTTGCCTGACAATCTTCTGGTAATGTCGTAGAGCTGTTTCATGTTGCCGCTGCCTGCTGCCTTTTCTGCCTCTGCTGCCAGGCTGTCTGTGTAGGCCCTCTTGTCTACCCTGATACTCCTCTTCACCTCGCGGTTGGCTTCCCAGTATTCCCCCTGTGCCCTTACTTTGGCTGCTCTCGTGTGACTGTTGTTGACAGCTGCTTTCTTCTGCTTCCTCACTTCTATCTTTTTCAAGGTCTGTGCCGACAGCCAGTCCTTGTGATGGTGTTTCCTGAACCCTACAGTGTCTTTGCAGGTTGAGTTCATCGCCTCTCTAACTGCCTTCCACTGCTGCTCTGTGGTGACCTCCTCCTCTTCATTTACTAGCTCCTGTAGCGCTTGAAACCGGTTGGACAGCACCAGTTTGAACTCTTCTCTAACTCCATTTTCTCTCAGGAGGCCTACATTATAGCGCTGTCTTCTTGTCTCTGTGCAGCTTTTCTTTAGCTTGAGCTTTATTCTTAAGGTAAGCAGATGGTGGTCTGAGGCGACATCTGCTCCCCTCCTCACTCGAACATCTTGAAGGGATCTTCTAAATTTCTTGCTAATGCAGATATGGTCTATTTGGTTGTGTTGTATGGTCGGGTGAGACCCAAGTTGCTTTGTGTATTCTTCTGTGTGGGAAGATGCTGCCTCCAATGACAAGTTGGTTTAGAGCACAAAAGTCTACAAACCTCTCCCCGTTCTCACTCATCTCCAAGCCTAGTCCCTGTCTCCCACTGAATGTGAATAATAGGTATTCAAATACACATGTGAAGAACTGTCCATTCTGTATTGGGACTGTGGAGAATGAAGAACACTTCCTCTTGTATTGTAATAGATACTCAGCACTGAGGAATAAGTACTTGGCTAGCCTTTTGAATGACACTAAGAATGAGGACATAAGCTTGTTGCTTGCAAACCTGGACTGTGACTCTTATCAGAAAAGTTGCAATGTTCATATTCTATGCACTTAAATTACGCAATGAACAACTATCTGTGTAATAGGACATTACCTATGGGCCGATGGCCGCAAAACATCTGTTCAGTCTGCCTCAAAGTGGGGTAGACCCCCTGATGCAGCGCGTCTGTGCGCGCTGTGCGGCGTGTGTGTATGTGTGTGTGTGTGTGATCATTATATTATGAGTACCAATTCCAAGAAGAAATTGTTGTTTCTTTTTATTCATATCTTGTCTGTTTCCTTTCTCGTGTTGTCATTGGTTTTTCCAGTTATGTAATCTCGCCCCAATTCGAATGGGTCGTTGACCTACCGAATAAAGTGTTCTGAGTTCTGAGTAGTCCCTGTCTCCCCATCACCTCTTCGTATCCGGTGTTGTCCTCCCCTATTTTGGCATTAAAATCGCCCATGACGATGGTGATGTCTCGCTCCGCACATTTGTCCAAGGCACTCTGGAGTCGGTCATAGAACTCTTGTTTCTCTTCCTCGTCACTGTCATTAGTGGGCGCATAACACTGGATGACGTTCAGCTTGAGCTTTTTCTTGGTTCTAAAGGCTGCTATGATAATTCTTGGCCCAAGAGGTTCCCAGCCCATCAGCGCTCTCTGTGCCACTGGTGACAGCATGAATGCTACACCTTCTGTATGGGGGGCATTCTCCTCTTCATGACCTGAATACAGAATCATCTCCCCACTTAACAGCCTTTTCTGGCCAGACTGTGTCCATCTGGCTTCACTGATACCTAGCAGGGAAAGGTTGTACTTTTGCATTTCCGCTGCTATCTGGGCGGCCTTGCCGCTCTGGTACATGGTCTTGACGTTCCATGTGCCCATGGTTGTGTCCCTGGATAGAGAGAGGCGGCTCGGTCCTGTGGCTTCCGAAGACTTCCGGCTTTCACCACAGGACGTCATAAGTCTTCTAGTAGAAGAACCTTCCTCCTCCAGGAAAGGAATTACTGTTAGTCTTTTCGTCGGCGTTTTTGTAGCTATTTCCTTTTTTGCAGGGTGGGGAAGCTACCCCCACGCCCAACCCCCTTACTAGGAGGACCAGGGGTTTTCTGTCGGGGTCACCTTCCCTTAGACCATGTTGGTTCACGGCACCTTATTTCATTCGGTGCACCCCTCTCACGAGGGGCCCCCTATCCACCACCCAGGGGACGCGCCTCAACGCCATATGGTCCCAGCGCGAGGATTTGCTATTCTTACTAATAGTAATGTCATCGGTAATGTTTTTGAGGAAACAAATGAATTTTTCGCAAAAATGTATTTTTTCGAAAAATACTTACCGATAACATTACTCGGAGGACCCTCCCGCTTGCCCCGCGTACCGCTTGTAAGCTAAGCTTCAGACTGGTGTGACATCGCTGCTCACGCCACCGGATGGGGAGGTAAGGGAGGCTACTCCGGGTACCGGGCTATGGCGCCCTTGGGTCGCCTCCCCTGTCGTGTAGGTACACAATGGAATTTTGGGCTGAAATGGTAAGCTAAGTGCACGTTTCCTAATAGTAATGTCATCGGTAAGTATTTTTTGAAAAAATACATTTCAAGAAAAATTCATTTTTCATGACGGTTGAGCACAGTAATGGATAGTTCAAGGCATAGGAAGGACTACCGTGGTACTTCTATTGCTTGAACACGTTGCCTACTATTGTTGGGAGAATTTGACACCTGCTTGCTTATTAAGCTGATGTCGGATTCTCCTGATAGTAGTAGGCAAAGTGCTGTCCCAGTGCCAGTTGTCGCAGATTGTGTTTCTGCAATCTTCGTTAATTTAACACTGAAAAAAACACAAAAAAGGAACATGGATTGAAAGTGGCGTCAGCAAGAGGCATAGATCCTCATAAACCAATCTGCAGGGGCTCATGAGGATCTATACCAATTGCATTCGTTTGGGTGTTGTTCAGATTTTCTCGGCACTGAACAGGTTAAAGCCCAGTGTGTTGTGTAGTTGCTTAGTGAGTGTCTGATGAGACCCAAACCCTGATTTGCCTGTAATATATCAACTGATTCAGTATATAAATGAATTTATTGTTTGTTTGCAGATCAGCGCTAAGAAGAAGGAGATTAAACAGGTGAAGAAAGACATCAAGGATGTCAAGGCCGACTACAAGGCCACCAAGACAGCCAAGGCCAGAACGTGAGTTTGCCTTTTTATGCCTTGAGCCCTTAGGTTTGAATACCGTAACTTGTGAGTTGTCCTTTGTATTACTGTTCAAAGATAAGGAAAACAGAGTAGAGGTTGAAAACACTAAGATAGAAACTTGAAACGTGTTTCATGTTTCTATCTTAGAGGGTTTTCAACCTCTATTTTCTGTTTTTCTTTAACATTAAACCCTTGCAGCAGCAGTTTTACTACATTTTGTTCTTAAGATGGATCGACGTCAGGGTAGTAGAGACATCTCTTAAGCGCATCAACTTCTGAGCATGCAGATAACCCTATCATATGGCAGAGCACTGTGATGGAGTTTACCTCCAATAATAGGTCTTATTGCAAACAATTGATATACTCTCTGAAATTGGTGTTTTATCTGACCATTTATGTTACATTAAATAGCATGTTTAGACACACAGTCGTCCATAAAAAAAAGGCCAGAGCAATTCGGCATGTATGCAATCACTTGTAATGTCATGCTCACCTTGCTGAAGCATTTCTGTTGGTAACATCAAACTTTTTGTTGTTGCACTCAGAATTCAACTAACTTCTTTTACATGAAAAACTGTGAGATCATATGAAGTGACCTAGATGTTTCTTTCATATTCATGCATACTTACTATTTAATGCATTTCAAAAATGTTCTTGGCTGGGTTTGGTTTTTTTTTTTTTTTTTTTGGGGGGGGGGGGGGGGGGGATGGGACACCGGTGGCTGAATTAAATGACATTATCTCCAAAATATGTGTGGGACTATGGTTGGTCAGGTTCTTAGTAGCCTCTAGACTCAGCAAGGGACACATTGGGATTTTAACTCTTTGCCACTGTAGTCTGACAGCTAGGTTTTTCCCCCTGACTTGCTTCCATGCTATTCGTAGTAATGTTGACACATTTTATTGGCACTGTTTGTAGTAAAAATCTTTTTACACTACAATCCAAACATTTTCACTGACTTCGGCATGGGAATACATTGCTGCTCGCACGCACCATTTTTTCGCGCTTATGTGTGGTCACTTTGCATCTATTTTGCTTGTTTTAGCCCATACAAACAAGAAAAGTCACTCTACAAGTGCAGAAATGAGTGCTTGAAATATTATAGTAGGTTGCTTTCCTTAGACCGTACTGCCGGTATTGATAGTTAAACTGGAATTCAAGCACACATGTGTGCGCCTCGGCGGCAACGGTAAGAGAAGCCAGCGCACATATGTGTGCGCCCCGTTGGCAACGGAGCTTTGCCTGGCGCACACATGTATGTTCCGTCGTCAAAACGTTAAAAGGCACCAAGCTCTTCTGGTACTACCCTTGGACTGTCACAGTTGGTCCATATGTTCTTGCAATGTATCGGGGTCAAGTGATCTTGAAACATGGCTTCTTCACATTTCATTAGAGAGGTGGGATATTATGACAGCTGACGGTTACTGCCAGATTAAATCCAGGCTTTGTTGTGCCTCTGACCATGGGTCATAGCGTCTTACTGATAAGCTTTCACTTTATTTGGTTATTACTGACGGCTTATGTTTGCAGAATGTATGAGAAGAAGAAGAAGGTGTTGACTCGTCTGGAGGAACAGCTGGTCAGGCTGGAAGTACAGGCCACAGACAAGGTGTGCAACTGTTACCACACTAATACCTTTACCTGATATACAGTCAGGTCCTGAAAACATGAACATGAAGGAGTGAAAAAAGATAACTTTTTGCCAACAGGCCTTTCTACTAAGCAGTTTGGGAAGTGAAGGAAAATGATTCAGAGGGAAACTAAATTCCATTTGTTTTAGCCCATTACATTCTGAAGCTGATTTTTTGCTTCTTGTCCTCTCCAACTTCACACCTACACTCCTTCCCGCTCCCTCCGCTCCTCTTCTGACCCTCTCCGCCTCCACATCCCCCGCACCAAACTCAGCACTTTAGGCCCCAGCTCCTTCTCCGTCTACGGTCCATCCACCTGGAACACTCTCCCACATTCTCTCCGTCAGAAATCTCTCTCTCCTCCTTCCAGTCCGCCCTCAAAACTCACCTCTTTCAACAGTTCTAGCACTATATCACCACACTCCCCACCCCAAGCTGACTGTCGTAATGTGGTACGTGAGTCATTGTCTAAAGCGTGCGCATGTGTGCGCGAGTTGTGAGTGCGCGCTTAGAGTTATAATTATAAGATAAGTGCATTATAAATACCGTAATTATTATTATTATTAAGGCTACATTATAGATTAGGAGACAGATCAACCATTTTATTGAAAGGGTGGTGAACTATCATAGTTAGATTTCAAGCATTAGTTTTATCAGAATGAAAAGGGTTAAGATACAATAGACGGTCACTGTACAGCTCTTCACAAAGACCACGAGGTAAAGTTCACTCTGCTGTATACAGGATTTCAAGTGCATTGTCTAGTGGTGAAGAAGGGTTCTGAGTTTATTTCTTTTGTTTGCTATTTCAGGATGAGAACAAGGATATTGCTTTGGGAACGTCCAAACTGAACTACTTGGATCCACGAATCAGTGTGGCATGGTGAGTAGGCCCATTACAGGGGTTGCGATCATTGCATTTTATTGTTGGTGCAGAAATCATGCTGGTTTGTGAGTATAGAAATCATGCAGTTTTGGGAGGACTGTTGCATATTTTGGGAGGTGTCAATGTATACACGCTAATCTTTGCGATAACTCTCTATTTGCATTAAAGACCAGTGATAGGTCAGCTACACACACTCAGTCACTATGGTGACTCAGCTGGGTGGCGGGTGGGTCATCAGAGGGATAGGGATGACGGTGCATAGGAACTAAATACATGGTGGGTGGGAGGAGGGGGGGGGGGGAGCAGCCCTGTTCTTTACCTAGGTTCCCTGGTAGCTCAAGGCTAACGTATATATTTTATAATAGATACAATAATGATTCGTCTGGCAAGTATTGAAAAAAAAATTTACTTAGAAAAAATGTACATTTCAGTGACCTGCCAAAAAGGGCAAGGTCACAAAAGTCAGATTAATTATGTA
Source organism: Semisulcospira habei (assembly GCA_036245525.1). Taxonomy (NCBI): domain Eukaryota; kingdom Metazoa; phylum Mollusca; class Gastropoda; family Semisulcospiridae; genus Semisulcospira; species Semisulcospira habei. The sequence goes on from BTPG01000002.1 coordinate 87,641,230, forward strand.
GATTGGTCATGTACATGAGCCTTAACTCTTTGCCACCGTAGTCTGACACCTAGGTTTTTCCCCCCTGAATGTATGCCTTACTTTGACTCGCTTCCCTGCTACCGTAGTAATGTTGACACAATTCATTGGCACTGTTTGTAGTAAAAATCTTATCAATCCCAACATATTTGGTATTGATGGAAAAAGCAATTCAAGACGAACACTATGCTGAAGAAAATATTTTGTATTGTTAAAAATTTGAGAGGTTTATAAACAAGATGGGGTAAGAAGCCAAAAAGCAGAAACGGTCAGATCTGCACTGGGTTATGAAACACATGCTGTTTGTGTATTGGTTATCCACAGTGAAAATAACCACTTGCCTGACATTTCAGAGACACTAAAGGCACAACAGAAAGCTTCTTCACACATAAACAAAAGTTTTTACACCACAATCCAAACACATTCGCTGACTTCGGCATGGGAATACATCGCTGCTAGCACGTGCCATTACTTTACATCTATTTTGCATGTTTCAGCCTATACAAACAAGAAAAATCACTCTACAAGTACAGAAATGAATGCTTGAAATATTATAGTAGGTTACTTCCCTTAGGCTGTACTGCCGGTATTGCTTGTTAACCTGGAATTTGAGCACATCTCGCCTCGTCAGCAACTGTAAGCGAGGCCAGCACACGTGTGTGCCCCGTTGGCAACAGAGCTTTGCCTGGCACACACGTGCGTTCTGTCATCAAAATGTTAAGGGCTTTGCCATTCTTGTTGCAGGATAACTTCAAGTGGCGTTAGCTTTTAAACCTTCTGTTGCATTGCTAGTATTAAGGGAGGATAGATCAGCCATGATAGTTCAAGGGTGTTACCACTATGTCTTTGCACCTGAGAATGCATTGTTAATCTGGCACAACTCTTGAACTGTCATGGTTGAAGCGTCCCCCTATGTCTGAGCTATAGAAGCTAACTATATTGTATTGCATGTTCAGGTGCAAGAAGTTTGACGTGCCCCTCGAGAAGATCTACAACAAGACCCAGCGTGACAAGTTCCGATGGGCTATTGACATGGCAACCGCCGACTTCCAGTTTTGATGAAGGCTGATGGGTAGTGACTATCTCTCTTACGGAGGAGTGAGGAGGCGTGTTTGTGAGCATCCTTCATCCCTCTGACAGTTCCATTGTCTTGTTGAGTATGTGTGACATGTCCTGCGGCGCACTGACATGTATGTATGTCTTAACTCATTCGCGGCCAGCCGCACCCAGAAGCAGCTGGCCGCGAATGAGTTAACCCTTTAGCCATAGATAGGGCTTTTTGTCCAGGTGATTCCTGCAGGGATCAGCCGGACAAAGGCGTTGCTCCCACAGTAACAGCCAAAGGGTTAACTACACCTGATGCATGACTTGCTGCAAGCAGTGTACATAATTATGGATTGTTTAACTTGCCATTCTGGAGGTTATGATGCTGTGTACAGCTATTCTCTGTTTGCTAAATGTCAACATTACAAATATTTTAGGTGAAAAAACCCCAACAAAGTCTCAGGTAGTTTAGTTATGTTGATAAAGGGCATTCAGGGGGGTCAGGGTGCTTCATCATTACGCTATGTGTTGTGTTAGGGCTTGTGGTGTTTTGTGCTACCACCAAGTTGTTCTGCTGTGTTTGTATCAGAGTATGTCTCTGTTAACTCATTCGAGACATGCCCCCTCTTGATACGCGGCGTAAGCCGCGTATCCGGAGGCGGCACATCTTGAATGGTCAACACTTCGGCTGTCGGTCGAGGTTTTTGTCGCAATGATTCCTGCAGGAATCATTGCGACAAAAGCCACTACCGACAGCCAAAAAGGGTTAATTGAAGTTGTTCCACAAAGCATGATAGCCTGTGGATTTGTGCATGTGGCCACATGTACTGGAAACGGTACCAGAGTCTGCATGCACAAGGGTGTTAAAAGAGACACAGTAATGCCAGTGCCACAGTTCACTTGTTTTTTAAAATGATAAAAGCACCCATCACTCATCTTACTGTGTACATTTTGTCTTATCATCATGGGTTTTTGGCATTGTTTTACTCTGTTGCCAGCCTGCTAGTCTGCTTTTACTCACAATGGTTTTGTATGGTATTCATGGAAGCGGCATGCTGCTAACTCTTTTAGATCTACTTTAAATGGTACACGTATTTGGTGAATGTGATGACTTGTTTTTTTGCATTTTTACGTGTAATTTGCTTTCCTGATTGTACATTACCATGCTTTTACTGTGTTATACCACGAAACTGATGAATTTGCTTGCATTTTGTGTGTTTAGTGGACATATCAAACAAATTAAAGCGAACGATCTAATCGATACAAAGATTTAAAAAAAATATGCTCACTGGTAGGAATGGATTCATTTTGAACAGTCGAAAAGCAGTTTGTATGAACCAATGTTGAAAATGCTCAAGTTTATCACTAATTTTTCTGACAGGTTGAACAGTGAACCCTATTGGATACGACTATCGGTAGTAAGTAGGTTTGAAGTCAGAAGTTTCATCAGTATCATTGTCACATATCAGTATTTGTTGTGCCTTCCCCTCGTCACCTTGTGGAGTGCAGTGTGAAGGTGCACATTGTACCAGTATGCATGAAAAGTGTATTCAGTTGTGTTGAGTTCATACGTCCTTATACAGGAACTGTTTACATCCTGACTAGTTCCTGTCTTGATGAAGAGCGTAACAGTGTGTCATGAATATTCATGTTTTTACTCAAAACAGAAACTGGTTAAACTGAAACCAGTTTCACAAACTGGTTTATTTCTTCAAAATCGTTACCGATGGTATTACTGAGAGGAAGATATACTTAACTGACAATTTCAGTCTCCAAAAATTGTTGTGTGTTGCCACACAACCAGGGACGTACCTCTAGCAAGCAGTTACCCAATCCCCCCGAGTGTCCTCCTTATCCTCGGAATGACTTCCTGTCCAAATCTCGCGAGAGGCCGTTATTTCCAGTTCTATACTTGACTGCCATTTTGTTTAGATCCTTCTTTCTCAGTCTCCCGTTATCATCGTCTTTTTTGTCCATTCTTCGGCCTTGTTTGTCTTAACAAGGCCAGGTAAGGCCTCGGACATTGCCTCCCGCGATGATTGTGGCGAATTGGGCAATTTCCGTGGATTTGCGGCATTTTGCCGTTCGTTTCGACTTCGTCTTCGATTGTCGGTTTTAACGGTCGTCTGCTCGGTTACGTAGCCTCTGGGCTACGCGCGTTTCATTTCCGCTCTGTTCACTGTTGCAGTTTTCTTCTTAAAAAACGTGCCCCAACTGTAAAAATTTCCAGTGGCCTAGTAACTTACATCCGTGCTGCCTGCCTTGCTCGGGATGTGCATCGGACCACACTTGTGATTTTTGTGCTAAGTGGGAAGAAGATCGCTGGTCCGAAATGTGGAAATTCTACCGTCGTCAGCACCCTGTACAGTCCGACGAAGCTCCTCTTTGTCCTATCACCACCAGCTCTGCCGCTATCGGTGTTTCTTCTCTGCAGCTCTTTGCCACTCAGGAGCGGGTGTTGGAAACCTTCCCTCCCGCTGCGGGTGGTTTTACACCAGGTGAGAATGTACGCCCCCGCTCATATGAGCGTATTTCGCAGCCAGCCCCGCAGACCCGGCCTTCTAAGACGGGTCTCCAACGGAGGCAACCCCATCATTTGGGGGAGGAGACAGCAACCATCGGCAGTCCCTGGCGCGTGCCCTCTCCAGCCAGACGTGACTTTACTCAATTGCACTTTTCCGTCGCAAAAAAAAAAAAAAAAAAAAAAATTAAAAAAAAATAAAATCAACACTTGTCGTCACATCACGACTTGTTGCCCAGCGCTTCGGCTCAACCACTGTCTCCTCGCACCCTGGCTAAAAGCCAGTCACTGCGCAACTCAGCCAGCTCCGCAGACTCGGCCTTCTAAGACAGGTCTCCAACGGAGTCGAGCCCATCGTTTTGGGGAGAGGAGACAGGACCATCGGCAGTCCCTGGCGCGTGCCCTCTCCAGCCAGACGTGACTTTACCCACTTGCACTTTTCCGTCGCAACTTCAGCAATTGTCGTCACATCACGACTCGTTGCTCGGCGCTTCGTCTCAACCACTGTCCCCTCGCGCCCTGGCTAAAAGCCAGTCACCGCGCAACTCAGCCAGCTCCGCAGACTCGGCCTTCTAAGACGGGTCTCCAACGGAGTCAAGCCCATCGTTTTGGGGAGAGGAGACAGGACCTTCGGCAGTCCCTGGCGCGTGCCCTCTCCAGCCAGACGTGACTTTACCCACTTGCACTTTTCCGTCGCAACTTCAGCAATTGTCGTCACATCACGACTCGTTGCTCGGCGCTTCGTCTCAACCACTGTCTCCTCGCGCCCTGGCTAAAAGCCAGTCACCGCGCAACTCAGCCAGCTCCGCAGACTCGGCCTTCTAAGACGGGTCTCCAACGGAGTCCAGCCCATCTTTTTGGGGAGAGGAGACAGCGACCATCGGCAGTCCCTGGCGCGTGCCCTCTCCAGCCAGACGTGACTTTACCCAATTGCACTTTTCTGTCGCAACTTCAACAATTGTCGTCACATCACGACTCGTTGCTCGGCGCTTCGTCTCAACCACTGTCTCCTCGCGCCCTGGCTAAAAGCCAGTCACCGCGCACTCGTGCCACACTTGGTACGTCCTCTCGGCGTATTTCTCACCCCTTCCGTCGGTTTTATTCTCCTATTGCAGACGTTTCCCTTCGGGATCCTACACCATCGTCAGTCCCCTGTCACCGTGATTCCTGGGTTTCTCCTGCCCCCCGTCGCTCGTGACACGCCTCTCGATGACGGGTGGATCCCCTTCGCTTCGAACGTCCTTCGCAGTGCTGTCGACGCCACCTTCATTGTGCTCCAGAGGGGGGACAGTCCTGGTCCCGTTCCCGTTCTCCTGCTCGTCGCCTGCTTTTGCCTGAGAGCTGTCAGCATCTGCCCTCTTCCTTACGGCGTCCTTCTTATTCTTCTTCATGTGACTGTCGGAGTTCTCGGCGAACTGGGCACCTGGACTCCTCATCTGTCCCTCGGCGATCTTCTCCGGCCACCGCGCGATCGTTACTCTTTCCAAGGGTCCTGTTTCCCCTGGCGTTTGGCAACGCTGGTTCAAGAGGATGTTCTTCGCCTTCATCCGGTGGATTCTGCTTGCGACCTTGGGGTTTTGCCGCACCTTTCTCCATCTAGAGTCCTTTACCCGCGGACTCTCAACACAGCTGTTCTCCGTCCTCGGACTGTTTCACTCCGGGTGTCGAGACTCAACGGTCCTTTGACGAGGCCTCCGACCTCATTCTTCGCTCTCTTCCCCCAGACGCCGATGATGCGGCGGATTTATGGGCTGATGGGCCGATTTGCCTCTCTACACCTCCTCTGAAGCGAAAGGCGTCGTCTTCGGTGGATGTTTCCCTTCACCCTAAGCATTTCCGATCTCTTCCGCCACCATCTGGCTTTCGAGATCTGGCGGAGGCGTTCTCGGCGCAATTGCCTATTGGCACTTTCAAAGAGCCTCTCTTCTTTTCCTATACTAAGTGACCTGACGGCGTAGACATTCGCTTCCGCCAACGTTGGTACGCAGGTCACTCTCAGGCTTTTGCGTGCCCTTTGCCTTAGCTTGATGATACGGCGGATTTACAGGTGGGGGAACGCCGCTTTGCCTTTGCCTGGGTCCCTCGCGATTTTGATAAAACTGCTGTCATGATCCGCAACACGCTGGTCTGCTCCCGCTTCCGCGATCTCGCTACCCAGGCGATGGTACGCGCTCTTGAAGACCATTGGGATCCTCACTCTACTGCGCCGCTGCGAGAGATACATTCTCTTTTGGTGGTGGCTAATCGGGCTGCGTAACATGCTTCTGCAAATGCGATAGCTGCCGCCATCAACTGTGATTTACTTAGACGGGATGCAGTTCTTGCTGGTTGTTCTGGGTTTTCTTCGACAGTCAAGGCTCAGTTCCGCCAGGCGCCCATCGGCGGTACTTTGCTGTTTGGCTCCACTTGGCAAGCCGTGAAGGATACGCATACGGACATCTGGACCATGGCTCACCATCTTTCTTCTCACTGTTCCCGACGACCCATGGCTCCTTTCTACCATTTCGGAGCGTCTTCACCTCTCGCTTCTTCGCCCTCCTCCTCTTCGCCGCTCCCCGCTTTGGACTCGGGTTCCGAACGATCCCGTCAAGATGACGGCTTTACAGGACGCAGTGGCTTCCTTGCTTCTCAAGTCCGCCACGGAATTCGTCCGGCGACAAGATTCTCTGGCTTTCTACAGTCGTCTCTTCATCGTCCCCACGTCGGACGGAGGTTGGCGTCCGGTGATAGACCTTTCCGTTGTTGCCTACTCCGTCCTTTCGTATAGAATGACCCGCGCCCTGCGGGCCGCCGTCCAACCGATGGATTTGGCTGTCGGTCTGGATCTTGCCGATACATACCTTCATGTTCCTATACACCCTTCGGCTCACCGATACCTTCGCTTCGCCTTCCACGGAGTGGTGTATCATTCCGGGCGATGCCCTTCGGCCTCACTCTCAGTCCCTGGGTTTTTACCAGGATTATGGATGCGGTGATTTCCCCTTGGCCGGCTCTACTCGCGTCCAATTCAACTTCATCTCCTCCTTCTTTGGCGTCTGTCTTCGGGAGATTTGGAGGTTTGCGTTCCGGTGTCGCACTTAGTTCGGCCGCATCTCCTTCGGTGGACGGATTCCGCGTGGTTGGCGTCGGGGGTTCCCCTCGTGTCCCCGCTTCCTTCCCTGTCGATCTGCACGGATGCCAGTCTTTCCGGTTGAGGTACTCACCTGCTCCAGGACTTCAACATGACAGTGGATGTTTGGTCACCAGTTTTGGTGGGCAGACACATCAATTGGTTGGAGCTGAAAGCAGTGCGGCTCGCCCTGATCTCTTGGGAACCACACGTGACCAACCAGGCAGTTTTGGTTCTCTCCGACGACGGTTGTCTCCTATATTCAGAAGCAGGGCGGGACACGCTCCCCCTCCCTTTGCATTCTTTTGTTCCATATTCTGGTGTGGTGTCGGGTTCGGGGCATTTCGCTACAGGCGCATCACATCCCGGGACGGCCGAATGTGCTGGCAGATTCCTTATCTCTTCATGGCCAGTGTCTCCATACCGAGTGGGCTCTTCGCCCCGACCTTTTTCGGATGATTTGCCGGCACTGGGAGACACCCATGACCGACCTGTTTGCGACGAGGTGGAACGCACAACTTCCCCTCTTCGTCTCCCCTGTTCCAGGTTCTCTTGCATGGGCGGTGGATGCTCTCTCTATCCCCTGGGAGGGTCTCTTGGCCTATGCGTGCCCTCCGTCTGTCCTGGTACCCAGGATTCTTCTCAAGCTCAGAGGCTGCCATGCAGTCTTGTTTCTGGTGGCAACGTTCTCGTGGAACAAGAACTGGACCACAGATCTCCTGAGTCTCGCCATTAACCCCCACTGTGGCTTCCAACGCTTACCACATTGCTGAAACAACCCCGGCAGGATCTTTTTCAACCTTGCCCGGAGAACCTCCTCTTACACGCTTGGCGATTGTGCGGCGCGCCTTCACCTCTCGAGGTTTCTCGGATGCAGCGGTGGCGGCTATCGCTTCAGCTCGACGGCCTTCCACCAGGAAAGTCTATGAGGGTAAATGGCGGGTTTTTCTGTCGTGGTGTGGGCCGCGACACCTCCCCCCCACAACTCTGACTATGCCCCAACTCGCGGAGTTCTTCTTGTGGCTCTTCGAGGATCAGGGCTTGGCACCCATCACCATTCGAGGTTATCTTTCTATGGTGGCTGACACTTACCGCCATTTGGGTCGACCCGATCCGGGATCTTGCAGGGACCTCGCTGACCTCATGGCTCATTTTGATCTCCGGCGACTAGTGACCCGATCACTACTCCCATGTTGGGACCTTGCGTGGGTGTTAACATGGCTCAACTCTGCTCGTTTTTTGAACTGCTGCACTTGGCCCGGTTCTCAGACTTGACGAGGAGGACCTGCTTCCTGCGGGCCATAGCCACAACTTTTCGCGTGAGTGAGCTCCACGCTCTCTCCGTACTTCCGTCTTGCCTACAGCTCCGGGCTTACGGCTCAGTTCAACAGACAGCAGGATCCGGTTCGGGTGTTACAAAATCTATCTCCGCCGGTTAAAGCCCTTACGGCGGGGTATTTCCCGCCTTTTCTTGCCTTTGGTTCCGAACCGGCACGATATATCCGCCCAAACGATCTCCGCTTGGCTGCGTGGAGTTATCCGTTCTGCTTACAATTACCTCTCGCCTACGGGAGCGACGAGGCTGCGGATTCGGACACACGAGAGTCTCCGTGGGTGTCGATTTCGACCGTTACTGCTCCATGCAGGACATTGTGGCGGCTGTGGGCTGAATCTACTTTCGCCCGTTTTTTACTTGCGTGACCTCTCCAGCCAGCGGCACAACCTGGCTCTGGTGGTTGACGTTGCCGTGGCTCAACACTCCCTCCCGGCGCTGGCGGCGCCGTAGGTAACACTTGACTGAAATTGTCGGGAGTGTGCCCCGGCCAGGGGTCTAGCTAAGCAGTTACCTGGGGGTTTTTGACCATAGAAGCGGCACCCTCCCCCTCTTTTTAATTCTTCCTCTCAGTAATACCATCGGTAACGATTTTGAAGAAATAAATGTATTTTTCTTTAAAATAAATTTTTTCGAAAAATACTTACCGATGGTATTACTCAAACTTCCCTCCCACCTTCCCCGCTTGCCGCATGTCAGCTCAGATAGAACTGGAAATAACGGCCTCTCGCGAGATTTGGACAGGAAGTCATTCCGAGGATAAGGAGGACACTCGGGGGGATTGGGTAACTGCTTGCTAGAGGTACGTCCCTGGTTGTGTGGCAACACACAACAATTTTTGGAGACTGAAATTGTCAGTTAAGTATATCTTCCTCTCAGTAATACCATCGGTAAGTATTTTTCGAAAAAATTTATTTTAAAGAAAAATACATTTTATTGTAGTCAGTCTCAGGCTGGTTGAAAAACATGACAGTTTGTACTCCTGGATATTCTGAGCATCCAGCAGGATCATGTTTGTGGATCTGTGTCTGTTTTGTTGCTGTGATTTTTGACAAGGTAGGTGGCGTCCAGACCTGCCTGCCCATATAAAAATGCAGATGTATTTGTACAGTTGCATCAGAATACAAAATATGCATAGTAAAAGAAAAGAAAATCCCAAACAAATCTAGATCTGTTTACTCATCCATTATTGTGATCCACTATTTCACTTTTGGGCATTTACTTGTGGTTTTTGCCATCACTATTCTGAATGGTGTTGAGCACACCAAAAACTTTAACACATTCTACCCCAGTACCGAAATCCCCCCCACCCCCCCCACCCCCCCCCCCCCCCCCCCCCCCCCCCCCCCCCCCCCCCGAGTTTGAAGTTGTCCCCTGGAGGTTTGTTTGTTTCTTCAAAAACATTACCGATGACATGACTACCAGGAGTGTCCACTCCTTGCTCAATTCTAGCCTAAGAACCCGTTGTGTAAACACAACCCGGGAGGCACTCGGGGAACCCCCAGAGGGACCGAGAGTTGTCTCCCGCTCCTACCCACCAGCCCTATTCACCTGTGAACTCCAGTCACGCTTCTTAGGCTCACGCGTTCAGACGTGTTGTCTCTAGCCTCTGGACTTAGAAGTTTTTCGACCGGGTCGGTCTGCTTTGCTTGCTTCGTCTTCGCCGGCCTGGGATTCTGCGCGTGCGACGTTGGTCGACTGCAGCTTTGGTCTTGTTCAAGGGTTCCCTCTCTGGCTTGCCGGTCGGGCTGCGGGTGTCATGGAGCTTTCTCCTTCTCGTACCTCTCCGACTGACAGGTAAGGTAGTTAGAGGGCCCTCGGCTGGTTGCCCGGGCGGGGCACAGGCACGAGCAGCTTGCTTTTTGCGTCGCTTCTCCCTCGGTTGGGGTTTTTGGACCTCTGTTTGGTGGCCTGATTAGCTGAAGAATGTTGGCGCCGGTTTTGGCGGGATTTCGCGCCATTACCAGATGCGAGCGGTGAGTCAAGTTACTGTATCTCGGCCACACCTAACGTTTTTCGGCTTTCGGTTTAGACACCCCTCGTTATGACGAAGGCTTGGATACTCACCTGTCCCGGCAGGGTTTGTTTTCCCTCCGCCGTAGTTTTAATTAAATGTTGATGGCAGGTGACCGTACGTTGGTTAATCGGGTGCATAACACCACAGTAGCTTGGGGGCCTAAAGCTTAACGGGGTGATTGGTGGACGCTTGCCGAGTGCCTTCATGTTTTGTGTGTTGCAGTGGCTTACTGATGACATGCACAAAATGCGGAGGCTTCCAGTGGCCGTCGGATAAACATGCAGTCTGTCTCCCATGCGCTGGGTGTGCGTCCGACCATACGTGTGACGTCTGTGCTACATGGCCGGAACTGCGGTGGTCTAATCTCTGGAACTTTTATAGGAGAGAGCCTTCTACCCTCACGGGTACCTTGAAGATTTCCGAGACGCCTTCCGCTGTGCCCCCGGCACCGGACGTGCGAGACCAACGGGATCCGACGCAGATAACGCCACTGAGTAATCAAGGGACTAGTGCACGGAGTGGGAGTTCGACCGTCAAGACCGCCTCCGTTCGAGAGCGCGCCCGTACACATTTGGTGGAAAGAACCCGCCTCTCCCATGAGCCTGGTTTGGTGGGACGCTCGTGGCGTCCCTCCTCCACCGTCGTTCCCCACTCGTCTCTGAGGAAGCCGCCGGGATCCCGCTGGAGGTCCCCTGGCCGGCCAGTAACCCGCCTCTCCCAAGAGCCTGGTTCAGAGAGACATCATTGCACTCGTCCGGAGCCTCCTGGTTGGGAAGAACGTAGGTACAGGGGTTCTGCTCGACGTTTCCGCTCTCCTTCGCACGATCGTAGGAGGAACTTCTCGCCTCATCGCTCGTCGCACCGGGACTCACCTCGCCGCAGACGGTTTTCACCTTCTTCGCATCCCCCCTCTCGGTTGGACCCCCGCTCGTCCCGTCCCTCTTCCCAGCGACCGGCCACTTCCCCCCCCTCCTCGTACTGACCGCTCCGTTCCATCTCGTCGCAGCCGTTCTCCTCGTCGGGATCCGCCTTCGGCTCGCAGGAGGTCCTCTCCGCATCGTTCAGACTACCGCTCTCCACTGCGGAGGGAGTCTTCGTCCGCTGCGGTTCTCCGACGGGATTCCCGGCCTCGGAGCCCTCGTCGCCCTCTTCGGTCGCCGGTTTCCGGACAGCGGGACTTCGACACCCTCAGTTTGGCACCGGAGGATGCTTCGGACTGGTTACTTGGAGGTCTTAGCCGTTCTTCAGCTTCTCCCTCTTCGGCCTCCAGTGTGTCGGCTTCCGTCAGACAGGTCTCTTCTTCCCGGATGGACACGCGGCTGGCACTGGACGGAGCAGCCAAGCTGATCGCCGCCGCCTTACCGGAGGATGTTTGCCCAGCTTCACCTCCTGTGAAGAGGAAGATTTCCGCCTTCGTGGACGCGGATAGGACGGTTAAGAGGTTCAAGTCCCTCCCACAGCCGGCTAGTTTTTTGGATCTGCGGGACGCCTTCTCGTCTCACCTGCATGCGGAGACTCGGAACTCGGACTTCTTCGCGGACGGGAGATGGCCTTCCGCTCTGGGCATCGCTTTTCAGCAGGACTGGTACGCCGGCCATTCGCAGTCGTTCCTCTGCCCGCTTCCTCCAGTGGATCCCGCCGCTCTGATGCAAGCCGGAGGGGCTTCTATGTTGAAACGGTCCTTCCCACGGGGACTGGATAGGACGGCGTCGCTGGTCCGGAACACGCTCGCCTGCTCCGGTTTCTTGGACTTGCTGACTCAGGCTTTCATCCGACGTCTCGAGGAAGCTTGGCAACCTGCTTTGTCTCCCCTCCTGGGAGACCTACTACTCATGGCGGAGGCTGGGAACCGCGCTGCTTATCACTCATCGGTCAACGCGATGGCGGCTGCGGCTAACTGCGACCTCATGCGACGAGACGCCGTCCTACAAGCTTGCAGTGGTATGCCGGTCGACCTGAGTACTCAGCTACGTCGGGCCCCTCTGGGAGGGTCTCTGCTCTTCGGGGATACTTGGCAGACGGTGAAGGACTCCAACTCCGACCGTTGGCCTCGCAAGACTGTCAAGCAGCGCTTTCCTCCCGCCCGCACGGCCCTGGGGCGCTCCTTGCGGGCCCGGAAACGTGTCACCGCGGACCCGTCTGCCCCACCACGAGCTGCGCCGCGCCGTCGCCCGTCCTTCCGTCGCCCTGGCCCAGCTAACGCCCCTGCCCCCGCCTGGCCCCGTCCCGCCCGTCGCCCTGGGCGCGGGCGGGCCACCTGACTTGTCCCCATTTCCGCCCCCGCCGACCGTCGTCGGGGCTCCAGTCGGCGGGAGGCTAGCACGATTCAGCGAGGAGTGGCGCTCGCTGTTTCGAGACGAGCCCTGGGTTTTGGACGTAGTCACCAGAGGATTACGGATCTCGTTCCGCTCTCCTCCGCCCTTGCGCTCCATTCCTCTTTGGACAGAGGTTCCGTCCGACGCCCTCAAGGCCGCCGCTCTGCGAGGAGAAGTTGCGGCTCTCCTTTCAAAGGAGGCCACAGAGATAGTGCAGCGTCCGGACTCGCCCGCCTTTTACAGCCGACTGTTTGTGGTCCCCAAACCCGGCGGCAAGTGGCGGCCAGTCATAGATCTGTCGGCGCTGAACGCCTTCATCGCGGCCCCTTCCTTTCGGATGGAGACGACCAGGGCTCTTCGTGCGGCGGTGCAACCCATGGACTACGCGGTCAGTTTAGACCTGTCCGACGCCTACCTACATGTCCCCATGCACGCTTCGGCCAGGAAGTACCTGCGCTTCGCGTTCGAAGGAGTGATTTACCAGTTTCGCGCCCTGCCGTTCGGTCTCAACCTCAGCCCCTGGGCCTTCACCCGCATCATGGATGCTGTAGTGGCCAAGGCGAGGCAGTCGTCGTCAAGTCCGACCTCAAATTATCTCGACGACCTTCTTTTGAGAAATCAGGAGGAGACCGCGCTGGCGGCGGACAGGGACGCTCTTTTACAGCTGCTTTACCGGTTGGGTTTCCTGGTCAACACCGGGAAGTCGGACTTCACTCCGGCGCGCCACTTCATCCATTTAGGCATGGAGTTTGTCACGGACCGCAACAGGGTACTTTTGCCAGAGAAACGGATTGTGAAGTTGTCCGCTCTCGCCGCTTTGATAGATCAGCAACAGGCAGCCCCCGCCAGGGTCTGGCTTCAGCTTCTGGGCCTGATCAACGCAGCGGCGGATCTTATCCCCCTCGGGCGTCTCTACTCCCGACCGCTACAACTTCATCTCCTACTGCTCTGGCGTCCCTCCTCGGGCGACTTGACCACGAACGTCCCCGTGTCCCCGTTGGTATGCCCCCACCTTTTACGGTGGACCGACAGAGCCTGGTTGGCTCTGGGGGTCCCCATTTCCTCCCCATCCCCGCACCTCTCCCTGTGTGTCGACGCGAGTCGGGCTGGTTGGGGAGCCCACCTGCTTCCTCAGTTCACCACGACGTCCGGCCTCCGGCCTCCGGAGTTCGCGGACAAACACAGCAACTGGTTGGAACTGCAAGCGGTGTGGCAGGCCATCATCGTTTGGGAAGAGCAGCTCAGACACCAGCATCTTCTCGTCCTTTCGGACAACTCGACAGTGGTAGCGTATATACAGAAGCAGGGAGGAACTCATTCACCCGATCTATGCATGCTACTCTTCCGATTGATGCGATGGTGCGAGGACCGCGATCTGACTCTCAGCGCTCGCCATATTCCCGGTCGCCTGAACGTCTTAGCGGACTCCCTTTCTCGCCGAGGACAGCTCATTCACACGGAATGGACGCTACGCCAGGACATTTTCCGGATGATTTGCTCTCACTGGGAGACCCCGATGGTGGACCTGTTCGCCACGAGGTGGAATCACCAGCTTCCCCTCTTCGTTTCCCCAGTACCGGATCCCCTGGCTTGGGCGGTCGACGCCTTATCCATTCCCTGGGACGGACTCGTAGCGTACGCCTTTCCCCCGACAGTCCTTGTCCCCAAAGTCCTCCTAAAGCTGCGAGGAACCAATGCGATCCTGCTCCTGGTCGCCCCGTTCGCTTGGACTCGTTCCTGGTCCACCGACCTGATCAGCCTCGCCACGCACCCTCCGCTACTGCTCCCCACGCCCCGCACTATGCTCAAGCAGCCACGCCAGGCACTGTTCCACCCCTGTCCGGAACGCTTACTGCTACACGCCTGGAGGTTGTGCGGCAAGCCCTCTCAGCTAGAGGTTTCTCGGGTGCTGCAGTGGAAGCGATCGCTACAGCTCGCAAGCCCTCGACTAGACGTATCTATGAGGGGAAATGGAGGGTACTCTGTACCTGGTGCAGCGACCGTCGTCTCTCCCCCACCGAACTGACAAACCCCCAACTTGCGGACTTCTTCCTCTGGCTCTTCGAAGACCAAGGACTGGCCCCTATTACCATTCGGGGATATCTCTCGATGATTGCCGACACCTACCGGCACCTCGGCCGCGCGGACCCCGGCGCGTGTAAGGACCTGGCAGATCTTATGTCACACTTCGGACTACAAAGGCCTGCCTCTCGCTCTCTTCTGCCCCGCTGGGATTTACCATGGGTTCTTACCTGGCTAAACTCACCACGTTTCGAACCACTACCGTTGGCCAGGCTTGCGGATGTGACGCGGAAGACCTGCTTCCTGCTGGCGCTTGCCACCGCGGCACGAGTAAGTGAGATACACGCTCTATCAGTCCGGCCTACATGCCTGCAATTTCGAGCTGACCACTCGGTCCAACTGGTGACCGACCCTGCCTTCATTGCCAAGATTAGGTCTCCACTGACGGCGCCACAGGTTATCACCTTACGACCGTTACGCGGGAAAGACTTCCCCAGTGAGACCAGGCAACAAGATCCTGTACGAGCCCTCAGAGTGTACTTGCGACGAACCAGAGCCGTCCGGAGGGGACGCTCTCGCCTCTTCCTTCCTTTAAAAACAGGAAGAAACGACATTACGGCACAGACAGTCTCTTCCTGGCTTCGCTGGGTGATTCGCTCAGCATAGGTCGATCTCTCCCCTCAGGGAGCGAAGAGCCTAAAGATTCGGGCGCACGAAGTACGGGCCATGGCCACGAGCGTAGCCTTCGACAGGAACTGCGCTGTCAAGGACATCGTGGCTGCGGTGGGCTGGCGATCAGAATCGACTTTCGCCCGCTTCTATCTACGGGATCTGGCAGGGCAGCGAGACAACCTCGCCTTGGTGGGGGACGTCACGGCGGCACAACACTCCCTCCCGGCGCCACAGGCGCCGTAGGTATGCACCTATTAGGGAGTGCAGAGTGTCGGAAGAGAGGAGGGGGCCATGAGCCTAGAGAAAACCATCTGGGGGTGCGGCACCCTCCTCCTGTTCGGCATTCTCCTGGTAGTCATGTCATCGGTAATGTTTTTGAAGAAACAAATTCATTTTTCTTTAAAAGGTATTTTTTCGAAAAATACTTACCGATGACATGACTCGAAGGACCCTCCCACCTGCCCCGCTTGCCGCTGGTGAGCCTAATTTCGTGACTGGAGTTCACAGGTGAATAGGGCTGGTGGGTAGGAGCGGGAGACAACTCTCGGTCCCTCTGGGGGTTCCCCGAGTGCCTCCCGGGTTGTGTTTACACAACGGGTTCTTAGGCTAGAATTGAGCAAGGAGTGGACACTCCTGGTAGTCATGTCATCGGTAAGTATTTTTCGAAAAAATACCTTTTAAAGAAAAATGAATATTACAATTCTAAGAGATAGATCAAGCATGATAGTTCAAGGATGGTGCCAGAATAGCTTGGCGGCTGTGGGCGCTAAGCTGTTCTGACACCACCCTTGAACTGTCATGCGTGGTGTGTTAGGCTGAATGAGTTAAGCAAAAATCCTGGATCTTTTTTAGCCATGTTCCTTATGAAACCGAGTCGGGGTAGGCAGGTCTGATTGTATCTAGTGTTGTCTTGTACGGCCAGTCACAAGTATTTGCAGTTCACTCTTCCTTGCCTCATTTTTTCTTAAAACTCTTAAATTCCAGAACTAAAATGACTTCCATTCTATTGAGTTAATGCCAGAAAGAAATGAACTGCAGTGTCATCAGTACAGTAAAACGGTACCAGTATATTGTAGCTGGTGAAAAAGAGTGGTGTTAAAACTAAAATGTTTGAATAGCTAATATATTATTTTATGTTTGCCACTCATCTGTGCTGATTCAGCTTGTAGAGGCACTTTATTTTTGTGTGTAGATCTTCTTTTGTCAGCCCCAGATTTCTGATATTCATGGAATAATTGGATAAGATTTAACAGATTTGGCAACTATCACTTGTTTTGTTTTACACTTGTAATTTGTGGATGAATATATTTGTGGTAAGGAAGAAGTGTTTTAACCGTTGCCTCCCTGAACTGAATGATTTCCATTCTATCATTTAGGTCTAGGTTTTGGGTGCCAAAAGGGTTAATGGCTCTAATGAGAATTTGTCTGGAGGATGATCTGACATCAATCTTTTTTGAAACCCCCTCGTGCATGCAGGTACTAGTACTGTTTGCAGCGCTGGCGGATGCATGCACAAGGGGTTTAAATAAAGGTGCCGGCAGTCTGCACTTAGTACCACCATTTTGCGCCGAGTTAATCATTTCAGTTTGCAGCGTTAACTCGGACTCCCAGAACTAATTGACTTCCATTTTGTAGAATGGGAGTTATATAGTTTTGGGAGGAAGAGAGTTATTGAATAATGTCTGCTGTGAAGTTTCTTTTGTTTATTCTGACTTGCAGACTAATAATAATGGCAGCTGAAAAATGTCCAAGGCGTTAACAGCAAGTTTGGAAACATGATTGCACATCAGAGTTTTTCCTGCAGTATGCTTTATTGGACAGGCGGCGAAAACTTTATAGAACTTGAGTGAAATTCCTTAATGGAATACTCTGCACCAAAACTTTTTTTTTTAAATAAAAGAAAAGAGAATTGTGTTTTAACTCATTCAGCCCGACCGCCGTATTTCCCAAATTTTGGAGCGTCATCATATGTCTGTGCACCAGTTTCCGGAGATTGATCAACCATGATAATTCATGTGCAGTGCCAGATTAGCTTGGTGCCGACAGGCACCAAGCTAATCTGGCACTACCCGTGAATTATCATGGTCGACCCATCTCCTGCTGTAGTGCATCAGGGCTGAATGGGTCAAGTGTTCCCATTACAACACAATGGATGTTTGTTCTGGCCCATGCGCACACTGGTCTGCTGATATTGCCATGTTTTTGTGCAAAGTTCTAGGTGCTTAAACTGCAGTATGCTTCCTGTACTGTACTTGTACATTGCAATAGGAATCATTAATGGTCACCATTTTAGTTAACCCTTTTCGCCCCGACGCCCTACATCAGGTGATGGATCGACCATGATAGTTTAAGGGAGGTGCCAGATTTGCTTGGCGCCAAGTTAATCTGGCCCTACCCTTGAATTGTCATAGTACATGGTACATAGTCGTTTTATGATACCTCTAGAATGATGGGAAATGTGGCCGTAGGGTTCGATGGTTTAAGAAGCATACATCGCACGGAGGCCAAATTTGAATGACTTTAGAAACGCTTAGAATCAAGAGAACGCTATAAAAGTTAACCCTCTGGTACATGCAGCCATGAGTAATGTTTATACAGCACCGTTTGGCTTTATGCACTAGCAGGGGTGTTGACCCTTTTGCTTCCAGTAGGCACTTTTTTGTCACGGCGATTTCTATGGGAACCCGCGCAGCAAAAGGCCCCACCGACAGCCAAAGGGTTAATAAGGTGGCAAGTTCCTTAACCCTCATCATTCGGAATACACCAGTGTGTGAAAAAAGTTTTAACTAAAATAGTTCAAGGGTAGTGCCAGAATAGCTTGGCGCCTCTAGGCGCCAAGCTATTCTGACACCACCCTTGAACTAAAGCCATTGGTCTATGATATCCTTATCTGTAAGCACTATAATGTAGCTTGCTAGGGCAGTGTGCAAATTTGAAACTTTTAGCCTCGGTACGATATGGGTTAAAATGGTTTGTTTCTCAGAACTTCATGGTGACACACAGAAGAAGGCTGCCACGGTATTAATATCTTGTTTGAGTGTGCAAGCTTTTATGTTTGCAGACATGCCATTGTTACATTTGCTTTTTCTTTTGCAGCACATGTATTGTTAGCATTTGGGAACTGCTGACGCAGAATGTTCTGCTTCACAAAACTGACAATGTTTTATTTCATCTGTATAATTTGTTAGAACAGCAACATTTTAAGTCACAGCATATCTGTCTCAACATTTGTTTTATTATGTTGCGCTGTTTTACAGATGTTGGAAGCAGCAAATCAGTATTTCGCAACTTACCTTGAAATTCAGATAAAAGCATTTTGTTACGGTATTACTGTGAGTTAACTGTATTTACAAAATATTGAGAAATGGATGCCAGTTAGGGATGTACATGGAATGACTGAAGAGTCCAAATGGAGTTGAATCAAATTTGTATTTGTTTACATTGTTTAACCCCGTTTGTGCATTCAGACTTGTATACTGTTGAGCAAGAGAAATGCGACATCTTTGGAATCGGCTCTTGCTCAACAGTATACAAGTCTGAATGCACAAACGGGGTTAAACAATGTAAACAAATACAGTTTCCGATGATTCCAAAGATGTGGTGTTTCTTTTGTTCGTCGGTATACCATGAACAGTGCTTATCCCTGCATGAATGAGGGGTTAAAGTGTGAATGTTTTGAATAAATCTGCAACAGTTGTATTGTACATAGAAAAATAAAACGAAATTGTACGAGTTGAGTTATCCATCTGCTTTAACTCATTGTACCCCAACACCGAAATCCTTAAATTTTGCCGTTGTCCTCTGAAGACTGCATTGTAGTGCAGGACACAGATCGACCATGATAGTTCAAGGGTGATGCCAGAATAGCTTGGCGCCCATAGGCGCCAAGCTATTCTGGCATCACCCTTGAACTAATATGGTCGAACCTCATCTTCCTCTGGTGTGTCTGGGGTAGAATGAGTTAAACCTGAATGAGTTCACTGCCGAGAAATAAAATCAAGAACATTTATAGATCCTCATGAGGCTTCACTATTTGTGGGGGCTCATGTTGCTGAAACCACTTTATATCTATGTTCCATTGTCAGGGATCAGTGGCGTTTAATTTATGATTAAAAAAAAAACAGTCCACATCTGCAGGCAGTGAAGGTGTTAAACTTGTGCCGATCTGGATACATTGTGTAAATGTCTCGGGCATGGCACGATTTATCCATTAGTAGGTTTTATTGGCTCACATGCGAAGCAAAACTGAGTCTGTGTTCTGGGCCATTGGTCATCCTATTTTGGAATGACTCCTCGGAAAGGTCAAGGTCACACGAGGTCGGCAAGTGTGTGTAAAAAGCAATTTTTGGTATAATTATAGTTCAACATTTTGGCCAACTTTTAAATCAAATTTGGCACAAACACATTCTATGCACACTAATTTAGTCGATTCACCGCTAAGGTCAAGGGTCATGTGGGTGTGACTGATGTGCGAATAATGCTTAAATTTTGAGAAAACATGGATTTTTCTGGTGCATAAGCCAGCCCTTTACTTCTTGTCACAAGTCGCATGTAGATCGGTCATACACATGAGCCGTAAGGGCTTTGCCTTTCTTGTTGCATGTAGTGTAAGTGCGGATGCATGCTGTTGAGTATTTAGCTGTTTGAGAGGTGCTGCATATGGATACATGCCACATGAGGTTTTGCATTTGAGATGCCAGAATGCAGCATTTCCTAAAATTCCAATCATTTGCTACGAGGCATGTCAAATGCTTACTTCAATTGCTGTGCATCCATGTACAGCCAAAGATGAATGCATTATCCACATGCCTGACCATGGCACATCTTTTAGGTCTGAAAGTTTCATTCCATTTAAATTTCACTTTAACAGGATACCATTGAGGAACACCAGCAATATTATAGGGTTTTATTGCATTGTACATGTTAAATATTTGTGTATTTTGTTTTGTGAGGTAATTTCAACCCTTTTGTGCATACACCCCCACCCGGGTCTGCCCTGGGGGACTTGGGTGGGGTTAGGTACTTTTTAGTTCCCAGGGTCACCATGGTCAGCCCCACAGGGTGGGTTTTTCTCTCTATTCTGGGGCATGTGTTTCTGTCTACCCTTTGTCCATTCACCTGTATTTGCCTTTTTAACACTCTCCCTACTGTCTGCACTGCCTGTAGCTCTTGATATTGGACCCCACCCGGGTCTGCCCTGGGGGACTTGGGTGGGGTTAGGTATTTTTTAGTTCCCAGGGTCACCCTGGTCAGCCCCACAGGGTGGGTTTTTCTCTCTATTCTGGGGCATGTGTTTCTGTCTACCCTTTGTCCATTCACCTGTATTTGCCTTTTTAAAACTCTCCCTACTGTTTGCACTGCCTGTAGCTCTTGATATTGGATGTGTGTTGCTAAATGGTCTTAGCTTTATTTAGGCCCCATGTGTTAGGTTTATTTAACGTATTTGACCGGCTGGCGACATACATTCAATGTTCTGTTTTGTTGGGGTTTTTTTTCACAAGCAGTGCAGGCACGTCCTGAGAAAGCCTTGTTGCTGTTGGGACGTTAAGCAATGTACAATCAATCTTGATATTGGATGTGTGTTGCTAAATGGTCTTAGCTTTATTTAGGCCCCATGTGTTAGGTTTATTTAATGTATTTGACCGGCTGGCGACATACATTCAATGTTCTGTTTAGTTGTTTTTTTCACAAGCAGTGCAGGCACGTCCTGAGAAAGCCTTGTTGCTGTCGGGACGTTAAGCAATGTACAATCAATCAATCCTTTTGTGCATACAGTCACTGTTACTGTGAACAGTACCATTTGTTGCCTGCATAAAGGAGTTGACCCATTTGGCCCTGCAGCAGGAGATGGATTGATCATGATAATTCAAGGATAGTGCCAGATGAGCTTGGCGCCTTCAGGTGCCAAGCTCATCTGGCACTACCCTTGGAACTATCATGATTGATCCATCTCCTACAACTGGTACATAGTCGTTAGACAATGCCTCCAAAAGTTTGGAAATGCGGCCATGGAGTTAAGAGGGTCAATAATGTATATCTCATTGTACATGGATAAAGATATTTTAACGATACCTTTTCTCCTCTCCATTGAGCTCGGTTTACTTTGTTCTGTCGGGTATTCTATTTGAATTGCCATTTTGGAATGTGCTCGTTTTTTTTGTGTATTTCCACAGGTATTCTCTCATTAACTCCTATCATACTGTGTATATATACATTCATGTTGGAGTTTTGAACAATAAAATGTCAGTATGCATTGTATTCAAGACTTAAAATGGTTGGTGAGGATTTTGTCGTTTTTGCCATTTATTGCTTTTTCTTGTGAATGTAATATCCCAGTATGTGACAGGCCATCAGGCCGATATTGGCTGGTGCAGAGACCTGCGCAGTCTGGTGTTGGCCAGGTGCCCTTTTACCTATCGGGACGTCGCTTTATTTGCACAACTGTGGAATGGCCTTAATGATGTAGAAAGGTGTTGGGACACGATGTCCAATGTTGTGCATGTATTCTGTACAGTACAGTAAAACCACCCACGACTACAGATGGATATCTGTGAAAAATAATCTCCGTCATCAGTCACAAGCTTGAACACTGTTTTCTTCAATACAAGTGACATGTTTATAGGAACAAATCTGACCAATACCAGCTAGAGGCAACGATTCTCATGAGCCTCAGCAAGTGCAGGGGCTTATAAGAATCTATGCTTCATGTAGCTGTAAGGGAACTGGCTAAAATTACATTTGTAATTTCACAAGGATTTCCATTGCATGTTAGTTCCTGGGTTGTGTCTCTACACCAGCTACCACCAAATTCAGATTCCAAAATCGGTCACAGGGCAACAGTTTAAGAATCACTGCAAAATCCAATAATAGTATGTTTTAAAACGTTTATGCCTTGAAATTTGCTCAAAATGGATACCGGGCACTTAGTTTGGCTTTGAAAAACTATAGTGTAAGTGTAAACCATTCATCAGCAGACACCTGAAAATACTATGTAATACTGATGCACTTCATCAAAATGTACACAGTCTTTGTTAACAGTATGAACTTTGGGATCAGCTTAAAAAAACCATGAACGTCATGTCCGCAGGCCACTAGATCTTTATAATTTTTCATGTGTACACAATGACCATTTGTAGAGAATCCTTCAACTATTTTATCATTTGTGATTGTGTTTTTTTAGCCATCTTTTTGTGTCTGTACATTTTATTTGGTCATTATGCTGTACTTGTATTTTTTTGCCTATCTTGACTTGTGCTACTTTTTTGGTTGACAGGCTACCCATAATCTATTTTGCACATACTCACCATGGCTCCCTTCAAAGTGGACATGTTCAGACTGATGTTTTCATGACAGATAACATGAACACTCAGTTCCTTAAGCCCATTGTGCCCGCTGTCACCAGTGCTTTAACTCGTAAAACCTTGATACGCACAACAGTATGTGAATCGACCATGATAGTACAAGGGTGGTGTCAGAATAGCTTACAAATAGCCTACCAGCGCCAAGCTGACACCACCCTTGAATTATCATGGTCAATTTCTCTCCAGATCTGTGACGTAGAGGTCAGGGGATATCTCCAAAACTTTAATATTTTGTCCTCGTACTGATGGCTGCGTGCACAAGGGGGTTAAACCAGATGGCTGCTTCAGTTGTACTTGTTTCAGGACTAATCTGCATCATCTGATAGGTCATCATTTGCAAGTGAATTGCATGTAATTGTATGATGCAGCCAACAGGCTGTCGATAATGTGTGCTGGTCTGTGACCAAGGAGCCTACAGCCCCAGGCAGTATGAGGTCCAAAACCACAAACCAGCACACATTTACTCCTCCCCAAAAATCCCACACTTTGTGCCTGTGTACGTTTTGTGAAATGTGATGTCGCACCACATTTTTCTTGCACTTCCTGTCTGATGTGGACAGAAGAAGACTGTAACTCCAAGCTAATTACATATTTCCTACAGAAATAAAATTTGAACAATACATTGTGTTGGGTGTGTTTTGTATATGTGTGTGTACACTTAAGATTACAGGTACCAGTGGCTGCATGAAGGAAGGTTGAAGTAAAACAATCGTTCACTTTATTTTGACATTTTTTTTTCAGAAAAAAACATATCCACTTTATTGCACCATGTTCATTATCACAAACCTGCCAATCTATCAACTGTGTCTTATGCTATGAATGGACACAATACAGCGACCTGCTCCAGGCCATACAAAAAAATTACAGTTCTTAGCATGCCTTTTAATGCTGCTCTTGCAATAATGCTTAGCATGTTAATTATTTAGTTTTAACCCATTTAACCCTGACACTCTGAAGCAGGAGATGGATTAACCATGATAATTCAAGAGTAGTGCCAGATTAGCTTGGTGCCTGAAGGCACCAAGCTAATCTGGCACTACCCTTGAATTATGGTCAATCCATCTCATGCAACAGGTACATAGTCATAGTAGTTTCAAAATTCGAAAAAAGCCACCTTGGGGCTAAATATAACGTCTTACAACATGAAAGACTTCACTGCCCTTCTTCCCCATTGCAAGTAGATGAGTACTCTGGTATGTGCAAGAGACAGTCATATTGTTTCACATTTTAGCAATCAAAGCCTGCCCTGGAGTAGATCGTTTTAACAAATGTGTGCTTGTATGCGAGTTTAGACTTTACAACTTCGAGCGTTAATATCCACAATCGCAGCACACAAAATGTGTACATGTATGCACTGATCTCAGAAAGTCACATTCACATAGGCATGAATAAATTAAATACAATGTAGCACATGTAGTACCAACCTTTGAAAACATACACATTCTTCTTTAAAGCATCTGTACTCCTAATCTTGCTGCATCATTCCATGAACCACATTTTCAAATAACCTGAAAAGAAAGACAAATTACAGATAAATTGACACTGATGTACGTTAATAGTTGTATTATGAGTTACGCTCTGCCTTGTCGCTTTGAGAGTTCAGTTGAGGGAGTCAATGCTGGAGGTAAAGTCGAGGGCTTTAGCCCGAGACTCTAACCTCCGACCTTGAACCCCCCCCCCCCCCCCCCCCCCCTCGATCGGACCCAAGAGGTAACAGGAACCATTGGCAAAGCCTAACTCATAATACAACCATTTTGTTTTCCATTGTAAAAAGTATTAAGCGTGATGCATAACCTTAAAACGCTGCATGCACACGACATAGAAATGCAGGGGACGCAGATCTCAAGGTGACCAGGGGAAAAAAGTAGACTAAAGCCAGGCCAATGAGAAAAAGTGCAAAGAGACTGAAAGAAGACAGGTACACATGGCTGTTTCAACAGCTGATTCATCAACATAACTGTGTTGTGCTGTTTCTGTGATGCAGTATTATAAATGTACAGCATAAAAACAGCTTATGACAATCAGTATAACATCAGCAGGGGCAAAGTTGAAAAACGACGGCTGACAAACACAAATGCAATGATATTACACAGGGAGTAGTTGTGCTCGAGTAAAAAGCTATTAACCCATTACATCCTGAGGCTGATTTTTTAAAATTTGCTTATCATATAAAGGCTACATTACAGATTAGGAGATAGGTCAACCATTTTAGTTCAAGGGTGGTGCTTGGTACTAAGGCAGTCAAATTGATTTCAAGCAGAAAGTTTATCGGGATGTAAAAGGTTCAGAATGTTATAAACTGCCCAGTGGAGAAATTGAGAAATTTTAATATAATTAAACTACTGCACTAAAGACACACACACCTTGAGGTAATGTTTTCCCCTGGTGTGTAGAATGGGTTGCACAGCATGTCAACATAAGCACTGTGCAGCTTCTTGAACATCTGAAAGAAGCACAGTGAAATCAAAAGTATAAATCCACACGTTCTGCTGAAAATAGTCCCCCAGCCTTCTTCCTGCACCTCCACTGAAAAAAAACACCAACACAAAACCTTTTTTTTCAAAGAGACTTGCTTAACAAAATGAAAAGTCTACTGTACTAAAACCATGAACCTGTTTACCAGGCTGCAGAAACTCAAAAGCATGATTTACCCTTTTAGCCCCAAAACCCTTCAGCAGATGGATTGACCATAATAATTCAAGAGTAGTGCCAGATGAGCTTGGCGCCTGAAGGCGCCAAGCTCATCTGGCACTACTCTTGAATTATCATAGTCAGTCCAACTCCTACAACTGGTACATAGCCTCCGAAGTTTGGAAATGCGGCCATGGGGTTAAGACGGTTAACCACTACACAGCTGAGACACCAATAGCGACATCAAACTGCAAGAGGCATATATCCTCATGTGCACTCATTGACAGGCTGAGAGTTCATGAGGACCTATGCCTCGAGTTGGCCTCAATCACATCCATCTTCATCTGATGGGTTATTTTGTGATCAGTCTGTGATGGATTTGCTCCTGGGTTTTGACTCAAGCATACAGAAAGGCACAATTATCAATTCACTCAACTGTTGGACAACATTCATTCATACATCACTGCTTACCGTCCTGATCTCATTGTCTCGCAGAGCTGTGTTGGATGACTCAACTACCACCACAAACTTCACCTTGGTATTGGTCACGTAACCATAACTACAAATTGTCAAGGAAGAAAATGTGATTCAACACCAAGTCCAAAAAACGAAGAGTGAATACTAGCTAGATTTTACTGGCTGATGTGATGCTAAACCCAACACAAGCAAAGCAAGCCGTGTCACTGTCATAAAACTGAACATAGTGTAAATTGCCAACTGCTGACAATCTATCTCAGCCACACAGTGTGTGTGTGTGTGTCACTCTGTAAGTACGTGCGTATGAGTGGGTACATACATATATATTGTACATACCTATTGTTTTAAATTGTAACTGCATGTTATTATTATTATTATGATTATTACAATTGATTTTGTTAGATGTGCTGTTAAAGACAAATTTCTCTGACACAGAAAGCAGTACAAATAAAATCTATTTGAGTTGAATCACTTGACCTATTACTCTAGTATGTTATGCCCTTGTGCATGCAGCCACAGTACCAGTGGCTCCATGTACAACTGGGTTAACCCATTTAGCCCCGAGTCCCTAGATCAGGAGATGGATTGACCATGATAATTCAAGGGTAGTGCCAGATTAGCTTGGCGCCTTCAGGCGCCAGGCTAATCTGGCACTACCCTTGAATTATCATGGTCAATCCATCTCCTGTAGTGTAACTGGTACACAGTCATTAGGCAACACCTCCAAAATTTGAGAAATGGGACCTTGGGGCTAGAAGGGTTAAGCACAAAAAAAAATGTCAGCATGTACACCTTTTAAGTTTGTAAAGGATACACTTTGTAATCTTCTGTTGGGTACAGCAAACCAAGATAGAGTTCCCGCAGATCATTGACATTTTTCCCAACAGAACTGATCTTTTCCTCTACTACATCCAGTGATGTGTGCACAGTGTAGTAAAATTGCAGCTCATTGTCTGTTGGTGTTGTCTTGATGAAAAGTGGGTAATTCTGGAGAAAGAAAATTATATATCACTGGATACAAGCAGATGCAGATCAGTTACTTCCCAAAAGGTGGGAGGGCGAGGGGGAGGGGGGGGGGGTAGCGTTTTTTCCCCCCAACTTTTGGTTTCATATTCTTATTCTGAGACTGAATGTGACCACAGGCAACATCTTGCTTTTTGCTGTTTGGGACGCTTATACTGAGAAAGAATGCAACCACTGGCATCATCTTGTTTTTCTGGCCTCTAAAGAAATAAGAAATCAAATTACAGGTGTGTGAAGGGGTGGGGGATTTGGGATGGGGTTGGGGGGGGGGGGGGGCATGTGAGAAAGTTTTCACTGGTTAGATCAAGCAAAAATAAAAATCTCATGGGACAGAAGCACTTGCCCATCACCATAACGATAGCTCCATCCTACAAGACATTGCGAGCGAAACTGGGCTGCAGCCTCCACAGTCTGCAGCCAGCTCCTGCCGCCCCATCAAATAGCATCCCTGGTGTACATATTTTAAACTTTTAATCCGTACCACGACCCCCGTGCCGTGATATCACGGGTCCTTTTAAAATGGTGCGTAGAAGTCAGAATATTGGCATAATAAACAGCATGCTAATTATAGCTGCGCTGCAGAAGAAGAAGAGTAAATACAGCTCTGACCGGAAATATATCACGAATCATTACATCGCGAACCCGGATATATAGCGGGGGGTACTTTGGATCCCGGCGGACGGCGGTGAACCGCAAAATAATTTGTCACCGGCCTTGGCTGTATCGCGCTCCATGTGGTGCTGCACACGTGCCTGACGCGACAGCTGGGAGATCGTCCACACACTGAACACCCACAAACCTTCTCCAGATGAAGAACACACATACATACAATACAATTTGTTGGCATCCTTCTGTCTTGGAAGACAATGGAGTATACGCGCTTGCTGGGTCAGTCCGTTTAAAATTTGCAGTGCCTGCTGTGACTAATCAGTCCAATGCGAGAGCGGCCGTGTCTGTTGCATTTGCTACAAGTGAAGCCTGTGTCTGTTTCTGTGGGCACTGGCTGAGTGGCTCTTCTTTCATCTGCACTGCCTCTTCTCCTCCCACTGGTTTTCTCTCCTCCCTCGCTCAGCTTTATGCTGGTCTTCACTGCGAGCCGCCAGCTGGCATGATCTAAGTCTGCCGGATTCAGGCTTCCTGCTTTCAGATCTTGCTTGCAGACATCATTGTATCTAAGCGCTGGTCTGCCTGTTGGTGAGGTGCCGGAGGCGAGCTCACCATACAAGATGTCCTTAGGAATCCGACCATCCTGCATATGGCAGATATGGCCGAGCCAGAGAAGGCGTCTTTCTGAAAGGAGTGTATACATGCTACCTCGCGCTGGGACCATACGGCGTTGAGGCGCGTCCCCTGGGTGGTGGATAGGGGGTCCCTCGTGAGAGGGGTGCACCGAATGAAATAAGGTGCCGTGAACCAACATGGTCTAAGGGAAGGTGACCCCGACAGAAAACCCCTGGTCCTCCTAGTAAGGGGGTTGGGCGTGGGGGTAGCTTCCCCACCCTGCAAAAAAGGAAATAGCTACAAAAACGCCGACGAAAAGACTAACAGTAATTCCTTTCCTGGAGGAGGAAGGTTCTTCTACTAGAAGACTT
This sequence comes from Semisulcospira habei, assembly GCA_036245525.1. Classification (NCBI taxonomy): domain Eukaryota; kingdom Metazoa; phylum Mollusca; class Gastropoda; family Semisulcospiridae; genus Semisulcospira; species Semisulcospira habei. The sequence goes on from BTPG01000002.1 coordinate 87,669,365, forward strand.
ATGACGTCCTGTGGTGAAAGCCGGAAGTCTTCGGAAGCCACAGGACCGAGCCGCCTCTCTCTATCCAGGGATACAACCATGGGCACATGGAACGTCAAGACTATGTACCAGAGCGGCAAGGCCGCCCAGATAGCAGCGGAAATGCAAAAGTACAACCTTTCCCTGCTAGGCATCAGTGAAGCCAGATGGACGCAGTCTGGCCAGAAAAGGCTGTTAAGTGGGGAGATGATTCTGTATTCAGGTCATGAAGAGGAGAATGCCCCCCATACAGAAGGAGTAGCACACTGCTGTCACCAGTGGCACAGAGAGCGCTGATGGGCTGGGAACCTCTTGGGCCAAGAATTATAACAGCAGCCTTTAGAACCAAGAAAAAGCTCAAGCTGAACGTCATCCAGTGTTATGCGCCCACCAATGACAGCGACGAGGAAGAGAAACAAGAGTTCTACGACCGACTCCAGAGTGCCGTGGACAAATGTGCGGAGCGAGACATCACCATCGTCATGGGCGATTTTAATGCCAAAATAGGGGAGGACAACACCGGATACGAAGAGGTGATGGGGAGACAGGGACTAGGCTCGGAGATGAGTGAGAACGGGGAGAGGTTTGTAGACTTTTGTGCTCTAAACCGACTTGTCATTGGAGGCAGCATCTTCCCACACAGAAGAATACACAAAGCAACTTGGGTCTCACCTGACCATACAACAGAGAACCAAATAGACCATATCTGCATTAGCAAGAAATTTAGAAGATCCTTTCAAGATGTTCGAGTGAGGAGGGGAGCAGATGTCGCCTCAGACCACCATCTGCTTACCTTAAGAATGAAGCTCAAGCTAAAGAAAAGCCGCACAGAGACAACAAGAAGACAGCGCTATAATGTAGGCCTCCTGAGAGAAACTGGAGTTAGAGAAGAGTTCAAACTGGTGCTGTCCAACCGGTTTCAAGCGCTACAGGAGCTAGTAAATGAAGAGGAGGCGGTCACCACAGAGCAGCAGTGGAAGGCAGTTAGAGAGGCGCTGAACTCAACCTGCAAAGACACTGTAGGGTTCAGGAAACACCACCACAAGGACTGGCTGCGGGCACAGACCTTGAAGAAGATAGAAGCGAGGAAGCAGAAGAAAGCAGCGGTCAACAACAGTTGCATGAGAGCAGCCAAAGTAAGGGCACAGGGGGAATACTCGGAAGCCAACCGCGAGGTGAAGAGGAGTATCAGGGCAGACAAGAGGGCCTACACAGACAGCCTGGCAGCAGAGGCAGAAAAGGCAGCAGGCAGCGGCAACATGAAACAGCTCTACGACATTACCAGAAGATTGTCGGATAAGTATGGCCATACAGAAAGACCAGTAAAAGACAAAGAAGGCAAGCCTATTGCAGACAGAGCAGACCAACTCGACAGATGGGCCGAGTATTTTGAAGAGTTACTGAACAGACCTAGCCCACCTGACCCCCCCCCCCCGACATCCAGCCGGCAGAGACCGACCTACCCATCAGCTGTGACAGACCCAGCCGGGAAGAGATCAGAAAAGCAGTGGCATTTTTGAAGAATGGCAAAGCAGCAGGGCCAGATGGCATCCCAGCGGAGTCTCTGAAAGCAGACCTAGAGACAACAGTTGAGATGCTGTACCCACTGTTTGGAAAGATCTGGGAAGAGGAGGTGATGCCAGCTGACTGGAAGGAGGGGTACCTAATCAAGCTTCCCAAGAAAGGCGACCTCAGCAAGTGTTCCAACTACAGAGGAATCACCTTGCTGTCAGTACCAGGAAAGGTCTTCAACAGGATCATCATGGAGAGAATGAAGAGCTCCGTTGACCCCCAGCTGAGAGACCAGCAAGCAGGATTCAGGAAGAACCGATCATGTACAGACCAGATCGCCACTCTCCGCATCATCGTGGAACAGTCTCTGGAGTGGAGCTCCCCGCTGTACATCAACTTTGTGGATTATGAGAAAGCATTTGACAGCGTGGACCGAGAGACTCTGTGGAAACTCCTACGACACTACGGTGTACCCACAAAGCTCGTCCGCCTGATCAAGAGCAGCTATGATGGCATGACATGTCGCGTGATCCACGAAGGGCAGTTCACCAGAGAGCTCCAGGTCAGAACTGGTGTCAGGCAGGGATGTCTGCTGTCTCCGTTCCTCTTCCTACTGGCCATAGACTGGGTCATGAAGATGACCACAGAGCACAGACGAAGTGGAATACAGTGGACACTGTGGACACAGCTTGACGACCTCGATTTTGCAGACGACTTGGCATTACTGTCCCACACTCATCAACAAATGCAGGACAAGACCACGAGGCTTGCTGACATGAGGCTTGCTGACATCTCGTCCCAAGTGGGCCTCATCATTCACAAACAGAAAACAAAGACAATGAGGCTGAACGCAACCAGGGAAGAACCAGTCTTGCTTGCTGGCACCCCGTTGGAGGAGGTGGAGTCCTTCACCTATCTCGGGAGCATCATAGACAAAAAAGGCGGCACTGATGCAGATGTCAGAGCACGAATCGGTAAAGCCAGAGCAGCCTTTCTCCAGTTGAAAAAAGTGTGGAGTTCCAGAGAGCTGTCACAACACACCAAAGTCCGGATTTTCAACTCCAATGTAAAAGCAGTTCTCCTATATGGAGCAGAGACATGGAGATTGACAAAAACCACAGTCAACAGAGTACAGACCTTCATGAACAGGGGGCCAGGGGGTGGGGGGATGGGAGTCTATGTTCTGTCTGGTCGTTGCTGATGTCTGTGCATCCTTTTGTATTCATCCTTTCGTCACGCCTGTTCGCGCCTTGGGAGGTTGGGTCGTTGGGGGGGCAAGCTTGGAATCCCGTCTTGTAGGCCTATGGTGTCAGGTTCCTGTTTTTGTCCCATGGAGTCACCGTCCAAGGCCCGAACCCTATTTCCCTTATTGTTTGAGGGGGGTTGATTTTTACTAACCCCCCTATAAGTGTTTCTGTATTTCTCTGGAGGGGGCAGGGGTGTTGTACCCTCCTTGCCCAGGGAGTGCATGGACGAAGGATGCTACACCTCCCTGGGGTCCCTATTTCGCCAAGCTCCGCAGCGGGCGGTTATGACCTGGAGGGTGTGAAAACTGACGCTGAACCCTTGTTCGCCTCCTCTAACGAAGAACACAGCAATAATAGGAATTGTGCGTGTGTGAAATCACTTGCCTTCTGAATTGTCTTTTCCTCCTCTCTTGGCCTCTGCTTTGCCAAAAAAGAACGCACAGGTGATAGGTAATGCCTACGCACACGCCCCGATTCTCATCGGATACCCCCCCCCCCCCCCCCCCCCCCCCCCCCCCCCCCCGTTTAGCCCGATATCTCGCGGATGGATATATCGCGGTCCCATTTTGTGGACCCCGACGACCGCGATATGTCGGGTCTCGTCTGCACTGAAGCAGAGAAACAAACCCCATTACAAAGCGAAAACCAGATTTAAAAAACACACACACACCAAAAGAGTTGTGTACCTAATCCATATTGTATAGTGAAAGCAGTATGCTAAACATGAAAAGTGCGTTTGGGTTAACTCTCGAAAGAAAACTATACACCCACCTCCTTCGCTATCACTGCAACGCAGACCGCCATGTTTACGCTTCAGCCGGAAGCATGATTTGAGGAGCTAATAGTGGATAAGATGTATGTTTGGCAGACACTAAATTGTTTTTGTAATAGGAAATAGTATCAATTGTTTTGACGGATTCGTCTCTTTTGAATATAATTTAATATATATGAAGTTGTTTAAAAGGTTATTTTATCAGTGCGAAACAGAGGAAAATATGTCCGTGTTTTCTCATCCTTATCCACGTTTATCTCTCACTTTAGCTCCCGCCATTCTGATTTTGCGTGGTCGGCGGAGAGAAGAGACTGCGAAATGGCCTTGAAGCTGGACAAAGAGGCCTTCTTCAGACGCATGAAAAAGATTTACTCTGCTTGGGCTGTAAGTAATTGTTGGCCATTCATTTTGAATTTAATTTGTTTGCCGATTGCATTTGTTCTAATTCATCAGGCATTTGTTCTTGTGTTGGTTTTACCCGAAAATTTATCACTTAGTCAATGATTAGCAAGAGGTGCGGTGTAATTAAGTATCATATTTTGTGCTAGATGGACGCATTGTAGTCACTGCTAGGGATAATATGACTACAACAGATGCGACAGAGGTCAATTGGACTAGATGCCAAACATTTTGTTATGTGACCACATGACGGGTCGGTTACTTCCCTTGTAAGTTGACACGATCTGTCTTTTTAAATGTCCTCACCACCCTGCTGTATGGTTCTGAGTCCTGGGCCCTCTACCGCAGCCAACTACGACTCCTCGAACGCTTCCACCAGCGCTGCCTGCGCACCATCCTGGGCATTCACTGGAGTGACTATGTCACCAACGTCGAGGTCCTTGAACAGGCTGAAACTGTGAGCATCGAGGCTTTGCTGCTGCGGACACAGCTCCGCTGGGCGGGGCATGTCTCCAGGATGGAGGATCATCGCCTACCAAAGATCACCCTGTTCGGCGAGCTTGCTACTGGACACCGTGACAGAGGGGCACCAAAGAAGAGATACAAAGACTGTCTCAAGAAGTCACTTAGTGCCTGCCAAATCGACCACCACCAGTGGTCTTCGCTTGCTGCGGACCGTGACACCTGGCGCTCCACCGTTTACAAGGCAGCTGTCTCCTTTGAGGACTCTCACAGAGCTAGCCTTAAGGACAAGAGGCTCAGGAGAAAAAACAGAGATGCCGCAGCTCAGAACCCTGACCAGACCTTCCCCTGCAGCCACTGCGGTCGAACCTGCCTGTCTCGGATTGGCCTCCGCAGCCACGAACAAGCCTGCAGACGTCGTGGGCAACTCCTATAAAATCTTCGTTTGCGAAGTCAAGCCAAGAGAAGAGAAGTTGACACGATCTGTCTTTTTAAATGTACATGCTTGTGTGCAGAATGGCTTGGATCATGATTCAGCGTCCATTAAGAAGTCGCCAGACCCCACCTTTTAACAGGACATTGCCATTAAAAACACTTTGCATGCAAGGCATTAAACCTAGTATGGGAACCATAATGGGGATTTCAGTTGCTTTGCAAATTGCTTGGGTCATATCTTTTACTTCTGACTAATTTGGTCACAGTTCAGCCGTCAACTTTTGTATTGTCAGTCATCTCGGTGTGTTAGTGTTACATGTTACATTTAGACTGTCTGAATATTAGTAACACTTACAGTGTGCATTTAGGAGGATCCTGGGTTTCAGAAATCATCAGGAGAAGATGCATTGGCTAAGATGGACGCACTTGTCACTGCGGTTGGCGTGGATGAAGAGGTTGTCTACTCTAAATCTACATCACTGCAGGTCAGTACATCATCTCATTTCACTGTCACCAGATCATTTCTTTATAAATCTTATGGTTGACTGGCAGTTTAACCCATTACAAATGGCCAAATTTTGACATAAGATGTTTTTTCCTCAAATACTATTCACAACTTCGAACCCAAATTTGGTACAGAGATATCTGATGGTAAGACCTATCTATGCATACTAATTTGGATGACCCTTCGGAAAGGTCAAGGATCATAGGCTGGCAAATGTGTGTAAAATACCAATTTTTGATAAAATTGTAGGTATTAACTATTATGAACATTTTTGCACATTTTTCAATTTCAATAACATTTGGCACAAAGGTAGCTGATGATAAGACCTTACTGTGCATACTAATTTAGTCGACTCATTGCAAAGGTCAAGGGTTTTTTTTTTTTTTTTGGGGGGGGGGGGAGGTGACAGATGTGTGCAGATGTGTGAAAAATGCTTACTTTTTGAGAAAACATGGATTTCGCTGGTGCGGAAGCCAGCCCTTTACTTATTGTCATAAAGGTCACACATGTGTACATCAGTCGTCCACGTGAGCCATAATGGCTTTGCCTTTCTTGTTTTCCTGGGTCTCACTCTCAGTTTAACCCTTATCATTCGGAATACACCAGTGTGTAAAATAAGTTTGACTAAAATAGTTCAAGGGTAGTGCCAGAATAGCTTGGCGCCTCTGGGCACCAAGCTGTTCTGGCACTACCCTTGAACTAATAATAATAATACCGTTTAGTATATAGGCGCTATTTTCAATTCTGCAAATCAGCTCAAAGCGCCGCGAACTGAACCCAACATGCACGCTCACATGACAGAAACACATACACTCTGAAGACAAACGCAGTACAAGACAAATGAGACTGTCTCAAAAGGTGGTTGGTCACTACCCCCATTCTCTTTATTTGCTAAAAACATTTATCAGAAATAAAGTTATCAATTTATGGTTGTACCAGTGTCAAGAGAAATGATTGAAGAGATACATAAGATAAAACCAAATCTACACTGGTGACCGTTTACAAGGTATGAAATAAAAATATAGTTTTGGGGGCTTTTTATCATGTTTGAAAAAGGGACTCTGGTGTGTGCGGTACGGACGAGTACTTCTGTGATCTGTAATAATGCAGTAAGTCCGTGGTTTGTGGTGTTAATTTGTTGTTGTATACCTAAATTACTTGTGTCTCAAGTAAAATTGCGTACATTTTCACAAATTCAAAGAAAAATCGTCTTCTCAAAATTACGTGGTTGATCTGGACACGCTTTGTCGGAGAGCAGCCTGAATAAGACGAGCTTGTGAAAAAAAAGCCAAAGAAATGATTATTAACAAATATCACCAGGCAATCGCACACCATCGCTGTATTCAGAAATTCGGGCTGTGCGAGGTTAGACTTTAATCCTGTAGCAGTTACAGCGTTTTGAAATGAACCACGCCGATTTTTGTCGATTTGTCACGATCGATCATTTGAGGCTACCTCCCGCGAGGCAGCGTACTCGAGCTTCCGAGTTGACTAATATGCAAATTGGAAGATCTCGCGAGAACGTGACGTGATTGTTTCTGAGCAAGATGGCGACACCCAGGAGAGAAGGTTGGTTTTAGAATTTTGTCTGTACTGTTTATGATGTCACGGTCGACTCAAGAGTCACAATCGACATTGAATTTTGTCAGTTTCACAGCATAGTTATGAAATGCTAATAAATGTACTAGTATTATCGCCATTCACTTGCAAAATACGATTCTTTTACATATTACAAAGCGCCCACTTTATTCTTGTTCGCACATGGTTGCCCATTTCCTCATACGAGGACCAAAACAAGTTTTGAGTCTTTGTCACGGACGACACATGAATTTTATTTGTGGTCCAGATAAAACATGTTACTTGATACTTTGCGCTTAGGCGTACTTCTTTTGATTGCTTTTGCAAATTGCGTTTGTAAGAATGGCTTAAAATGTTGTGGTTGCTTTCACACCCACCCTTTGTGCTGTCGACCGTGACCTTCGGCTCGAAAGATAAAGTGCTCATAGTTTTTCCGTCCTTTGTCTTTGTCACGGACGACTCATGCGTTCCCATTTCTCCTTTTGATAGTGCTGACTGTGACTACTATTACACATTTTATTTTAGTTTGAATACCTCATCCCAGAAACATGAGCAATATTTTATTTGTTGTTATTTTTGCCTAAGTTCTGAGTGATACCTAGTCGATTGTGACATATTCCATAAGGACTAAGTGAGGCTGATAAACAAACTCCTAGTTTATAAAATGAAAGTAGCATTGTACTAAAACCTGAGCACGAATTTGATATGTTGTTACTGTGTTAGTAAGCTTTTTTCCACAACTGACAGAAATACTACTAACTAGGTTGCTATGATATAAGTTTGAGGCATTCTTTTTAGACTGTTGTAATATTTTATTTTTCATTTTGTACTTGTACTAAGTTGTAGGTCTGTGGGTCCTCCTGAGGCCTCCTCTTGCAACAAAACTCCCTGAATAAAAGCAATGCTGAAAGATGCAGAGCTTACAGAGACTCGCTGAAATCTGATCAAGCGAGGTATGCTGAAGGATTTGGACAGAAATCACAGAAACCGTCAACGACCCAAAACTGACTAGGAGTTGCAGCGGCGCCAAGAACAAGACAGACTGCGTCAAAAACAGCGCAGGTTTGTTTTGTTTTACTTGCGATGTAAAAAACTACACTGCGTTTTGTTTTTAAAAAAGCAACAACCATTAGTATCCTGTGTAAATTTTTGTATTGAAGTAAGCTGATCCAATCTTCTGGACCAGTTCCAACACACACTGCAAAATGTATTTTCATTACTGTTTTACAGAGAAAGGATTAAGGCTGGGCAGAGGGCAGTCGGCCACTAGCAGAGAAAAGGACCACCCGCGCAAAACAACACTTTGAGGATGCTGCAGTGGCTGCACAACGAATGCTGTGGGCAGCGCAGAAGAGAAAAGAACGGGAGCAATGGAATTCCCAGCAAAAACAACGGCACCGTGGGAAGGCCCTTGCATGGTGTCGCAAGAACAAGAGCAGATCAACTGTTGTGGAACTTGGTAAGATCTCATGTTAATTTTTTTCTGAGCTCCAGCACACACGGTGTGGGGATCTTTCCCTTTGCTTTTTATTAAATTGTTATTGAAGTCTACTATCTTACCAATATCGTGCTGTGATTTTAAATCACAAGTTGCCATCCTAACCAAAGTCGGCAAGTATGAGTGTTGTAATTGTTTGTACTGTTTGACTTAGCATTGGATCTCATTTGTTTCAGCTCAACCACTAGCTCCACCATCTGCAGACAAGCCAGCACCCACTAGTGACCTTCAACAGACTCCGACTTCGTGTGGTGAAGGTGGGGACAAGAAAGCCATAAACAGGGCTAAGAAGGCTGTCTGCAAGATGCCGAGTTTGTTTGGGCACATTTTTTCTGTCATCACATGCTTTGCCAAGAAATTGCCCCGCAAGCGTAAAGCCATTAGTGACGTTCTAGAGTCACCTTCTGCAAAACTGGTAAAAGAGAGGTTTCTGTCAGAACTGGACAAACGCAAGCATAAACCTAGCAAGAAGTGCCTGGCTGCCAGGAAACTGCTGCTTGATACGGTACACATGTACAAGAAACAGGATGGTCAACGGGAAAATACGCAAAAAATATGTCTGCAGCAGCAGCTGCTGTTCATAGTTACCTCGAAGATGTGGCTGTAGATCTGCCTAGAAAAAGGTCAGTGGACAAAAGAACCATGAAACAGAAACAAATTCTTTCCAAACAAGTGAAAAGGCTTCACAAAGACTTTTGTCTAACACATCCCGAGCTGAAGGTTTCATGCACGACCTTTTACAGGCAGATACCGCCCCATATCCTCGCCGCTGGCAATCAATCTCACCGACAGTGTCTATGTGAAATCTGCACAAGTGTCGACAAGAAGCTGGGCGTTCTAAATAAACACCTGGAAGCCCAGATTGATCGACGCGAAAACCTTTCAGAAGCCAGCCTGTGTTCACCCCCAACGCTGGACTGCATAAATCAATTGTGTGTGACGCATGTGGTGTGCAAAATGTGCAAAGCCATTTGTATGCCAACCTGACAGTAGGACCAGAGACGGTGAAATGGACAGCATGGGAGATGGTACAAAAGGGAAAATCTACTTGACTTTGTCAACAAAGAGGGCACTGTAGATCAGCTGATCAGTCTTTTGATGAAAGAACTGGAGTTGTTTTCCAAGCGTTTGTTTTCTGGTGTCGGCACAACCAATTGATTCAAAACTTGCAAGGCAGCTATCAGCAACTGTCCCCTGCTTGCACTGGTGGTGTTAGACTTTGCGGAGAATTTTCTTTGCAAATACCATGTTCTTCATTTTATACCAATAAAACTACACTTTGTTCTCTAACACATTTATTTATCCAAAAACATGAAATCCAGTTGAGTTTTAAACAATTTTTTAGACCATTTTCTCCCTTCTGTATTTGTTGCCAGTAATTTTAACCACATCTCCAATTTAATCCACATCCTGAGAAAGTCTTGTTGCTGTCGGGATGTTAAGCAATGTACAACCATTCAACTTAATCCCAAATACATTTTTTTGACACGGATTATCAGCTACATACATCCTGTTTTTGTCCATACTGAACGTGTCACAATCAACACACATTTTCCATTTATGGGTTATTTTTTACGAATGCACCAGTTCATTTCTGAGTGTAATATTGACCTAGTCTAGTATCTCAACGTTTGTGATGCTTGTCTTCAAAATGTGTCCTGATGATAAAGTGATTTTCTTCATTTCAGTTTCGAGACTTTGTCCATCATGGGGTTTGTCACGATCAACACACTATTTTGTTTGGAGAAAATGCTTGTTTGATGTTGATCAGTGTTGCAGTCAATTCTTATGGAGGAGTTCCACTGAATAAAATCTAGATTGTTTTGGACATTTGTGTTGGTTCTGTTATCTCATTACTTAATTTATTAATTATGTTTTGTGTCGGACGTGACAACGGACAAAGTGATAATTGCTTTTTAAACTGATAGACACTTTAAAATGAGTTTGAATTGATTCATTTCACCATATTAGTGTGTTCTTCTATCAAATACCAACTCTCCAAGTCCAGTTCTACCTTTTATATGAGTGTTTCTACCTCAAGACTTTGTCTGCTGTCACGCGTGACACATTCCACTTGGCGAGCATAATCATCAAATATCTTTAAAACTATACACTGCACTGTCTTTTCACCTGCTTTTCCATATAATAGATATATTAAAGTGTTCAAACACACAGATTACATAAGTGCATTTCAAATTTGACTTTAGCACCTTCATGTCCCATTTCTGTTGTCACCTTTTGAGACTGTCTCAAATACAGGACATTCACTTGAGGTTTCGGAAATTTTGATGGCTTGTATTTGAAATTTTTTTAAGTGGCCTAAAACCGAAACCAAAGTGGGGGGGGGGGGGGGGGGGGGGGGGCAGAGTACCCGAGGAAAGAACCGACGGTCCGCCTGAGTTAACGGTGACCCTTACTAGAGGAGAAAAGTCTGACGCTGGAACCCGGTATCGAACCTTGCACCTTTAGCATTGGTGGCAGGCGCCTTAACCACTGCGCCACGGACTGCCCCACTAAAGCCATTGGCCTATGTCCTTAACCATAAGTACTATAATGTAGCTTGCGTATGGCAGTGTACAAATTTGACGTTTAGCCTCAGTATGATATGGGTTAAACACATTTTAAGAAAGGCAAAAAAACTGGTGTGCTGACCTTAAATTTTGAATTTGTTTTCTCTTTTCAGACATGGCTGTTTGGTTATGAGCTGACAGACACAGTGATGGTACTGTGTGAGAAAGGCATTCACATCCTAGCCAGCAAGAAAAAGATAGACTTTCTCAAGCAGCTGGAGGGTAGTAAGGAGAATGACCAGGGGGTGCCACCCGTCAAGCTTCTCACCAGGGACAAGGTCAGGACGTGGAATTAACCCATTGCATCCTGAGTGATTGATTTTGTAAATTTGCTTATTGTCCAATGAAGGCTACATTACAGATTAGGAGACAGATCAAATGTTTTAGTTTAAGGGTGGTGCCAGAATACCTTGGCGCCTTAGGTGCCAAGCTACTCTGGCTCTGCCTTTGAACTATCGGTCAAATTTTTTTTAAGCAATGGGTGTATCAGAATGAAACATGCAGTTATTAGTATTGGTTGTCGGTGTCTGTGTGCGCAAGGGGGCTTGTGCATGTTTAATTTATACTTTTACAGAGTTCTTTTTGCATTTTGGCAGACATGCTAACTTTAGCGACACAACATTTGCTCATATCTGCCTCCTCTTTGATGATTTTTTTTAAAAGTTTGATATTCAGCAGAAAATCTTTAAATTTTTTGTTGACACAATTATTGTGTGTTGCATATTAATTCTCAGTCTCTTAACTCTTTGCTTTCTAAGAAACATTTCTGTATTGTGTAATCGGCCACGAAATAATTTTGTTATGAGTTCATGGTGCGTATGCCAAGTAACGGCTTGTAATGACACATTCGACTCTAAAAATAGCCAAATACACACACTGCAGATGGACTTGGCTGCCATTTCACTGCCCGTATTTGTCTTGTGGTGGCTAGCGCTGCCAGCCATAGGCAAACGGTTAACCCATTTAGCCCCGATTCCCTACTGCAGGAGATAGATTGACCATGACTATTCAAGGGTAGTGCCAGATTAGCTTGGCGCCTGGAGGTGCCAAGCTAGTCTGGCACTTCCCTTGGATTGTCATGGTCAGTCCACCTCCTGCAACTGGTACATTGTCGTTAAGTAACACTTCCAAAATTTGGGAAATGCACCTGTGGGGCTAAAAGTAAAAGGGTTAATAATGCTAAGCTGTTGTTTTAATCTAACAAAGTGATCATTAATGTCTGTGACATCATTTTTGTTTTCAGAGTGACAAAGACAAAGCCAACTTTGAAAAGATCGTGGCAGCCATCAAGGACAGTAGGAAAGTGAGTGTGCAGGTGTTTGAATAACATTGTTTCACGGGTGGCTTCTTCTTTTGTTTGACTGCAGGCTGTTTGCTTTTTTTGACTGTTGTGTTTACAGTGGAGCATGCTGAATTATGAACAAAAGAAAGTTATCCTACAACTGAAGTAGGTCAGAAAATGCCTGCAGTTAACACATTCAGTAGATTCAGCCATCTGCTCCTGTTGCAAAGAACATATTTTCTCATGAGCCTATGAAGCAGCAGGGGCTCATGAAATTATATATAATGTACCCACTCCATAAAATGTCCCCTTTTTTGACACATGTAGTGATATATTGTATAACAAGCAAATTAATATTCATGCACTTGCTCAATATGCTTTCCTTCCCATAACCCCTTGCAGGCCAAAAAGATTCAATCTTGATGCTTGCCTCTGTCTGCAATGCGAAAACGCTAAATATTCTCATGCTGTCACATTAGCAAGCTCCTTATTCTCGCTATTAATGAAATACTTCTTAGTGTGTATGTACACTCCAAATTTCTTTCCCATACACACATATAAACAGAGAATAGACAGCAGCGAACACACAAATCGAACCGCCATACTATTGAGAGTGACGACACTGATGTCCGCTAGTGATAGTGACAACCTTAGAAAATGACTAAATAAACAAACCTGCTGGCATTTTCCGCCATTATCCGTGTTTTAATTACAAGCAGACTTTACTCAACAACATGCATGATTATAGAAAGCACTGATGTCTACACAGTGAAACAAAATCTCGGTCAACAGTCCAATACAGGGCACACGACAGGTCAGCATTTGGACAGAGACAAACACACATCGGAAGTGGCACACCCAGGGTCATAAATACACATTGTTATTAATGTCTGTGGTCGCACCTAAGGCAGATTATCCACTTGTTTTCTCCAACATCGGAGGTGTACCAGAGAGAATTCGCACGATGAAACATGTTCAGCAGTGTCAGATTTGCTGGGTTCTGTATGTTTGAAGCATACATTTAGTGTTGGACGGTAATGTTCCCATCAGCCTATGTGCCTGTAAACTTTACGTCATGTCACCTCCTTTGCAACATTTCAGAAAAGTCTGACATGATCTCCATACTATGTGAGCCCTAAATTGTGACTTTTAAGAGTTTTGTGGTGACGTGATTGTTCTAGTACGTGTAGTACACACAGTGCCAGTATCTGTGGCGCTGAAGGGGTAAGTTTCGCTATGTTTTTGTGTTAAAGAGTTTAGTGGCGACGTGATTGTTATAGTACGCGTAGTACACACAGTGCCAGTCAGTATCAGTGGCGCTGAAGGGGTAAGTTTCGCTATGTTTTTGTGTTAAAGAGTTTAGTGGCGGCGTGATTGTTCTAGTACGCGTAGTACACACAGTGCCAGTATCAGTGGTGCGCAAGGGGTAAGTTTCGCTATGTTTTAGTGTTAAAGAGTTTAGTGGCGACGTGATTGTTCTAGTACGCGTAGTACACACAGTGCCAGTATCAGTGGTGCGCAAGGGGTAAGTTTCGCTATGTTTTAGCTCAAATCTTTTTAAAAAAACATGAAAATATCCAGTGAAAGTCTAAGCCTGAATGAACCTGGGCGTAAATCTACCCAGTGTGAATGTGTGCTGTCGCTATTCCATTGAGATATTTTTTATTTGAGTAAATTCAAGCCTTTGTTGATTTATGCTGGGTAAAATCATGCTGTGAAGATTCACACTGAGTTTATATAGTTCTAAAAATAAACGGAAAATCAGAGAAACACATTTGCACTTTGCAGATGTACGCCTGGGTGGATTTGCGCTGAGTACATTTCGGTTAGTAGTGTCAAGCTGGGAAGTTTCATGTCCAAATGTAGCAAAATTGACCACCTCTGCACCAATGGCGGTAATCAGAAGGACTCTGGTAAAGTTTTGTTTTAGACTGGGTACATACATTATATTGAGCAACATTTTGCTTGATACAGTGCCTATGAACAGACAGATGTGATTACTTGACCCGATCAAAATGTCCTCGTCGTAACGACTCTGACATTTTGATTCATACCCACTCCATAAAGTTTTCCCTTCTTTGACACATGTATTGATATATTGTATTTTTAATGTATAACAAGCAAATTAATATTCATGAATTTGCTTGATATACTTTCCTTCCCAAAAACCCTTGCACACCATGAAGACTCGATGTTCATGATACTTGTATTTTTTAAATGAAAACATGAAATATGCTCACACTGCAACATTAACAAGCTCCTTTTATGTAGTACTAATGAAATACTTTTTAGTGTGTATGAACGCTCAAAATTTATATCCTGTCACATACGAGTGGAGAAAAGACTCCAGAAAACGTGCGAGTCACTGGACTGACAAGTGAATCTAACAAGATTTCAGCTGGCGATATCGACAACCTCAGAAAAGATATAAATAAACAAACCTGCTGGCATTTTCCGCAATTATGTGTGATCTAGTTACAAGTAGAGTTTACTCGGTAACACACACATTTACAAGGAGAATTTACTCAGTAACATGCACGGTTATATAATGCAGTGGTGTCTTCATAATCTGCGCTCTGAGTGGACAGCGATATGCCATTCATTTTTTTTTTTTTTTTTTTCTGAACACCGCAGTCAGCCGCAAAATGAATGACGCGAGGCATAGTTTTGTTTTGACCTGGGTACATAAATTATCAGGGATGGGAATTGTCCGCGAAAACGCGTGATTCCGCGGGGGAAGAAAATTTTTCCGCGAAATTGAAAAGGCGTCTCCGCGAAAAAACATCGTGGGTAGCAAAATGAGCAAAGCACCGGTTTTACTCCGCGGGCAGGCTATGACGTGGAAGGCTGCGTTCGCGGCACCCACTGGTCACCCACTCGGTGCGCTGCGCAGTAACCTAGGCGGGCAGACACGCGCTCTGAAAGAAGACATTCTTCCGGTAGAGTACGTACTTTCATTGTGTTGATCAACATGGCTTGCGGCGTGACTCGTCTTGTGAATCGTGGCGGCAAATTTGACGATTCAAGCAGTCTTAAGAAGTGGAGATGGGACTGGATATCGGCCGAAGTAAAGTTAAACAGTCGTAGGTCCAACGCCAAGGGGTGGTGTGGTGGGTGGGTGAGTGCCAAGCTGTCCGAAAAACCGCTAGTTTCTGACTGCCCAGTGCCTGATGACAGCATCGTGTTTGTTCAG
This sequence comes from Semisulcospira habei, assembly GCA_036245525.1. Lineage (NCBI taxonomy): Eukaryota > Metazoa > Mollusca > Gastropoda > Semisulcospiridae > Semisulcospira > Semisulcospira habei. The sequence continues at coordinate 87,684,836 of BTPG01000002.1, forward strand.
GACCCTCCTTTTTCCCTCTTTAGCACCAGCCAGCAGTCAGCGGCACTGTCCGTCCCTGAGAGCCAGCTCCGTCTTTTTCTTTTGTTATATTACTCAGCTGGCAAACCGCAGGTAGTGCGTTGAGATATCTGAACTAATATTTTTTTTTAATGAAAAATTCAGGCTAAATTTTGAAACGTTAAAACAATATTTCGAGAGATTGTGGAATTTAATATGTACACTACATACCTATCAGAACTCGGGCGGTCCGTGGCGCAGTGGTTAAGGCGCCTGCCACCAATGCCAAGGGTGCGAGGTTCGATACCGGGTTCCGGCGTTGGACTTTTCTCCTCTGGTAAGTGTCGCCGTTAATTCGGGCGGACTGTCGGGGGTTCTTTCTCCGGGTACTCCGGTTCTTCCACCCCCCCCACCCCCCACACTTTGGTACCGGTCTCAGGCCACTTTACAAATTTCAAATACAAGCGATCAGAAATCTCTGTAACTTCAGTAGCTGACTGGCCCTTCGTTTGTCTTGTACTGTGTTTGTCTTAAATGGCGTAAATCCGTGTCTGTTTCATGAGTGTGTGTGTTGGGTTTCAGGCGCGGCGCTTTGAGTCGATTTCCCCAAAATTGAGAAAAAGCGCCTATATAATAACGGTATTATTATTATTATTATTAACTCCAAATTTATGTGCCCACACACTGAGTTTCAGTAATAGTATGTGCAACTCTACATCTTTTAGTCCACACTTTAACCAGTACTGAATAACATCCTAACTTTAGGATACAAACGAGGCTGGTAGGGTAATAAAAGCTAGGTTTGCATCCACAGTCTCTGGGGGGGGGGGGAGGTTCATGAAGATCTGTGTCAGTTGCAGTTGTACTGGTCTGACTTGGACACTGACTGTTTCCAGGCAAAATGAACACTAGAGGGGACAGAAAGGAAAAGTGAAGTGTTGTGTGGGTGACAGTCAACTGCATAAGATAAACATTGGGCTGTTGGCACCAGTTTCAGTGATGAGTTTTGTGACTTCACCCTGCGGTCAGGAGGTATCGGATTTCCCTGAAATTTCAGGGACTTGGGTGGCGTTGGAGCTAAGACTGTAGTGGGTGAGAAAGTTCAGAAAGAACGCGTGGGCACACGCTTTCGCAAAGTTGACGTTAGTGGAGCATCTTGGTGCCGAAGTTTTCAGAGTTTTTTGCCATGGCCAATTCCCATCCCTGATTATACTGAGCAACAGTTTTGTTTCATATAGTGCCAATAAACAGACAGATGCGATTACTTGACTCGAATCAAAATGTCCTCATCTTATGACTCGGACATTTTGATTCGTTTCTCGTAATCACATCTCTCTGTTATCGGCACTATATCAAGCAAAATGTTGCTCAGTATAATATAATATTGTCTCATTTACATCCTTCTTCATATACATGTATTCGTCTGGGGTTATCTGCACACCTTTTATGAGGACAGGCTATGTCGCCGTGATCATAGCAGTCAGAATGTCTGTATACTGGATCTTTGGAAGAGCTCTACCTACTTTTAGACTTGACCTATTTAACCTCATGACCACTTTTCCCAAATTTTAAAGGTGTTATCTATCAACTGTGTATCAGCTGCAAAAGTTAGATTGACCATGATAATTTAAGGGTAGTGCCAGATGAGCTTGGTGCCTAAAGGCACCAAGCTGATCTGGCACTACCCTTGATTTGTCACGGTCGATCCATCTCCTGCTGTAGGGTGTTGGGGTTGAAGGGCTTAAATAATATGCACTACTATGGATGTACTGTGTGTTTCTTCTTTTTTCAGGGCAAGACCATTGGCGAGTTTTCGAAAGACAAGTTTCCTGGAGAGTTCATGGATGCATTGCGGACAGCAGTCAAGTCGGGAGGGTTTGAGAAGGTCAGTTACACTTACAGTTCACCTGTTTGAACATGATTCTTTTAACCCATTTAACCCCATGTCCACATGTGCCAAATTCTGGAGGTGTTACCTAACTCCTATATACCAGTTGCAGGAGACAGATTGACCATGATAATTCAAGGGTAGTGCCACATTGGCTTGGCGCCTGCAGGCGCCAAGCCAATCTGGCACTACCCTTGAATTATCATGGTCAATCCATCTCCTGTTGTAGGGTGTTGGGGCTAAAGGGTTAACATTTTAGATTCATGAAAGAACAATACCGATGGTTACAATGGTGAAAGTTCTTTATTTACAACCACCTGTTTCCATCTAAAAAAAAAAAAAAATAGGACCTCTTGAGAATGTATGCCAGATGCCAATTAGGGTCAGTTTTAACTTTAGCTGTTTCTGAAGAAATCAGTTGAGAGTGAGGTCCCTGCTTTTTGGGCTTTTTTAGCTCGCGTGCGATAGCAAAAGTGAGTATGTGTTGGGCGAGTGTATGTCCGTCTGCCGTTGTCCGTGGTAAACTTTAGAATTTAGAGATTATTTCGGCCATAGACTTCAAACTTTGCTCAAGGATACTTTATGGAAAGACCTTTCTAAACACCTGTTTCATTGATTTCTCTCAAAGGTGAGGGGATCAGGACATAAGTAAAAACAAAAAGTCATATTTTGACAAATTAATTTTTCTGTAGATTCAAATACTATTCACAGCTTCAAACCCAAACTTGGTACATTAATGCCAAACCCCCCCCCCCCCCCCTCCCCCCCCCCCCCCCCCCCCCCCCCCCCCCCCCCCCCCCCGCAGTTGTGGGGGGCTTATGAGGATCTATGTCTCTTGCTGACACCACTTTATATTCTTTTTATTCTTTTTTTTTTCTTTTGGTGGGGGGGGGGGGGGGGGGGGTTGTTCCTTGGAACAGCTGGGGCTCTTTTTGGCATTAAATTAAGGAAGACTTTAGTCCATGATAACTGGCAGTGGCGGTCAAGAGGTTAATCTTCATAGTCCATGATAACTGGCAGTGGCGGTCAAGAGGTTAATCTTCATAGTCCATGATAACTGGCAGTGGCGGTCAAGAGGTTAATCTTCATAGTCCATGATAACTGGCAGTGGCGGTCAAGAGGTTAATCTCCATAGTCCATAATAACTGGCAGTGGCGGTCAAGAGGTTAATCTTCATAGTCCATGATAACTGGCAGTGGCGGTCAAGAGGTTAATCTTCATAGTCCATGATAACTGGTAGTGGCGGTCAAGAGGTTAATCTTCATAGCTGCCGACCCTCCCTATTTTATCAGGAATTTCCCGATTTTTTTAAATTCCCGATTTCTCCGTTTTTTTTTTTTTTTTTTTTTTTTTTTTTTCAAGCTTTGTTTTAAAATTTGAGGCATTTTGGCGTACCACGTGGTGTCAAGCGCCTGTAGTTGAGAGCGTACCGCTATTCTGTCCCGCTAAGCTTTCGGGACCCACAGCCAGTCTTGATTATGCATGCGCAGCAAATTTCCGTCCATTCTGTGTTTGTTCCAGTTGCTTGGAATTTGCCCTGGTCTGGATCACATGCTCAATGATTTTCACCACTGGTATTTTCGTTTTTCAACAAAATCATGCCTCCAAAGAAGCAGATTACTATTATATTCTTTTATATATTATAAAATAATATCTTATGTTTATTTTCTGTCCGCGGGCTGTCATATGTGATGTGTGTCTCGGCAACTCAGGAATTTTGTTGCCTCAGGGTTGGCAGCTATGAATCTTCCCATGATGTGGCATTTGCGCTTTGTGCAGGTGGATGTAAGCAATGTGTTCGCATATATCATGGCCCCAAAGGAGGAGTCGGAAGTAAAGACAATCCAGCGGGCGTGTCAGGTGACTTGCGACGTGTTCAACAAGTACCTCAAGGACCAGATCATGGAGATCATTGACGCTGAAAAGGTAGCGCACATCTTGATTTCATCAAGGACAAAAACTGAGAAAGAAACATATTTTGGCAAAAAGGGACTGCTTTGTCCTTGTTTTATTCAAAGGATGTTATATGTGTGGTTACTTTTTTGCTTTTGTTTGTTTGCTTTTTATTTTCTGCATGCCAGTCACCCTTTTGGCCTGGCTTTTGTATCACTTTCCCTTCCAAAACAAAATGATTTAACTCATTCTACCCCAGACACACCACAGCAAGATCACGATCGACAATGATAGTTCAAGGGTGATGCCAGAATAGCTTGGCGCCTATGGGCGCCAAGCTATTCTGGCATCACCCTTGAACTAGCATGGTCGATCTGTGTCCTGCACTGCAATGCAGTCTTCAGAGGACAACAGCAAAATTTGGGGATTTCTGTGATGGGGTAGAATGAGTTAAGGTAGGACTAGGAATCACCTTGGTAACTCAACCCATTACATCCTGAGGCTGATTTTTGTCATTTGCTTATTGTCCTATTAACCCTTTCGCCGCTGATCTCGCCGTTTGGCGAGTATGTGGCTCGCCGCCAATCTCGCCTTTTGGCGAGTAACACAGTCGAGTTCACTGCACTTGATCGTGACTCTAATGTATGAGGTAGTTTTGGTCAGTAATAGTGCATCATGGGACAGGGGAATCCCCTCTTACATTCCAGCGCTAACTTTGAGTGCTTTTGAGAGTTATGAGCGAAGAAATTGCGAGTTTTTCTGACTTTTTTGGAGCGGTGCTTTTTCGTGATGGCTGAGCAGTGCAAGAGACTATCTACGGAGGAAGTTTTGCCTCGTTTGAACCTCCTACGATCACAAACTGATGTTGATTCGAACGAGGAGCCTCCATGCGGCAACAAAGTGGACCATGAGCTTTTTGGAAATTTGCAAGATAGCTCTGATAATGATCCGATTACGAGCACTCTCGCGAGCAGATTTCGTGTAGAAGAGTGTTGCGTATTCTTCATGGACTATGCTTGTGAGTTGGTGTATTATGGATTATCTGTAGAGCTATGAACAACCAACTATGCTTCAGTTGTGAGTTAAACATTTTCTCAATATATTTCTTGACATGTTATCATGTGTTTGTTACTGTGTTGGTGACTGCCTTGTGTGTAAACTGTCTGTTGTGTGTGTTGAGAACACAGATTTTGTCGATTCTTCTTGCATCAGGCCAGATATAAAACTTTGAGTGAGTCACATGAAAAGAAAAAAAGGTGTCAGTGTACAAATTTGTTTTCTCAAATCCATTTAAAAAAAAAAAGAACTAATTCGGTTTAGTGGTTCAAGAGTTATAGCCTTTTAAAGATAAGAGGTGTTGCGCCACAGGGGTCTGGCAAAACAGCTGCGGCACTGGGAAATTTTAACACCTGTGGCGGCGAAAGGGTTAAGGCTACATTACAGATGAGATAGATAAACCATTTTAGGTCAAGGGTGGTGCTAGAATAGCTTGGCGCCTTACAGGAGATAGATCAAGTATTTTAGTTCAAGGATGGTGCCAGAATAGGTTGGCGCCAAGCTATTCTGGCACCACCCTTAAACTATATTAGAAGGGTTGAAAGATGTTGCATGAGATAGACTTACAGAGTTCACTCAAGGGTAGCGCCTGATGACGTTTAGGACTGATCTGTAGCTCTAGCATTGTCTGCACTATTTATAGAAAGACAGCTCAGGGGCGGATCTGCAGGGGGAGGGTGGTGGGTACTAAGGGTTCCAGAACCCCCCCCAACCCCCTCCAAACCCAAAACTCTTTTAAAAGCTATAACATAGTCCCTTTTGGGGATGTTTGGAAACACCAACCACCACCACCACCACCCCTCCACCCCAGTTGGATATTTTGGCAAATGGTGAGAGTTGCTCACCCCCCCCCCCCCCCTCCCCCCAACGCTTTCGCACCCTGGAAGCAAGGTCTAGCATCAGGGAGGCCTTTTGTATCAGGCTGAAGGTCCCAAACACAAAGTTGAAAAGTTGGAACCCCCCCTCGAGGTAACTGATCCGCTCCTGCAGTTTGAGCATTGCTTTGTGTGTCTTGCAGAAAGTGAAGCACTCTAAGCTAGCTGACGGGGTGGAGCAAGCATTGCAGAACAAGAAGTATGTGACCGGTGTGGACACCTCCCAGCTGGACATGTGCTACCCAGCTATCATACAGAGTGGTGGCTCCTACAGTCTCAAGTTTTCCACAGTCAGGTGAGTTTGGTATGGCTGGCTTGCTTTTGATAGCCAGCGCTGTAATAGGACATATTTTTTTGTTAGATGTTTGTTTGACTGGGCCAGTCGATTGTCATGGGACTTTGTGCTGATCAGGTAACCACTTGATAGCCAGACCTGTTATCATTATGTCTGATTTTTGGCTCACGTGCGAAGCAAAAGTGAGTTTGTTTTGGGCCAGTGGTCATCCGTCCGCCGTCGTCCATGGTAAACTTTAACGTTGGCATTTTCTCGTAGACTATTCAAGCCGCATTCTTCAAACTTGGCCCAAGGATACTTTGTGGTAAGACCTTTCTAAACACACCAATTTGAGTGACCTCACAAAGGTCAAGGTCACAGGATCATGAAAAATAGCTATATTTTGACATAATTTATTTTTTCTCAAATACTATTCACAACTTCAAACCCAAACTTGGTACAAAGATACCTGATGGTAAGACCTTTCTATACATACTAATTTGGTTGATCCCCCGGAAAGGTCAAGGGTCACAAGAGCTCAAGAAATAGGTGAAAAAATGCCACATTTTGACAAAAGATGTTTTTTTCCCAAATACTATTCACAACTTCAAACCCACACTTGGTACAGAGATACCTGATGGTAAGACCTATCTATGCATACTGATTTGGATGACCCCTCAGAAAGGTCAAGGGTCACAAGGGCTCAGGAAATAGGTCCGAAATAGCCATATTTGGACAAAATTTGTTTTTTCTCGAGTACTATTCACAACTTTAAACCCAAACTTGCTACAGAGATACCTGATGGGAAGACCTTTCTATGCACACTAATTTGGTTGATCCCTTGGAAAGGTCAAGAGTCACGAGAGCTTAGTAAATAGCTCTAATATAGCCATATTTTGACAAAATATGTTTTTTCTCAAATACTATTCACACCTTTAACCCAAATTTGGTACAGAGATACCTGATGGTAAGACCTATCTATGCATACTAACTTGGATGACCCCTTGGAAAGGTCAAGGGTCACAAGAGGCTGGCAATTGTGTGTAAAATGCTGATTTATTTCATCAAAAACATTACCGATGACATGACAAATGGGAGTGTCTACTACGTGCTCAAATTCTAGCCTACGAACCCGTTGTGTGCACACACAACCCGGGAGGCACTCGGGGAACCCTCCAGAGGGGCCAAGAGTTGTCTCCCGGACCTGCCTATCCGGTTCCGAGTCACCTGACTCGCCAGTCAGCTACGTAGGCTCACGACCTTCGGACGTGTTCTAGCCTCGCGCTCCCTTCGACCGGTCGGTCTTGGTGCTCGAGTTCGCCGTGACTTTGGCTTTGCCTGTTGCTTCGCTTCTGCTTCGCTTCTTGCTTCGCTGCAGCTTCGCTTGCGCTTCTTCGCTTGGCGTCCTCCTTGGTTGGCTTCGCTTGGCGGACCTGCTGGTTCCCGCCATTTCGCCGGTGGCGACATGGACGTCTCTTCTCCCGCTACCGCTTCGGCAGAGAGGTAGGATAGTTAGTTGGGCCCGGAGCCGGTCCCCGGGCGGGGTACCGGCCTGTGCCGTTGGACTCTACCTTGTTCGTGTTGTGTGGGTTTCGTTGAGCGGGGACTCTTAGCTCGGCGGGGCCCTGGTGCCCTCGCCTTTCCCCTTTTTGGGTGAAATTACTGGCTTCCCCTGGTAGCCTTCGGGGAGCATTGTTTAGACCAGCTGCGGCGCGTGGCTCATGTTGCATCTCCGGCCTGGCTGGGGTATGCTTGTTTCGAGAGCTCACTCTTAGCTTAGAGCGCTACAGCATTATTGCCTGGGGGCACGGCCTTTCGTCCCTATTGTCGTTTGGCCCGCCGTGTGATGGCCTTAGTCGCCTGCGCGGCGTTAAACCCATATAACTAAACTAAACTAAACCTATTGTCGTTTGGCGCACATTCCTCTCCAGCCTGGCTGGGGTAGGCTTTGTTCTAAAGACGCAAGCTTAGCTTCGGGCGCTATAACAGTGTAGCCTGGGGGCACAGCCCGTTTGTCCATATCGTTCGGTACGGTTCCCCATGGTAGGACGAGCCCTGTTGGTCTCGACCACGTACCGGCACGTTGTTTGTTTGGTGTGTTGCAGTGCCCTCCTGATGACCTGATCGCAGTGTGGAGGTTTCCAGTGGCCCTCGGATTCGCACAAGGTCTGCCTGCCGTGTGTCGGCTGTACATCTGAGCGTTCTTGTGACGTTTGCGCCGTCTGGCCGGAGCTCCGCTGGGTCCAACTTTGGAGCTTCTACCGACGTGAACGCCCGACACTTGTGCCTGTTGCAAGACCTGCGGAAGTGCCGGCTGTCATCGCAGACACACCGACCGCTCTTGCCCCCGATGGCCCCAGTCTGGAAAGATCTCCACAGCGGACACAGCAAGGTAGTGTGCGGAGTCGTGAGTTCGAGGCGCGGATTCCCAGGAGGGAACGCGCTTGGACCAAGCCTTACGACAGGCAGAGAACCCATCTCGAGACAGAGGTCAGTTCGGAGAGACGTGCCTCGCGCCGTCCATGGTCAACCGGTCCCCACTCGTCTCCTAGGAAGGCCTTGGATCCCCCTCGGCCGCTGCGAGCCCGCCTCGCCACAGAGTCCGGCTTGCGGAGACATTCGCGCACACTCACCACACCACTACCTGTGTCCAGTTCCTCCTTGCGATCGAAGTCTGACCACCACTCTCGCGCTCCTTCGTGTGAGCGTCGTACAGTTCGGGATTCTTCTCGTCATCTGGACCATGGACCTTCGCGCTCTACCTCTTCGCGGCGTTCGTCCCACGTTCCCCGCCGTCTGCCTCGTCCCGCCCGTTCCCCTTCCCCTCGCCCAGCCTCTTTCCTTCCTCCTCGTTCCCGGGGATCACGGTCTCCAGCTCGTAGTCGCTCGTCTGGTCGCCGCCGCCGTTCCCGCTCCTCTAGGGCGTCGCGTCGCCGTCGCGGACGTCGCTCTCCCCTGCGTGCTTCGGCGCCTTATGGCTCCCCTCGTCCTCGTCGAGCTGCTCGCTCTCGGAGTCACGGTCGCCGTCCCTCTTTGACGGCTCTCGGCGGCGTGGACGACGATTCGTTGAGTCTTCTCCCTGATGATTCCATCTCAGTTCTCCTCGGAGGTCTCAGCCGCTCTCCTTCGCCGCTCTCTCCTTCGGATGCGTCGACAGCCCACGGGTTACCGGCCTCCTCCCGCACAGAGGTTCTTCTGGCCCTCGACGAGGTCGCTCGCCTCATCTCCGCCACGCTTCCGGCAGCGGACTGCCCTCCATCCCCCCCCCTGAAGAGGAAGCCTTCTGCCTTCGTCGACGCGGGTAGACAGGTAAAGAAGTTCAAGACTCTCCCTCAGCCCCCCTCCTTTCGTGAGCTTCGGGATGTGTTCTCGGCCCACCTGTTGTCTGACTCAAGAGACAGTAATTTCTTCTCGGACCACAGATGGCCTCCGGACCTCGATATGTACTTCCGCCAGCAGTGGTACGCCGGCCATTCCCAGGCCTTCCTCTGCCCTCTCCCTCCGGTGGATCCAGCCGCCGTGGTTCAGGCGGGTGGGGCCTCTGCACTCAGACGCGCGCTCCCCGCGGGTTTGGACAAGACGGCTTCGCTTGTCAGGAATTCCTTGGCCTGCGCCGGCTTCATGGAGCTCCTTACGCAAGCCTTCCTCCGGCGCGTGGAAGATTCGTGGCACCCGTCCCTGACCCCCCTTCTTGGCGACCTCCTCGTCCTCGCTGAAGCGGCCAGCCGCGCCGCGTATCACTCTTCGGTCAACGCTATGGCTGCAGCCGCCAATTGTGATTTACTCCGCCGCGACGCTGTCCTGCAGGCCTGCCGGGGAATGCCTGCCGACCTGAAGACCCAGCTGCGTCGGGCTCCCCTCGGGGGACCCCTTCTCTTTGGTGACACCTGGCAAGCCGTCAAGGATTCCAATGCGGACAGGTGGCCTCCCAAGTCTGTTCCTCGGCGCTTTCAGTCAGCCCGCAAGGCCGTGGGTCGCCCCCTGCGGATCTCCAGACCCGTCGCCCCGACGTCAACAACCCAGCTGCAGTCCCTGCGTCGCCGTCGCCCCGCCTTCGGTCGCCCCGGCCAAGCTAACGCCCCCGCCCCCGCTTGGCCCCGTCCCGCCCGTCGCCCTGGGCGCGGGCGGGCTCAGTGACTCCTCCCCTCCTCCGCCTCCGCCGGCCGTCTCGGGTCCTCCAGTCGGCGGCAGGCTCGCCCTCTTCAGCGACGAGTGGCGATTACTGATTCCAGAAGACCCGTGGATTTTAGACACTGTTTCCGGCGGCCTACGGATCTCCTTTCGTTCCCCTCCTCCTCTGCGTACGACTCCGCTGTGGACCGAGATCCCCGCAGACCCGCTCAAGGAGTGCGCCCTACGGGGGGAGTCGACTCTCTCTTGAGGAAGGATGCCACAGAGGTTGTGCGCCGCGCAGACTCGCTGGGATTTTACAGCAGACTTTTCGTCGTCCCCAAGCCTGGCGGCAAGTGGCGCCCAGTGATCGACCTCTCAGCCCTAAATCGCTTCATCGTGGCTCCTTCCTTCCACATGGAGACGGCCCGAGCCCTGCGTACCGCGGTGCGACCCATGGATTACGCCGTCAGCCTGGATCTCTCCGACGCTTACCTACACGTACCCATACATCCGGCCGCCCAGAGGTATCTGCGCTTCGCATTCGATGGAACCGTTTACCAGTTTCGAGCCCTACCCTTCGGCCTCAACCTCAGCCCCTGGGTCTTCACCCGCTTGATGGATGCAGTTATGGCCAAGGCACGGCAGTCGTCTCTCAGCCCTATGTCCAACTACCTCGACGATCTCTTCCTGAGAAACCACGTCGAGTCCGTCTTGGAAGAGGACAGGGATACTCTGATGCGTCTGCTGTCGCGACTGGGGTTCCTCCTCAACGTCGGGAAGTCAGATCTCACGCCCTCGCGCCGCTTCATTCATCTCGGAATGGATTTTGCCACCGATCTCAACGTTGTTCGCCTCCCGGATCCCCGGATTCGGACGTTGGCCACCTTCGCCAACCAGCTAGCTCAGCAGGAAGCAGCTCCCGCCCGAGTTTGGCTTCAACTCCTCGGACTGATCAACGCAGCGGCGGACCTTCTCCCCCTGGGTCGCCTCTACGCCCGCCCCCTTCAGCTGCACCTCCTGCTTCTCTGGAGACCCTCTTCTGGCGACCTTACCCACCTGGTCCCGGTTTCCCCCCTGGTTCGCCCTCACCTTCTACGCTGGACCGACACGGCTTGGTTGGCTTCGGGAGTCCCTTTGTCCTCCCCCCCCCCCCGCACCTCTCCCTGTGTGTCGACGCGAGCCTCTCGGGGTGGGGAGCCCACCTGCTTCCTCAATTCTCCTCGGCTTCCGGCCTCTGGCCCCCGGAGTTTGCGGACAAGCACAGCAATTGGTTAGAGCTGCAGGCAGTCTGGCAAGCCCTCTTCGTTTGGGAGAACCAGCTCAGGAACCAGCGGCTTCTCGTCCTCTCCGACAACTCGACGGTGGTGGCCTACATCCAGAGACAGGGGGGCACCCGATCTCCCGACCTCTGTATGCTCCTCTTCCGTTTGATGCGCTGGGCCGAGGAAAGCGACATTACACTCCTCGCACGACACATTCCTGGCCACTTGAATGTGTTGGCGGACTCGCTCTCTCGCCGCGGCCAGTTGCTCCACACAGAATGGACGTTGCGCCCGGATATCTTCCAGATGATCTGCGCCCGTTGGGAGACTCCCTTAATCGACCTCTTTGCTACGAGGTGGAACCGCCAGCTTCCCCTCTTCGTCTCCCCGATTCCAGACCCGCTGGCCTGGGCAGTCGATGCCCTCTCGATTCCTTGGGACGGCCTCATCGCTTACGCGTACCCCCCAACAGTCCTCATTCCCAAGGTCCTCCACAAACTTCGAGGGAGCAACGCAGTCCTGCTTCTGGTCGCCCCGCTGGCTTGGGCCCGGTCCTGGACCACCGACCTACTCAACCTCGCCACCTCTCCTCCCCTGCGCCTTCCCACGCCCCGTTCCATGCTCAAGCAGCCCAGGCAGGCTCTCTTCCACCCTTGTCCCGAACGCCTGTCTCTTCACGCCTGGAGGTTGTGCAGCGCGCCCTCACCGCTCGAGGCTTCTCTGGTGCAGCAGTGGAGGCAATCGCTGCAGCCCGCAAGCCTTCCACCCGGCGTGTTTACGAAGGGAAGTGGCGCGTCTTGTGTGCCTGGTGCGACGCCCGTCGCCTCCTACCCACCGGACTGACTAACCCACAGCTAGCGGACTTTCTCCTATGGCTCTTCGAGGTCCAAGGTTTGGCGCCCATCACCATCAGGGGATACTTATCCATGGTCGCCGACACGTACCGTCATCTCGGCCTTCCAGACCCCGGCGCCTGTAAGGACCTCTCCGACCTCATGTCCAGCTTCAGCCTCCAACGTCCGACTCAGCGTTCTCTCGTTCCTCGCTGGGACCTACCTTGGGTCCTGACGTGGCTGAATTCTTCCCAGTTCGAGCCACTCGCTCTAGCCCCTCTGGCAAATGTGACACGCAAGACCTGCTTCCTTCTAGCCTTGGCCACCGCGTCCAGAGTTAGCGAGCTACACGCTCTGTCTACCCGCCCAGACTGCCTCCAGTTCAGGGCAGATCGCTCCGTGCAGCTCTTAACGGACCCCAGCTTTATTGCCAAAACAAGGTCGCCCCTAACTGCTCCACAGATCATCACCTTGCGGCCCCTGGGAGGGCCTGCCTGCTCTCCGGAGACTCGGCGACAGGATCCCGTGCGTGCCCTACGCATCTACCTGCGCCGTACCAAAGTTACCCGTAGGGGGCGCTCCCGCCTCTTCCTGCCCATACGCCAGGGCAAGACTGATATCACAGCCCAGACGATCTCCTCCTGGCTGCGCTGGGTAATACGATCGGCATACATGGATCTCTCCCCACGCGTAGCGCAGAGACTGAAGATCCGCGCACACGAAGTACGCGCCATGGCCACGAGCGTCGCATTCGATCGGAACTGCGCTGTCAAGGACATCGTGGCCGCGGTGGGCTGGCGAGCAGAATCTACCTTCGCTCGTTTCTACCTTCGGGATCTGGCGGGACAGCGAGACAACCTCGCCTTGTTGGGGGACCTCACGGTGGCACAGCACTCCCTCCCGGCGCAGCAGGCGCCGTAGGTACGCACCTAGCTCGTTACCTGGGAATTAGCAATGGGAGGACGGTCTTGGTCTCCGGTAGTACCGGGGCGGCACCCTCCTCCTATTCGTGATTCTCCCATTTGTCATGTCATCGGTAATGTTTTTGATGAAATAAATGCATTTTTCTTTAAAAGGTATTTTTTCGAAAAATACTTACCGATGACATGACACGGAGGACCCTCCCACCTGCCCCGCTTGCCGCTGGTGAGCCTAGTATCTGACTGGCGAGTCAGGTGACTCGGAACCGGATAGGCAGGTCCGGGAGACAACTCTTGGCCCCTCTGGAGGGTTCCCCGAGTGCCTCCCGGGTTGTGTGTGCACACAACGGGTTCGTAGGCTAGAATTTGAGCACGTAGTAGACACTCCCATTTGTCATGTCATCGGTAAGTATTTTTCGAAAAAATACCTTTTAAAGAAAAATGCATTTTTTATAACATTGTAAGTATTCCACCAAATTTGGTACAAAGATAGCTGATGATAAGACCTTCCTATGCATACTAATTTAGTCGACTCATCACAAAAGTCAAGGATCACGGGGGGTTGACAGATGTGTGAAAGATGCTTACATTTTCAGAAAACATGGATTTTGCTGCTGCAGAAGCCAGCCCTTGTCACAAAGGTCACACATATAAATCGGTCATACATGTGAGCCATAATGGCTTTGCCTTTCTTGTATTGTATTCTTTTGCACATATGTTATGAGGGAAAAAGACAAATTAATAAATTCTAAATCTTGTGTACAGAAATTTAAGTTTTCTAAATCAAACCCATTTTGACACAAAAAAGCAGACATAGAAATGCAAGGGTGGGACTTTTCCGGCTACAGCCGGATTTTCGGATTTAAAAAAAAAAATTATAATTTTTTTTTGTTTCACTTAAAAAGTGCCCCAAGACCCTCGCTTTAGGATTCAACTTTTTTTTCAGTCCCACCCATGAAAATGTAATATCTAGGCTGCAAGACCCACACATGCTCGCCCCTCCTTGTTTCACCACCGATGTAGTCTGAGATTGACTGGTACCTTGAAGTTTGTGAGTTAACCCTTTTAGCCCTGGGACCCTGCAGCAGCAGATGGATTGACCATGATAATTCAAGGGTAGTGCCAGATGAGCTTGGCACCTTCAGGCGCCAAGCTCATCTGGCACTACCCTTGAATCATGATCAATCCATCTCCTACATAGTCGCAACACCTCCAAAATTTGAGAAATGCAGAGCTGCCTACCATCATGGATTTTGTGTGATTTTCCCCATTTCAGATCCAATTCACGCATTCCCCCATTTCAATCCAGATTCACGCATTGTGTCAAGTCAAAATCCCGCAAAATCACCGAGATGTGTTTTTGCGCGTTGTTTGCGCTTTATACTTATTCAGTCTCCGCGGTCTTCCCTCGGTGTTCTCAGTCTTCACGTGAGACAACATGAGACTTTCGTCTGCCAAATTCACTCGTACATGTTTACGCTCAGCCTCATGTTGCGTGCTCTTCCGGCATCATATCTAAGCGGAAAGACACAACAAGAATTGACGATGGAAAGAAGAAAAAGCTGAGGCTCATGACTTGCTTTAGTTCATCGTATAGAGGTGACGATTTTGCTTTTTGCAAAACACGCGACCACCATTTTTCACTGTGGACATAGTGGCGCCTACGATGTGCGCGATGATTCCTACAGGGTTTTTTATTTTTGTGCGATCGGTGAATAACCCCATTTTGATGTCAAATCACACATTTTGGCCTTGGTGGTCCCCCAAATTTGCAAAAAGGGGGTAGGCAGGTCTTCAAATGGGACCTTGGGGCTAAGAGGGTTAAGATAAATTGCCTTTGCCATTGCAGTATTGATTGACACTGACGCGTGCGTAGATCACGTGTGAGATGGATCATATTTACCCTTGCAGTAGCGACAATGTGCTGGACTTTGGTGCCATCGTGTGCTGCATGGGTGTGCGATACAAGTCCTACTGCAGCAACATTGTGCGTACCCTGCTGGTGGACCCAGACGAGGAGGTGCAGAAGATTTACGAGTTCTTGGTCACACTGGAGGAGGGGATCCTTGCCAAACTACAGCATGGTGCGTAATGGCCAGAGGAAAGCAGGCTGGCTTCATTAGCCCATGTGACCCCGCAGGCACATTTCCCAAATTTTGGAGGCATCGCAGATCGACCATGTGCCATTTGGAGGAGATGAAATGACCGAGATAATTTTAGGGTAGTGCCAGATTAGCTAATCTGGCACTAACCTTGAATTATCATGGTCAATACATCTCCTGCTGTAAGGCGCTGGGGCTAAATGGTTGATACAGTGGAAATTGTTTTAAGTGACCACCCTTATGAGATCGCGTTTTTGGTACAAACCATCATTCATTGACTGTGGCCAGGTGAATGCTGGTCCTTAACCCTTATCGTTTGGAATACACCAGTGTGTGAAATAAGTTTGACTAAAATGGCTCTAGTTCAAGGGTAGTGCCATAAAAGCTATTCTGGCACCACCCTTGAACTAAAGCCATTGGTCTATATCCGAATCTGTAAGAACTATGATGTAGCATGTATATATATATATAGCAGTGTACAAATTTGCAGCTTTTAGCCTCAGAATGATATGGGTTAATGATCGTTGACAGCTTGTCCTTTAAGATCCCTCAGACTATTTTCTTTCTGCCAAAAAAAAGGTGGTGGTTCAAAACAGGTTCTACTGTAAGATTAATTATGACAGTATATATTTATGGAGTTCCTGGTTCTAAATTTATCTCTGAGGGATGTTTAAAACCATTTAGCCTTAAAGCACTGCAGAAGGAGATAGATCAACTATGATAATTCAAGTATAGTGCCAGTTTAGCTTGGCGTAAAGCTAATCTGACACAACCCTTGAATTATCATGGCCGATGCATCTCCTGCAACTGACACGTAGTGGTTAAGTGACATCTCCAAAATTTTAGAAATGCGGCCCTGGGGCTAAGTGGGTTAAATGTATACATAAAAAAGAAAAAAAAAAGTACTTTGCACATACGCTAGAGGACACTCGCAAAGTGTAATCAGGGGATCAACCAAAGTGTTTAAGAGCTGTTGCCCATCACACATTTTCTGTCTGGCATTCACAAAGCTGAGCGAGGTGTATGAAGCGGCCCTAAAGATGGCAAAATCAGAACTTGAGGCCAAAATGACCAAGAATTTTGGCTGGCTTTGCTATGGGCATTGAGTTCAGAGACATATTGAATTATGGTCGATCCATCCCCTACCAGTTGCAGGGGATGGATCGACCATGATAAATCAAGGGTAGTGCCAGGTTAGTTTGGCGCCTGAGGCACCAAGCTAATCTGGCACTACCCTTGAATTACCATGGTCGATCCATCCCCTGCAACTGGTACATGGTCTATAGATAACACTTTCAAAAGGGTTTAAGAGCTGTTGCCCGTCACACATTTTCTGTCTGGCAGGCACAAAGCTGAGTGAGGTGTACGAAGCGGCCCTAAAGATGGTGAAATCAGAACATCCAGAGCTTGAGGCCAAAATGACCAAGAGTTTTGGCTTTGCTATGGGCATCGAGTTTAGAGAAGGATCACTGCTCATCGCACCTAAAACAAACGCTCCAGCCAAGAAGGGTTTGTGTTCTTGTGGTTGCTGAGATTTATTTGTGTGCTTTTGTTTGGGTGAAAGGGGATTGGTTCTTGTGGCGATGATAATTTTACTCTGTGAGATTTGCTTTACTCTGTTGTGATCATAAACTTAACACATTCTACCCCAGGACCGAAATCTCCCAAATTTGAAGTTGCCCTCTGAAGGACTATTGCAATTTTAGAAACTAGAGACAGATCGAGCATGATAGTTCAAGGGTGGTGCCAGAATAGCTTGGCGCCTATGGGTTAAGATATAAAGAAAATCCCAACACAGAAAGCAGGGATGAGAATCTTCCGCCTTTTAGCGGAAATCCGCTCTTTCGGAAGGTCCCAGGGTCACAAAAACAACTGATCTGACCCCATAAAATAAGGCTCAGAATGCACCAAAATGCATAGATTTTAACCATCTTTTCAAAAATTTTCCCCCCTAGCATCGCGTACCTGCAAAGCAGGTACGTGCGCTCGTGGTTTCGCCACTCGACAGACTTTGGAATTTTTCCGCCTTTTTGTCATTTTAGGATTCTCATCTCTGAGAAAGAGACACGCCTATAAAGGACAATTATAACACGGTATATCAGAATGTTGTGGTGTAATTGTCCTTTCTAAGCGTTTTTCTGTTTTGATTTTCTTTGCATTTTTCACACTTGACAGTCACCATTACAGATTAGTAGATGGATCAACCGTTTTAGTTTAAGGATGGTGCCAGAATAGTTTGGCGCCTCAGGCGCCAAGGTATTCTGGCAATACCCTTGAATTATCATAGATTTATTTCAAGCAATGGGTGTATCAGGATAAAAAGGCTTAGATAATTTTTGCTTCACTTGATTAGATTGAATGATTACCAGCTGGAATGGTATTGGTGTCTGCAGGCATGGTGTTCAATGTAAACGTGGGCTTTGCTGGCTTGGAAACAAAGAAGGTTGGAAAAAACAAACAGATCGCTCTTTTCGTTGGGGACACTGTCATGGTCAATGAGGTGAGTGTTTAACTTTTGATTCATGACATGTTTCAGTGGGTGCCTTACTATCTTGTTGCTTTTTTGCAGTTTGTAAATGTCTTCCAAAGTCTTAAAATCTATTAGTCATTTTCATCCTGATGCACCCATTGCTTGACATAAATTTGACCACGATAGTTTAAGGGTGGTGCCAGAATAACTTGGCGCCTGAGGCGCCAAATATTCTGGCACCACCCTTGGAACTAAAACGGTTGATCTCTCTCCTAATCTGTACTCTAGCCTTCATAGGACAATAAGCAAATGTTTTTAAAAAATCAGAATTAGGATGTAATTGGTTAAACATGTCCACTCAGTGACCAAATGCATGTTCTGAGGAACACGGTACAGGTCAGTCATGTAACGGGGTTGGATACAGGTAAGCTTTTATCTGGACTGGGAGTCATAAAGCCCTTATAGGCATGTGCCTGAATGTGATGCTACTAAACTTACATAGGCCTGTGAAGAAAATGCACCCAGTCAACAAAAAGTCTTCCGCCTGAAGTCAGCCTGAGCTGGCCTGTGTGCGGGTCTGATGTTGCCCAGAGGTCTTTTCATTTCTTGGGTATCTACTTGGGAGCCACAGACCTGACCACATTGTATCCGATGTGTCAATATTCTAATGCACGTAATTCAGAGGCTGACCTGTAATAGCTGCTCTTTCATCTGGCATCAGGGTTCACCAGCGACAGTCCTCACGAATCTAAAGAAGCGCATCAAGCATATGGGAATATTCCTGAAGGATGAGGAGGAAGACGAAGAAGAGGAGGAGGATTTAGAGGTGCCCAAGAAGACCGAGGTGATACTTGGCCGCGGCCGCAGAAACAACATCCTCGACAACCGCACTCGGGTAAGGACTAGTCCACCAGGGCCTTGGCAGGTGTATCAGAGTATCGACAGGCGTACCAAGATACCGACTGGTGTACCATGGTAGTTACAAGCACCCAAGGCTGGAGACAGGTGTAGCAGGGTAGTGATAGGTTACCATGGTAGTACAGGTGTGGCAGGGTAGTGACAATTGTTACGGGTGGCTGTAATGTGTGTTGCTAAGTGGAAACCTTAACTAAGTTTAGTGCATGCATTAGTTCTTAACCATTTTCAACCTGATACACTACTGTAAGAAATAAATTTGACTATGATAGTTCAAAAGTGATGCCAGAATAGCTTGGCACCTGAGGTGCCAAGCTATTCTGGCACCATCCTTGAACTAAAACGGTTGATCTGTCTCCTAATCTATATTGCAGCCTTCATAGGACAATAAGCAAATTAAAACATTCAGCCTCAGGATGTAAAGGGGTACTGTGTATGCTAAATGGACCGTCAAAGACTTTCATTTGTGTGTAGCATTTAACCCTTTGGCTGTTGAGCGCTTTTTGTCGAAGTGATTCCTGCAGGCACCATGTGGACAAAAAGTGCTACAACAGTCGAAGGGTTACCAATGGACACTAAACTGATGAGGATTTTCAGTACAGTCTATCGGTTGTTTCCTGAACTAGCATGTAGTCTTCAAAGGTCTTGTGCATGCCTATCACTAATAATAATAATACCGTTATTATATAGGCGCTTTTTCTCAATTTTGGGGAAATCGACTCAAAGCGCCGCGCCTGAAACCCAACACACTCACGAAACAGACACGGATTTACGCCATTTAAGACAAACACAGTACAAGACAAACGAAGGGCCAGTCAGCTACTGAAGTTACAGAGATTTTTAATCGCTTGTATTTGAAATTTGTAAAGTGGCCTGAGACCGGTACCAAAGTGGGGGGGGGGGGGGGGGTGGAAGAACCGGAGTACCCGGAGAAAGAACCCCCGACTACGGAGTACCCGGAGAAAGAACCCCCGACTAGTATCACTAGTATCAGGCACACTCTTTACGTGGACCCCTGGTATAGGTTTCAGGGAAAACCATGGCCTATGTAGCATGCAAGATTTTGGACGAGTATTTTAGGTGCAAATTTCTGTGCTGGTCAAATATTTTAGGACATGGTGCTGGTAAAAATTGTTACAATATTTGGCTCACATGCGAAGCAAAAGTGAGTGTCCGCCGTCGTCGGTGGTAAACTTTAACGTTGGCCTTTTCTCGGAGACTATTCAAGCTACAGTCTTCAGGCCAAGGATGCTTTGTGGCAAGACCTTTCTAAACATACCAATTTGAGTGACCTCTCACAAAGGTCAAAGTTAAAGGGGATCAGGAAATGTATCAAAAATAGCTGTTTTGGGACATAATTTATTTTTTCTCAAATACTATTTGCAACTTCAAACCCAAACTTGGTACACAGATACCTGATGGTAAGACCTTTCTATACATACTAATTTGGTTGATAGAATAATGGTCTTTAATTCATTTCGTGGCCAGCCGCATCCGGATGCGGCTTGTCGCGAATGAGTTAACTCATTCTACCCCAGACACACCACAGCAAGATAAGGATCGACCATGATAGTTCAAGGGTGATGCCAGAATAGCTTGGCGCCTATGGGCGCCAAGCTATTCTGGCATCACCCTTGAACTATCATGTTCGATCTGTGTCCTGCACTGCAATGCAGTCTTCAGAGACCAATGGCAAAATTTATGGATTTCGGTGTTGGGGTAGAATGAGTTAATGATGGGTAATCTCTCGGGTAACATTGGTCTTTTAAAACAGGTTCTACTGCACATTGTTCTTTTTGAGTAACAAAACTGATGGTTGCTTTGTAGGCGGATGCCCCTTCAGAAGAGAAGCGGCAGCAGCATCAGAAAGAACTTGCACAGAGACTGAACGAGGAGGCCAGGGAACGTCTCAAGGGCTTGAAGTCAGACACAGGGGATAAAAAGTGAGTAAATAATCTGTGCAGTTCTCTTTATGGGTGGCTAATTCGTGAACCAGACAGTTGCTTGATTGACTTTTTCAGTTTTGCTCAAGACATTTTATTATTCCTGTTTTTGGCTCACGTTCTATAGCAAAAGTGAGTATGCTATCTGTTTGTTGTGTGTCGTCCATGGTAAACTGTAATGATTGCATTTTCACAGAGACTACTCAAGACACCGACTTTAAACATGGCATGAGCATAACAGTTTTAGTGACCAACGTCAAGGTCAGAGTGGGTGAAAGAAAATTGCCTATCTTTACAAAAAATTTGTCTTTTTTCAAATACTGTTTTCAACTTTAATCCAAACTAGGTGTACAGATACCTGATATTAAATTGGATGGCCGCGCTAAAAGGTCAAAGGTCATAAAAGGTCAGGATATGTTGAAGGCCTTTGTTGATAAAATGTAAGTTTTTATTGGCACTTTTGCAAACATTTCAATCAAACTTGGCAGCAGTCTGGTTGATGACAGGACCTTCTTAAGCATGCTAATTTGGCTGACCACTTGTAAATGTCCAGAGTCAAGGGGGGTGACAAATGTGTGAAAAACACCTGCTCATATGAGTGACCTGTCGGAAAGGTCAGTGCCAGAAGGCCAAGGTTACTTAAGGTCAGATTAATGATGCGGATCAGTTATACATAATTATGAGCCTTGAGGACTTTGCTGTTCTTGTCATTTTATTGTATTGCCTGCCATATATATTGTGTGATCAAGTAGTTGTACAGCGTTCCCCAAAATGTACAGCATCTGTTGAATCCAAAGAATTTTCTGTTAACTGAAGCCTAACACACTTGCGCGCACACACACGCACACGCACACACACACTCTCTCACAACACTTGGTGCCCAAAGTATGTTCTGCAGCAAGGTTAGTGTAGCTAGGCACGACACAAGTTTTATCTTGTTGTTTCAGTGTCAGAATTTAAGGCCTGCCTGCCCATGACATCATGTGCATGCTAATGAACACACTCCACCATGACCCACCTCAAAAGGGTGATGTGTGTCCTGAACAGTCACTTTTGCTGATCTGTTAATTTTATGGCTCGCAAGTGAAGACATTGAGGCATATGAAAATGAATAAGTTAACCCTTTTCATTCGGAATACACCAGTGTGACTAAAGTTTGACTAAAATAGTTCAAGGGTAGTGCCAGAATAGCTTGGCGCCTCTAGGCATCTGGTACCACCCTTGAACTAAAGCCATTGGTCTATATCCTTATCTGTAAGTACTGTAATGTAGCTTGCATATGGCAGTGTACAAATTTGAAGCTTTTAGCCTCGGTAAGATATGGGTTAATGGGAGCTGATTATTTTTCAGTTTGACATGTTTCTGGATTTACTTTATTTCACTTTGTGACCCTCAAATATTTCAGCAGAGAGTCATACTTTTATAAAAATAGATCCTAAAGGGAACACTAGTTATATATTTGTTTTTCAGGGTGCGCAAATCTAATGTGTCTTACAAAGGCTTCGGGCAGTTCCCACAAGAGTCTGAGGTCCGAGACCTGAAGCTGTATGTTGGTGAGTGCCATTCATCTTAGACTACATAGATTTAGACTGAACTCCCATTCATCTTAGACTACATAGATTTGAGCTGAATGCATTAAGTGGATATTTGCATTTGTAGACTTCAATCCCAATGCGTTTCTTCACTTGATGATGTGTCTAAGCATTCTCTGCCAGTACAGGGAGGACAAATCCGCTTGCCTGTCACCAAATGCCAGAAGCTTTTTGGTTACATAAGACTGCCCTATTTTTGGGATCCCAAGTGGCAAATGTCATTGTCATGAAAGAAAAATGCCAGTTAATGAAAGACTACTGAAAGACTACCGGGAAAAATAATTGGGCTACTACAGTCCTAGAACATTTAGACCTCCCTGCATCAGCTTACATCTGAAAGAGGCATAGATTCTAATTAACTCTGTGGGGTTCATGAAAATCTATGTCTCTTGCAGATGGAAGCTGCTGGGTGAAAAACTTATTTGACTCTTTCTTCGTCTTTGAAATTAATGAGCACGTTTCATTGCTTTTTGGTAGTGTTTTGTTGGGTTTTTTTTCAGACCGCAAGTATGAGACCATAGTGCTGCCTGTGTTCGGTGTTCCGACACCTTTCCACATCTCTACTGTGAAAGTAAGATATTGGCTGCTTTTTTAACCCTTTGGTTGTTGGTAGCGGTTTTAGTGGCGATAATTCCTGCAGGAATCATCACCACTAAAACTGCTATCGACACCTAAAGTGTTAATTCACTCTATGCATGTTTAAGGACTCTTTGTGTGCTTGTGAATTTTGAATGCATAGGATTGAGGGTGGAAGAGGTGGGTAAAATGACAGAGAGACGAAAAGAAAGATGAATGGTGCATTCGTCTCACCAATTTTCTTGGTGTCATGTTTTAGTGAGTGCAGTTCCAAATGAAGACCTGACTGTTACTCTAGCGTGTGCGCAGTTTTAATTGACATGTTTTCCTATTGGCCCCATGCCACGTATATCGCCCCAAACCAAAATGTTTTCTGCTTCTTAACCCATTTAACCCCAAGATGACATTTCCCACATTTTGGAGGTGCTAGTTAAGGACTGTGTACTTCAGGCGCCAAGCTTATCTGGCACTACCCTTGAATTATCATGATCGATCCATCTCCTGCTGCAGGGTCCTGGGGCTACATGGGTTAACCCTCGTTACTTATAAGAAAGTATAATGAGTGGCCAGACATTGCTTTCGGTGGTATTGTAGTAGGTGTCTAGCAAGAGATTTCCGGTATTTTGAAAAGTACAGGCATTTAGACGTAACATCTACATCCTGCACTTTGAACGGCACACCTTTTATTCCTCCGTTTTATTTAGTTCATTGTCTCATGCCTGTGTGTTGTGGTGTGTGTAGAACATCAGTCAGTCTGTGGAGGGGGAGTACACGTACCTGCGTATCAACTTTTTCCACCCGGGCGCCACCCTGGGCAAGGCAGACGGCAACACCTACCCTAATGCGGACCTTACCTTTCTCAAAGAAATGTGAGTGAAATGTTAGCCCTGTGCGTGTTGGCAGCGGTTTTTGTCACGATGATTCTTACAGGAATCGTCGCGACAAAATCCGCTTCCAACATGCAGAGGGTCAGTGGTGATTTTGAAGATGAGGATGATCATTATGTCCGTTTGAACAATGTTTGTATCCCGTTACGTCTGCTCAAAGCACTGTGGGACAGTTGTGAAAAGGAGCGTGTAATCCACGCAGATTGCGAGCTTACAGCAGCCGACTTGCTAGTCGGTTTATATTGACATGGGTGACAGTCTTGAGTCCTGGAGGCTGATTCACCTTTCTCAAAACTCACGCAAAGCTGAATTTGAGCGTTTTTGGTTCCAACAGAATATCCCTTCAGCTAGCCTGTTCCATTTGCAAGAAACATAAATTCTCATGAGCCCCTGCGGTCTCTTGCTGGCAGTGGATCATGGGGCATAGTGGATCCGTGAACTGTTTTCAGTCATTCCAATTTTTGGGCACTGTCACCCATGTGTTGGCTATACATGTCCATATTAATGCTTGGTGTTCTCTTCATGGATATCAAGTTTCGCTTGTGGACTACATGAAATGATTTTGGAAGGCATCAGTTTAACCAGTACCAAACTCTGGTTAAGCCGCCTTTAGAAATGACATCTGTCTACATGCAACTGCTTTCTTGACCCTGTTTCATCCTGATACACTATCACTTGAAATTAATTTGACTGATAGTTCAGGGGTGGTGCCAGAATAGCTTGGCGCCTCAGGCGCCAAGCTATTCTGGCACCACCCTTGAACTAAAATGATTGATCTATCTCCTGATCTGGAATGAAGACTTCATAGGACAATAAGCAAATTAACCTTTAGCACGCTGCTGGCGACATTTGTCGCCAGCCGCCATCTTGCTTCATTATCGGATGGCGACATATGTCGCCACCGCGTGGTCTGTTCGAAATCGGCTATGGTAAACACACTAGGTTGCTATGAAGCCTTTGCAAAGGATTGTGGGTGATTGTAAATGAGGCTTGCTTCCGTTTTATATCGGCCATCTTGCTAACTTCGAGTGCGTTTGAGCGATTCAAATTTTCTAAGCGAGAGTTTGTTCTGACGGCTTCATTTTGACAAAAGATGACCGATGAGGATTTAGAAGGATTCATCAAGGAATACTTTTATGGAGTCAGATTCCGATGATGAAGACTTTCTTGGCTTTTTGCCAGAAGACTTGAGATCGAGGGGGGGGGGGGGTGGGAGATGGTGGTGATGGGCAGAGGAGCGATTCTGAATCGAGTGCTAGTGAACGCGGAAACGGTGCGTAGTAAGCATTGATTTTTTTTTTTTTTTTTTTTTTTTTTTTTAGGATAATAACACAGATAACACAGTTTTAAGAATTGTGACATAATCTTGATTCATTTATTTACGTACATGCCAAATTCCACAACCATACATAGAAAAATGAAAAAGTTGTAGGCTTTTGAAGTAAGTAGGGTAGCGTTGGGTTTAGCCCACTCAAAAAGAATGCAGTTGCAGGGAAAAGAACTGCCAGCGGAAAGCAGAGTGCTAAAGGTTAAAAAAAAAATCAGCCTCAAGATGTAATGGGTTAAGGTCAAAGCTGATTCAGCACTACCGTGCTCAACACACTGAGCCCTATGCTCAAATTACCAAATTTGGGGGTTGTCTTCTGACGACTGCATCCCACTTCAGGACGACAGATCAACCATGATGGTGCAAAGGTGAGGTCAGAATAGTTTGGCGCCTATTCTGACGCTACCCTTAAATGATCATGGTTGATCCATATCTTTTTGCATGTGCCAGGGCTGTAGTTTTTCCATGGCTGACCACGTTTTTAAATTTTGCAGCACGTACCGCAGCTCCAACACAAAAGAACCAGGAGAGATTTCTGCACCGTCGTCCAACCTGAACACAGCCTTCCGTCTCATTAAGGAAGTGCAGAAGAAGTTCAAGACAAGGGAAGCGGAGGAACGAGAAAAAGAGGTGAGTGCGAGTGATTCTTCTGGTATTGTTTTAATTATACTGTATTCACTGTGTGTGTTTTATCGTCATGTACTAACATGCTTATTCCATCAAAAACTCACCCTTTAGACAACACTAGGGGAGGTGGATCATCCGTGATACGTTGAGGGTGGTGCCAGATTAGTTTGGTGCCTGGGAAGGTGCCAAGCTAATCTGGCACCCTTTTTCTTGAACTGTCATAACTGTTCCATTTCTTCACAGCTGCCACCGAGTTTATGGATAAGTGTGACACTGGTAAACGTCATTACGACAGAACCTGTTCAAACGACCACCTCAATGAGATATTACCTGTCATTAACCCCTTGACTGCCAAGGGAAAAAGTGAACACAATCCAACTGCAAGAGACATGAGATAGACCCTCATGAGCCCCTGCAAATGCAGGGGCGCATGAGGATCTATGCCTCTTGCTGAGACCAATTTGACTCCATGTTTCTTGCACGGTGTTGGCTTGTGGTCGTTGAACGAACCAAGATTTTCAGAAACAAAAGATGTGCAGTGTACACACAGTGGCAGGGCAAGGGTTAAAGACCATTATTTGGGTGGCTGCAGCCTAAAGGATTGTCTTCAGTGACACGGTACCTTTTTTGCCCCACCAAGACATCTGTTGAGAGAACACCAGTCTTCTAGGAAAAAACTAAAATTTACTGCATTGCTTGTGACTGTGTTAACTCATTCTACCCCAGACACACAACAGCATGATAAGCATCGACCATGATAGTTCAAGGGTGATGCCAGAATAGCTTGGCGCCTATGGGCATCACCCTTGAACTATCATGGTCGATCTGTGTCCTGCACTAGAGTGCAGTGTTCAGAGGACAACGGCAAAATTTGGGGATTTCGGTGTTGGGGTAGAATGAGTTAACCCTTTTCATTCTGATACACCCATGTCTTGAAATAAATTTGACTGAGTTCAAGGGTGGTGACAGAATAATAATAATAATAATAATAATAATACCGTTATTATATAGGCGCTTTTTCTCAATTTTGGGGAAATCGACTCAAAGCGCCGCGCCTGAAACCCAACACACACACTCACGAAACAGACACGGATTTACGCCATTTAAGACAAACACAGTACAAGACAAACGAAGGGCCAGTCAGCTACTGAAGTTACAGAGATTTTTTTATCGCTTGTATTTGAAATTTTTGTAAAGTGGCCTGAGACCGGTACCAAAGTGTGGGGGGTGGAAGAACCGGAGTACCCGGAGAAAGAACCCCCGACGGTCCGCCCGAATTAACGGTGACACTTACCCGAGGAGAAAAGTCCAACGCCGAACCCGGTATCGAACCGCTCACCTTTGGAATTGGTGGCAGGCGCCTTAACCACTGCGCCACGGACCGCTCCGTAGCTGAGGTGCCAAGCTATTCTGGCACCACCCTTGAACTAAAAAAGTTGTTCTATCTCCTAATCTGTAATGTAGTCTTCATAGGACTAAAAGCAAATTTGACAAAATCAGCCTCAGGATGTAATGGGTTACGATTTAGTTTTGCATCAAGCTTCCCAAAGTTGCGGAAATAATTGTTTGGTGTGAATCAGAAAACTTTTATCTAGGACACTGAAAACATGAATATTTTAAGAATCACTACATATGATCTTCTGTCATGTTGTTGGTCTGTATGTGCAGGGTATAGTGAAGCAAGACACGCTGATTGTCAACCCCAACAGAGGCAACCCCAAGTTGAAAGATCTCTACATCAGGCCCAATATTGTCTCAAAACGCATCTCTGGCACTCTGGAAGCTCACACTAATGGTAAATACTAGTGAATTCAGTAAACAGTGCAACCTTGAAACTTCCAGATTTCAGTGCAGCTCTTTTGGTAAAGAAAAAGAAAAGAAAACAGGATAAATAGTTGCTTTGGTTCTTTTCAAGGCAATTGTTTATCCCATTTTTTTTGTTGTTTTTTTTAACCAAAAGAGCTGCACTGTCCTTTCAGGTTTCTTTTTTCTCTGGCTCTTTTTTCACAAGGAGCTGCACTGATCTCTGGAAAGTTGCACATGGCGAACACAGATCACCTCACTATATACACCTCTGCATTATATTCATATATAATGAATTTTGGATACAGCAATTTGCAAGGGAATCAAAACTTTCTTATTTTATATCCAAGGTTTGCTGTGTGTTTTTATAATCATTTGTAAAGCGTTCCAATCCGGCTTAGGTGGGTAAGGACGCTATAGGAAAGCGCTATATTATTACTTTTATTATTATTATGAAGTAGAGTTACTTGTATAAGAAATCCAGACCAAAACGGTGACAAGAAAGGTGTGGTGCGGACCTCTGGAAAGCCGTTAATATGTCTGACCTTTGCTTTATATCCAGCCTGTAGTTTGTCCATAATAATGCTTGCTGACCTACCGATAGTCAGCAGGTTTCGCTTGTGGACAACATAAACGTTCTTTTGTGGGGAATACGATCTTGTCCTTTTGGGCTTATCCCCTGGACGATGCTACCCATGAAAGATACACAAGTTCAGATCATGCAACTTGCTGTAGTTTTGCTACATGACACTTTGACAGACTAATAATAATCAAATAAAATAACACACACGCACGCACTTGAGATCATCCAGGATATAACTAAATTGTTTCTTCAAAAACATTACCGATGACATGACCTTATGGGAGGTGTCTACTACTTACGCAATTCTAGCCTAAGAGCTCGTTGTGTTACCACACAACCCGGGAGGCACTCGGGGAACCCCGAGGGGGCCGAGAGTTATCTCCCGATACTCCCCATCCGGAACAGAGTACCCATAGTCCGTCAGTCTACTTAGGCTTACGCTGTTCAGACGTGTTTGCTCTAGCCTACGGACTTTGGGATTTTCGACCGGTTCGCCGGTCGTCGATGGACTTGGTTCTTCACTTGACTTCTTCTTCGTCTGTCCTCCCTGTGCCTTGCGTGGCTCTGGTGTCCCCTCTTCGTTGGCAGCTGCCCGCTTGGCTGCTTGTAGTGCCTGGGCTGTGCTGTGTGCTTCGCTGTGACTTCGCCGCGCGTGCCATGGTTTGAGATTTTTCTTCCCCCCTTCCCCGGTCCCGCTCCGGGAAAAGGTAAGGTAGTTGGGTTGGCCCTCGGCCGGTTCCCGCGCTGGGCACTGGTTGAGCGGGCATGAAGGCGGTCTTCATCGGCGCTGTTGCTTTGCGCCAAGATTCTTGACTTTTACTTGGCGGGCCTCGCGCCCGTTCCCACTCTCCTTCCGTGTTGGTGTGGCATTATTATTAACAGGGTCAAAATCTCCCTTTCTCCGTGGATAGCAGTGTTGTTTTTGAAGATCCGCGGTTCTCAAAGAGGGCATTTACGCGTGAGGAAAGGAATGAGACGTTTTAATCTGAAACGGTCATTCTTAAACGGCGCAGATCCACAGGTGGTCAGCTTCGTTTTCCAAGATGGCGTCTAGCGATGCAGAGCACCTTGTTCCTCGCGGTTAAAACCTTTATGGAATGGGAGTGGTGTGACAGATCGGTGAAAGTTAAGTCTAACCCTATTTCTGGCGCTTACCTACTCACTTGTTCCTTACCTACTCTTTTGTACCTTGTGGGGTTCAGGGAATGTGTTATGCTCCAGCCATTCCTTGACGCATTACGTTGGTGAGTGTGGCGAGAGCCGACGCTTACTTCGGTACTGAGTCGGTCACGTAATGCCTGTTTTTGTTATGCATAATGCAGACCTGTATACCATACACGGGGGCGTATTAGGTACACAATTTAGCTGGTGGGTGAACATACATGTGCACTTTTATACGTGGCATCACATGTTTCAGTTCTTGGACATCAGGCGTATGCCCACTTGAGCGCAGGGCCACTGGTGGCCACGCCTTGCTGCCTTTTGATAAGGTTCAAGATGACCTTTTTGTGGCTGTAATAGAAGAAAATCATAAACAGCAACAAAAAAAAAAATTGTCTTGCCACCACAGGTACTTACTTACTTACGCCTGTCCGGGTATAGGCCATCGATGAGAGACCTCCAGCAACTCCTGTCCTGTGCTTCTCCTTCGATTCTACTCCAGGTGGTTCCCAGTCTCTTGATGTCTGCTTGGAGGTCTCGAGCCACCACAGGTGCTGCTCACATTCATGCACGCGCTCGTTCCACAAATTACAATAACAGAGCTACAAAATGGACAATGATTTGGGACGGGTGGAGCCCATCGCCAAGGCAGCTAAGGGCCGGGGCCAGTGACCTCATCCCAACCCGAACCTCCCTGACGAAAACAGAGTGCTAAGACAGCCCTATGTCTCCTGAACACATTAGTATATGCTCTTTGGTTAAATTCCTACTTGACTAAGGCTTGTGCATAAGAATACAAATTACGGTCGAAAGGAGATTAATTGCCTATATAGGCAACATAAAACTACGATCAAAGCTGCACCTGGAGGCCCATCACTATAGTTCAGCGCCGGTGTTCAGCGGAGGGCACCGCTCCGACAAAGGTTACTGTGCCGGCCGCTTGCTTCAGGCCTATACTTGTCATGACATGCTTGAGTTTTGTTGTGCATGATGTGTTGTATGCTCACCTTAGCCTGGCGGACCTTCAGGCCGATACTTGTCATGACATGCTTGAGTTTTGTTGTGCATGATGTGTTGTATGCTCACTTTAGCCTGGCGGACCTTCAGGCTGATACTTGTCATGACATGCTTGAGTTTTGTTGTGCATGATGTGTTGCGAAGGTTAACCTTACCAGGGCAGGGTCCCTCGGGCCCACGCCCGCGTGCCTTCGGTTTTTATATGTTGCAGTGGCCTCTGGACAACCTGCACACAACATGGAGGATTCTAGTGACCGTCGGACTCGCACAAGGTCTGTCTACCATGTGCCGGATGTACCTCCGAACGTTGGTGTGACGTCTGCTCCACATGACCTGAATGGCGCTGGTCGCTACTTTGGAGCTTCTTTTGGCGAGATCGCCCAGCGTCTGTGACTGGTTCCAGACCTGCTGAAATACTGGCTGCTGTTCCCGGTACTACGAGCGCTCGAGTTCCGACGAGATGACTGAGAGATCACCATGCCGGACGCGTCAGTATAGTGTGCGGAGTGGGTAGATCGTTGTGACCGTTCCCAGGAGGGAATGCGCTGGGACAAAGCTCTGTGACAGGCAGAGAACCCATCTCACTACAGAGCTCGGTTCGGAGAGACGTGCATCGCGCCGTCCAATTGTCCGCTGCCGATCCCCGCTCGTCTCCACGGTAGCCCGCTGGCTCCTACGTGGAGTCACCTCACTGGCAGCGGACCCACCTCGATACAGAGCTCGGTTCGCAGAGACATTCTCGCACGCATGCATCGTCTCGGCACAAATGGAATCCGTTGGGCGCACAGTACGGAACCCACACACCGCTCAAGGTCAGCTGGGAAGCCGTCCAGGCGGCCGACGACGTAGCGCAGTTATCGCGCTCGGAGCGGGTATGCTGGCACCGCCCTCGCTCCCTGGAGGGGGCTCCACCAGGACAGCGCTGCTCGTCGGAAGACACACTGAGCCGGCTGCTAGTAGTTAGAGTCCTGTTGGTGACCAGCCGGCTAGGCAGAGGTTCCAGTCTCCGTTCCTTACTGCTCGAGTCCTTGACGATCTTGTGGAGAGATCGCCACGCCGGTCACAACGTTCCAGTACGCGGAGTGGGTTGATTGATGTGGTCGTCCCCAGGACGGAACGCACCAGGACCAAACCTTATGACAGTCAGAAAGCCCGCATCGACACGGAGCTCGGTGCGGAGGGACGTGCGCCAATCCGTCCTTGATCCAATTGCGATCCCCGCTCGTCTCCTAGAAAGCCCGCTGGCTCCTACGCGGAGTCTCCTCGCCGGCAGCGAGCCCACCTCGCCATAGAGCTCGGTTCGCGGAGACTTTCACGCACGCGTACCCTATCACGGCACGATTTGGAATCCTCTCGGCACTCAAGATCGGATCGACGCTCTCGCTCTACTGCTCGCGAGCAGGGATGGTCGACGTGGGCGTTCCCAGGAGGGAGCGCACCTGGATATAGCCTGCTGTCAGGCGGAGAACCCACCTCGATACAGAGCCCGATTGCGGAGACTTTCACGCACGCGTACTTTGTCGCGGCATGACTTGGAGCCCACTTTTCACGCAACATCGGATCTCCTCTCTCGCTCTCCTACACGCGAGGAGGGACCACTCCGCTCCATGGGATGCTTGTCCTCTACGGATCGGCATCATTGGAGTCACCCTTCCGACACTCTACCTCTACACTCCGCTCTCTCTCCACTGCGGGTGTGCTTAGGAGTTGCCGTTCTTCACGTCGCTCCAGGGATCCTGTCCCGTCTCGCTCGTCGGTCCCCTTCGCGTCCGGCTGCCTTTCGTCCCTTTCCTCTCCCCCTCACTCAGCCCTTTCCCCTTCTTCGTGCTCCATCCCAGGGCGCCTGGCTGCAGTCGCTCCACTTCTGGACGCTCGACCCCCCTCCGGTGGATCCTCGGGGAGGACGCTGTCATTACTTCGCCTAGCACAGACCTGTTTACCTACACTTGGGGTTAAAGTACACATATTTGGGTTACACTTACATGTACACGTTTCTACACAGTTATACACTAATATACACCTTTGGAGATCTGACTACTCACTGGCTTGTGACCTTTTACGCGTGAGATCCAAATTACACTTAGTAAGTTGGAAGGACTCTGACTTCACATGGGTGGTAAACAGGTCTACGAGCGCTTCGGCTTCTGTCTCCACTGGTGCCCTCTCGAATACAGCTCGGAGTTGACCGCGGCTGCCGCACTTCATGACAGGCGCTTCGACTACCCTGCGCTTCTTCTCTCGGTTCCCAGAGCTTCTTGCTTCGCCCTCCATGGAGTTGTCAGCTGTTGGCTTCCCTCGGCAGGACCGGTTCTCAGGAGGTCTCAGGAGTTTGCCTGCCCCTACCGGCTGTGGATCCGCTCTTGACTCTACTTTGGACTAGATGACCTCACTCGTCCGTAACACCCTACGCTGCGTGGGATCAGGGAGCTCCTTACCCTACCCTTCGTTCTCCAGTCGACGGCTCCTGGCCCCTGGCAGGTCATCTGGCCGCGGAAGGACCCCCTGTGCTGACGACTCGGCTGACCCAGGTTCTTGGGAGTTCCTGGACATCACTTCGGGGAGCAGACCGGAGGAGGCTTCTAGGACCTTGGCTTCGCTTACGCTGGTGCCAGATGGCGATAGGATGCGGTCCGCGCAGGTGGTCCTCGGCTCCGCCTCCAGATCTTGGACTGCGACTTCTTCCAGAGCTGCCGACCCTTGACTCCAGGTACCCGTGCACTCGGCCTCCACAACGTTCCTCGGTTCACCTGTGAAGGAGGAGTCACCGCTGATGGAGGAGTCTCCGCTCCTGGTTCGGCATTCCGTTGGACTCACCGGGGGTCCTCAACCTACCCATGGACACTGTGGAACCAAAGCGCAGCGCCGTCTCCCTGGTGCCTAACCTACTCAACTACCCCATTGGGCGCACAGGGGTACGCCGGAGTTTGGACAGGTGGTACTGCTGCGGCGGTGCTCGCGGTGGAAGGCCTAGCCACTGCTCGGAAGTCGGCTCTACTCTCCGTCGGTCGTCTCTCGGCCCGGCTGCTGTAGCTACGCCCCCTACTTCCGTGGTTCTTCTCGAGGTCCAGCCTAGCCTCCGGACCTCGCGGACAAGAGCGTGAATGGCTTGGATCTGACACGGACTAGGAGGTCTTCTTCTCGTGGGAGGTCTGAGCCAGCCTTTTCCCCGATGGAACCAGTTGCTACACTCGGAATGCACCAGGATACCTTCGGAGGATCGGCGCGCTGGCGAGACAGCTTAGTGGACCTGTTCGCCGCAAGGTAGGATCTCTGGCTTTCCCCGTGCCTTCGTGGAGTATAGCCCTCCTGGACGAGACGCCGACGCTCTGGCCTAGCCTGGGAAGGATCCTCTGCTCGTCCTGTTGGTCACCCCTTTCCCTGGTACCGGTCCTGAACCTCTTACCCCTCAGCTCGCCACGGACCCCCGCTACTGCTTCCCGCATTTTGTTGTTATTTTGTATTGTGTATAGATATTGGGGGCGAGGGGTTCGGACGTGTGCGAGTGTGAATGTGAGGTGTGAACACGTGGCTGTGTGAGAATAGTTGGTTATTGTTTTATTTAATAAATGTCATCGTCATTGTTCCTCTGGTGTTTGTGTTAGTGTGGGTTGGGTGTGTCTCAAGTAGCAGCACTCATAGTTCGCACCCCGGAAGCGGGGTCATGACAATAATAATAGGCGTCGCTTCAAAGCACTGTTGGCGGAATTTGCTGGACCGGCCGGCCAGATGGTGCATGGCCGCCATCTTGCCCTCCTCACATTAACAAATATTTCAGAAACACAATCTGTGTCTGCTGACAGTGGACAGGTTAAGTCACTTGTGCATGCAGCCACCAGTACAGAGTACCAGTGGCTGTACGTACAAGAGGGTAAACCCATTACATCCTGAGGCTGAATTTCTTTTTTTAAATTTGCTTGTCCTGAAAAGGCTACATTACAGATTAGGAGATAGATCAACAGTTTTAGCTCAAGGGTGGTGCCAGAATAGCTTGGCGCCTCAGGCGGCAAGCTATTCTGGCACCACACTTGAGCTATCAGTCAATTTTATTTCAAGCAATAGTGTATCAGGATGAAAAGGGTGAACAGAACTGCTGACAGATTTGGAGAGCAATGCAACAAAAATGGACACAGCTGCTATGTCTATTTTTGCTGTAATGTCAAGTTAGCCACAAAAATGCATTTTTCTTTAAAAGGTATTTTTTCGAAAAATACTTACCGATGACATGACCTTATGGGAGGTGTCTACTACTTACGCAATTCTAGCCTAAGAGCTCGTTGTGTTACCACACAACCCGGGAGGCACTCGGGGAACCCCGAGGGGGCCGAGAGTTATCTCCCGATACTCCCCATCCGGAACAGAGTACCCATAGTCCGTCAGGCAGGATACTTAGCTTACCAGCGGCAAGCGGGGCAGGTGGGAGGGTCGTCCGAGTCATGTCATCGGTAAGTATTTTTCGAAAAAATACCTTTTAAAGAAAAATGCATTTGTTTCTTCAAAAACATTACCGATGACATGACCTTATGGGAGAATGGCGAATAGGAGGAGGGTGCCGCGCTCTAGCACACCTAAGGCCCCAAGGGCCGTCCTCCCTACCGCGAACTCCCGACGACTCTAGGTAGGTGTAAGCGACGGCGCTGAAGCGCCAGGAGGGAGGAGTGCCCCCCCGAGAGGTCCCCCACCAGAGCCGAGTAGCCTCGCTAGGCTGACAGAACTCTGCGATCGAGAGCACCTGCCCGCCAGCCCTCTAGTAGCCACGATAAGGAGGACAGCCCAGTTCCTGACGACTGTGACGTTCGTGGCACTGCACGTAGCTGATTGGACGTAATTAGCCTCTAAGCTCCCTGAGGGAGGGATCCTGGACTTCGGATCGTATGACTGAGCGTAGTCAGGAAGATCGTCTGCCCTGTAGCTTCAGAGCTGCCGGGCACGGCCAAGAGGCGAGCGCATCCGCCCGTACGGCTATGTCGTCGTAGGTATACGTGAGGCAAGCTCTGGCTATCCTGCCTAGTCTCCTGGGGATAAGTCTACCAGCTGGGGTCAGCAGGGTCGGTAGGGGAGAGGTGATGGACGCCGTCCAAGAGCACAGTGCCTTGCCAACTTCATCGTAGAGGCGTCAAGTTGAGGGAAGCGGGCCATAGCGAAGCTTCGACTGCTGCCCATGCGAAGACTCCAGCGTTGAGGGTCTGTCGCAAACCGCCAAGGCGCAGGAGTAGGCGCTCCAGCAAGGCGGAACGGCGACCATCGCGGCTGCATGAGGACCTAGTAGAATATATAATTAAATATCCCTAATAAAATATAAACGAACAATATATAAATAAACTACTACCCTTACTAATAATATAAAAGAAAACAGACTGAAAGGCTTAAACCATACGCCACTAGACCCCGCCGGAAGTACAAGCGCTGACGCCAGTTAAGACCAACGCCTTTGCTTCCGCTGAGTCTCTATCACAGCACGTGGCTCCTTAAGTAATACAATAGTTCAAATAGCACAATATCAACTATATGAACCAAATACGCTTGCTTACTGACTCAAAGATCGAGAAAAATGAATACAATCCGTACGCTACTATATCTCCCCAGCGGGATCACAAACCACAAGTTTGAATTAAACTAACGCTCTAGCAAACTAGGCATTAACAGCAAAAGGTTCTTTTGACTAGCACGTCTCAGAATACACAAGGCTCCTTTAACTAACAACGTCAGTTTCAGAATAACCAATATCACATATGCAAATGGAGACTAAACAATATCGCATATGCAAATGGAAACTAAACAATATCACATATGCAAAGGGAGCAAATGTCCTTAGTATAACTGAAAGTTGAATAAATATATTTCACGTCACGGGACCTCCTCGCCGGAAGCACAACCGTTAAGCGCAGCTCAACTCGACGCTCTTGCTTCCGCGATAAGGTCTTCCGTAACACCGTTAAATAATACAAACTCAAAATGTTACTGTGACAGAGCTCCTCTCACAATACAGTCACTACGAGGAGATAAAATAAAGATCGCAATATATGACGTTCTTTACAAAATTATATGCGAACAAAACTTCGCTTAAACAAATTAGGAATATTTAAACGGGACGACCCGACCTGACTAAACGAGGCGCGCCGCGACACTCGCAACGGTACTCAGGTTCGGCGTCATAGCCCCACAAGGCGGAGTGACAACGTCAGCCTCCACTCTCAGTACACCACTGGGTTAGGATATGAACCAGTCGGAAATAGGATGCAAAAATACACAAATAAATACCTAACCAACGAAACAAGATAATCACGTCACCGCAACTTTAATTACTGTCTTTTGTATTCTCTTCACCTCTCTCCCACAACGGTAAACTCAACCAACATATTCCCTTCACCTCTCTCCCACAACGGTAAACTCAACCAACATATTCCCTTCACCTCTCTCCCACAACGGTAAACTCAACCAACATATTCCCTTCACCTCTCTCCCACAACGGTAAACTCAACCAACATATTCCCTTCACCTCTCTCCCACAACGATGAATTCAATCTGAACACATTCCCTTCAGTTCTCCCACAGCGAGAAACTTCAACAAAATACATATTTACAATTGCATCACGCTCCCCGCAACAATAAATTCAACCTCAGCAGAATACATATCTTCACGTCACCACCTGACTCGCTTCCGATATTTACACTAACCATATGCTAAATAGTGAAATGGCCCTATTTGCCTGTTCAGCGTTAAACATCCAATAACTCATCTGCCGCTAGATACTCTAGATACTACAAAATAGCCCTCTACTTTCTATTCTTCAAAGATCTGAATTGTTCCGCCGTTTCGAGGATTTCCTCGGTAATCTCGCCGATTTCCGCCAATTTTCCGCTCCTCAAACTATACTACTACTACTGTTTCCGTGTATAATTTCTTGTGCCTTTTTAATTTCCGCTTTTTTTTTCAAAGTCAATTCAGACCTTTGATTCTTTTATTCTACACCTGCCCCCAACACGCTAGCCAAAATAATAATACAAAACAA
This sequence comes from Semisulcospira habei, assembly GCA_036245525.1. Lineage (NCBI taxonomy): Eukaryota > Metazoa > Mollusca > Gastropoda > Semisulcospiridae > Semisulcospira > Semisulcospira habei. Next base: position 87,721,960 of record BTPG01000002.1, read on the forward strand.
GCAGACACAAACAAACCTCCCCGAGCAAATGGCCACTAGAGAACTGTTGCGTGTACTCGCTGTCATCCGTGAAGACGCCCCGGCTAAGACGCAGACAAACAAGACGAGACAAGCCAGGGGTAAAGTCGTCGCAGCTCTTTTCTCTCCTTCCTCGGAGACTTGCTGGTAAAGCGACTGACTCGTTCGCTGGTGTAAATGCGACTGACTAGTAATTTGGAAAACCTTAGGTTGGCGAAAAACACTCACTACATCACGTGATGAAAATTCACATGAAACAGTGGCGTTCAGACTGGGCGGTCAGGTGTGGTACGCCAACATCCAAACTGTCGCACGGCAGCAAATACTCGTGTTCAGGCCAAATACTACACACCTACGCTATCGTTACCCAGTGACTAACTGAATCCTGTCGCCCCTCTAAACTTACTCCCCTACAAAATTAGACCAAAAAAATCCGTTTCGTGACAATTATTATTTTCCAGACAGTGTTGTGCTATCAAGTTCTGAGGAAACGATGTACTTTTTTCGACAAATTTATGTCATAGTTGTGTGTACCGACTAGAACATCGTCTTAATCTTGTACAATAGTCAGAATTTGGACATGTTTCGTGCCAGCCTATGTATTCAAAGAAGAGCGTGCAGATGATCTGTGGAACTACTAAACATGTGTTATTCTGGGCGCCATCCTACATTATTCACAGACTAATGCACTGCCAGATTTTCTTCATTCTGACTGACCCCACAGAAGAGCGTGGAAGCACACAGAGAAGCATTTACCAGCGAGCTTTACTACCACCACAGCGGCCGTGTTTATGCAGCATGTACTGCCTAGCCCGCCAACCTTCGCTGTTGACAGATATTTCCCAACAAGTGGCATGTGGGGGTGCTGGTTTTATTTCACTAGAATGACTCATGGCTGTTACCATAATGACATTGATATGTCAAAAACAGTGTTGACGAACTTTGTCGGAGCGGTGCCCTCTAAACACTGGGTTGTACTATAGTGACGGGCCCCCAGGTGCAGCTCTGAGCCTTGTTTTATGTTACCTAGACCGGAGATCATTTCCCTATCGACGGTATTTTGTTTCTGTTGTTAACTTGTATTTTCATGTACTAGCTTTAGTCAAGTAGGAAGTTATATTGCCTAGGATCAAGCATCTCAATACAGTCAGAAAACTGTCTGCAACAGATACTGCTGACAGTATATGTATGGGTCCATTGTGTACTAACTTAGAGCTTTATGATGTAAATACAGTGCCAAATGTCAAAATTCATCGTTTGGAGGTGTGTTGTTTTTGTACCCGAGAGTGCAGATTATCGTCTGTTTGGCCTCGTTTTGAATATGTGCATATTTACTAGCCTACGTAACAAGGCAGAACCCGGTCAATACTGTAGGTCACGAGGTCATCGGTGTCAGTGCAATGATGTTTCCGGCATACCTTTGACATAATTTTCCACAAGAATGTAGAATAAACCTTCCATACACGCTATGCTGTCAAATCACAGTGCGGGTTCCGCTCGACCTGCTAGTACTTGATAGTATTGACTAGTAACCATCGTGCTGGCATCGTCAGTGTACGGCCGGGGGCGTGGCTTGTTCGACTCAATCTCCGCGCAAAGCCACTGAGCCAGCGTCCATGGTGCTTAGTTTGACCTTTGGTCCTTTATCCCTTGGAAACATGAAACAGAACATTGGTATTTATACCCATTTTCTGCACTGCAATTTCACATCTCACACATCAAAGTCTACGTAACTGAAAGCATCACTGGAAACAACAAATGCACCATTGCAGCAAAAATAATAATAATAATAATTACAGTATTTATAATGCGCTTATCTTATAATAATTATAACTCTAAGCGCGCACTCACAACTCACACACGCATGCGCACGCTTTAGACAATGACTCATGTACCACAAATAGTGAAAATACATTACGACGGTCAGCTTGGGATGGGGAGTGTGGTGATGTAGTGCTAGAACTGTTGAAAGAGGTGAGTTTTGAGGGCAGACTGGAAGAAGGAGAGAGAGTGTTTCTGACGGAGAGAGAGTGGGAGAGTGTTCCAGGTGGTTGGACCGAATACTGAGAAGGAGTGGGGGCCGAAAGTGCTGAGTTTAGTGCGGGGGATGAGGAGACGGAGAGAGGTGGAGCGGAGGGATCGGGAAGGAGTGTAGGGGTGAAGTAAGTTGGAGAGATAGGTATGAGCGTAGTTGTTCATGGATTTGTAGCAGAGAGACAGGATCTTGTATTGGATGCGTTGGGGGATGGGGAGCCAGTGAAGGAGCTTGAGCAGGGGAGTGATGTGGTCGGATTTTTTCTTTCTGAGGACGAGGCGGGCAGCATTGTTCTGGACGCGCTGGAGAGTGAGAGTGGTGGAGTGAGGAAGGCCGGAAAGGAGAGAGTTGCAGTAGTCGATGCAAGATAAGATGAGAGAGACAGCGAGTTTGGTGGCAGCTTCGGTAGTGAGGTATTTTCTGATCTGACTGATGTGGCGGAGGTGGGAATAACATGCCTGGGACGTGGCGTAGACGAAGCTGGTCATGGAAAGAGAGGAATCGAGGATAACGCCAAGGTTCTTGACCGAGTCAGAGAGGGAGATGGGGGTGCTGTCGAGTTGAAGGTGCAGAGAGGGAGGGAGCTGGGAAAGTTTCTGGCGAGTGCCTACCAGCATGGCTTCCGTTTTGTCGTCGTTCAGTTTGAGCTTGTTTGCTGTCATCCAGTTTTTCACGTCTTCATAACAGTCAGCCGTGCGAGTCAGTAGTGTCTGAGTGTTGTCGAGTTTGTCTTTGTCTATAGTTGTGAGTCGTCAGCGTAGAGGTGGTGGTGTATGTGGTGAGACTGGATGATGTTGGACAGGGGAGAGGTGTAGAGTGTGAAAAGGACCGGGCCCAGGACGGACCCCTGTGGAACGCCGCAGGAGAGCCTGGCTGGGTTGGAGGAGACGCCGTCGATGGTGATGGACTGCTGTCTGTCGGAGAGGTAGGAGAGAAACCAGGAGTGGGCAGAGTCAGTGATGCCAAAGGAGTGGTGAAGGCGGTGGAGGAGGATAGGTTGGTCTATGGTGTCGAAGGCGGCAGAGAGATCGAGTAGCATAAGAAGGGAGATGTTGCCCAAGTCAGTGGAGAGAAGCAGGTCGTTTAGGATATGTAGAAGGGCTGTGTCAGTGCTGTGATGTTTGCGATAGGCAGACTGGAAGGGACTGAGGAGGTTGTTGTCGGCGAGGTGGAGGTTGAGTTGGTTGAAGACAACCTTCTCAAGAAGCTTGGACAGGAAAGAGAGATTGGAGACTGGGCAGTAGTAGTTGAGTTCGTTTGGGTCGAGGTTGTGTTTTTTGAGGAGAGGACGGACGATGGCAGCAGAAACACTTCCTCTGTGAATCGAGTGAATGAGAGCCCAGCCCGCACAGACAAAAATGTGTCACGACCAGTGATGTGCCGCAATTTTGACAGACACCGTAGTTTTCAGATCCTTGCAGCATAAAATCTGATAACTAGCTCGTAACTGTATGATAACTATAAAACAGGTTTAAAATCTTGCGAAATCAGTAAGAGATAAATTCTACTGAAGATCATAAGTCTGAAAATCACTAGCGCTCGCGGAACTATAGGAAGATCGACAAAGACTGTAGATTACTTACTGATTCACATAGCAGGAAAGTGACAAATTTCGGATGGGCGGTCAAGCCAAGTTCTATATACCACTGTCAAATGTCAGGTCTACTTAGGGATATTTTGTCTCTCTTCCTCCTCTCTTCAATTCCGAGTCTGTCATTGTAGGCCGGCGCGAGTCGACTGATACTTTCTTTTTTTTCTTCGCTGGTTCATCCGTCATTTTGTCTCTGATTGGTTATAATTATGCAGATGACCTAAGGTCGTATAGAATAGTTATGATGTCAGCTACCGTCGCCTATCATAAGCAATCTTTTGATGGTGTCCAGTCACAAGATTCCGGTGGCCTCTTTTCGCTTTGAACGAACGAAAAAAAAGCCTTTGGTGGGACAGTAGGGTGGTCACTGTCTAAGTGGCTATGTATACTGAATCCCAGTAAAAGCTTTTTGCGAACTGAAGCATTAAAAATGGTCAGGCGTGCGCCTTTTACAAAAGAGCATACACTAGTGTGTTCAGGAGACAGGGATGTCTTAGCATTCTGTTTTTGTCAGGGAGGTTCAGGTCAGGATGAGGCCACTGGCGCCGGTCATTAGATTCCTTTTCAATGGCCTTCACCCGACCAGAGCCATTGTCCATTTTGTAGCTCTGTTCTTGTAATTTGTGGAAAGAGTGAATGTGAGCAGCACCTGCGGCGGCAAGACAATTTTTGCTGTGTATGATTATTTTCTACCACAGCAACAATGAAGTCGTCTTGAATCTTAATTCAGTGCCCAAAAGCCCCAGCCACCCTAGGAACGTGGATGTACTGTGATGTCAGCAAGAGGCATGGATCCTCATAAGCCCCCACAGTTGTGTGGGCTGTCTCTTGCAGTTGGGATCGTGTTCGCTTTTTCTGCAGTTAAGGGGTAACCCGTTCAGTGCCATCTGACGCAGACTGCGTTCTGCAATCTTCGTTAATTCGAGACGAAGAACCATTATGGTGTACCAGAACATAATTCAAACTGGTGTCAGCAAGAGGCATAGATCCTCATGAGCCCCCGCAACTACGGGGGCTCATGAGGATCTATGCCTCTTGCAGTTGGGTAGTGTTCACATTTTCTCAGCACTAAAACTAAAGGGTTAACCCCTATCATACTGAGGCTAAAAGCTTCAAATGTGTACACTGCCATATGCAAGCTACATTATAGTACTTACAGATACGGATACAGACCAATGGCTTTAGTTCAAGGGTGGTGCCAGAATAGCTTGGCACCTAGAGGTGCCAAGCTATTCTGGCACTACCCTTGAACTATTTTAGTCAAACTTATTTCACACACTGGTGTACTCCGAATGATAAGGGTTAATATGAAGGATGTTTCTTTCGTGGTTATTTTGTTGTATTTTACATACTCTCTCACTCTGTTGGTCTAGGTTTGTTATGGTTCTTTACATGGCGTTAATTTTGATGAGCATACAACAGTGTGTGTTTGTGATTGTCAGGTTTTCGCTTCACATCTGTGCGGGGCGACAAGGTGGACATCCTGTACAACAACATCAAGCATGCCTTCTTCCAGCCGTGCGATGGCGAAATGATCATTCTTCTCCACTTCAATCTCAGGGTTAGTTGATTCATCCTTTTGTGTGCAGCCATAGAAACTGTAAGCAGTGCCATGACTGTACTCAAACCAAGGGGAATCACAGCGCTGGACAGTGCCATGGGCTGCACTAGGGGGGTAAAGAGCAACTTGTCATGTTTTTTTAGAAATTTCAGCTGTAGATTTGTAAACTGGAATAAGATTTGGCTGTGGTGCTGGTGGGTAATTTGATACACTATATTGTGTTGCGTTTGTATCGACACACTATATTGTGTTGCGTTTGTATCGACACACTATATTGTGTTGCATTTGTATCGACACACTATATTGTGTTGCGTTTGTATCGACACACTATATTGTGTTGCATTTGTATCGACACACTGTATTGTGTTGCATTTGTATCGATACGTGTTGCTTTTGCGTCATTTGAAGTTGAAGCTACAATGGCAGTGCTACAGCCTTCAGTTCTCCCTTTTCTCAAGAACGCTGCCCATTCTTTTGCTTAACTCATTCTACCCCAGACACACCATAGCAAGATATGGATCGACCATGATAGTTCAAGGGTGATGCCGGAATAGCTTGGCACCTCTGGGCGCCAAGCTATTCTGGCATCACCCTTGAACTATGATGATCGATCTGTGTCCTGCACTGCAATGCAGTCTTCAGAGGACAACGGCAAAATTTGGAGATTTCGGTCGTGGGGTACAAGGAGTTCACGTTTTCTTACTGTTGTTAAGTCATTTTGCCCCATGGCCGCGTTTCCCAAATTTGTAGGGGTGTTACCTAAACACTGTGGACCTGTTGCAGGAGGTGGATTGACCATAATTCAGCAGATGGATTGACCATGATAATTCAGCAGATGGATTGACCATGATAATTCAAGGGTAGTGCCAGATTCAATGATAAATCAGCAGATGGATTGACCATGATAATTCAAGGGTAGTGCCAGATTAGCTTGGTGCCTGAAGGGTAGTGCCAGATTAGCTTGGTGCCTTCAGGCACCAAGCTAATCTGGCACTACCCTTGAATTATCCTGGTCAGTCCATCGCCCGCTGTAGGGCAGAGTGGGGCTGAGTGGGATACCTTCCTTTTGTGTGTATTTGTAAATTACTTCGATTATGACAGTCTTCTCATATAACTAACAAATTTGCGTCCCCCTGTGTTTTATGATACTGAGAGTTGACTGTATGTTTCAGAATGCTATCCTGTTTGGGAAGAAGAAACACATAGACGTGCAGTTCTACACGGAGGTTGGAGAGATCACTACTGACCTGGGCAAGCATCAACACATGCACGACCGCGACGACCTGCACGCTGAACAGGTATCGTCACGCTTCACTAAACAATGTGAGGAATGTATGCAAACGTAAGACATGCATCCCTCCTCGCGCGTTCAAAGTCCTGACCTTGTGGTGTAGGGTGAATATGAAATGAATACTCATCTCTTCTATGTGCCAAGAATCTTGCGAACCTTAAGGGCTTTGCCACTCTTGTTTTTGTTTAGGTCTGTGACATACTGTGCATTGCGGGTGTGAGCGCGTCTGTCCTTTTAACTCAGTTCAACGGCCGTATTTCCCAAATTTTGGAGGCGTCATCTAATGACTGTGCACCAGTTGCAGGAGATGGATCGACCATGATAATTCAAGGGCAGTGCCAGATTAGCTTGGCGCCGACAGGCGCCAAGCTAATCTGGCACTACCCTTGAATTATCATGGTCGATCCATCTCCTGCTGTAGTGCGTCAGGGCTGAATGGGTTAAATCATTGTGTAGGTCACTCGAATAAAATAGAAACGGCAGTACATTATGCCTCTTGTATGTAGCAGGCATCAGAACTGTCCGATTTTCGGCGATTTTCAGATTTTCCTGGCCCCTGTTTAATAACACTTTTGACTTGGAAATGGCTTTAAATAACTCTACAATTCTTCAAAATCGCCGTTTTCAGATTTTTTTGGGGTGAACAGTTCTGATGCCTGATGTAGATGTGATGGGCTAGCTGAGTGACTGTTCTTAGAACTTGTTCATTTTTCCATCTACTATACCAGAGAGCAATACTATTAGGAGACTGTCTCACTACCCTGCCACTTTTAGCCATGAGCTACTGGGGAAAGTGAACGAGCAGAGCTGCTTCCCTTGTTCTCCTAAGGATTACCTGGCTATATCTGGTCCCCAAAATGCCAAGTCAGTTTCTGTTTTGCTACAGTTAGTTTTCAGGATCTCACCATATGCAGCATGCATCAGAAACTGGTCTGCATTCAAATTGTGTTACTCGCCAAGAGGCATAGATTCCCATGAGCCCCTGCAATTACACGGGCTCATGAGAATCTATGGCTCTTGCATGTGGGATCGGTTAGCTGAGGGACTGACTTATAACTGACATTTATTTAACTAGTAGTCGTTCATTTTCAGGAACTAAAAAAAATGATCTATTTTTTCCGCAGGCTGAGCGCGAGCTGCGACAGAAATTGAAGTCTGCGTTCAAGACTTTTTGCGAGAAAGTGGAGGCCATCACCAAGCAGGAAGTGGAGTTTGACATGCCATTCCGTGAGCTGGGTTTCCATGGTGCCCCATTCCGCTCCACTGTGCTTTTGCAGCCAACCAGCGGCTGCCTCGTGAACCTCAGTGAATGGGTATGTGGCAGAGAATATGCACATCAACACATGCACTCAATCACGATCATTGCTGGGGAGGGGGGGGTTGGATAATATTTCCACTGTAATGTACCACTCTAAAATATCACCTAGCACAAACCAAAATCTTCGTGAAATACAATCTGAAATCATCATCATGGAATACAGTCTGGTTTAAGTCTGCAAATTCGAATCAATAGGTGTTGTCAAGTCTCTAAAGGCTAAACTACTTTTGGGGGTCTGAAAATCGAATCAAGCGAGGGAGTTGGGCATCTCATAAAAACTGTGCATCGTGTACATGCAGCGAAAGTCCTGGCTCAAGTACTGTTTGGCTTATACTCTTCTTTTTTTTTCAGCCGCCATTTGTGGTGTCTCTCGAAGACGTGGAGATCGTTCACTTTGAGCGAGTGCAGTTCCAGCTGAAGAACTTTGATATGGTCTTCATCTTCAAGGACTATCATCGCAAGGTGGCCATGATCAACTCTGTGCCCATGACCATGCTGGACCACGTTAAGGAGTGGCTGAAGTAGGTTTCTGTTGTCTTGTGGCATCTCAATATGCAAAAGGTCTTCAGGTTGACTTCGACCATTGTTGGCCTGTTCTCAGGCTAGCTGCGGCCAGTGTCAGCCTGATGACCTTTTGTTTACTGATGTGCTGTTCACATACATCTGTGTGTTGAGGTGTGTGTGTTATGGGGGATTCCTGGTGCAGAAGTTTTATTCATAAATATTTATTTAACTCATTTAGCCCTGGGATGGATGCAGGAGATGGATTGATCATGGTAATTCAATAGTAGTGCCAGATAATAATAATAATAATTACCGTATTTATAATGCGCTTATCTTATAATAATTATAACTCTAAGCGCGCACTCGCACACGCATGCGCACGCTTTAGACAATGACTCACGTACCACAAATAGTGAAAAAACATTACGACGGTCAGCTTGGAGTGGGGAGTGTGGTGATATAGTGCTAGAACTGTTGAAAGAGGTGAGTTTTGAGGGCGGACTGGAAAGAGGAGAGAGTTTTTCTGACGGAGAGAGAGTGGGAGAGTGTTCCAGGTGGATGGACCATATACTGAGGGGCCGAAAGTGCTGAGTTTGGTGCGGGGGATGAGGAGGCGGAGAGGGTCGGAGGCGGAGCGGAGGGAGCGGGAAGGAGTGTAGGGGTGAAAGGGACCGGGCCCAGGACGGACCCCTGTGGAATGCCGCAGGAGAGCCTGACTGGGTTGGAGGAGACGCCGTCGATGGTGACGGACTGCTGTCTGTCGGAGAGGTAGGAGACAACCAGGAGTGAGCAGAGTCAGTGATGCCAAAAGAGTGGTGAAGGTGGTGGAGGAGGATAGAATGGTCTATGGTGTCGAAGGCGGCAGAGAGATAGAGAAGCATCGGGAGATGTTGCCCGAGTCAGTGGAGAGAAGCAGGTCGTTTAGGATATGTAGAAGGGCTGTTTCAGTGCTGTGATGTTTGCGATAAGCAGACTGGAAGGGACTGAGGAGGTTGTTGTTGGCGAGGTGGAGGTTGAGTTGGTTGAGGACAACCTTCTCAAGAAGCTTGGACAGGAAAGAGAGATTGGAGACTGGGCAGTAGTTCTTGAGTTCGTTTGGGTCGAGGTTGTGTTTTTTGAGGAGAGGACGGACGATGGCGGACTTGAAGATATCGGGGACGGAGCCATTCTCTAGAGATGTGTTGATGATGTTGGTAATGAAGGGCAAAAGTTTTGGGAGGCCGTCCTGGTAGAGAGAAGCTGGGAGGGGTCTAGTTTGCAGGTTTTGAAAGGCATGGACTCTATGGAGGACTTCATCCTGAGAGACGGGGCGGAAGGACGAGAGGGGAGTGCCGGAAAAGGGGGGGTCAGGAAGGCAAGGCGGAGAAGGCAGAGTGTCAAGTGTGTTGCGCAGAGTTCAGATTTTGTCGGAGAAATAGGAGGAAAAAGCTGGCGGAAGTTCTTCTTTGCTGTGTGTGTTGGGAAGAGGAGAGTCTTTAGAAGTGCCTAGGAGTGTGTTCATGGTAGCGTAGAGGGTTTTGGAAGAAGTAGATTCCAGGATTTTGTTTTGAAGGTGTTTACGTTTGGAGTCGGAGATCATTCTGCAGACTTTGGATCTGGTGGTTTGGAAGATCTCTCTGTGAACAGTGAGGTCAGATGAGCGCCAGCGGCGTTAAGCTTGTCGACGCTCGCGCTTGGCCTCAGCTATGTCGTCAGTGAGCTGGGGGGAGGGGAGTCGGTTGGGTATGGAGCAGGTGGTGACAGGGGCATGGTTTTCTAGAAGTTTTCGAAGGGAGGAATCGAAATGGGATGCAAGATCGGGAGAGGGGGCGGGGTCCAAGAGAAGGTCGACAGCTTCGTCGAAGAAGTTCTCTCGGTTGACAGATTTTAGTTTGCGACGAGAGACAAAGAGCTTGGGATTTTTTGGGGGAGGTAGGTTGAGGGCGACAAGAATAGCGAGGTGGTCGGAGGGAAGCACAGAAGAGGTGTCATAGTCGAGGAAGAGTTGATCGGAGGTACGGGTGATGATCCAGTCGAGGGTGTGGCCGAGTCGGTGGGTGGGTTTAGTGATGTGTTGTGTAAGATTGTGGTTTGAAAGTGACGTGCAAAGGCGTTTTGTGTCAGGGTGGTCAGGTTTGTCGAAGTGGAAGTTAAAGTCGCCAAGAAGGATGTGTTTTCCGGGTCGTGTGCTGTAGTGGTCGAGGAGGAGATCAAACTCGGTGAGGAACATGGAGTTTGTGAGTTTGTTTTGAGAGCTTGGAGGGGGGTGATAGATACATGAGAAGATGAGGGACTGGCCAGGGAGTGTTGCTACGGCCTCCACAGATTCAAAGGAGGGATGAGCAAAAGGGAGAGACTGAGAGAAGGAGAGGTGAGCAGAAAGACAGTCCCTGTAGATGATGGCAATGCCACCCCCTGTGGAAGCACGCGGGAGGGAGGCCAGGCGGTAGCCACTCGGAGTGACGCTGGCGATGATGGGTTCATCGCCAGCTGAGCGGAGCCACGTTTCGGTGATCACGACAACATCTAGGTCATTGTCTAGAATGAAATCTGAAATCACGTCGGCTTTGCCATCTTTGCAGACAGACTGTGCATTGAACAGACACAGTTTTAGGTTGGATGAGCCAGAAGAGGAAGAGGGAGAAGAAACGGACGAAGAAGAGGACAAAGGAAGAGGAGGGTGGGGAGGGGGGAAAGAGGATGGGGGGGGGGGAGAGGGGGGAGAAGGAAAAGATGGGGAAGGAGAACCGGGCAAGAAAGAGGATGCGAGAGGAGGGGGTGAGGAGGAGGAGGAAGGGGAGTAGGAAAAGCTGAGGTAGAGAGAGGGGGAGGGCGAAGGGGAGGAGAAAGGGGGGAGAGGGGACGAGGAGGAAAAAGCAGGCAAAGGAGGAGGGGGTGAGGAGAGGAGGGCGGGGGAGGGGGCGGCCGAGGAGAGTTGTTACGTGGTGGAATTTTAGTCGAAGTATGATAAACACACCAGACACACACACGTAGAGTTCTTTAAAATAAACCTCGTTCAGCTGCAATCCGTCACATGTGTTTAAGGATGTAGACAATACTGGAGTAACAGTTCCAACAATATTTAATTCAGCGATGCGATATCCACACAGTGCAATTCCAAATGCACAAAATACTGATACAAAGTCTCTTCTGCAATGTCCACACTGCGACACAAAGTTTCTCATACACAGCGTCTCTCCCAGTAAACTACGTGTCTCTGCAACTGACAAAGCAAGACAATGTACGCACGGGCTTTCCCAGCGCCCTCCTTATATATACTACAAAAATCTAGAAACGTCTACGGAAAACATACAACTCAACTAATCAGAACGAAACACGCAGCCGAAGCTCATTAACATAAACTTTCCAGAAAAAATATAACAGGCTACAAAAACTCGGCTGCTTACTTCAGCTCTAAATTCTAGCGTATAATTAAGTCACATAAAAGTATGGTATCCCTATCACCTGGCAGCTCTAGAAAGTACGAGAACATTCCCAAAACAAAATAAAGGCTGCTCAATATACGCGCACAGGAAAACAAAAAGTAGCGAAAATGTTGCGATGCCAACTAACCGACGTGACACGATGTCACTAGACAGTGCCACCTTTCCAGAATGCACCGGACTAAACACAACAAAACGAAATCGGCTCTACTCACGAACAAAAGAAAATCTTACTAAAAAGGCACGTGAAACGTAACCGTGATAGCTCAAATAAACAACGGATCGTTACCTACGAATAACACACGCACGCTCTCACAAGATAACACAACAACAATCGTAACAAGAGCTGGGAGCGGTAGATGAGCAAGAGAGGAAAAGAAATGGGAGAAGAAGGAAGGGAGGTGGAGAAATCGAGGAGGCGGAAGGGCATAGGAAAAGGGGAAGAAGTGTGTGGTTGTGTTTGTGGTGGTGAGTCCCACCTTTTGCTAATTCTGCCCCTGTTGCCTCTTTCGCGATCTGATGCCGCGTAAGGCATCTGCAACACTGTCAGCGGCAGCGGCTGCGCAGTAGGTGGCGTGGCGACGTATAGATAGCAGTTGTTGGCGTGTGTATTTGATGAGCATGATTGTTTGTGAGGACAAAAAAGAGGAAGACGAGAAGAGGGTTCAGTAAGGTGTGTGTGTGTGTGAGTAAGTTTGTGTGTGTGTGTGTGCTGGTGTGTGTGTGAGCGGTGTGGTAGGGGAGCGATCTGATTTTCGGTCGGTCAGCGGCGAGATCGGGCAATGGCGCCGAAAGTGGGAAGGGAGAGATGTCGACGGGAGAGCACACGTAAACCTATAGAAGGGTAGGAACACGAACGTGTTTACAACAACCAAGCAGCAGATGCAACCACGGGTGGCAAACAGACTCGCACAGTAAACACTTCACACACTAGCACGCAGCACATGAAAACAGGGCGGCAGAAAGGCCCGGCGAACCCACGCTGCGGAGAAAGCAAAATGGCTACGTGAACAAAATTAAAATGACAGACACAATTCAATACGATACCACTCAAACAGCAACCAGATCCGATGAAACACAAGCATAATCCTCATCATCGCACTCTTATACGATACTCGGCAGACTTTCAGCACACGAAACACAGTACATCCAACGAAAAACCACTAAAACACTGGGAGCGAAAAAACACGTGGTAGGTCGCACAAACAAGATCTGCCACTACCCTTGAATTATCATGATCAATCCATCTCCTACAGCTGTTACTTGTTAGACGACCTCCAAAAGTTTGGAAATGCGACCATGGAGTTGAGAGGGTTGATATTAGTGCAGAAGTTTTATTCATAAATATTTGTTTTAAGATTAGTGTTGACAAAAGTCGGTGCCTGCATGTGAAATATGTCGCACAAAAGTATCTTACATCGTTATGGTCTATTTGTGCTTTGTGATCGTTAAACACGTGTTGAGGTCAGTGTTAAGTGAAACAGCTCTGAAGTGCTATTACTTTTGCCATCTTCACATTAATGTTAGTGCTACTTGATCCCTTGTTTCAGTTCCTGTGACATCCGCTACACAGAGGGTGTTCAGAGTTTGAACTGGGCCAAGATCATGAAAACCATCACTGACGATCCAGAGGGTTTCTTTGACAATGGAGGCTGGACTTTCCTTGAACCAGAGAGCGAGGTGAGTGGTTTTGATAAGACTGCCAATGTGCAAGGTCACTTTAACGCAATCAGCCCCGAGTCCCTACAGCAGGAGATTGATTGACCATGGTAATTCAAGGGTAGTGCCAGATTAGCTTGGTGCCTGAATGTGCCAAGCTAATCTGGCTCTACTCTTGAATAATGGTCAATCCAGCAACTGGTACATAGTCATTAGGCAACACTTCCCAAATTTGAGAAATGGGACCTTGGTGCTAAAAGGGTTAACGCGCTCAGTCTAGAAGCTCAAGTGGGATGGTTTGACCATGACACAGGTCAGCCTCAATATATCACGCATTAGTTTACTGCAATCTAGGATACATCAGGGAAACGGAACTTGGACCAACCAGGGAAAGGAATTGGACCAACTGGAGAAGCAAGTGCGTGCGATCTTTTTAGAGACTGTCAGACCATTTCACTTTGAAGTGACAGTAACAACCATTAGCCCTTTGGCAGTCGGTAGCATGATTTCAGCAGGAATCACAGTGACAAAAAGCGCTGCCAACAGCCAAAGGTTGAGGGTGAGTTTGTGGTCTATCTGCCATTGCCTTCCAACTGCAAAAAGCAGACTCACCAGTGCCCCCCTCCCCCCGGCTACACACACACTTACCCCCCCCCCCCCCCCACCCCTGTCTTTCTCATGCCAGCATGGCTTGGCACATTGTCACATTTGCCCCAGGACCGAAATCCCCAAATTTTAAAGTTGCCCTCTGAAGGACTGTATTACAATTCTAGCGACAGATCGAGCATGATAGTTCAAGGGTGGTGCCAGAATAGCTTGGCGCCTATGGGCGCCAAGCTATTCTGGCACCACCCTTGAACTGTCATGCTTGATCCACGTCTTGCTGTGGTGTGTCGGGACTGAATGAGTCGATATCCTCATGGACTTTTGAATGATGTTTGGCTGTTTGTTGTCAGGGTGAAGACGAGGATGATGAAGATGAGGAGGAAGACGACTACAAGCCGACAGATGAGGAGTCTGGGTCAGAAGAAAGTAGCGAGGAGGACAGCGAGGGATCCAACTGGGAGGATGAAGAGGATACTGGCGGTTAGTGGCAGGCTTTTTTTAACCCTTTCGCCGCCGATCTCGCCGATTGGCGAGTACGTGGCTCGCCGCCGATCTCGCCTTTTGGCGAGTAACACAGTTGAGTTCACTGCACTTGATCGTGACTCTAATGTATGAGGTAGGTTTGGTCAATAATAGTGCATCATGGGACAGGGGAATCCCCTCTTACATTCCAGCGCTAACTTTGAGTGCTTTTGAGAGTTTTGAGCGAAGAAATAGCGAGTTTTTCTGACTTTTTTGGAGAGGTGCTTTTTCGTGATAGCTAAAACTTCGAAAGGCCAAAGTGAGCTGCACAAGAGACTATCTACAGAGGAAGTTTTGCGTCGTTTGAACCTCATACGATCGCAAACTGATGTTGATTCGAACGAGGAGCATCCATGTGGCAATGAAGTTGACAAAGAGCTTTTTGGAAATTTACAAGATAGCTCTGATAACGATCCGAGTACGAGCACTCTCGCGAGCAGATTTCGTGTAGAAGAGTGTTGTGTATTCTTCATGGACTATGCTTGTGAGTTGGTGTGTTATGGATTATCTGTAGAGCTATGAACAACCAACTATGCTTCAGTTGTGAGTTGAACATTTTCTCAATATATTTCTTGACATGTTATCATGTGTTTGTTACTTTGTTAGTGACTGCCATGTGTGTAAACTGTCTGTTGTGTGTGTTGAGAACACAGATTTTGTCGATTCTTCTTGCATCAGGCCAGATATAAAACTTTTGAGTGAGTCACATGAAAGACAAAAAGGTGTCGGTGTACAAATTTGTTTTCTCAAATCCATTTTTCTTTAAAATGAAGTAATTCGGTTCAGTGGTTCAAGAGTTATAGCCTTTTAAAGATAAGAGGTGTTGCGCCACAGCGGTCTGGCAAAACAGCTGCGGCGCTGGGAAATGCAACATTTTAACACCTGTGGCGGCGAAAGGGTTTAAAAAAAAATAGGTATGTTAACCCTTTCGCTGCCGAGTAAAAGTTACTCGACCCAGCTGCAAGAAGTATAGATCCCCTCATGAGCCCCCGTGACTGCGGGGGCTCATGAGGATCTATGCCTCTTGCTGAGAACAGTTTGTATCCATGCTTCTTTGATCGTTGTGGCTTTTAATTGTTGAATAAACAAAGACTTCAGAAACAAAATGTATGTACAGTGGCAGGGAAGGGGTTAATCCCCTGGAGCATGCAAAGTCACAAGCATGTCAGAATTTGTTGGTCGGAGTCATGTTGACAGAAAGCATCTTCTGTAGCTTATACTGTTACAATGGTGCAGCATGCAAAGTCTGAAGAACATCTCAAGTGTTTGGTCTCATTTTTGCAGCCGTGTTTGTGATATTATGTTTGTATGCTTTTTATGGCCAGTAGGCAAAGAAAGATATCTGTTTGTGGACATCAATTTCTTGACACTTGTGCTACAGATAGCCTCAGTATATCGTGGTACAGAGGAGCCATAAAGTCAGACCATGTTATTGTCAGTGACGTTATTGTAGTACTGAATTAACATGGATTGTGAAAGGGGAAAAAACACTTGGGAAGCAAAAGGTCCTTGGGCCAACGTCTGACGGCTGTGAGTGGGCCAGCTAAGGCTGGCATCAGCTTGACGACTTTTGCTCACCGGGCATCCCCATTTTTTGAGCCATAGACCTTTCTGCGTTATATGAAATATGGCAATATGTTGAAGCTGTTCACACTGTTGGCGAGGTTTCCTTTAATCTTTACACGTCTTTTCGCAGTGGTAGTTGCATACCTACAATTTGTGTCGCCCACATGTCATTATGTTAAAAGTTCTTTATATTCCATGCCCATGCCCTACATGCCAGGATTGAGTGACCATGCAGCCCTTCGAACTGAGCATTCAGAGCCAGGTCAAATTGGACACTATTTCTGAAATGTTCAACGAAATGCAGTAAAGAATTGTTGATGTCATGGTGGACCTTGATAAAGAATTGTTGACGTCAGAGCTGTGCAGCTTCTGGTTACAGGGGACCTTTCAGGGTTATTATAAGAAAACCAAAGTAAGCAAAATACTTGCGTGTGTTGTATCAAGTCAACCCAACCGTCAGACCTGCATAACATGAAACCGGGATACGACAGTGGGATAAATACGTTAAACCATAAATGGTGAGGATTTACAAGCCTTGACTTGCTTTTGACACACAGTACTGATTCCTCGGCAGAGCCTCGGAGGCAGAACTTGTGTGTCAAAAGCAAGTCCCACCTCATAAACCACCACCACTGATGGTTTAACCCATTCAGGGCCGGCTGACTCGGCCAGTGTATCTGCGATCTTCATTCAAGACCAAGGAACCCACGATGTTCCATCAACATGGATTCAAAGTGGTGTCTGCAAGAGGCATAGATCCTCATGAGCCCCCGCAGCTGCGGGGGCTCATGAGGATCTATGCCTCTTGCAGTTGAGGGGTGTTCACATTTTCTCGGCACTGAACAAGTTGAGATATATGTGTCATACTGAGGCTGACCAGTTTTGTGTTGCAGAATCAGAAGAGGATTTGGGATCAAGTGAAGAGAGCGGTAAAGACTGGGATGAGCTGGAAGAGGAGGCCAGGAAAGGTAAGGATAATGTCTTCACTGTCAGCACCAGTGACTGCAGATTGCTTGATCATGATGCATGTCGCACAAGGGAATGGGTAGCGTCTGGTTGGCTTTGCGCAGGCCTGGGTGCCTGTCTCACCATCGATGTTTTTCGGAAATCAGAAGTAGGTCAAAATTGCATGTCTTTCAACGAAAACACAGGATTTTTTTAAAAGCCCAGACAAACACGCATTATCGAGTGTTTGTCCGGGCATTTAATTCACCATTTTCATCGAAAATGCGTGTAATTTTTACCTGCTTCTGATTTCTGGATTTATCTGTTGGAGACATCCTCTTGAGCTAACTTGGTTGATCCACCCATGTAACTCAGCGCACCTTGCAATATGTAGTGTTCTAAACTTCATACTGAAATCTTGCTCGCTTGGTCCCCTGACCTAGCCTAGAATGTTGATGGGTGGACATGAGGGACGTTTCCATCATCAGCTTTTTCCACAGAGGTCTGTTTTGGTCATCTGTGAGAGGAATGGGAAGGCCAGTCCAGTCCTTGACGTTGTCTACCCAGATAATATACAACATGCCTTGCAAATTCTCTTTATCATTACTCACAAACCAGATAGGTGAGGCTAGCGCTGGCAGAATTGTACACAAACCAAGGGGAATCACTCAGCGCTGGACATATTAAATTTTCTTATCATTTCACTTCAGTATTTCAAAGTTAATAATTGCTGGGACTAAAGCAGAGATGACAACTCTTTCGGTTTCACCATATTTTCTTACGCCAAAATTAATTTCTTACGGTTTTACGGCCAAATAAATTATCTTTCGGCGAAAAAAGCGCTGAAATTGTCCGCTAAAGATGTTACCAATTTCTCACTGACTTTGCTGCTATTATACCGCCGAGCCATCGCGTTTCCCTTGAGATAAATAATGAGCCAATCTGAAGTGTCCTCTGATTAGTGCAACCAATCGGAATCTGAAATATACATGATCGGAAATAGTGTGATTTCAGAATAGTTCTTGGGATTTCGCTATCGCCCGATACTTCTGGTAGAAAACGGCGATGAGAAAGGCTATTGTTGAAAGACAGAGTGCTGTTTAGTGTGATCATCTGACCATGATCTGGTAAAGCACAGAAGATGGATCGACCATGATAATTCAAGGGTAGTGCCAGATTGGCTTGGCGCCTAATGGCGCCAAGCTAATCAGGCACTACCCTTGAATTATCATGGTCGATCCATCTTGCACAATACATTTGTACAGGGCGGATCAGGGGTGCTATAACAAATTTCCTTTCTGGGGGTGTTTGATTGTTCGATAGTTTGCTGAACGGTGTACATGCACATAACCCCCCCCCCCTCCTGTCCCTTGATTTTTTGACCGCTGAAATGAAGGGCACAGTAACCCCCCCCCCCCCCCCCTCCCTATTGTTTGATTTTTGGACCGCTGGAATTATCGGGTTCATGCAAAATCTTCATGTCAAATTTGATTTCTTCCTGTCAAATTCTGAAAATGGTACGGTCAGGTAGTGAAAGGGGTTGGCATCTCTGCTAAAGCGTGTTCCCGAACTTGCTTAACTCATTGTACCCCAAGACCGAAATCCCCAAATTTTACCGTTGTCCTCTGAAGACTGCAGTGCAGGACACAGGTTGACCATGATGGTTCAAGGGTGATGCCAGAATAGCTTGGCGCCCATAGGCTGCTGTTGCTGTTGAGTGTCTGGGGTAGAATGAGTTAACCCCTCTACGTTCAATTGATGCAGGCTGTGTTTGAAACCCCTGTTTATTTCATGCCAGGGAGCCCCAGCCATCCCAGGAATGTGGATACCAAGGGGTATCAACAAGAGGCATAGATCCTCATGAGCCCCCGCAAATCCACGAGCTCATGGGGATCTGTGTCTCTTGCAGTTACAAGTGTTTGCCTGTCATTTTGGACTTCATTCTCTACACCATAAGGTCGAAAATCACAGAACTACACATTTGATCATGGTCAGGCACCTATACATCAGGCTGCATAATACAGAGCACTTTTTCTCATAACAAGCGCTCTTTCAAAAGTGTTAAGCTCCCTTTTTATGCAAATTACTATGCTTATAAATATAATAAACTTTTGATGTAACAATAAATTATGGGTTCCTTACACTTGGCAATTTATTTTATCTGAAGTTACTGTAGTATTTTCAGATCTACTCATTGTGTTGATTTGGTTTTGACCCGTACTGTGTGTCTTTATTTTTAGCGGACAAAGAGAAAGAGAGGGATGAGGAGGAGGGACGTCGTCACGGCACGGCTCCGCGTAGCGGCCACGGCCATTCCTCACGTAGTGGCCACGGCCACTCCTCACGTAGCGGCCACTCCTCATCACGTAGCGGCCACGGCCACTCCTCATCACGTAGCGGCCATGGTGGCGGACACAAGCGCAAACACTCGCACAGCG
Organism: Semisulcospira habei; assembly: GCA_036245525.1. Classification (NCBI taxonomy): domain Eukaryota; kingdom Metazoa; phylum Mollusca; class Gastropoda; family Semisulcospiridae; genus Semisulcospira; species Semisulcospira habei. The sequence goes on from BTPG01000002.1 coordinate 87,741,436, forward strand.
AGAAAAGCCCCAGCAAGAAGAAACGACGCTAAGCCAAAATTTCTTTAGGAGTCAGACAGGAATGTGTCAACATTAAAATTAACGGCCTTGTATGTGCATCTACCAGTACTGCTCACATACAGTTCAGGAGACTCATGCTGGCTGCATGCACATCTGGGTTAAACCCTTTACTACCAGTAAAAAATGTGAACAACACCCAACTGGAAGAGGCAAAGAAGCTGATAACCTCCACATCTGTGGGGGCTCCTAAGGTTCTTTGCCTCGTGCTAACCCTTTGCGTGTTGGCAGCGATTTTAGTCGCGATGATCCCGGTAGGAATCATCGTGACTGAAACTGCTACCGACACGCAAGAGGCTAACTATATTCATATGTGTTCTTGAATGCTTGGGGTTATTCAGTGTTGAATTTGCCATGTTTTCACAGGCATAATTACGCGTCCACTAACAGTGAAGGGGTTGACTTCTGGGCTGGGAAGGGAAGTAGATTTTGTGTATGTTGCCACACCGATTTGTTACAAGTGTCATCTTTGGAGAGCTACTCTGCATTGTAGATCAAAAGTGGGATTGTACTGTCTTTGTTCAGGGAGGAAGCTGTAAATGGAACCGGCAAGAGGGGGCTATTCAACCCTTTGCGTGTCAGTAGTGGTTTTAGTCACGATGATTCCTACAGAATCATTGTGACTTGACTCATTTAGCCCTGACGCACTACACCAGGAGAAGGGTCGACCATAATTCAAGGGTAGTGCCAGAACAGCTCTGGCACTGCCCTTGAATTATCATGGTCGATCCATCTCCTGCAACAGGTGCATAGTCATTAGATGACACCTCCAAAATTTGGGAAATACTTTCGCTCTGCTAAATGAGCTAAACGTCTGCCGACATGCAAAGGGTTACAATTTTTGCCCTTTGAATTGGATATAACCCATCTACAAAAGATATAGACCCCGACGAGCCCCTGCAACCTGCAGGGGCTTATGAGGATCTGTACCTTTTATAGATGGCCTTCATCCACCTCACGGTTGTGCAGAACCACACTTTTAGTTAGGAACACGCCTGGTCAGGCAGACTGGAAGAGCTGTTTATGGTGCTAGAAAGGAGTGCTTTTCCATTACCCTGCACTATGTGTACCTGCCGACAATCGATTGCCGGCGCACTGCAGCTGAAACACTGTAAAGTGTTAGTAACCGAACATTCACAAAAATGTAAATTTGGATAAAATTTGCTTTCTTTTCATACTAAACATGCCCATGCTGTTACTACCAGCACTCCTTCAAGAGCAGTTACATTTCATATTTGCAATACAATGAACATGCACTGACAAAAAAAAAAGGATTAACTTTCAAGCTCAATCTGTTGTGCATGTCATTTTTCTGTGGGATGAAAAGTTGATGTATCTATGCAGCATTCTAGCCTCTACTGTTATCACTTACTAGAATTCGGGTTCCTTTCATGCTAGTGTCAGAAAGTACTCCACTCCTGAGAAGCTGGTAAGTCATTAGGTCCATCAAGACGTTCAACACAAACATGCTGATCCCAGCATTTGTGTACTGTGTTTATGCCGTACACTTGGGTTTACACAATAAATTCATAACCTTTATTTAACACAAGTCTTAAGCACATCACACTGTTTTCTTTATATTAACATGAACACATATAACAGGTCTGAAGCACATCACACCGGGCCTTTATATCAACACGAACACAAGTAACTTGAATTTGAGTAAAACAGTCCACTAGTTTCATTTACAGTGATTTCCTGTAGTTCAGTTACATAATTTCACACGGTTTGATTGGTTTTTCATCAAGTCTTTGTTTTGACCTTCCTCCACATACTGTACATAGACAATTTAACCTTTTGAATTGAAAGGCTTCTGTGTGTGCAACAGTTTCTTGTGTATTTTTTATTCCCACCATAACTGTACTGTCTTTTCCTTAGACTACACCATTTGGAACAAAGGAACCATGATAATATAAATGAGCAGACAAGAGTTAGTACCTGATACTACTACTGAACAGCATCACAGAAAATACTGGAGGCTATAAGCAGAGCATAAATCACAGATTGTACATTGCTTAACGTCCTGACAGCAACAAGACTTTCTCAGGACGTGCCTGCACTGCTTGTAAAAAAAACCTAAACAGAACATTGAATGTATGTCGCCAGCCGGTCCAATACGTTAAATATACCTAAGACATGGGCCTAAATAAAGCTAAGACCATTTAGCAACACACATCCAATATCAAGAGCTACAGGCAGCGCAGACAGTAGGGAGAGTTTAAAAAAGGCAAATACACTGTACATGTGAATGGTTGATTGATTGTATATTGCTTAACGTCCCGACAGCAACAAGGCTTTCTCAGGACGTGCCTGCACTGCTTGTGAAAAAAAAACTAAACAGAATATTGCATGTATGTCGCCAGCCGGTCCAATACGTTGGATAAACCTACGATATTGGGCCTAAATAAAGCTAAGACCATTTAGCAACACACATCCAATATCAAGAGCTACAGGCAGCGCAGACAGTATTGGAAAATACAGGTGAATGAACATGGGTAGACAGAAACGCATGCCCCAGAATAGAGAGGAAAACCCACCCTGTGGGGCTGACCAGGGTGACCCTGGGAACTAAAAAGTAGTTAACCCCACCCAAGTCCCCCAGGGCAGACCCGGGTGGGGTACAGGTGAATGGACCAAGGGTAGACAGAAACACATGCCCCAGAATAGAAGGGAAAATCCACCCTGTGGGGCTGACCAGGGTGACCCTGGGAACTAAAAGTAGTAAACCCCACCCAAGTCTCCCAGGGCAGACCCGGGTGGGGGACATAAATCGCAGAGATTACACAATACACAACAGTATTCCAGAATAGAGAATGAATGTTCAGACCTACTCAGTATTGTCTCAGATAACTTATTGTTTAGTCACACACAAACACGGTACCTGTCTTTATCCTCAGATTGCACCCTTAATAAAAGTGTAACCCAAATAATACCATCAACACGGGAACCAGCAGACAACGGTACACAAGTGTGTCGGACGGTTCTATGTAGAAAAGTGTCTAAGAGGAGATAGAGAACATTAAACACAGGCATAAGACCCCAATGGGCCATACATCGGTAGTCAATAAGGAATAGTTGGTGCCAGACAGTGACCTAGATAGCCTGCTCACAGCGGGGAGTGGCTGCGGCATACCACAGCAGCAGGTGGTGGGCCAAACTAAAGAGTAGGAAATCGGGCTAACTGCACAGCCGTGACTACAAAAAGCATACATTTGATATATCCCCATTGCGTGCAGGTGCTTGAGGATCTGTGCCTCTTGCAGATAGTTTGGGTCAGCTGTGTGGATGTCATGAACTGAGAAATTAAGACTGGGATGCACATGAGGATCAGTGCCTCTTGCAGTGCGGCAGTGCTTTCTGCAGGAGTTCGAATATATTAGGTCTCAGCATGTGCTGGTCTTTGATTTTGTACCTTATGGCTTAGAGCCACAAGGTCTAAATTTATTGAGCAACACACCCATCATGATGGGAGGGGTTTGTGCTGAACAGGCTGTGTCGACCGTCTGTTGATCGACTTGCACATAGCATGTTGGATTGTATTTGTACAGGATTCATTGTTTGTGTAAATATAACGGCTTGCACTAAAGAAATGGTGACCGTTTTGTGCTAGTAAAATAGTAAATACTTTTTGTGCTAATGAATGTGTTGTTTTGTTCTTGTGAAGCAATATTCTGTGCTGGCAAAACATGAGACGCAACATTAACAAACCGGGAAATCTGCATTGTACAGATACATGTGTTAACCCTTTGGCTGGCAGTTATCACTACTACGTGGTCTTGTTGCAATGATTCCTGCAAGTTGTCACAAAAACACCGACAGCAAAAAGGTTAAAATCCATTTGCTGTAAATGTTTACCTGTGAGAAATAATAAACAAGATCACACTTGGACCATTAACCCCCTTTGGCATGCACCCACTGATATAGTAAATAGTACTGGTGGCTGCATGCACAAGGGAGTTTCATTATTCAAACCATGTCTCATGACATAAAATTTCTCGAAAAGATGACATTAACCCTCTTGAACCCACAGCTGCATTTCCAAAATTTTGGAGGCATCTAACAACTATGTACCAGTTGTAGATGGATTAATCATGATAGTCCAAGGGTAGTGCCAGATGGGCTTGGTGCCTTAGGGCACTAAGCTTGTCTGGTACTACCCTTGAATCAGGCATCAGAACTGTTCACCCCAAAAAAATCTGAAAACGGCGATTTTGAAGAATTGTAGAGTTATTTAAAGCCATTTCCAAGTCAAAAGTGTTATTAAACAGGGGCCAGGAAAATCTGAAAATCGCCGAAAATCGGACAGTTCTGATGCCTGTTGAATTATGATCGATCCATCTCTTGCTGCAGTGCTTTGGGGCTAAAAATGTTCGTATATTTTGAATGTGAATGGTGATAACTTTTCTGAAATTCTTTTAGCACAGATGCAGATGAAACTATTTTTTGGCCGCCACGTCAGAAAATTCAAACTGAATGTGTAATCAAATTTGTTAATTTTGAGAACAGAAATACGATTTATGATTTAAATGCCCGTTTTTTAGCAATAGCAATTCTAACCCATATTACACTGAGGCTAAAAGCTTCAAATTTGTACACTGCAAGCTACATTATAGTACTTACAGATGATACATATAGACCAATGGATTTAGTTCAAGGGTAGAGACAGAATAGCTTGGTGCCTAGAGGCGCCATGCTATTCTGGCACAACTCTTGAACTATTTTAGTCAAACTTATGCTGCGCTAGATATTGATTCGAGGGACCGAAAGATCAAATGAGGGGGAAGGGAGGGGGGTGTGACACCTTGCTCCCTGTTAATTGAACACAGTGCGTGTCTGCCCACCTAGGTTTACTGCGCAGTGCGCGGCACGCTCTGGCTGCGGGCCAATTCCCATGCCTGTCTTGTCTGCTTTGCTATTAGATGGCGGTAACGGAAATAGGATCAGAGGATTTTTCTTTTTTTCCCCGAGGAATGTGAAATTATTTTCCGCGGATGCGAGGACAATTCCCATGCGTGATATTTTCATGTGGGGGAACTTCACACAACACCTACATTCATCTTGTGAACTTTTAACAAAAATTCGGAAGTCCCATGTCTGTAAAAAAAGAGATTGTGAGCCGTTGCCTGCAGCAGGTTGCTTTATGTTTTGGACGGTCACCATTGGAGCCGTTCTATCTGTGATAATTATAATATCTAACCAATGTAACAAATTCACTGTGCACTGGCTGCATCACTGTACAAGAGGCTTTATTCTGTATTCTTTAAACAGGAGGTACACAAACCAGTAACAAAGACCTCAAACTCTAATGAGCATTTCATGCGCTTACAATACATAAAATAGTGATCATGGTCCATTCATCCACATTCTTAAATTCCCCGTCCATTCTTTTTTCAGCCTGCATTTGATCAAACGGAGCACACATCTGTTTCATGAATAATTAGCCCTTTAGCCGGCAGTAGTGCCTTTTGTTGACATGATTCCTGCAGAAATCGCTTCAACAAAAAGCACTACTGACGGCCAAAGAGTCGTATGAACAAGACAACACAATTGGTACTAGTGTGAACAAATTCGACAAAAATGTACATAAAATTGAGAAAAGCCTAGATTGCAAAACTGAATAAAATAAAGTGTGCATCCTGTAGTTTAATCACCCTGCTGCGACCATCTGTATTACAAGGCACAATGGCAGCAACTGAAGAGACAAGTATGCAGAATATGTCAGAAGAGTAACCGACAGGTTTTCTTCTTTACCCCTAGGCCGTCGGTAGTAGCGCTTTTTACCTGGAATGTGTGTGCACATGTAATAGTGTACAGTTTTCTGTAATTGTATTTTTGAAATTTTTAAGGCGCCTAGAGCTCTACCCAAGGTTAGGCGGCATAGAAATCATTATTATTATCAACAAAAAGCACATCCAACAGCCAAAAAGGCATAGGTGGGACTTTTCTGGCTACAGCCGGAATTCCAGATTCAATTTTTTTTTTTAACTTAAAAGGTGCCCCCAGACCCCTGCTTCATGATTTTCTGTCCCACCCGTGCAAAGGGTTAACCCTTTGTGTTGGTAGCAGTTTTAGTCACGATGATTCCTATTGGAATCGTGACTAAAACCGCTACCGACACGCAAAAGGTTCAGAATCATCATGACTAAAACCACTATCGACACACAAAGGGTTAACACTTGATCCCCAAAATGTACAAACTGCATCTTTATACACTATTTCATTTGTAGAATATTTTTGTTTGTACATTTTGGGGATCAAGTGTTAACCCTTTGTGTGTCTTCCATCGGTCACAAACTTGAAATGCATGCTTTTATGTTCATATCACAAGTGACACTTTTCCACAATGTCCCTCACTACACAAAAACACTGGGCAGGAGTACTTGAACTCGGCAAGTGCAGCTACCTCTGCCATCTATACAAAGAACTGAAGCAAAGCAAAGTAGTCAATTAGGAAACGTTACGCAATATGAACTACATTGTACTTGTAATTTGGTATAAAACTTCCTCCCCCCTTCCATTTAACAAACAACAAAAAACATTCAAAACCCTAAAAATACCATAAAAAGCATGTCTTGGCCAATACCACAGTATACGCCAAATCTGAAATGCACTGCTTAAAGTGATTTACCACATTGCACATGAGATGGTACATGGAAGCAACATGAAAATTCTAGCATCTTTTAATCACATCTGTTGATCATGTCAAACACAAGGCACGGTCAGCACCCAGACAATGTTTGTACCATCATCTGTAGCTGGATGGTGTTTCTGAGAATGTTGCAAACACACGGAGTTCTAAGGTTACAAAATCCCTCAGTCGTGAGTGAGACTACATTTACAGCTCAGGAGACAGGTCAAACATGATAGTGTGAGGGCGGTGCCCGGCTAGCTTGGCACACAAGAGGCCAGCTGGTTCCTGAACTGTAATGTTGTCTTCAAAGGGGTGGTGCCAGAACATTGGTACTCTAGAGACACCACCCTTCTGAAGACTAAAATTTAGCATACAGATCAACCACGTTAGTTCAAGAATAGCTTGATGCCTGGAGTTGCCAAGCTATTCTGGCATCACCTGAACTATCATGGATGAAGCACATGTTGGAGAATGTCATGATGTAGTTAGTAGAACCACAGTAAACAGTTTCTGTATAACTTCAAGCGGAGGTAGCAGAAGATTTGGCTGCTTGAGCGGCAGGTTGGTAGTGCTCCACAATCCAGGGGTGGGTCATCACTTGGGCCAGTGGAAGGCGCTTTCTTGGATCATGACGCAGCAACTTTTCAAGAAAAAGTCAACCAGTACATTTTTTTTTGTTTTCAGTAATTTTTTGGGGGGGTGTTTGTTTTAAATTCCAATCTGTCAGCCTCTGTCACGTTCCGGGGACTGAAAAGTTTTTTCACATTACCCCCAGGAATGCAGAGAAGAAATTCTCCGGATTGAGTCCCCCCCCAAAAAAAAACAAAAAAAAAAACCAAACAAACAACAAAACAAAACACACACTCGAATAATTTTCAACTGAGCTTGAAATTTACAATACAGTTGTAACCAAGCCCAAACAGCGAGTGTAAAAATCGCTTACTACTACATTATCCAACTACTTCTCCAATGACCTACAACAATGAAAACACAATGCACCCTGACAAATATCCCAAATTTGAGAATTCTGGTTAAGAGAAAGATTGACCATAACAGTTCAAGGGAAGTACCATAATAGCCTGGCACCAGCAGAGTGCCAAGCTATTTTGGCACCACCCTTGAACTATGATCAATGTCTTTTTAAGCATGTCAATGCTGAATGGCTTCATAATCAGCCAGCAAAGGGATCCACCAACCTTAGAAATGAGGTCACGTGGACCTGCAGACACAAAGCTGGGGAAATGTAGATCGACTTTGGTAATGCGGGCATAGGTGTCGGAGTGCGCCTCAGCCTCGAACGGCGGGGAACCAACGAGAAACTCGTAGCACAAGACGCCAAGACTCCACAGGTCGACATTTTCGTCGTGAGTCTTGCCCTCCACCATCTCCGGGGGCAAATAGTCCAGTGTCCCACACATTGTTGTGCGCCTACAAAACAAACCATTCCAGTGCTCAAAGAGAGTTCAGTAAGTGCTACATTTATCTGACGAGCTTAAACTTTCATCACATGAGCTGGTAGACCTGACTGTCAGATGTGAAAGCTTTACACCTTAGACCTACACCAATTTTTACCAGCAAGAGGTATGCAGCCCCGATAGTGTGATTAATTCATTCAGCCCGACGACCGTATTTCCCAAATTTTGGAGGCGTCATCAAATGACTGCACCAGTTGCAAAAGATGAATCGACCATGATAATTCAAGGGTAGTACCAGATTAGCTTGGCGCCGACATGTGCCAAGCTAATCTGGCACTACCCTTGAATTAACATGGACGACCCATCTCCTGCTGTAGTGCGTCAGGGCTGAATGGGTTAAACTGTTTATGATTGAAGTAAGCAGGCCCAAACTACAGAGTTTATGTTCAACAGCATTAATTCATCACTCAGACATCTCTTACCTGTTCAGTAGTACTGTAAAGCTTCTAAATGATAAAATCCAGCCTGAAAAGCTCACAGCCAAGCAAGTAAAATGCAGAGAAAATACCAACAAAGAAAACGCGCTTTGCAACCTACACAATCCATTACATTTCAGACTAAAACCTTTCATTTCAAAAAGAAAACAATTTTGCTACTGACCTTTCATTTGCCTGTAGAGCAATTCTATAAACTGTATTGTATTTGTCCTTCCGAAGCACATTTCCTTCTTTGTTGGTATTTTCTCTTCCAAGTGATGACCAGTATGTGTTTCACCCAAATGACACCCTCAATCTGAGGCATGGTTGATATCAGTCAGGGTCAGCAAGAGGCACAGATATAATGAGGCACTGCTGGGGCTCATGACCATCTATACATCAAGCATACAGATGGGACAGTTAATACCCCTTTGATGTTGGTAGCGGTTTTAGTCGCGATGATTCATACAAGAATCGCCACAACCAAAATTGCTACCGACATGCAAAGGATTACAATAAGTATAACAGTAGCACATAACTCACCTAGATGAGGGAGCATGCACAGACCAGCCAAAGTCTGCAATCTTCAGGTCCCCTCGCAAACCCAACAGCAGGTTTTCGGGTTTGATGTCTCGGTGGATCACTTTCTTGCTGTGGCAGTATATTAGTGCACTAGACAGCTGGTAAATATACTGGAACAAGGAAGTAAAAGCGATCTTCAAACCCTTCAGGTCTAACAAAAACACACTACCAAGGGAGTGGCAACTACCATGAAAGTTAATCGGTGGTGCCACAACTCGTTCAGCCCGGACACAATACAATGGGAGTGGCAACCAGCATGAAAGGTTTTGGGAGGAGCCAGAACCCTCTCGGCCACCAAGCAAAATAACTGGAGACTAACTGACTACGAAGGTTCAAGGGTAGTGTCACAACTTAGCTCTTTGTGCGTTGGTAGCAGTTTTAGTTGCAATGATTCCTGCAGGAATCATCATGACTAAAAACTGAAACAGTATCACGGGAGACATAACTACCATGCTAGTTCAACTGCAGGGTGACGCTGGAGCCAGAACCCACTGAGCAATGACACAATACAACAGGATGTATAACTATAAGAATCATGCTAATTCAAGAATAGTGCTTAGTGCCACCCTTTAACTATCATGGTCAATCTGCCTACTCTAACTCGAACTGCAATATTGTCAACACAGAACAACTCTAAAAATAGTAAATTTGATCTGTCTAGAGAACTAGCGAATTTAAACCCCTGTGTTCAATGAGTTAAAATATCTAAACAGCTTTAACTCATTCTACCCCAACACCGAAATCCCCAAATTTTGCCGTTGTCCTCTGAAGGCTGCACTCTAGTGCAGGACGCAGATCGACCATGATGGTTCAAGGGTGATGCCAGAATAGCTTGGCGCCCATAGGCGCCAGGCTATTCTGGCATCACCCTTGAACTATCATGGTCGATCCTTATCTTGCTGTGGTGTGTCTGGGGTAGAATGAGTTAAGCAGGTTCGTTCAAAGCAAATAAACAAGGAAATATAAACTCCATAGGTATACAGTAGCATGTGTCTTCCTCTCTCTCTGTCTCTCTCTCGAGAGAGAGAGAGAGAGACAGAGAGAGAGAGAGAGACAGAGAGAGAGAGAGAGACAGAGAGAGATCTTTCACTTATGTTCTGGAATCAGTGCACCAATGAAATTTGACCAAATCTACAAACACAAGGTATGGTTATCAAATTATCATAATATTAAAAAATACAAAAATGAGCTACACATACTGGTACTTCAGAAAAAAATACCCATCAAAAGCAAAGGTGACACTGAAAGGTGATACTAATTCAACTGACTTACACACGCTGTCCTATTTTCATCAAAACGACCACATCTCTGCAGTTCTTTGTACAATTCTCCTCTTGGTGCGAACTCTAGAATCAAGTACACTCGAGTTCTGTCGTGAAAGTAGCCAAACATTCGTAGAATGTTCTCATGACTGCAAGGAAAGATACAGACAATCTTGATTACAATCAGTTTTAAAACGCCAGGTCAAGCTTATACCAAATGCTGAACATTCATTCACCGAGTTCCGTAACCCATTACATCCTGAGGATGAGTTTTTTCCCGATTAGCGAGTTGTCCTATGAAGGCTAAATTTCAGTTCCGATGATAGATTGACCATGATAGTTCAAGGGTGGTGCCAGGACAGCTTAGTGCCCCTGTTTGCTGTTCTGGCACCACTCTTGAACTATCATGGTCAAATGTCTCATGAGGATGTAAAGGGTTAAATTTGCTTTTCCTATTATTCATAATACTAACACTGCAATGCAAATTAACTAGTGATATACTGACCTAAGCCACCTCTCATTATAATGCAAAATTAATTTTTCTTTAACTCTTAATCACCTATAAGAACATACACTGTCTATTCTCCTGTACCTAGAAGATAGTAAGAAAATTACTGAGAAAATGGGTTACTTCACCAAAGCGTCTGTAACTTTTTTGAATAGACAGATATTTAAGTCTGGTTTTTTTTTCTTAGCTGACATATGGATGGATAGTATTTTATGTTGTGGTGGAGTATAATTTGATACCTGTTTATATTATTTACTGTAATTAATTACAGGTAAATTAACTGAAAAAATGCACCTCGATTATTTTGATATCTGTAAATGACAAACAAAAGACATAAAACTGAAAAATGTGTCGGTGGGCGAAAATATGAATGTGTGTGATAGTGGAGTGAGATAATTTTACATTAGTGATCACTATTACCAGGCAATCCACTGATAATCCTTCAGGTAATCGAAGTGCACGTATCCCCATCAGCGGATGTTGCTACAAATTGATCGCCAAGTTCGTCTGTTGGGCGAAAGTTTCGAACATTTCAGCAGGGAAATACTGATAAAAAATAATCAAGTGGTGTCGCTTCCAACTCAGGTGGAGTTGTTGGGCCCACATATCGCGTGAAAGGCTGCAAAACAGTCTGAAATTGGCCGCTGATGCCAGATAGCATCGCCGCCGCCATCTTGCAGTCATCGCCTCGGTAAACACTGCTCAAATACTCCGGTATTTTCGTCATCCCAGTCCGACAGATCGCTAGTATGTACACTAAATGTACACTAGACACACTTATGTCACTTCCCTCTGGCTCTGAAACTGGATAATTGCCAATTTACTCTGAAATAGCGGTAAACTCTGGGTCACTGTCGTGTATGTCGCCATGTTTGCAAACACGTGCGTTAGCGAGCAGCCAGGTGCACGGTAAAACTCTCCCAATTCAACACACACAGTGGCTTAGAGCGCATGCCCAGTGTCTAAAGTTAGTTTGACCTTGCCCCCTACGGTATACAATCTCATCTTCTTCACAGAAGAACCCACCAACGTATCACATGACTTCTAAATTTAGTACCGAGGACGGGCATCTATGGGCGCTTTAGGTAAAGACCCGAAGGGCGTTTACGGGCGTTATAGGTGATTAAGAGTTAAAATGTATTTTTTTAAAAAATACTTACCGATGCCATGACTACCAATAGCTTACACAATTTTAGCCAAAAACTTTCTAAGTGTACCTATTGGGCCAAAGGAGGCTACCTGGGGGTGCCGTGACCCAGCCACGAGTAGCCTCCCGTCCCACCCCACGCGGGCGTAACTGGCTTGCGCCGAGAAACCCCAGTTTATTCGCTTAGCAGACGAGAGACAAGCGGGGTAGGTGGGAGGGCCATCGAGTCATGGCATCGGTAAGTATTTTTCGAAAAAATACATTTTAAAGAAAAATTCATTTGTTTCTTCAAAAACATTACCGATGCCATGACTACATGGGAGAATAGCAAACAGGAGGGGGGCGTGCCGCAAAACTTGTAACCCCACAAGCTAGCCAGACCCGCCCGTCCCAGAGCAAACTCCCGACAATTTTAGCTAAAGGTTACCAACGGCACCAAGGTGCCGGGAGGGAGTGTTGCGCCGCCTCGATGTCCCCCACCAGGGCCAGGTGCTCTCTCTGGCCAGCCAGGTTTCGGAGGTAGAACCGGGTGAAGATCGACTCAGTCCGCCAGCCTACGGCAGCCACAACGTCTCGGACAGCACAGTAGCGGTCGAACGCGGCGCTAGCAGCCATGGCTCGGACCTCGCGGGCCCTGATGTGAAGTCGCTTGGCAGCGTCGGGGCAGAGGTTCTGGTAGGCGGAACGTATCACCCATCTATCTTAGCCAGGAAGAGATCGTCTGGGCTGAGATGTCTTGTCTACCTGGGGACAGAGGGAGAAAGAGGCGGGTGTGTCCCCGGCGGAGCGGCTTGGGTCGGCGTAGGTACATGCGTAAGGCTCTCACCGGGTCCTGTTGTCTGACCTCCCTGTTGCAGTGATCACCTGGGGGGGCTGTCAAAGGGGACTGTGTCTGGGCCAAGAAGGCCGGGTCCGTTAATAGCTGCACAGAGCCATCCGGCCGGAATTGCAGGCAGGCGGGGCGCGCAGAGAGCGCGTGCAGCTCACTCACTCTGGAGGCTGTGGCAAGGGCGAGGAGAAAGCAGGTCTTATGCGTCACGTCGGCCAGGCTTGCAAGGGGAAGCGGCTCGAAACGCTTAGTGTTCAACCAGGTGAGCACCCAGGGAAGATGCCAGCGTGGGATAAGGGAGCGGAAGGCAAGCCGTTGTATTCCGAAGTGGGCCGTAAGGTCAGCGAGGTCTGTACACCTGCTGGGGACCGCTCGGCCCAAGACGGTAAGTGTCCGCAAGTATGGCAAGGCAGCCCCTGATGGTGATCGGTGCCAAGCGCTGTTCGGCGAAAGCCAGAGGAAGAACTCGGCAAGCTGGGGGTATGTCAGATCGGTGGGCGGGGGGGGGGGGGGGGGGGGGGGGAACGGAGGTCACACCAGGCTCGAGGCACTCTCCAATTTCCCTCGTAGACTCGCAGGGTCGAGGGTCTGCGGCCTGCAGCGAAGCTGACATAGCTTCACTCGAGAAGCCTCTAGTGGCGAGGGCACGCCGCACAAACTCCAAGCGTGGAGAAGAAGTCGTTCGGGGCACGGATGGAAAGGCGCCTGGCGCGGTTGCTTGAGCATCGTGCGAGGAGTGGGTAACCGCAGCGGGGGGTCGGTAGCGAGGTTGAGGAGGTCGGTGGTCCAAGCCTTGGTCCAGCAGAACGGCGCCACTAGCAACAGTCATGATGTAACCCTCGAGGTTGTGAAGGACTTTGGGGACCAGACCAGAGGGAGGGAAGGCATAGGCGCAGAGGCCGCCCCAGGGGATGAAGAGAGTGTCGACCGCCCAGGCTAGGGGGTCCGGGATGGGCGAGACGAAGAGGGGAAGCTGGTGGTTCCACCTCGTCGCAAGGTCAATAAGCGGGGTCTCCGTGGCGCAGATCATCCGAAGATGTCCGGGCAAAGAGACCATCAGTATGGAGTAGCTGACCGCGTCTCGATAGGGAGTCTGCAAGGACATTCCGGTGTCCCGGAATAAGTCTCGCTTGGAGGGAGATGCCGCGATACTCACACCAACGGAAGAGCCGGTAAAGAAGTATGCAGAGGGAAGGGGAGCGGGTCCCGCCTTTCTGCTGTATGTAGGACACTACTGTGGAGGTGCCGGAAGGACGAGCAGCTCCTGGCGTCCAAGAGTTGCTTCCCACGCGAGGAGGGATTGCGAACCACCTGTAGCTCCAACCAGTTGAAATGTCTGACTGCGAAGTCCGGTGGCCAGCTGCCGGAAGCCATGGTGAAGGTCGGCAGCAGGTGCGCGCCCCAGCCGGAGCGGCTGGCGCCGACGCGGTGGGACCACTGGGGTGACGGGGAGGACAGGGGAACCCCGGTGGCGGGCCAGACAGGGTCGGTCCAACGGCGGAGGAGCGCGGGGGGAACCGGGACGGGGGTGTCGATGTCGCCCACGGAGGTTCGCCAGAGGAGAGGCAGGTGCAGTGAAGTGGACGGTAGCCGAGACGACCCAGGGGAAGGAGGTCCGCCGCCGCACTCATCAGGCCCAGGAGCTGTAACCACACACTGGCAGGGACCACCTCCTGCTGCAACGCCAGGCGAGCCAGGATCGCAAGCTACTGTATCCGCGGTTCCGGCAGTCTCACCAGGTTGAGGTCGGTGAGGAAACCATGCCCAGGCGACCGAAGTGGCGGTGGGGGATGAGGTCTGACTTCCCCAAGTTGACCCTGAAGCCGATCCTGTTGAGAAGTGACAGCAAAGCGTTTCGGTCCGTCTCCAGGGCGGCCGCCGACTGAATGCGAAGGAGCAGCTCGTCGCGGTAAGTCGAAGATGGGCTCGAGGCCGTCCGTCTTGCCGTGGCGAAGACGCCGTCCATGAGGCGGGTGAACGCCCAGGGGCTGAGGTTTAGGCTGAATGGGAGAGCGCGGAACTGGAAGACTACGCCGACGAAGGCGAAGAACGAGGACGTGAAGGTAGGTGTCCGAGAGGCCCAGGCGAAGTCCAGAGGCAGCACCGAAAGACGAAGGGCTCTGTTGGCCTCCAACCGGGGGACGGCGCGGAGGTGCACCGGTACAGGGCCGAGAGGTCGATGATCGGGCGCCACTTGCCTGCGGGCTTGGGGACCAGTGAAGAGATGACTGTAGCAGGTGGGGGAGTCAGGGCACGCAACAGCCACTGTGGCATCCTTCCGCAAGAGGGCAGAGATCTCTCCACGAAGTGCACCTTCCTTGAGTGGGTTCGAAGGGGCGGACGTCCACACCGGGGAGCATCACAGGGCGGCGGCATCCGGGGGAGGGGGCGAGCAGCCCCACCTGGAGGTCGCGAAGGGAGGGACTACCAGTCCGGAGAGAGAGACACAGGACCTAGCGGGCGGCTGCACCGAAGGAGACGAAGCGGGTGGGCCAGAGGTCCCCGTACGCGGCCTTCACCATCTGCCAGGCAGGAACGAAGCATAGTGGTTCGCGGAAGGGGCCAGATGCAGCTGTCCGCGTAGGTTCGGCGGCACCAGGCATGGCGTTGACGGAAGCGTGGTCAGCTGCCGGGGCGGAAAGGGCCAGGGTGAGGACGTCTCCTAACAGCGGGATTCCTGGTAAGCTGTCCCCCAACATCCGCGTGGGTGCATCTTCGTTGGCCAGGGGCCGAGGCATGCACGAGGCTGCGGGACGGCGGTGGATGTTCACGCCGACAGCAGCTCCAGAGCTGGGACCAGCTCCTCGACCAAGGGTGCTCAGACATCACAGGCGCGACCAGCGGCACAACAGGAGCAGGAGAAGCACACTGCAGCAACTTCCGGCCACAGGAAAACGCCACATTGGGTGCAGGTGCAGACTGGACAAATGCAACATCAGAACAGAACAAGCGCCTATATAGCGTCCCCGTAGTCCATTCTACGGCATCGTAATGGGGACGGCATGCGTCGCCAGTCGCAGCTGCTAGGGACAGTGCTTATAACAAGCCAGGGCCTTCCTATAGGGACACTTGTTATCAAATGCAAAGGCGAAAGAAGGACTACAGAGCCCCAGAAGGTGCGTGTTCATTCTATATTAATTATAAAGTTATAGCACTGCCGAATAGGGGCTGACTACCCAAAGAATTAATGGTATAATAGCGTTATGCCAGCATGAAGTGTGCTGTAGAAAACCTTCCCTTCATCCAGTCCAAGGTAGGAGAAACACTAAGTATATATCTGAACATGGAACTAGCATGTCAGGACACATGGGTGTGCATGACACCGAACTCGTCAGAGTGTCAAAAAAATACGACGAGCACACTGGGTGTCACCAAACAAAGTGAGTGCATGCATCGAGTCCATAAAACGTGGTGTGAGAACACCACCATAAGGAAAGTGGGTACATGTGCATGCTAGAATGGGTGCGCACGACAAATAGACACCATCAGCAAGAAGACGAGTGGTATTGGTCGCCATGCCACGCCACGTCACAAGTGCACCCGAGCACGCAAACACCGACAGTGATGCCGCCGCTGCCCGGCGCCAGAGGCGCCGGCACACATCGAGACCTTACCGAGCCATCCTGCAGAGGCTGGGGGAAGGGATAACCTGACACGCAGAAGCGGGAGCACCACACCATGGAGCCCGCAGGCACTCCAGAGAGACCTGACACGGAAACCGGGCGCCTGCGGCCGAAACTCCTTCCACGAAGGGCAAGGCGCAGCGGCAGCGACGATGGCGCAGCGGACCGGTCACGAGCGAACATGTAACGAGGGCGCCAAGCAGGAGGCACAGGAAGCAAAAGTCATGGGCCCAAGGCCCAGCAGAACACAAGCCGGTAACAAGTGTCCCAAGGCACAGCGAACGCACAAGGCACAAAAGTGAACAGTCCAATGGCCACGAGGCCCGGAAACACAACACTTCCCGCTGTTTCCGTCGCCGTTGAAGAAGGCACAGACAGAAGAACAGTTCAGGCTACGGCCAGGAAAAGGCATACACACACCGCCGGGCTAAGAGGCAAGGTCGAAGGGGCACTGGCGAGAACCATACACAGCCAAAGGCTTCGCAAGTAGGAGGCTAACAGAACACACGTCTGAACTCTGCAAGCTAAAGAAATAAACTGGGGTCTCTCGGCGCAAGCCAGTTACCCGCGTGGGGTGGGACGTGAGGCTACTCGTGGCTGGGTCACGACACCCCCAGGTAGCCTCCCTTGGCCCAATAGGTACACTTTGTAAGATTTTGGCTAAAATTGTGTAAGCTATCGGTAATCTCCCATGTAGTCATGGCATAGGTAATGTTTTTGAAAAAACAAATAGGAGATGATATACTCAGACAGCACAATGACATACACTGAATCATGTCACTGCTTTATTTGTGGTGCAGTATACTGTACAGAATTCCACAGATTTAAAGTACAAAATGACTTACCGTAGATGAGACTGGATTTCAATTTCTCGCCTCAACTGATGCTCTACTCCAGCCTTCTGAAGTTGGGATTTAAACATAAGCTGTGAAATAAATGAAACAAGTCGTTAAGAATAACTCATTAAGATCACTTTTCTTAGTTACCACAATGAACATCTGAAAGAAAATTGTGAAGACTTTCAATGGAGGAACCCTCAGTTTTGACAAAAGGACCCTTGAATTTTCTGGCAGAGGGTCCCAAGGACCCTTAGTTGAGAAACAAATGGGGAACACTGATGAATACATCTTAATTCTTATGACGTTCTAGCCATGAAGATATAGACTCCCCTGGCCCTCAAATTCGTTGTAAAGCTAGCAGTATAAATCATGATTAATAAAATAAAACATAGAAAAATATTTTTGTTTTGCCGATAATTAAGAATTCAAAACAAAGCACATCCACTTTGATAAGCACTTACTTTGAGCGCAACAATGTACTTGCTCTGTTTCTCTCTTGCCAGGTAGACATTTCCAAACTTGCCTTTTCCCAGGGGTTTCCCAATGTCAAAGTCCTCAAGTGACCATTTTTTCCTATAAACACAAGGACATGATAGCATTGATACAAATGGTTAATTCATTCAAGGTGCCCTACATAAATAGAAGCAAAAGTGCAATGCTATTTAAGACTCATGGGTGCCTTGAAATGAAACAATTGAGTAAAGCTGAATGATTGAAGCTGACCCCTGTATCATTGTGATTGAAATGTATTTCTCTGTGCAAGCGTTTCATGTGTTGTGAGCATACATGTTTGGCTCTGCTCTCAACATTTTTGAAATTATTTCAAATTCAATCACCGGAGGTAAAACAGAAAACAGGTTGCATTGTAATTTTTATCATGTAATTTTCGAAAGCATTCTAGATCATCACATTTGCAATTCAAACTTATGCTGGGACAGGACAGAAATGTAAAATAAAATATCAAAGTCCTTTTAAAGGAAAGCTAGTATTCTTAATCCAGTATCACTAGGCAGGCATTGTCATGGAACCCCCAGGGAAAGAGGAAAAGAGGCAGGCCACGAAACACCTGGCATCGAGACCTCCAAGCAGACATCAAGAGACTGGGAACCACCTGGAGTAAAATCGAAGTAGAACTAGAAGCACAGGACAGGAGTCGCTGGAGGTCTCGCGTCGACGGCCTATACCCTGGGAGGGGTAACAGGCGTAAGTAAAGTAGTATTCTTAAAATGCAGTCAAATAACAATGTACTTACATTTTATCCTTAGTCTGTTCGTACTGATTAACAAAAACATTCCGCAGTTATTTATTGGGTGATATATATGACATACTACAAATATGTAATTCTAGGTATTACATCAGAAATATCATAATAATAAATGACAGTCAGCGTCAGATATTAGAATGATCTGCTTCATACATCCTGCTAGGAGGTCCTGACGCCCCATCTCCTGCTGTGTCCAAGCCTCCTATTTCCCCATCCTTCTGGGCTGTACCAGACGTCTGATTATTTGGGAATGTTGCCTTTAACATCTGTTTATCTGATGAAACGTTTTCGTCTCGTGTCTTTGGCTTCTGTAGGTCTGTGGAGTTAGTTAGCTGGCTGACACTGTTTACTGGTTTTAGGACACGTTTTGGTTCCATGGACGCCATTGACAGCTGTCTGGACACCTGAGCAAAGCACAGCAGACAACATTATTAATAAAACTTCCATAACCATACATATTTCAATGCGGTGTGATAACTAGGAAACTTACAATTATAAGATTGGTCGAAAATGTCTTCGTTTAAAGTTCAATAAACTACATACATGTGATGTATGCATACGAACCAAAAAAGCCCCGTTTGTTTCAAAGCGGCGCCTAAACATTGTCGCAGACCAGCGCTCCTGTCAATTATGAACAGCGATAACAACTAAGCAATACATACGTTTTCTTACAAATTTACGTGTTGTTCAAACATTTTACAATTTCATTTGTAGTACAATTTGTACAAATGGCTGTAGTGTACAGCAGGCACAGAAGTGAGAGAATCGTTCGCGGTGAACTGTTCGAAAACGGACTTGATTCTCATACTCAAGTTTTGACAATAGATCTAAGGTGGAAATCCGTCTCGATTAATTTGTTCCAATGTAAAATGGATTCCTCGTAAGAGGGCGCACACAATATGATTGTGTTAAGTCACAGTATCAGTTATTATCACTTACGATTCAAGCGAATATCACAACTTCCCTGCTTCGATCATCTCCATGCAGGCCTTTCAAAAATCGTATCAGCGCCTCTGGTTGGCAGTTCGCTCGAAGTGGTGTTGGTAGTTACACCGATTTTCATTGGACAGAATCTTTTTGTCCGGAGAAGTTACTTTTCTTGTATGGTGTTCCTCGGTAACCCAAAGAAACCCACTAGTCGTCGCCGTATTTTATTATTTACTTTTTAAAAATATAAACTTATGGACTTAAAAACGCGATCTGTCGCATCCAGAACAGTGACTGACAATATGTACAATGCAAAGAAAAATCCTAACGAAGACAGTTACAACACAATTCAACTAAAGTTCACTGACAAACACATCAGTACCGTGCCACAATGCACGTCTTCAAGGCGGCGTCTCAGTGAATTGCTAAAACTGATAAATATAGAACAGGGGAACTTGACACAATTCCTGGACTAGCTAGGCCTAAGGCTGTGCTGTCAGTCGACATTTTGCCATACAACTCCGTGCCATAGGTTTATCGTATGTGCGACCCTCTCGTTTTGTTGTCGTTGTTGCATTTTAAACTCCTCAGTTATGCCCTGAAGACGACTGAAATCATATCAAATTTGTGTAGATCGATATATCCCGGTCACAGCTCAGGAGACAGATCGACCATTCAAGATGCCGCCTGTGATAGTAGAAAATCATGATATCATAGTTTCAAGGTTGGTGTCAGAATAGCTTGGCGCCTAGAGGCGCCAAGCTATTCTAACACCAGCCTTGAAATATCATGGTCGATCCACATTCTGTCGTAGTCTTTCAGGGCGTTATGGGTTAAACTGAAAGAGACTGAGGCGGCGGCGGCGGTCTGGCATCACATCACGTGATCTGTAGAACTCGAGCAAAAACTACCGAGCTTTGATAAGTGCGACTTTTCTCAAAAGCAATTTTATATTACTGAATATATATAAATATATTTTAATATCATGAATAATATATTCAGAAAATCAACCCATAATGTTACTCATCCCTTGAAATTGACCCGGTCTCATCCCATTGATGACTCAAGCTCCCTGACGTCACTATTTACCCATGATATTGTTTCCCAGACGTTACTAGGAGAAAATAACTTCATTGGTATCACTGAATTTGTGAAACACTTATGCACTTACATATGTTTCAGTAAATGAAGTAAAAATTACGGAATTATCGGTATGCTTTATGTTTCTTAAGACGAACTATTTCGCGGATGACGTTGCGCGGAATGATAAGTCAGATTCTGCAACCTCAACTTGAAAACGAGGCGTGCATCAGGCGCTCATCAGTTCACTCTCCATCGGCTCGTCCATCCCTTCACACGCAGTTTCCGTAAAGCCGCCCAGCCTTCAAAATGAGAGAAATCGTCCACGTTCAAGCCGGCCAGTGTGGTAACCAGATTGGTGCCAAGGTACGATAGTCATGTCAATTACGTTATTAAATGTTTAGTTCTTTTCAGATTTGTGATTTTCTACCGGTTTTTCTTGCCGCGCTCGCGCCTCGTGCAAACAGACAAATTCGACCGGCCGCCGGCAGGGATGTTTGAACGAGCTTTGCAAAGCAGAAAGCCTGCAAAGCCTAGAATAGCGAGAGGCGAAGATGAGGAAAGATTTCATTTCAATATGCTAAACAGTGCCCAGAATATCAAAAAAAAATTTTTGTACCTTAACGTTGAAGTTAGTCTGGTTTAAATCTTACGAGCGCTCATGACCGTTTTTTTTTTTGGCGCGTCAAGATTTGGCCTGAAGGCCCGATCCGGTCATTGCCAGCGCCAGCCAGCGTCGGCATCCATTAAGACTAGCACTTTTTTCTTCCCAGTTAGGAGGCGCTTTTCACTACCGTGACTGCAGAGGTTTCGATGTTGCGTTTTTATTTTTATACTTAGATGTGTAGACTATTATCACAAATCAATACAAATTGCACTGTCGGATGAGCGAATCTTAACGTCCGCCTGCAACCAGAATCTGAATGGGTCCAGTGTTCCATGATATAGCGTTGAATTTGAATGGTGTTCTTATGACCTGGATTAAATGGAACGGCTCCATCAATTCAAATTCCCAGTTTTGTATGATTGATTGGTCATGACGGTCAACCTCGTCCTCATTAATAAATTAAAAATGCCTGCACTCTAAACAGTCGTACAGACCGTGTGACACCACCAGCAGTGTCCATAGTGATGCGTCAACAGATCTATTGATTAAACTTGAACAAAGAGGGAAAACTAGCACCCTGTTGATGATTTGCGCAGTCTAAATGTAACGTCGTAGTAAGTGGTTTTTTTCTTCCAGTTTTGGGAGGTGATCTCCGATGAGCATGGGATCGACCCAACTGGCACATACCATGGTGACTCAGACCTGCAGCTGGAGCGAATTAATGTCTACTACAATGAAGCTACAGGTATTTGGTTCGCTCTTTCTGACATAAGTTATGTTTTGTTTGATAGACATTTGGATAAAAACGACAACTTTTTTTCTGTTTACCACTTGCATTGAGAAATATCAGCTGAGCTATTTGTACTTTGTAAAATAAAATACATGATATTTGCAGATACTTTTATAGCCTCTTTGTACAGGTACATGGAGTTTTGTTTTACGTGTATTATTATAGGTTTGCTTTATTGCAGGTGGCAAGTATGTACCTCGTGCAGTGCTTGTCGACTTGGAGCCAGGAACCATGGACTCTGTTCGCTCCGGTCCATTTGGTCAGATCTTCCGACCGGACAATTTTGTGTTTGGTCAGTCGGGAGCAGGCAACAACTGGGCCAAGGGTCATTACACAGAAGGCGCTGAGCTCGTCGACTCTGTGCTAGATGTGGTACGCAAGGAGGCTGAGAGCTGCGATTGTCTGCAGGGCTTCCAGCTCACACACTCGCTGGGCGGTGGAACTGGGTCAGGCATGGGCACACTGCTCATCTCTAAGATCCGTGAAGAATACCCCGACAGGATCATGAACACCTTCTCAGTCGTTCCCTCTCCCAAGGTAAATAAGCTTTTTTAAGGACGGGACTTTCACAGCTGCCAAAATGATACCATATTTTAACATGTGAGGAAAATGGTGAACCTTGAATAATTATCAGAACATGGAATTTTCCCCTTTTTAGTGGATAAATAAAGCTGCCAATCCGCCGAAGACAAGATGAAAAAATTTCGCCGTAATTTTTTTTTGTCCGTAAAGTCGCTATTCCAATACCATATTTTGCAATCTTTACGTGGCGGATATCCCCAAACCTCATATTCAAAATTGAGTGGGGCTTTAGCTCCCACAGTCCACTTCCAGTCTTTAGTGGTAGTCGTCTGGTCGAAATATGGCGGAGAGAGACATACTTAAACGCCGGGACAGACTAGACAATTCTGGAGCCAAGAGTATTTGGAGAAGGGACTTGGCTCACAATCAAAAGGTGGTTCAACTGCTTAGTTTCTCTAAAATGCACCAGATGGCACAAATTTTAATGTAAATTTTTCGCATGCCCCCCAGACCTCCCAAGTGAAAAGGGGTTTTCCTCTTCTTTTTTAAGTGCAGGTAATTCCATGCTCTGCTTTATGTACTCCTTTTTTTTTTTAATTGAAAGTTTTGACAAAATGTTTGTGCTTTGTTACAGGTATCTGACACTGTGGTTGAGCCCTACAACGCAACACTGTCGGTGCACCAGCTGGTAGAAAACACAGATGAGACCTACTGTATTGACAATGAAGCTCTGTATGACATTTGTTTCCGGACCCTGAAGCTGACCACCCCCACATACGGTGACTTGAACCATTTGGTGTCGGCCACTATGTCTGGTGTCACCACTTGCCTGCGATTCCCTGGTCAGCTCAACGCTGATCTGCGCAAACTAGCTGTCAACATGGTGCCTTTCCCTCGTCTGCACTTCTTCATGCCTGGTTTTGCTCCTCTGACCTCCCGAGGCTCCCAGCAGTACCGAGCTCTTACAGTGCCTGAGCTGACACAGCAAATGTTTGATGCCAAAAACATGATGGCGGCTTGCGACCCCCGTCATGGCCGCTACCTGACTGTGGCTGCCATCTTCCGAGGACGCATGTCCATGAAAGAGGTTGACGAGCAGATGCTAAATGTGCAGAACAAGAACAGCAGCTACTTTGTGGAGTGGATCCCCAACAACGTGAAGACCGCTGTCTGCGACATTCCCCCTCGTGGCCTCAAGATGTCTGCCACCTTCATTGGCAATTCCACCGCCATACAGGAGCTGTTCAAGCGCATCTCTGAGCAGTTCACAGCCATGTTCCGTCGCAAGGCCTTCCTTCACTGGTACACAGGCGAAGGCATGGATGAGATGGAATTCACCGAGGCTGAATCCAACATGAACGACTTGGTCTCCGAATACCAGCAGTACCAGGATGCAACAGCTGAGGAGGAGGGAGAGTATGATGAAGAGGAAGATGCAGAGGAAGCCTAAATCAAAACACAAAACTCGTACAAGGAGTGATGTGCATGACAGTGCGATGAAACTTTCAGCCAGGTCAAAGCCAGACATCTTAGCCTAATGTTATAAGTAAATATGGCAGTAGTTTTAAGACTTTGGTCTTGGACCAGGCTGGTGGTTTGTCTGCTTTCATGCATACCACACCAGCAGTGAAACAAACACAATCCGACATTCATGCAAGTCTTTAAAACTGCTTACAAACTATTGCTGCACCATAAGTGGACAGTATTGATCATGTAAACACACTTTTCTATTTCTTTCATGTTTTTATGATTATTAGGTATGCTTTAAAAGTGACCCACTTCACAAATAAGCTTGCATATTTAATTTGGTCATGCTGCAATAAAAGGAAGGAATCTGTTCTTTCTTGTGATTATTTTTATGGATGACTGTTGTAACCTTTATCACCTTTTACTATCTCTATGTTGGTAGAAATTGTACTGTATGATTAATTTGACAGATTGTACAGTGCAGTTTCTGCCCATGTGCGTATTGGTGTTGTACGACCTTGACTGGGTAAAAATTACAGACCATACATGTAAACAGATGCAGTTTCTAATGAGTCATGGGTGCTTTTGTGCTGGAATTTGAAAACATTTCCTGCCATAAGAAATTACATGCTTCTCGGCCATTGAGGTTTTTGAAGTTTTTTGAAAATTCACAAGCGCCCATACAAAGTACAGACGAGGGACAAATCGCACGCTAAAAAAAACCACTACAAACCCATATACTGAGGCTAAAAGCTTCAAATTTCATGGGTCGGATTTTTCCAGCTACAGCCGGATTTCTGGATTTTTTTTTTTCACTTGTCCCAAGACCCTCGCTTCAGGATTCAACTTTTTTTTGGTCCCACCCATGAAATTTGTGCTCTGCCATAAAGCTACATTGTAGTACTTTCAGATGAGGATATAGACTGATGGCTTTAGTTCAATGGTGGTGCCAGAATAGCTAGGCGTCGAGCTATTCTGGTACTACCCTTGAACTATTTTAATCGAGCTTGTTTCACACCTGTGTTCCAAATGATATGGGTTAACCTTCACCTTGGATCCTGGAGGACCCAGAGAGGTGTTTGTGAAGTCAAAGATGAGAATTGATTCTCGTCCAAAATTTTCTTTTGTTTTAATGGTGTCAAAAGTCCATGGAAATCTAACAGTTCAGTTTCTTGGAAATGGTGAACTTTCACACGTATTTTTCTGGGGGAAACAGGTTTCAGGCTTAACTGCCATGATGACTAAATAAAAAGTACAAAGATGCTTCTGGTGATGTGTACTAAAGTGTAAAAATTGTGGGTCCTGTACGACCCACGTCATCGGGACAGGGATAACCAGTTAAACCGCTATTCTAAAAATATGGGTCCTGTAGGACCCACATCGTGTGTAGTCCAAAGCATGATCTGGTGAAGGTTAAAGCACAGGTGTGTGTACCTGATATGGTACTAAAGGCATGCATAATAGTTTATATGTATAAATGTAAAGGTTAAAAAAAAAATGGATCAGGCTGGGTATATTTCTATTAACGAGGGTTAAACTGCTTGGTCCTGTCGTTATGTGCATGACTTAATCAAACTTACATGACTGCATTAGGTATCTCGTCATGGATATACCATGCACTTCTCTTTATTTAAAAAGAAATGTAAATTTAGATCCCTTATCCATATGTCATGGACAGAAATTGGATCACATAGTTTATGTAGACTGCGTGAGGTGATTGTGTGGTGTGATTTCTACCCACAATGTTCAGTTTAAGGTACAATGCTGATATTCACATTAGTACATCGTTAGTAGAAATTGCACGGTACAACTTACATGGGTTGTGCTACTGATTGTATAGTGCGATGTCTACACGGCATGGTTAGTAAAAGGCATTGTTTTTGTGACCGTGATACAAAAACCCTTGTAGCCAAAAAAATGGCGGATTTCGTGTAGCCTTCTTTGTGAGCATCTTGAATGTGAGTTTTGTTCTATAAAAGATCTACAAAACGTTCTAAAATTAAAAAAAACTTAGTGTTGTTCGAAACAACAAGCACTCAGTATTTGAGACGGCAACGTCATGAAATATTTTTTAAATTACGTCATAAGTCTATGTATAAATATATTCCTTTGACGTCTGGTGTGATCCAGGTCGGGAAAACAAATACGTTATTGGTAACAGGGGCTTGCTGCACGGACCCATGTAGGCCTTCGGTAAGTCAAAGGAACCATTGTACCCCTCAGGCCTTCAGGGTACAAACGTTCCTTTGACCTCCCTCAGGCCTACGCGGGTCCGTGTAGCAAACCCCGCGGCCGACCAATAACTTATATTTCCCTCCCTACGTCACACGACCAGTCACTTTAGCGCAAACCGTACCATGTGACCGTGATATAAAAACCGCTGTAGCGAAAAATGGCGGACGTTTTGTAGCCCTCTCGATGACGCATCTTGGATACCAGTTTTGTTCTATATAAAAAGACCGCCAAACGTTCTAAAGTAAGTGTTAGTGTTGTTCGAAACAACAAGCACACTCAGTACTGGAGACGGCAACGTCATGACTTTAAATTACGTCATAAGTCTATTATGTATAAATGTATATTCCTTTGACGTCAGTCATGTCTGGCGTGATCCAGGTCGCAACGGATGTCTTCTTGATTTCTTTTACAAAAATAGTGGAGGAATGCCCGAAAACCAATACGTTATTAGTCGGAGGGGTTCGCTACACGGACCCTTGTAGGCGGCCTTCGGGGTCAAAGGAATCATTGTACCCCTTAGGCCGGCCTTCGGGGTACAATGATTACTTTGACCTCCCTCAGGCCTACAAAGGTTCGTGTAGCGAACCCCTCTGACCAATAACTTATTGTTTTCATCCCTACGTCACATGACCAGTCACTTTAGCGTACCGTTTGCCCATGTGAACGAGCTACAAAACCCTTGTAGCGACAAATGGCGGACTTCTTGTAGCCCTCTTTCTGACGCGTCTTGGACAGGCCCGGATCTAGAGGAGGGGCACTGGGGTCAATGCCCCCCGACCCCAAATTTGTTAAAATGCTATAACAAAGTCCGTTCAGTTTTCGATGTATTTGGGCCCCTCCATCCACCCACTGATTTCATTTATCGCTTGCCAACCCCCCTCCCCTACTGTTTGATTTTTTGGCACCTGCCTACCTCCCCCCACCCCCCCCCCCCCCCCCTGATTTTTCGGCCCCTGCGGAAACAAGATCTAGCGTGGCGGAGGCTTTGATTTTTTGGGCGCCCGCCTACCTCTTCCCCACCCCCCACTGTTTGATTTTTTCGGCCCCTGCGCAAGATCTAGCGTGGCGGAGGCTTATGATTCAGCCGAGGTTAAAGGTCCCAAACAAGAAGTACCCCCTCCCCCCCCCCCCCCCCCCCCCCCCCCCCCCGCTGGAGGTAAGTG
Organism: Semisulcospira habei; assembly: GCA_036245525.1. Lineage (NCBI taxonomy): Eukaryota > Metazoa > Mollusca > Gastropoda > Semisulcospiridae > Semisulcospira > Semisulcospira habei. The sequence goes on from BTPG01000002.1 coordinate 87,768,860, forward strand.
ATCCGGGCCTGTTGGATGCCAGTTTTGTTCTATACAAGATCACAAAACGTTCTAGTAAAGTAAAAAGTTACTTAGTGTTGTTCGAACCAACAGGCACACTACTGGAGACGGCAACGCCATGAACAATTTTTAAATTACGTCATAAGTCTATTATGTATAAATGTATATTCCTTTGACGTCAGTCATGTCTGGCGTGATCCGCCAGGTCGGAACTGAGATTTCTTCTTAATTTCTTTTACGAACTCAATGGTGGAGCGAAATGAAAACAAATACGTTATTCAGTCGTAGCAGGGGCTTGCTGCACGGACCATTGTAAGCCTTCGGGAGGTCAAAGGAACCATTGTATCCCGCAGGCCTTTGGCCTTCGGGGTACAATGGCTCCTTTTCCCTCAGGCCTGACTAGGGTCCGTGTAGCAAACCCCTGCTACCAGTCACTTATAATGTTTAGCGAAGGTCAACAATGGTGCTAAAACAGCTTGACAAGCTACTCTGATGCTTCTTTGAACTATCATGGTTGATCCATTTGAATTTCCAATAGTTGGGAATTTTGCAGATTATGCCGGAAGGACATCAATTTGAGAAAAGGTTGAATGCATTTGCATCATGACCTGCGGAGTTCATCTTCTTTGATCTGTGGCGGCTAGACTTGCATGCGTGCAGAGGATCGTGAGAATCTGTCCCATGCAGATCAAGCCTCAACTTGAATTTTTTTTTTTTTTTCTGTGATAAGAGTACAACCAAAGACAATACATTATAAGACAGATCACTCCTTCATAAGGCTTACTAAAAAAAGCGAGGTCAGTGTAGCAGTTGCGTCCCATGGTGTAATCGTGTTGTGGCCATACGTCTATCACTATCTGGTAATGGGCTCGAGCTCTGACGCGAGGTTTTTTGAAGGGTAACAGGTGCTTTTTGTGTGTGCATTGCGGAAAACTGTTTTAAAATCACATGAGCTCTGCTTCTAAGATATTTTTTTCTATTCCTAATCAAAAGATTTTTCGGAAAAGTGGTAATTAGCACGGAAAGTGTAAAAGAAAAATAAATAAATCAGGCATTTCATTGTTGCCGTGAGTGCGAGTTGATGTCTAGTACACACGCACACACACGCGCGCGCGCACACACACACACACACACACACAGACGTGCACGCAAACAAACACATGCACACAAACGAACACACATACAAACAAACCACCAACACAGGACTAAATAAGAAATAATTTACAGCAAATATCAGTTGTTTTGAACAATCTCACAAAAAGATCAGTTTATTAATACAGGTTCAACTTGCAGCAGGTATTATCAAGAAAACCAAATAGTGATTATACACAGGCCACGCTAACCACCTTATGCATACACCCGTTAGAAACTGTAAACAGTACCTTCGATAGTATGCACAAAGAGATTAATAAGAAATGATCACTGATTACCTGTTCCGTCTCCTCCTCTCAATTCATCCATCCACCCAACACATGTAAATGTATGACAAAATTATTCATCATACACAAAATAGCAGGTCAACATGAATATACGCAATAGGCTCAATTATCATAAGACGTACAACAGACAATACCAGCAGTCACATGCCCACCGCCTTTAGATCTAAAAGTCATTACCAGGTAAACAGATAAACATGTCATCACCGATCAGAATTATGTTCTCCAACAACTCCCTCCCTCCCCCCCCCCCCCCCCTCCACCTGACCTTCGGCTGCTTCCAGTGGGAAACTAAACCCCTTACAACAAAGGCAGTCGCATGGTTTGCCACAAGCTTTGTCCTCTCGTCCTCCCCAAAATTCTCTGCCCCTTCTATTTGATCACGTTTTTTGTTGTAGGTGACTTGTTCTTTTATTGTCATTTCGTCTAGTACTATTGCACACAGATCTGACTTTGGCGGCAGTACAGACACTTTAATCTGAAGTGCTTTCAGAATTTTGGCACTAAAGCCGGGGCAGACTGAAACCTTTCGCATAGTTTTCCGTAAGGTTGAAACTGACAGGAGGACAAAGAATTTTGCAAGCATACGATATGCCTTGGGGCTTGCATGAAACAAAGATAAAGCTGTTGTTTTTTCTGTCTCCGTCCATCTCCGGCCTTGTTTCTTTTTGTGTATTTCACGCAACTGTGCTGAAATAAACTTAACAACGAATCAGGCAAAAAATGGGCCAAGCGGCTCTTCGCTGCTGCATCCTTCTTCTCTTTGAGTGTTAATGTCTTTTCTTTCCTTGTTTGTCGTCTTTCTGTCGTAATTACATTTCTTCCGAAGGCAGTACAATCTGTTGAGCACAGTTTTGAGACTTTTCTTCAAAGCCTGCTTTCTTGGTGAATCGCTGTCCTACCCCCAGTCCTGTTGCTGCAGTTCCCCCCACACCAGTTTCTCCACTGGACTCATCTGCACACACACAAGCAACCATGCATTAAATCATTAATGATATCATGATAATCCACAGCATATTTACTCAGATCAAAAAAATTAATTCACATTTCATATGACTGACCAAAAATGTATTTTCACACACACATGCAGGCGCGAACACACACAAAAAGGCCATCGAAAATTCATCCAAATTTAAAATCTGCTTGTCTGATTTGAATAGTCAACAGATTTTACGACCCCAGTTGTGAAAACAACTCACACAACTAATCTTTTGTGCTGTCATTGTTTGGTAATTTTTTATAAATTAAAAATTTCAGCTTACAAATTATAAATCAAATTATATTTATTCATTGAAAATACCTGGTTGCAGTGACATGCGTGCCTGCTTGTGAGGCGGCGCTTCTGAATGTGTAGCAGTATCCCTCGTCAGTCTCTGTTGTTAGTTGTGGGGGTGGGTTGGGCACCGAAAACACAGTCGGCGCACGTGAACTGGCTGTTTTCAAAATGGGCACTGCACAGCCTGTAGGAACGTGAACGCAGCTCAGCAGGTAAAAGTCCCAACAGATCTTCTCTGCGCGAATTCTGCACCCGGACATCTGTTGGGAGAACAACAAAGACTGAAATACAAGTACTAAAACACCACCAGCTAAATACTGTAGTCTGTAGGCGTAGTTCGTGAGAACAGTACAGTGGACAGAATTCTGCATGATCTTTTATACTTTTGTATTTTAAGTCTTGATAGACAATGAAAGCGAAGTAACTTTGCAACGACTGAATTTTATCAACGACCTTACAACTCGAGGTTTCTTTGCTTAATTTCTCACCAGTACTTTCCTCTTTTTGATCGGAACATCGGTCTTAAAACCGCAACTCGATTAAGAACGTGAAACTTACACAGGATTCTCCCTATCGGTCGTATTGCCTTGAACGAAAGGGAAAGGTCCGTGTAGCCTAAAGAATACTTTTCCTCACCCAAGTTAAGCACGTGTGGCACAAATGACTAGATCTAACTTGAGTTAGTCCACCATAAAGTGGATACAATGGGACAGGAAAACTGGTCTATGTACATACTGCCCTCTTCTACATTTGAAAACAAAATTACTAGAAACGTATAATTACTCTGGATCTAAATGGTCGTTAGATCACTTTTCCACTGACATTTCTCGGAATTTACGGCGTGGAGAGCCGGCTAGGGTCTGTTTGCAGTTGGATCAGTTTTCCACTCTCCCAGATTTAATCCCAAAGATACATATCACACGAGGGACCTATGCCTGAGTATCGCCCTGGCAACTCTAATTCAGAATAGAAAATTTTCGAGATAGACATCCTCTGCGCCATGAAATTATTATACGGTCGTAAATTTATGCATTTATGCAAAGATAAGACCACAGAGTAATCAGCTTACCTTGTTTCTTCATTGGGAAAAAGGAAAACTGACATGCCGGTGAAACTTGGCTTGTAGCGGGCGTTCGAACAAGAAATTGCGCTGCAAAAGTCAGCCCTTGCCTCGTTCGGTCAGCCATGATTCAACACGATTACAAGGGAGAAAACTCTCAAAGCACGTCCTCGCACTCTCGGGCGAGTGATTTGTCTTATAATGTATTGTCTTTGGTACAACCGAACAACACAAATATTACTAGTTACCCATACCAATGGTACCACTGTTTACGCGCTTAGCCCCGACACACTACACCAGGAGATGGATTGACCTTGATAATTCAAGAGCATAGCCTGATTAACTTGGCGCCAAGCTAATCTGGCACTATCCTTGAATTATCAAGGTCAATCCATCTCCTGCAGCTGGTATAATGGGACAACTCGGCTCCCCCCTCCCACCCCAGTCGCACGCACATGCCTATAGTAAACACAGACCCACCAATCGACAAGCTTTAGTGTTAGGTAATTACGCATATCTAAAAATAACGAGCAACGCTATTGGTCACCGTCATACTTCCGCAACTAACAAGGGGAGTAAGCGAAGGGAGGCTTAGTCAGTATGATAGTGTAGACTTTGTATTGTCACCAAGGTGAGTTCTTTCTTATTTGACTTTATAGAGAATGAATTGGAATGATGTTGTCAAAAATACCGTTAATATAGGTATAATGGAAACCGCATTTACAGATTCAGCGCGCATCAATTTGTCGAAAGTCTAGTCATGCAGCACCCAGAGTGAAATACTGAGGTAGTTTCAGTTTGTTCACAATCGATGATATATTGTACTTCGAGCAATAAGAGTGTGATGTTGATAAAGTATTATATACTTTTTTTGGGGAAAAAAACAATGTTGTTAAACTTTTGTTATCATTAGCTATGAACATTATTTTTTGGTTGGTTAGTTCGGGGTTTAACTCCACATAAGCGTGATAATGGACGGCTCCAAAAGCGGAGACGCTGGTTATGGGGACAGTTGTGTTGCCAATGAGGTGAAATGTGGAGGAAGCGGAATGAGGGACTTGCATACATCCACCGTTGTAGCTTGTACAACTGAACTGAATTGAAACTTTAATTGTTAAGGATAAAGACAGTAGGCACGGAGACCTTTTTCGCGTCTGTTCTTAATAACATTTTAAATACTTTTGAAAGGTGTACACGGGGAGAAAAGATTAACACTTTGGTCATGAACATACCATTTTAACATAGGTACAGGACACACCACAACACAGAAGTGAAGCAGCCAGAGTAGTGTAACGTTGGAAATTATTTTCTTTCACAAACTGGTATAATTTTAAATTATGTCATTGTCCTTGCCACGTTTGCAAAGATTTTTAATCTTTATCCAGCAAGGACTATCCACATGCAGGCATCAATGGGACAAACTCTGAACAGCCTGCTGGAGATGAATGGTGAATATGCAGACGGGGACACAGAGGAGTCTGTGGAAGCCAACTTACTACAGGCGCGACAGGCGCTGGTTGATGCGGTGCGAAAGGGTTACGACTGCTCAGGGCCAATCACCAGACTACTGCATTTAAAATGTCCTGTGGGATTGAAATATGCCAAACTCAATGTCAGGCAGATTGTTAGAGACAATAACCAGGTAAACAGTGCCATATATTTTTCATTATTGTGCATGCAGCCATTGGAACTGTTTACAGTTCCGGCAACTGCATGCACAGACATATGATAAATAACAGTTTTTGGTCTGCCATTTTGAAAATATGAATGACACTACTAAGAGAGGTTGTGTTGAGGCATGTTCTATAACTGCATGTCCATGATGTCATGGGCAGACAGGCCTTAAACTATGGCAATAAAATAAAGATACAATTAAAAATTACGGCACATTTACACCATGCTAATCATGCTACTGAATGTACTGTTCGCCCAAAGCACTGTATGTATGTCTGTGTATGTATAAACCTTCAATAACTCCCAACCTTGACACTTTGGGAAGCTAACTAAATCTGAAAGTTAGGAGATAACCTCTGAGAATATTGAATTGGAGTGCTTATTTAAGAGAAATGGCCGCTTTGGAGAAAGTTGGTTGACTCACATTTGAGTCCATAATTTTTGTTATACCCGGTATTCACTTGAAATTTTAATGTATGCAGCTTTCTTTTGAATTAAGCATTGGATGAGTTAGTTAGCCAACTTTGTAGTTTTTCAACTTTTTGATTGAAAATTAATACATTTTTGGAAAAGTATCAAAATCAAAAACTTTATCCCTAGCTTAAATTAATTCAGGAATTCGCTGAGGCACTATGAGATGAATTTATGTAACTGTGCTTAATTTAAGATTTATCATCTTTGCATTTGCACCTTTGGAAAATACAAACCTTCTTTCTTCCTATTACACTCATGTGGGATTGTGAAGCCAAACAATGCTGTGCTAAGTCCTTCAGACAGTGACAAGACATCACATTAATCACCATAAAGTTATTCAGTGACACCATAATACAGTCACAGAAAAATATGTTTGTCATGCTAGCTACACACAAAATTTGACTGTAACTCTCTCTCTCACTCTCTCTCTCTGACTCGCTCTCTCTCCTGATTTGCATCTAGGAGGCCTCAATTTGAGTGGAAATGTTTCTAGAAGTCAAAAGTGAGCTCATAGGTAGACCTTGCGATGAAATCCCCATCTTCCTTTATTGTAGATGTGGACTTTGTTGCACAAGGTGAATATGTACTTGTTGGTGAATTGTTGACTGATGTTTTCTGGCCTGCCCCTAAGTTTAATATCTGCTTTGAATTCTGGTTACAATATGCCAGTATAGCAGTATCCAGACCAAAAAGGTGACTGCCAAGCATGTAAAATGCAGAGAACTCAACGTATAAAGAAACACATTTAGGCAAGACATTTACAACACAGTTTATTAACCCATATGATACGGAGGCTAAAAGATTCAAATTTGTATACTACCATATGCAAGCTACATTATAGTACTTACAGATAAGGATATAGACCAATGGCTTTAGTTCAAGGGTGGTGCCAGAATAGCTTGGCGCCTAGAGGCGCCAAGCTATTCTGGCACTACCCTTGAACTATTTTACTCACTTTTTATTCAAACTTATTTCACACACTGGTGGATTCCAAAAGATAAGGGTTAATATTTAGGGTATTTTTAAAATAGACAAACAAACAAGTATAGAATTCAGTCGTGAAGAAGGAAGGAACTCGGTCTAACAGTATAATTTGCACCGTTATATCATGAAGTTGGATCTATAGGCCAAAGCACACAGTGGGCCTCCCTTGCAGTCCCATCTGTTAAAATGCCCTAGCCTTAGTCTGTCCCAGTCATTCCCTAATTTTTCAATGCCCTAAACAACACTACCGCCCACTTGCTGCACATTTTGTCATGCACAAAATTTAAAAAAAAACAATGACATCACCAGTCTCATTTCCTGGCTATCAACATGATTCTGTACCAACCCTACATCCATGCGCAGCCAAAACTGGTACACAACCTCAAATCACCATCTGCTTGGCAACTCAAACTAGGACAAAAAGAGTCCGCTGGATAAGCCAAGGCTGGTATGAATCAAAGCACCAAACATGTCTCTAATCATCTATCAAGAGATTTTAAGCAAATTCCAGCATGCTGCCTCTGTACAATAGGCCAAAGAAGGCAGAAGATTTTTTTTTTAAACACCGGTCCTTGCACTGCCTCACCTGCCTCATTTAAATATGTAACATGACCTGTCAGAGAAACTCTCCCACCTGAACTCCATTCAATCTGCCATCAGTGCAATCCTTAGACACTAGCTAAGTCAAAACCCAAAGTTACACCATTGAATGTTGCTGTATCTGTATGTTATGGCCCATTATGTCTTGCGCGTCGTTGTGGCGTTCACTAATTTTGTTTGGCATCTTGTAGTCTGTGGCTCAGCTGAAGTCGATTCCCACTGCTCTGGGCATGCTAGAGAAGTATGGACGTCATCTGTTGAAGCCACTAGACCAGCGGGTGGACCAGTGGCGACAAATCAAGTTCAACAATCCTATTTTCAAAGACCGCGTTCTACCCATGAAGGTAAGATCAGAGTAATCTATATACCACAATCTTTATTTCAGTGGATGAATCAACAGTGAGTACCGGCCTGTGCAGTGCCGATTTACCTAAGTGCAGTTTAAGGTGCCAAGCTGTTCTGGCACCACCCTTGAACTAAAATGGTTGATTTTCTCCTTAATGTGTAATGTAGCCTCCATAGGACAAATCCAATAAACATGTTTGAAAAATTTCAGCCTCAGTATGTAATGGGTTGTTCACAGTTTTAATGCTGCCAACATTTATTCTTTATTATTTAACCCATTACATCCTGAAGCTGATTTTGTAACATTTGCTTGTCGCCCTGTGAAAGCTACATTACAGACTAGGAGAAAAATCAACTGTTCTAGTTTAAGGGTGGTGCCACACTATTCTGGCACTACCCTTATACTATCAGTCAAATATATTTCAAGCAATGGGTGTATCAGTATGAACAGGGTTAAGAAAGGTTATTATTTAAAAAAGAATAAATCCATTTTCCTTTTGTTCTTTCAGGGAGCAAAGGACGTGGTGAAACAAATGGGATATTCAGAGACGGTGGAGTCGGGACTGCAGTTTGCTAGTGTGGAACCTGATGTTAACGCCACAGCTGAGTTGGTGGCTGACATTGTCTTGGCTCGAGCGGAGATGGACTGGTACTTAAGGGGAACTCACCCTCATCCGGACACAATTCATGCACTCTTACCCGAAGAAGCAACGTGAGTTGAACGATTTCGGCTGCATGTGGGGTTGTCTATGTAGCCATGGTGGTTTATCAGGAATAAAACTGTTTAAAAAAAATTGAAGTCACGGTACGGTCTGTAACAACAAAGATTTCTTGTTGCAGTCCTTTATGGCTGAATGGTTAGCTCTTTGACTGTGCTTAGCGCATTTGGTCTAGGGGATGCCTGTACTTTTTAACTCTGAAACTCCCAGAACTAAATGACTTCCATTCTATAGAATGGAAGTCATTTAGTTCTGGGAGTTTAAGAGTCAAACCCCTTACGCATGCAGCTTCAGTATTGTAAACAGTATCAGTGGTGTCATCCACAAATGTATTTCTTCTTTAGTTGGTTATTTTATTTTGTTTCGTTTGGTTTTGGTTTGATTTGGTTTGGTTTGTTGTGGTTTGGTTTCTTTTCTTTTCTTTTATTCTTTATAAATGTTGATTTTCAATGTATACAGAGAGCAAGTGGCATCTCACTGGCAGCTGGCCAATGTAGACGTTGGGATGCTGGGTGTGCAGCAAGCACCTTCCATGGCCTTACACCAGGATCCATCACCACCCACACCTGTCTCTGCTAGACCTGAGGCAAGTCACATACACACGTTACCAGTGGCTGCATGCACAAGGGGATTAACTCTGTGGCAGTCGATGCCGCTTTTTGTCATGGGGATTCCTACAGGAATCACCTTGGCAAAAAGGGCTGCTAACGGCCAGAGGTGAAGAATTACAAGGCAGAGACTGTAGTGGCTGAATCTGTTTATTCAGTAACCTTTAAAAAATGTATTCATATGACTACAGGGAGAAGCAGAGGCTGTGATGGCATCACCAATTCCAGCATCCGAGGTGGGAGAGACCCAAGACATGTTCCTTACATCTGTACAACAATTTGATGACAGCATGCGCAAAGGTCAGGAATCTTGACTCGATGCTTTTGTTTTTTATTTAACATGCTGACTGCTATACGATACTCAGTGGACAGGAAAGTCTTTTCTTGTTGATAATGGCCACATCCTAGAAAATGCTAGCTGAAATGCTTACGACCAACATATAATTATGCTTTCTAGGCAGTACAATACATGTTGGTCTGTAATTTTGGACCCTTGCAGCCCTGACGTGACCAAAAGACATCTCTGCCATTATATTTGTTTCTTCAAAAACATTACCGATGACATGACTTTGTGGAAGTGTCTACTACTTACTCAATTCTAGCCTAAGAGCTCGTTGTGTTACCACACAACCCGGGAGACACTCGGGGAACCCCGAGGGGGCCGAGAGTTGTCTCCCGATACCGCCCATCCGGAACCGAGTACCCATAATTCCTCAGTCAAGTCTACTTAGGCGCACGTTGCAGACGTGTTGCTCTTCTGCTCTAGCCTTCAGACTTCGGTTTTGGTTTTCGACCGGTTCCTGGTCTTTCGGACTTTCTGAGGGAGATAGAATTTGTGTTACGAGAGGATGATTCGTTTCATCGACCCTGCCGGTGCTGCTCCGTGGCTATCTCGTCCCCACTTCGTTGGCGGCTGCCCTCTTCAGCCTCTGTTTGCTTGGGCAGTGCGGTGAGCTTCGCCGGTCGTGCCAGGCGGGTTTTGGACTTCTTCCCCCGTTCCCCTTCGGCGGAGAGGTAATGTAGTTGCGTTCGCCCTCGGCCGGTTCCTGGGCTGGGCACTGGTTTGAGCGGGCACGAAAGCAGTCTTCATCTTCGCTGTTGCTTGCGCGCCAAAATTCTCGACTCTTAGCTTGGCGGGCCTCGCGCCCTCCCCCACTCTCCTTCTGTTGTTGGTGTGGCATTATTGGGGATCATAATCTTCCTCCTTCCGAGGATATCAGCGTTTACGTTGAGAGAATCCGCTTTTGTAAAAAAAAAAAAAAAAAAAAAAATCTGACACGATCGTGGTTCTTAAACGGCGCGGGTCCACAAGTTGTCAGATACGTTTCCAAGATGGCGTCTAGCGTGCAGGGCGTTTTGTTCCTCGCGGCTGAACCGTTATCGGAATGGGAGTGGTGTGAGTAATTGGTGAAAGTTAAGTCGAACCTTGGTTATTGGCGCTTACCTACTCACTTGTACCTTGGGTGATTTGGGGAATTTGTTATGCTTCAGCCTTGCCTTGTCGCCATTACGCTGGTGGATGTGGTGAGAGCAGACGCTTATTTCGTTTACTGAGTCGATCATGTAATGCTTCTTTTGTTATGCATTATGCAGACCTGTTACCATGCTCTTTGGCGTAATTAGGTACACAATTTTGCTTGGGGTAAACAGACGTGCACGTTTATTTACTAGATTCATCTGTGAGGCCCGAACTATTAGTCAGTTGAGAGGACACTGACTGCACCCAGGGAGTAAACAGGCCTGATTATGCATCGTGTACTCCCCTTAGCTTGGCGGGGCCCCGCGTGCACGCCTCCTTTCGCCATTACGTGGTAACGTTACTGTGCCAGACACGTGTTTTGTGCTTTTCCTGGGCATCACATGTTTGTGTGGTTGTGCATCATGAAGCATATGCTCACCTTGGTTGGCGGGGCCTTTTCTGCTCCCGCCCTGTTGCCTTTTTATTGGTAAGATTACGGTGCCTGCCGCTTGCTTCATGCCTATACTTGTCATGACATGTTTGAGTTTGTCGTACATGATGTATGCTCACCTTAGCATGGGGGCTTTTGCCTTCCAGACCAAGGGTGACTGTCACGGGTGTGTCTGCAGGGACTTACCCAGCGCAGGCAGGAATACGCTGGGAAGATAGGTACAATTCCTTGTTGATGGTTGGGGAGTTGCCTTGGCAGGATGGACAAACAGACAGGTTGGCCGCGACTCCTCTTCTTCGCAGATGGTAGGTCGCAAAGGTTGGGTACTTACCTTAGCTTAGCTGGGACCCGCGTACCTGCGCTCTCTAGCTTGCGGGGATGTATTGCAGGCCCGGGCGCTTGCTGACAGGTTTGTTCCTCGCTGGTTGTGCCTTTGTGTTGCAAACGCTAGCCTTGCCAGGGCAGGATCTCTCAGGCCCACGCCGGTGTGCCTTCGGTTGTGTTGTGTGTTACAGTGACCCGCAGGTTGCTGTCCCGTTCCCGAGGCAGGGGGTTCCAGTGGCCGTCACTTACCAGAGGTCTGTCTGTCTGCTCCGGATGCGCCCCTGACTACGCTTGAGACACCTGCTCCTCCTGACCGGAGCTGCGCTGTTAGCAGTTGGAATGTACAGACGCGAGCGGCCAGCACCTGTGTGTAATCGGAGTCCAGTCGAGGCGCTATTCCCGGACCTTGCGTACGACAGCAAAACCGGCCACCGCACGAGACCGTGATGACCTTGAGGAGGACGACGTCACTCCAGACGCAGACTAGTGTGCAGAGTGGGCAGATCGAGGCGTCCGTTTCCAGGAGGGAACGCGCTTGGACCGTCCCTGGTCAGCCGATGCCCACTCGTCTCCTAGGAAGGCCTTGGGCTCCTACGCGGAGTCTCCTCGCCCGCAGCAAACCCACCTTGCCACAGAGCGTTTGGTTCGCGGAGACATTCAAACACGCACACTACGTCTTGGCACGACCAGAAATCCGCCCTTCGCTGGTCCGCTTCCGATTCCCACTTGTCTCCTTGGACATCTGCTGGCTCTTACGCAGAGTCACTTTGCCAGCAGGGAACCCACCTCGCTACAGAACTCGGTTCGAAGAGACAATATGCACTCAACCGGGTCCTTCGCACAGTACGGAACCCCCACGCCGCTCAAAGTCGACTTGATAGCCGCCCAGGCGGCCGACGACTTAGCGCAGTTCTCGTGCTCGGAGCAGGATGGTTGTCACCGCTCTCGCTTCCTGGAGGGTCCCCCTCCCGGACAACGCTTTTCGTCGAGTGAAACGAGGCGGCTGCTAGTGGGTGCGAGATCCTTTGGTGACCGGTCAGCAAGGTGGAGGTTCCAGTCTTGTCCCTTACCGCTCAGGTCCTCGGCGACCTTGTGGAGGGATCGCCATGCCAGACGCAACGGATTAGTACACAGAGTCGGCTAGTGTGCAGAGTCGGCAGATCGAGGCGACCGTTCCCAGGAGGGAACACGCTTGGACCACACCTTACGTCAGGCAGAGAACCCATCTCGCCACAGAGTTCAGTTCAGAGAGACGTGCTTCGCGCCGTACCTGGTCAGCCGATGCCCACTCGTCTCCTAGGAAGGCTTTGGGCTCCTACGCGGAGTCTCCTCGGCCGCTGCAAACCCACCTCGCCACAGAGATCGGTTCGCAGAGACAATCAAACATGCACACTACGTCTCGGCACGACCAGGAATCCGCCCTTCGCTCAACATCAGACGCTCGTTCACGAGAGCGTAAAGCGGGATCATGCTTCTCATCGTTACAAGGACCGCGGACCTCTTCGCTCTACGGCTTCTTCCCTCTCTTCCGCCGTCCCCGACGGGAGTATCATTCTTACCGTTCCCCTTCCCCTCACCCAGCCACTCCCCTTCCCCCTCGTTCCCGTCGGACCCCCACCCGGGTCTGCCCTGGGGGACTTGGGTGGGGTTAGGTATTTTTTAGTTCCCAGGGTCACCCTGGTCAGCCCCACAGGGTGGGTTTTTCTCTCTATTCTGGGGCATGTGTTTCTGTCTACCCTTTGTCCATTCACCTGTATTTTACCTTTTTAAAACTCTCCCTACTGTTCTGCACTGCCTGTAGCTCTTGATATTGGATGTGTGTTGCTAAATGGTCTTGGCTTTATTTAGGCCCCATGTGTTAGGTTTATTTAACGTATTTGACCGGCTGGCGACATACATTCAATGTTCTTATTATTTTTTTTTTTTTACAAGCAGTGCAGGCACGTCCTGAGAAAGCCTTGTTGCTGTCGGGACGTTAAGCAATGTACAATCAATCAATCAATCAATCAATCGTTCCCGTCGGCCTAGGTCTCCTGCCTGCAGTCGCTCTTCACGTGATCGTCGCCGTTCCCGCTCCCCGAGATCTCCGCTTTGTCACCTCGGGCCGAGTTTTCCTCCGCGGCCTTCGGCTTCCTTTGTCGCTTCCCATATTCGTCGGCTGGCCCTCTCTCGGAGTCCCGGTCCCCATCGTACATCGTCGGCTCCTTCTGTCGGGTTCCCGGGTCTTACGTTTTTTTGCCGTCCTTGGATGTCTGGCCGCTTCGCTTGCCTTCTTCAGGTCCAGTGCTCGCGTCTCTCCCAGGCGTGCCTCCACTTCCTGCCTGCTGTGGACCTGCTTCCGGCGCTGCTGTTGGAATAGGAGTTCCGGCCGTTTGGCTTGCCCTCGTTAGTTTGGCTCTCAGGATTTCACAAGAGTTCGTCTGCCCCAGCCTGCTGTGGATCTGCTTTGGCGCTGCAGTTGAACTAGATGACCTCGCTCGCCCGTAACGCCCTATGCTACGTGGGATTGGGGAGCCCCTGACCCTAGCCTTCATTCTCGGCGTCGAGGACCCCTGGCCCCCTGCATGTCGACCTGCCGCGAAAGAACCCCCTGTGCTACGACTCTGCTGCGCCAGGTTTCGTGGGAGGCCCTGGACTTCAGCGCGGTGAGTGGGCCGGAGGTTACCTCTACGTCCTTTTCTTCGCAAGATGCTTACTCTTACGCCAGGCCGGCGAAAGGATGCGGTCCTCGCAGGTGGTTCCCGGCTCTGCCTCCAGATCTGGGACTTCGAGTTCTTCCGGAACTGCCGACCCTTGTCGCTAGGTACCCATACGCGCGGCCTCCACAGAGTTCCTCGGTTCACCTGCGAAGGAGTTTTCACTGCTTCCAGAGCGGCCATCTGTTGGACTTTCCTGGGGTCCTCAACCGCCTCTTAGACTCTGTGGAACAAAGGCGCAGCCCCGTCTCCCTGACGTCTCTCCAAATCGACACCTCCTTCAGCGCACCTGGGGAGCACCGGACTTCGGACAGGTTGTCCTGTTTCGGCTGTGCTCACAGTTGGATAGCCTATTCTCTACATGTAAGTCAGATCTCTCTCCCCCCCCACCCCCCTTCGTTCGTCTCTAGGCTCGGCTGCTTCAGCTACACTGCCTACTTCAGTGGTTCTTCCCGATGTCCGGCCCCCTGACCTACGGACTTCGCGGACAAGAGCGTGAACGGGTTGGATCTGATGCAGGCTAGTAGGACATCTTCTCATGGGAGGAAGGACTCAGTCACCAGGAGCTGCTCGTCCTCTCCGGCAACGTGACAGTGGGGGCTTACATCCAGGACCAGGGCGGCTTGCGATCTCTCGACCGGTGCGTGCTCCTCTACACCTGATGCGTCCGTGCGAGAACCGCGACTTCCCTCCGTGCGTGACACTGCCCTGACTGACGGTAGGTATGGGCCGACTTCCCCCCGATGGAACCAGTTGCTACACACGGAGTGCACCAGGACACCTTGGAGGTTAGGCGTGCTGGCGAGATGGCTTAGTTGCCCGGTTCACCACGAGGTGGGATCACCGGCTTACCCATCTCCTGCCTGATTCCAGCCCCCTGGCCAGGCCACCGATGCTCTGGACGATCCGTGAGAGGGTTCACCGCTTGTCCTGTGGGTCTCCCCGTTCCCTTGGAGCTGTTCCTGGACCACTGATCTCCGCAACTCGCCACGGACCCCCCGCTACTGATTCCCGCATTCTACAAGCTGCTCGTGCACTTATCCCCAGGTGTCCAGGCAGAATAGCCTGAGCTAGCCTCACGTATACCTACGAAGACATAGCCGTCCGCTGCGGACGCGCTCGCCTCCTGGCCGTTCACGGCAACTCTGACGCTACAGGCCAGACGATATTCCTGGCTACGCTCAGTCATACAATCTGATTCCAGGATCCCTCCCCTCAGGGAGCTTAGAGGCTAAGTACGACCAATCAAGGTACGAGCATGGCCACGAACGTCGCAGGCGTCAGGTTCTGTGCTGTCTTCCACATCGTGGCTACTGGGTGCTGGCGGCAGGTTACTTCGCCCGGCTCGTTCGCAGAGTCCTGGCAGCCCAGCGAGGCTACTCGCTCTGGTGAGGGGCACATCTCCCTCCTGGCGCATCAGCGCCGTAGGTTACGCCGACCTAGGGTCGTCGGGGAGCTTTTGCGGTGGGGAGGACGGCCCTTGGGGCCCTAAGGTGTGCTGGGGCGCAGCATCCTCCTCCTCTTCACAATTCTTCCACAAAGTCATGTCATCAGTAATGTTTTTGAAGAAACAAATGCATTTTTCTTTAAAAGGTATTTTTTCGAAAAATACTTGCCGATGACATGACTCGGACGACCCTCCCACCTGCCCCGCTTGCCGCTGGTGAGCTAAGTATCCTTGACTGAGGAATTATGGGTACTCGGTTCCGGATGGGCAGTATCGGGAGACAACTCTCGGCCCCCTCAGGGTTCCCCGAGTGCCTCCCGGGTTGTGTGGTAACACAACGAGCTCTTAGGCTAGAATTGAGTAAGTAGTAGACACTTCCACAAAGTCATGTCATCGGTAAGTATTTTTCGAAAAAATACCTTTTAAAGAAAAATGCATTTTTATGGTTTATGAAATTGTATTTTTCTCAAAAATGACATACTGACTTTTGCCATGTAATGGCAGATCTCTACCCAGTAAGCAAAGGTCCTCAGGCCGACGACGGCCGCAGTGGGCCCGCACATGGCTGTGTGTGGGCCCTCTGTGGCCATTGTGGTCCCGAAGACGTTTTGCAACAAGATTAGGCACCAATTAAGCTATTCTGGCACTTGCTGTGAGTGTTGAATGGCGCCAAGCTAATCTGGCACTACCCTTGAATTATAATGGTCGACCCATCTCCTGCTGTAGTGCGTCAGGGCTGAATGGGTTAAGCATGTTGGTCATTCTTCATTGGGATTTTCTCTGCTGGAGCTGGTCTGACATCTTAGGATGACTCCCATTTTGGACTGTTGATCTTTGTGCTCACGGCAGGGTTCGTAGCGATTGGGAAAGTTTGTGAAAGTTTGGGGAAAATAAAATCCTTTTTCCAGGCCCTGGAAAGTCTTTGAAAAATGACATTTTTGGGGAGGGTTTGTGAAAGTTTGTGAATTTTACAATTCTGCTTACTTGGCTTCATCATGTACACATTTTGCTTTTTCGATTTTTTCGAATTTAAAAAAATAATGTACAAAACAAACAAAATACACGCACACAAACAAAACAAATAAAATCCGGCTACCAGAAAGCTACGCAAAAACGTACTTTCGATTTCGACCGGATGTACTTGCGAATGATTATTTCCCTTTAATATTTCCGGTCACATCGCTCACTCATTGACCATGCCTGGCGCTTGTGTTTTTAACGATTTGTGGCTTGAAGCTTCTAAGTATAAACAGTGGCTGAGGAAAGATTCAGCCAAATATATGTATAAAAGCTGGCTCCGAAAAGTAGCATCAAACAAGTGGTCGGTTTTTGTTTTGTGCCGCTTGTCAAAAATCTATTGATGTTGCAAGCATGGGTGAAGGTGCCATCATGAGTCATAACAAAGGTAAGCGTCTGTTGAACAGTGGGCATATAGGCCTAGTCTATATAAGTATATTTCGGTCACACATCTTATGGCCAGGAAAAATGTAAAAATGGTCTTGAAAGTTTGTGAAAAGTTTGTGAATTTTGTGATGCCTTTTGGCTACTAACCCTGTCACGGTGTCCAGTGAACATTTTAACCCTTTGTGTGTCAGTAATGGTTTTTGTTGTGATGATTCCTATAGGAATCATTGCATCAAAAACCTCTACCAACACACAAAGGGTTAAGAAAATCGCAACAAACAAGAAACATGTTTAGGAATTGTAATTGTCCTTTCTAGGTGTGTTTCTTTCTTTATTGGGATTTTCTTTGCTTCTTACATGCTTGGTAGTCACATTTAACCCTTTTAGCCCCGGGACCCTGCAGCAGGAGATGGATTGATCATGATAATTCAAGGGTAGTGCCAGATGAGCTTGGCGCCTTAAGGTGCCAAGCTCATCTGGCACTACCCTTGAATTATGGTCAATTTATCTCCTGCAACTGGTACATAGTTGTTAGGCAACAACTCTGAAATTTGAGAAATGGGACCTTGGGGCTGAAAGGGTTAATGTGGATTTTGAACAAACTGAGGTATGTGTTGTATATGTGCCATCAAGCTTGATAATAATTAGCATATTTTTGAATGGGTATATATTATAAGTCCTCGCGCTGGGACCATATGGCGTTGGGTCCCTCGTGAGAGGGGTGCACCGAATGAAATAAGGTGCCGTGAACCAACATGGTCTAAGGGAAGGGACCCCGACAGAAAACCCCTGGTCCTCCTAGTAAGGGGGTTGGGCGTGGGGGTAGCTTCCCCACTCTGCAAAAAAGGAAATAGCTACAAAAACGCCGACGAAAAGACTAACAGTAATTCCTTTCCTGGAGGAGGAAGGTACTTCTACCAGAAGACTTATGGCGTCCTGTGGTGAAAGCCGGAAGTTTTCGGAAGCCACAGGACCGAGCCGCCTCTCTCTATCCAGGGACACAACCATGGGCACATGGAACCCCCAAGGAAAGAGGAAAAGAGGTAGGCCGAGAAACTCCTGGCGTCGAGACTTCCAAGCAGACATCAAGAGACTGGGAACCCACCTGGAGTAGAATCGAAGGAGAAGCACAGGACAGGAGTTGCTGGAGGTCTCTCGTCGACGGCCTATACCCAGGTAGGGGTGACAGGCGTAAGTAAGTAAGTAATATATTATAAGTGAGTATATGTGTAGGAAACTGGTTTAGGACTACAGTTGGAGTCAGACAAGGCTGCTTGCTCTCACCTACTCTTTTTCAACATTTTCCTGGAAAGAATCATGACAGACACTCTGAAAGATCATGAAGGAACTGTCAGTATTGGAGGCAGAACAATCACGAACTTGCGCTTTGCGGACGACATTGATGGCCTTGCAGGAACAGAGAAGGAGCTAGCTCAGCTGGTGGAAAAGCTGGATAGTACAGCCATTGCATATGGGATGGAAATCAGTGCAGAGAAGACCAAACTGATGACCAATAACGCCAGTGGCATTGGCACTGAAATCATGGTTGGAGGCCAAAAACTGGAAACAGTTAAGAAATTCAAATACTTAGGAGCCATTGTGACAGATGAGGGATCAAAACCAGAAATACTGTCCAGGATTGCGCAGACAACAGCACTGACAAGATTGAAGGCCATATGGAAGGACAGAAACATCACACTCTGCTCCAAGATCAGACTGATGCACTCCTTAGTCATTTCAGTGTTCTTGTATGCCTGTGAGTCATGGACCCTCACAGCAGACCTTGAAAGGAGGATACAAGCCACTGAAATGAGATGTTTTCGAAGACTGCTTGGCATCTCATACAGAGATCACATCACAAACGATGAAGTGGGAAGCAGAATCAGGCAAGCCATTGGGCCCTATGAAGACTTATTAGCCATTGTGAGAAAACGCAAACTGAAGTGGTATGGGCATGTCACACGTTCAGCAGGGCTTGCCAAAACAACCCTGCAAGGCACTGTGCAAGGAGGACGAAGGAGAGGAAGACAGAGGAAAAGATGGGAGGACAATATCTCAGAGTGGACAGGACTGAAGCTGGGCGATACGCTGAGAATGGCAGAGAGCAGAGAGGAATGGAGGGAGCTGGTTGCCAAGTCATCAGTGGTGCCCCAACGGTCGGCAAGACTACGGGATATAGATAGATAGATAGATGTGTTTGATAGCAATGTACAGTAATCTTCAGATATAACAATTCACCAAGACCCTATTTTTCTTGAAGGTCATATTACATAGTCGAATTTGGCCAGTTCAGGCAGTAAGAGGACCGGTGTTTTTAAAAATAATTTTTGCCTTGTTTGAAAATTTGTAGTAGGGCTGAATGTTAGAATTTGCTGGAAATTTCTGGTTAGATGAGAGGAGACATGTTTGGTGCTTTGATTCATACCATCCTGAGCTTATCCAGTGGACAATTGTGGGCCTATGTTGAATTGCCGTTGACGTAGTGATTTGAGGGGCACGCTGATTTCAGCTGTGCTCGGGTGTGGGGTTGGTAAGGAATCAGGTTCATAGCCAAGAAATGAGACTGTCAATGTGCTGTTTTTATTGTTATTTTGTGCATGGCAAATGTGCAGCTGGTGGGAAGTAGTGTTTTTTTAGGGGATTGAAATATTAGGGGATGCCTGGGACTAACTATGGCTAAGAGACTGGACAGTACGGAAACGGCACTGTGTTCCGTGGCCTGAAGATTACAAAGTGAAGTAGCCAAGAGCACTGTCAGGGGTGAGAAATTGTGCATTATAGACCAGTGATCTAGATCAAGATTGGTCAGAGAACACAAAAAAAAAGATAGGAAAGAAGGGTGCGCTAAGTAATTGACTGGAAGCAATGAATATGAAAGTCCCTCCCCCCCCCCCTTTCCCCCCGCAGCCCCCCAAAGGGGGGCGTATCACATATTCACTGGATTTCCAGCCCCTTGGTGCATGGAAATTTAGATCTAGGTCCCCCTCCCCCCTCCCAAGGGGGTTCCAGATTGTTTAGTCGGTGTAGACAGCTGTTTCAGTCTAGGTGACCTCGTCGGCACGCCATTCGGCATAATGATGAAAAGGCAGGAACTTCTACCTACCAGCAAAGACAACCACATTTGACTGTGGTGTCTGCAGGGGCATACATTCCATGCCTACACCTCCCCTGACTGTGCTTTTACCTAATTTACTTTGTAATCTTCGTAAAATATTAGCACTGGCAGTCTCTCCTTTTCTTTCCAATTTTTCTTGTTAGCAAAGTAATTTACATATAAAGAGTGTTGTCAGGACCTCTGAAAAAGCGTTGTTATATCAGACGTGTGTTTTATCTGATGTTATAAGAAAAATAGACTAGTTCATTTGTTAATAGTAGTAGTAGCCAGTAGTAGTAATAGTAAAACCTTGTATTTATAAAGACACAGAAAATATTTGTCATGCTGTATGGTTCCCTCAATCTTCTATACATGTCCATAGCAAATTGAGAGAGGCAACTGGTCAGTGACAATATATCTGTGTCTTCAAGTTACTTTTTTATCAGACACCTTAAACTATTTTATTTCCCCTATAACAGCCCTAGCATCAACTCAGTCAAGGCACATGAAATCGGACTGTTTCATTCCCAGAAAGCACTTTTCAGTAGGTTCACAAAAAATTCTAGCGACTGACCTGTTTAGAATACATGTACTGTAGCAATCCTATACACTTTTAGAAAGCCAAAGGTTTGAACTTTTAAATAAAATACAATAATAAGTGCAAAAAACATACCTTATCTTTGAAAACAGCATGTCAGTAACCTCACAAAAAAGAGAAGAATATATTAAAAATTTTCTTTATGGTGCACTTGATATGACCACTTCTTCAGGTCAATATGAGTCAATGATTCATGAAATTTCACTCAGTCTGATTATATGTACCAAATACTATCCCTCGGATGAATCATGAGATATTTAAAAGGAAAACAGAAGATAGAGGTTGAAAACCCTTTAAATTAGATACAAGGAACGACGTTTCAGATCAAAGATCCTTCTTTAGGTGACATGGAAACAAACGTGTGTGTGTGTATATGTGTATGTGTATGCATGCACGTGAGCGGCAGCAGGCACGAGTGAATGTGAATGTATACAGTGACGTGTATGTATGTAGACGTAAGTTTTGTGCTACGTGTTTTGTGCATGTGTATTTGCGTCGTAGTGGGTTTTTTAATTTTTTGTTAATATATTTTTTTACGTCATTCTAAATTTTCTCTATACAGGATGACGTCTTTTCTTTCTATCGTGTTCTTTTCTGTTCTACGTTTGTTTCCATGTCACCTGAAGAAGGATCTTTGATCCGAAACGCCGTTCCTTGTATCTAATTTAACGGGTTTTCAACCTCTATCTTCTGTATTCCTTTCACATGAAACCCTAGCGGCAACAGTTTTACTACATGAGATATTTAGCCCTGAGTCCCTACAGCAGGAGGTTGATTGACCCTGATAATTTGAGGGTAGTGCCAGATTAGCATGGCGCTTGAAGGTGCCAAGCTAATCTGACACTACCCTTGAATTATCATGGCCAATCCACCTTCTGCAACTGGTACGTACAAAATTTCAGAAATGCACCTAAACGGGATAAGGCCTTCTTCCAACAAAAATTTGACTGCTAAGCAATTCTCTTTCATTGCAACGTCATCTTGAAAATACAGCAGAGTCGCACTGACAACAAACAAATGAAAACGATAAGACTTAGGTGGCTTATTGGTCTAGGGAGGGAACATTTTTAGAAGCAGAATAGTGTGAGTGTGTGCATGCAAGCATGTGTGTGGGTGTTTGTGTTTCTGCGCATGCATATGTTTGTTTGCACCTATGGTTGACTTAGCTGAAATTGTCTTCTCCTGCTGCCGTGTGATGGCACTGCTCTTATAAGGGAAAAAGTCACTATTCTCAGTGTCTTAGGTTATAGCTGTTTGTGTGCATAGGCTTCAGTACTCACGATACACTACAGGCCGCAGGTATATCGCTCCTAAACTTGGTACCCGATTGGATGACATAGAATCCGGACACGCTGAGCGCTGTAAACCACATTAACTAATCCTACTGTGCGATATACCAGATAAAAACGAAAGCCTGTGAACAGAAAAACGACATACCCGTGGCATGCAGTATGTTACCAGGACCAAAGATAATGTGCATGGACAGGGATCAACTAAAACGCTGAGAATGTCGAGTTTAGCCCCTACTGTATTTACGCCACCTAGCGGCAGCAGCAGTAAGCTAAGTCACTCATTGTAATACACTGCTTTTGCCTACATGGTTTCAGTTAGCAGATCTTTTTTGAAAAATATTTAATATTGCCCACTTCAGTTAACATGGGGCACTGTCAACGCTATATGAGAGTTCCGCATCTTATGACAAGGGTCACAGCAATTGAGGTAAACCTTTGTTTCATTTGAATATGACAGCGTGTGACATCTGTGGGGATAAAGCAGCAACAGCATGGTGCCAGGTCTGTGACAACAAGCAGCTTTGTGAGGCGTGTGACGAGATGTGGCACCGCCACCCCAAGCGAACCAGTCACCATCGGCAACCTATTGCATCGCTACCCAGCCCATCCTCTGCCATTGCCCCTGGGTCCAACATCATGGGGCCTTTCGGCATTCGGGCCGTTGACAGTTTCAGGTGGGTGTATTTTATGTTTTTGCATTGTTTGACGGTACAGAACATGAACATTAGAGGTGCAAACAAACAAATGCATGCGCACAAACACAAACACCCACACACATGCTTGCATGCACACACTCACACATGCAGACATGCATGCACTCACTCAGTCACACACATATATACATGCACATGTAGGGGGAGACTCAATCACACACATATATACATGCACATGCAGGGAGAGACTCGATCACACACACATATACATGCACATGCAGGTGGAGACTCGATCACACACATATATACATGCACATGCAGGGGGAGACTCGATCACACACATATATACATGCGCATGCAGGGGGAGACTCGATCACACATATATACATGCACATGCAATGGGAGACTCGATCAGACATATACATGTATACATCCACATGCAGAGGGAGACTCGATCACACACATGTATACATGCACATGCAGGGAGAGACTCGATCACACACATATATACATGCACATGCAGGGGGAGACTCGATCACACACACATAAACATCCACATGCAGGGAGAGACTCGATCACACACATATATACATGCACATGCAACGGGAGACTCGATCACACACACATGCACATGCAGGGGGAGACTCGATCACACACATATATACATACACATGCAACGGGAGACTCGATCACACACATATACATGCGCATGCAGGGAGAGACTCGATCACACACATATATACATGCGCAGCAGGGGGAGACTCGATCATACACATATATACATGCGCAGGCAGGGGGAGACTCGATCACACACATATATACATGCGCATGCAGGGGGGGGGGGGGGGGGGGGGGGGGAGTGTTTTGGTTAGCACTTGCTTTACATCTGCATTTCAGACATCTGACGCTTTATAACACTTGACCGTGTCCAAGTGAGATCCAGTCAATTTGCATATAACAAGGTTGATTACTGGTGTAACAAAAGTCGTATGTAACAGCACTTTTCAAAGGTCCCAAACGCCATATTTGAATGTAAATTGCGTTGCTTGCGACAGCTTCTGATATCACAACAAGAACAGAAATTACGTCCCATTGCAGTTTTCTGCATCCAAGTTTATTGTATTTACTTTGAACTTCAGCATGCACTTTTGCTGTACTGTACAAACTGAAAACAAGTTAACCCATTTAGCCCCAGGCCCTACAGCAGGAGAGGGATTGACCATGATAATTCAAGGGTAGTGCCAGATTAGCTTGGCGCCAAGCTAATCTGGCACTACCCTTGAATTATCGTGGTCAGTCCATCTCCTGCACCTGGCACACAGTCATTGGGCAACACCTCCCAAATTTGAGAAATGGGGCCTTGGGGCGAAAAGGGTTAACCGTTTGGCTGTTGGTAGCAGCTTCCTGCAGGAATCATGGTGATGAAAACTGCTGCTGACACCTCAAGGGTTAAATTGTATGCATCTTTACTAGTTTGATGTGCAGTCAGTACTGTGCCTGTGTTTACGTTAAAAGCAAAAGGTCTTTAGGCCTACATTGGCTGCTGTCAGCCTACACACATCTGCACAGTCCCGTAAAAGGTGATGTTGAATTTAGGACCTTCTGCTGTGCAATGTGAAATAACTGCCTATGTTGGCCCGATGATCTTCTGCTGTGCAGTGGCAATTTTTGGAATGTCATTTTTGGCTTACTTGCAAAGCAAAAGTGAGTCTAAGTTCGGCGTCCGCAGTCGGTCGTGGTTAACTTTAATGTTGACTTTTTCTCAGAGATTATTCAAGCCATGGTCTTTGAATTTGACCCATGGATACTTTGTGGCAAGATTCTTCTAAACATACTAATTTTCATTGACCTCTCTCAAAGGTCAAGGTCACAGAGGCTCAGGAAATAGGTAAAAAATAGCCATGTTTTAACAAAGTTGTTTTTCCTCAAGTACTATTCACAACTTTAAACCAAAACTTGGTACGAAAAGATCTTTTTAAGCATACTGATTTAGATGACCCCTGGGAAAGTTCAAGGGTTATAAAAGATCAGGAAATAGGTCAAAATAGCCATATTTGGACAAGATGTTTTTAATTAAATACTGTTAATAACTTCAAACCCAAATGTGGTACAGAGATACTTGATGGTAAAACCTTCCTATGCATACTAATTTGGATAACCACTCGGAAAGGTCAAGGGTCACGAGCTCAGACAATAAGTCACAGTAGCTATTTCTGGACAAAAATTGTATATTCTCGAATACTATTTACAACTTCAAACCCAAACTTGGTCCACAGATACCTGATGGTAAGACCTTGAAGGCATGCTAATTTGGATGACACCTCAGAAAGGTGAAGGATCACATAAGGTCAGCAAATGATGTGAAAAAAAGTGGAATTGTAGCTGTTATCAGCACTTTTGCTAAACTTTTCAACCACACTTGGCAGAAAGGTAGCTGATAAGACCTTTTCATGCATGCTATTTTGGTTCACTACTCGCAAAGGTCAAGTGTCACAGGAAATTGACAATAGTGTAAAAATGCATACATTTTGAGAAAACATGTATTTCTCAAATACAAAAGCCAACACTTTTAGCCCAAGGTCCCATTTCTCATTTTTGGGGGTGTTGCCTAACGACTGTTTACCAGTTGCAGGAGATGGCTTGACCATGATAATTCAAGGGCCCCAAGCTAATCTGGCACTACCCTTGATCATGGTCAATCCATCTCCTTCTGTAGGGATCTGGGGCTAAAAGGGTTAAGGGCTTTGCTGTAATTGCTTTTTTTATATAGCGTCTCCCATGGTGGCCACCAGTCTCCAGTGCCAGTAAGCAGTGTTCTAATCTCAGAAACTGCACGCTTCAGCAACAGCCAGGCCCTGCCACCCACACAGTCCACTCAATCACAGCCCCAGTCCGCAATGGATGCCCAGGCCAGTCTACACCAACACCACCAGCAACTGCACTACTACCAGCAGCTGCAGCAACACCAGTGGCAGCAGCAACAACTCATGCAGCAACCGCAACATCAGGCTGTTGCTGGTGGTACGAGTCAGTTCCCCCTCGCCCAAATGCACTACGAACATGGCAACATGCAAAATTATGTGCCCAGCCCTCACCAGGAAAACGCACATAATCAGAGTATGGGCAGAGCGCCAGGGACAGCCCCTTACCAAGCGCCGCCGCCTTACCAGGTTGGAAAACGAATGAATGATAATTACCACTAGGGTAACTTTAGAAGAGACCTACTACTGATTGGTTCACTTGTTGTTAACCTTGACGGAAAAAAGTAGAATTTTAGCTTTATCAGAACCTGTTTGCAAAACTTTTTAACCCATTCAGCCCTCACGCACTACAGCAGGAGATGGGTTGACCATGATATTTCAAGGGTAGTGCCAGATTAGCTTGGCGCCTGTCGGCGCCACGCTAATCTGGCACTACCCTTGAATTATCATGGTCAACCCATCTCCTGCAACAGGTACATAGTCGTTAGATGACACCTCCAAAATTTGGGAAATATGTGCACCGGGCTGAATGGGTTAACCAAATTTTGCAGAAAGGTAGCTGATAAGACCTTTCTATGCGTACTATTTGGGTTCATTACTTGCAAAGTTCGAGGGTCACGGAAGATTGACAGAAGTGAAAAATGCATAAAACATGGATTTGGCAGATACAATAGCCAACCCTTTACTTACGTTAGAACTGGATCGTTCATGCATGTGAAGGCTTTGCCATTCTTGTGTTGAGATAATTTCTGCAAGAATCCTACTGGATCTGAAGAAACAGAAAATCAATATTTTGTTTCTTTCACCATCAAAATTCACCAACCCAATTTTTGGCTCACGTGCAATGGCAAAAATGAATCTGTATATCATCTGTACGTCATCCATCATCTGTCTGTCATCTGTCGTAAAAACGTTGATATAATAAACCCTAAATATTTGACCATATTTTACATGCTAATTTTCCAATTTTACAGCTCTGGTTAAATATTTAGGAGGTTTGAGAATACTGATTGCTTGAAACTGCAGCCTGATCAAACCTTGTGGACACCATAGTCACCATGCCTAAATGAATTAGTTCTCCATTTCACCATAAATAAGAAACCATTAGATGCATTAGTCACCTATTTCATGGTACCAGTGCCTCCTAGATATGCAGACATTTATTACAGTTATTTTCACGGACATCTTTCCAAACTCACACCATCAAAACATAGCAAAGAGACTGACATTTTGTTAACCTTTATCGTTCGGAATACACCAGTGTGTGAAATAAGTTTGACTAAAATAGTTCAAGGGTAGTGCCAGAATAGCTTGGTGCCTCTAGGCACCAAGCTGTTCCGGCACCGCCCTTGAACTAAAGCCATTGGTCTATATCCTTATCTGTATGTACTATAATGTAGCTTGCATATGGCAGTGTACAGATTTGAAGCTTTTAGCTCGGTATGACATTTTGATAAGGGATCTAATTCGGTGAGACTTTTGGTTCATAGTTACATCTCATGGCTGCAGGCGTGCATCCTTGGTGCCTTAGGTTATTAGTTGTGTAGTCATTGTGATGTTGTTATTGGCTTTCACAGTCCCGCCACCTAGCTGATTAGCCAATCAACAGCTGACTATCTAGACTACATGCAGCCATAGAGAGGATTTGCCTCCTCATGGACATAAACCCTTCTATGGCATTCAATGTGATGATGTATGGCAGGGATGTTTTCAGCAAATTTAAAGACATAGATCTTAAACCCCTGCTGATTTTAAACTCTCCCTACTGTCTGTGCTGCCTGTAGCTCTTGATATTGGATGTGTGTTGCTAAATGGAGACATACATTCAATATTCTTTTTTTTTTTTCACAAGCAGTGCAGGCACGTCCTGAGAAAGTCTTGTTGCTGTCAGGACGTTAAGCAATGTACAACTGACCAACCAACCTGCTGTCTGCAGAGGTTCATGTAAATTTGTGTCGCTTGCAAAGTGAAGGGCGATGCCGATTACTGTCACCACAGTTCTTTAGCCACCTGTTGCAACAGGCATAGAATCGCAAGTGCTGCTGCACTGGCAAGGAATTATGACAATGTATGCGTATCTACATCCATGAATTCCATGTGAGTAGTCGGTGTTGAAGGGCTCATGTGCAGTGTGAAATCAGTGATTCGAGGATGGGCTTGCTTTACAGTAATCATCATGAAATCAGACTGTTTCACACGCGATGATTTGTTAACCCATTTAGCATCAGGACACTGCAGCAGGAGATGGATTGATCATGATAATTCAAGGGTAGTGCCAGATGAGCTTGGCACCTGAAGGCGCTAAGCTCATCTGGCACTACCCTTGAATTATCATGATCAATCCATCTCCTGCAACTGGTACATTGTGGTTAGACGATGCCTCCAAGAGTTTGGAAATGCGGCCGTGGGGTGAAGAGGTTTAACCTTGCATGGAGGGTGTTTGACAAATATTTTAGGTGCAAATCTTGTTGGTGCTGGTTGAATATTTAAAGGGCCAGGTCCTAAAGGTGTACCTTTGGTTTATTTGCACAACAGGCAGCGCTATGCATTCGCACTGACAGCTAGGATTTAAATGATTCATTGGGACTGCATACACGTTTATATAGGCCAGCCAACGGTTTAAGGACATGATTTTGTTGGGTGCTTTTGGTCGAAAATTGACTCTTTCTTCTTCGTTTTTTTTATACAGAAAATTCCCTAAAAAAATGGGGGGGGGGGCTGTGGTCTGATTTTTTGGAGGGGTTTCAAATATTTGAGGTAATGACAGTACTTTGTGGCAAACCCATTTTGACCTTGATCAAAGGCCAAGGCCGCAGTGGGTCAAAATATAGGTCAGAAATTGTTTATTTTTTAGAAAAATCAATACTATTTTCAACTTCAAAGCCAAACTTGGTATAATGATACTTGACGATAAGATCTTTCTGCACATACAGTAGAATCTCCTATGAGCAGTCACCCCCTGTTGCCAACAAAAACAAACAGGTGGCCACAGACAGCATGGGGCCATTACTGAGAGGTTTGATGGAAGCAGACCTAGGAGTGCTTGAGACACTCGGATAGGAATGTTTGGATGATGTGTCCACATCCTTTAAACCAAAATGGGCCCTTTGTCAGTCTCTTAACATGTACTAGTGATGCCAATGTTTCTTTATCTTTTGTTATGAAAGAAAATAAACCTGTGTCTGTGTGTACTGCTAAGGGAGGGTGAAAGAGTGGTGTCATTTGTGTTGCAATATTCGCTCACCTTCCCAGTGCACAAAAGGCCGACTTCGGCAGCTGTCTGCCTGTGCATGGCAGTGTGCAGGCCGACAGTGGCCGACATTGGCCTGATGGCCTCTTGCGCATTGGGTTCTTGTCCCAATAATTTCCTACATGTCACCATTTTTTCTCGGCTAAATGGGTGTTTGCACATGTGTAGCATGTCCTCATCAGTACTGGCTGTTCATGATTAGGAGTCTGGCTGTGGCCATAAATTGCAGGTATTTTTGCTGACTGTTAACTCTGTTTATCAGGTTACTGTAAAATCAAGGAACTTTAAATAGTAAACATCGCCCATGCAACCTGCATGTTACCATAAAAAGGGGTGACTGTCCAAGTCAGGTTCTACTGTACTAAATTGTGTGACCCTGCACATATGTCAAGGGTCACAAGAGGTCAGGTAATACGTTAAAAAAAAAGCCTTTTTTTTTTGCAGATAAGATGTAAGTTTTTATTGGCACTTCAGCAAACATTTCAGTCACATTTGGCAGAAGGCTAGTTGATGGTAAGATCTTCCTGTGCTTGCTAATTTGGCTGACCACTTGAAACCACTTTGTATCCATGTTCTTTTGAAGAGAGTCTGCATCCATTGGCAGTGAAGGATTAACAAACATCATGATTTAAAAGTAAGATCCAAAACAGTGTGATTTTCTGTCTCTTCAAATGCTCAATAAATGAACTCTTCTTTCTTTCCAGGTTGGATTTGAGCATTACACGGAGTCCTCACAACCCATGCTCAGTGTGAGTCAGCAGAGCATGTTTAACCACACCCCTCAACCTGATGTTAGTCTGCGGTCAGCAGCAGCAGCAGGTCAGGTCTTGCCATCCGGCTTTAGTACCAACACAGCGCCTTCACGTGGATATGCTGCTGATGTGTCCCTGCGACAGTCCATGATGCCAATGAGGAGTGAACACAGTAGGTTGTCTGGTGGGGCAATGACAGAGTCTGTGGGCGTGTTTGGTCACGGTCCACGCCGTACGTCTTCTAGCAGTGGACCATCCACATCGTCTCTCATGACCAAGATTCTAGCCGAACCTGACTATGCAAAGCGAGCGGCCAAGTGTGACATTAACATAATGACACTGGATCAGGAGTTAGCCGACGTGGAACAAAGTCTGAATGATCTTATGCTACACAATGATGACTTTTGTGAGATGGGTGAGTTTCGCACGCTGACCCGCCGCAAGGCAACTTTGATGCGAGAGCACAAGTCCTTGTCTGCCTACAGAGAAGAGCTGGCCCAGCTTATGGAGACCGAGACACAGCAGGTTGATCCAGCCGGCCAGACACAGATCTTCCACCCTCCTCCACTTGCATCCTCGCCATCACCCCAGTTTGGCTCCTTCACCTCACCCCAAGCTTCTTCCTCGTTTCCCAGCCCTCCATATCCTGTGAACCCACAGGGAGGATTGGGTTACCCCCAACAGGTGTCCCAAGGCACTGTGCAGACATCAGAATACCCAGTGTTGTCTGTTAACCAGCAGGGTCTTATGATATTTGAAAAGCCCAGCCCAAGTGTGAGTGTGTACAGTGGTGGTGGACAAACACAAGTCCCCTATAGTTCCCCCATTGTACAGGAGAGTGGTGCCCACAACCGATCCTCGGTCGACCAGAGCAGCATTCTCCCCCAGTGGCAGCACATGCCTCCCAGTGCCACGGTCAGCTCCGGATCAAATCCGCCCATTATCCAACCTCCGCTTTATCAGTATGGGGAACATCCTCACAGTCCTGTTGCCATGGGTTCAGTCGGCCAAATCACAGATTATCCTACACAAGCCACAGTGGCCTCCCCTTCAAACAGAGCTGCCATGTTGGAACAGAAAAGAAATTCCCAGCACATGAGGGAGGCCAACAACAGCCCACACCTAGTGCAGAGTCAGAGCACTGTGGATCCGACAGAGAAACCCCCACCAGAGTTTCACAGGCCGAGTTCTGCGCCATCCCTGTCTCAGGCAGCCAGTAGTGCTGCAGGCCACAATCATCAGTACATTGCTTCAGAAACAGTGCAACAACAACAGGTGAAGCCAGCATTACCTGAGCGCAGATCAGTGCAGGTGCTCCCTCCTCCTCCCATACAGCAGTCGGCTCTCAAGGTAGTTACAACACAGGTGAGAAAGATTGGGTCCCCACATCAGGAGTGGCAGTGCAATCACTGCACGTTCATCAACCCGCCAACCACACGCGTGTGCACCATGTGTGACCGCACCAGTGACAACCCCACTCTGGTGTCCACCTTGCAGCAACCGGGCTCAGCAATGCAGCAACAACAGCTGTTGGCTTCCCCTTCGCCCTCACCAGAACTGGCAGCAGCAAAGCCTGGAATGGCTGCATCAAAGGGAATAGATGCAGATATGAAACGAGTCGATTTGTCAAAAATGAATCGCAGAATAATGGAAGAACAGGACGAAGTAAGTGCTGATGTACAGATGTGACAGCTTTGATATACCACTGAATATACATTTTTAAAATGTTGCTAAGTACCCAAGTCTAACCCCTTGACGGCCAGAACCACCCAGTTACAAAAGGCATAGAATTGCAGTTGCAGGGGCTTATGAGGTTGTATGCCTCTTCCTTGTCTTATTTTGTATTGGTGTTCATTGGACAGGTGGGGTTCTTATGCTTTGAATTCATGATAGTTTTTGGCTCATATGCGAAGCAAAAGTGAGTCGATGTTCTGGGCCAGTAGTCGTCTATCCGTCGTCTGTTGTCTGTCGTCCATGGTAAACTTTAACGTTGGCATTTTCTCGGAGACTATTCAAGTTACAGTCTTCAAACTTGGCCCAAGGATACTTTGTGGCAAGACCTTTCTAAACATATCAATTTCAGTGACCTCTCACAAAGGTCAAGGTCACAGGGGATCAGGAAATATATCCAAAATAGCTATTTTTGGACATAATCTATTTGTTCTCAATTACTATTCACAACTTCAAACCCAAACTTGGTACAAAGATACCTGATGGCAAGACCTTTCTATGTACACTAATTTGGTTGATCCCTCGGAAAAGTCAAGGGTCACAAGAGCTCAGGAAATGGGTCCAAAATAGCGCTTCTTTTTACAACAGATTTTTTTTCTCAAATACTATTCACAACTTCAAATCCAAACTTGCTACAAAGATACCTGATGGTAAAACCTATCTGTGCATACTAATTTGGATGACCCCTCGGAAAGGTCAAGGGTCACAAGAGCTGAGGAATACTTAAAAATAGCCATATTTTGACAAGAAATGTTTTTTCTCAAATACTATTCACAACTCCAAACCCAAACTTGCTACAGAGGTACCTGATGGTAAGACCTATCTGTGCATACTAATTTGGATGGTCCCTTGGAAAGGTCAAGGGTCACAAGAGCTCATGAAATAGGTAAATATAGCCATATTTTGACAAGAAATGTTTTTTCTCAATTACTATTCACAACTTCAAACCCAAACTTACTACAGAGATACCTGATGGTAAGACCTATCCATGCGTACTAATTTGAATGACCCCTAGGAAAAGGTCATGGGTCACAAGAGGTCGATAAATGTGTATAAAATGCCAATAATTGTAGTTATTACCACCATTTTTGCAAACTTTTCAATCAAATTTGGCACAAGGGTAGCTGATGATAAGACCTTCCTATGTATCCTAATTTAGTCGACTCATTGCAAAAGTCAAGGGTCACGGGGGTTTCACAGATGCGTGAAAACTGATTAAATTTTTGAGAAAACATGGATTTTGTTAGTGCAGAAGCCATCCTTTTTACTTATTGTCAGACGTGTGGATCGGTTATACACGTAAGCCATACAGGTTTTGCCTTTCTTGTTGTCAGGAAATGCTATAATTGCCTTTTACAGGGCATACTGCGGGCTTAACCCCTTTGTGCATGCAGCCACTGGAACTGTTTACAGTACTGGTGACTCCATGCGCAGGGAGGTTAGACAGTCTCTGATTAGCAGAATAGATATGTTTGTGTGAGTGTGGCAGAGGAGAGGAATGATAACAGTTATGTGGTGTGACCTTGATGTTGATGATGATTATGCTGATGAAGGTGATAGTTAGCTATAATCTACTCAAGGAGCTGTAAAATGTACAGTGGAGTCCGTGTAACACAAATTTCTGGGGACACGGAAAATCACTTCGTGTTAAACGTATTTCGTGTTAACCAATATGGCCTCAAAATTGATCACGGCCCTCAAGGAGAAAGTGTGTAAGAGATGTGTGCGTGAATGAGTACGAGGTTATCGTACTTTATATGCATACCTTCAGCTCGCTAGGAAAACACACGTAAACGTGTTCAGCTCGCGTATTTAATGTAAAATCCATCAGGTAAAATCCGTAGTAAGTTACAATCCATCAGGTAAAAGCAACACAGTACAATCCCGCATCGGTAAAAGGGTTGTGTTGGTACACGAATGATGCAAACAACATGAATACAGTTCAGAAACGCTAGCCAATGGGAAGACGGATTACAACAGCCAAAGGCTTTTCAGCCAATCACAGACTAGAGTTCGCTCTGATCTGTCGTGTACTACAGCGCGGGAGCGAAACATGAATTGGTTTTCAGTGAATGGAATCTGTGTTCGTGTTAAACAGGTGAATTATAGTGAAATTGCCCTGTTTGGGAACCGAAACCAGCTTCGTGTAAAGCGAAATTTCGTGTTAAGCATTTCGTGTTATCAGTGAAATTTTAATACAGAATAAGAAGGCCGTCGGCCGGGAATGCAAAATCGGTTCGTGTTAACCGGAAATTCGTGTAAAGCGAGTTCGTGTTAACTGGACTCCACTGTATTCTGTGTAACATGGATACTAATTTGTGAACTTTTGAAAATTGTTTAGTAGGTAATGCAGCTGTTTATTGCACAGTCTGCAAACTTGTTCTGTGTAGTGTATGCTACCAGCCTTTTACCACATTCAGCCTTAACCCTTTTAGCCCCAGGAACCTGCAGCAGGAGATGGATTGATCATGATAATTCAAGGGTAGTGCCAGATGAGCTTGGCGCCTTCAGGTGCCAAGCTCATCTGGCACTTCCCTTGAGTTATCATGATCAATTCATCTCCTACAACTGGTACTTGGGTGGGTTTAACTACCTTTTAGTTCCCAGGGTCACCCTGCTCAGCCCCACAGGGTGGGTTTTCCCCTCTTTTCTGGGGCTTTTCTGTCTACCCTTGGTCCACCTGTATTTTCCTTTTTTAAACTCTCCCTACTGTCTGCACTGCCTATAGCCCTTGGTATTGGATGTGTGTTGCTAAATGGTCTAGTTAGGTTTACTTAGCGTATTAGACCGGCTGGTGACATACATTCAATATTCTGTTTATTTTTTTCCCCCAAGCAGTGCAGGCACGTCCTGAGAAAGTCTTGTTGCTGTCAGGACGTTAAGCAGTGTACAATCACCATCATCCTACAACTGGTACATAGTCGTTAGGCAACACCTCCAAAATTTGAGAAACGGGACCTTGGGGCCAAAAGGGTTAACACACTGCAGGATATGGATCGACCATGACAGTTAACAGGTGGTGACAGAATATCTTGACTTCTGGAGGCTTATGATTGACTCCAGGCTGGTAGGTAGTACTGCTGGTAGGTAGTACTGCCGTCAGGCAGTATTGATTTTAGGCTGGTAGCCAGCATCCCCTCCAGTCTGGCAGGCAGTACCCCCCCCCCCCCCCCCCCCCCCCCCCCCCCCCCCGCCAGGCTGATTGATAGTACTGCTCCAGGATAATTGACAGCACCACCTCCAGGCTGATATATGGTACAGCCTCTAGGCACCAAGTTTGTTCTGTCACCACTTTCAAACTTTCATGGTCTTCAGAGGACAACTCCCACAGCTAGAAATTGTTTTATGCTTGTTTTTAACCCTTTTAGCCCCGGATCCCTACAGCAGGAGATGGCTTGACCATGATAATTCAAGGGCAGTGCCTGATTAGCTTGGCGCCTTCAGGCGCCAAGCTAATCTGGCACTGCCCTTGAATTATCATGATCAAGCCATCTCCTGCAACTGGTATATAGTCGTTAGGCAACACCTCCAAAATTTGAGAAATTTGACCTTGGGGCTGAAAGGGTTAACAGGTTGTGTTATGGTGTGGTATCCAATTATTTCACATTAGGGCTCAATTAACCTTTTGTGGGTCGGTAGCGGTTTTAGTCGCGATGATTCCTGTAGGAAGCGTCGCAGCTAACACCGCTGCTGACACGCAAAGGGTTAGCTCATTGTACCACAGGACACAGATCGACCATGATAGTTCAAGGGTGATGCCAGAATAGCTTGGCGCCCATAGGCCCCAACTATTCTGGCATCACCCTTGAACTATCATGGTCGATCCTTATCTTGCTGTGGTGTGTCTGGGGTAGAATGAATTAAGCTATTTCATACTGTTTTGTAGGTCTTTGAGGAGAAGAAGGAGGCGAAGAAGAGGTTTTTACAGAGGTTGCAAGAGGAAAGCAGTGTGTCACATCAGCAGCCTACCGGCACTAAGGAAACGAATGCCCCTCCCCTACCCCCTAGACCCGCTCCACCCAGGCAGAATAATGCGGAGAAGTCTCCTGCAGCACCAGCTGAAAGATTGCCTGCAGTCGCCGGCAAAGGACAAGTTAGCGGTGCGGAGAGTGGTTTGACGCAAGCTGTTCAACAGGAACCCAGGCAGCAGAGCGGTGGTGTAGGTCCAGGGACAGGGGGTGGTGGTGGTGGTGGTGGTGGGGGTGATGTTGGGAGTGGACGTCGGAGTGGCAGCTTTGGGAGCCTGGACTCGCAGACCTCCTTCATCAAGGAAGGGGACTTCTCGCAGACCATGGAGAACTATTCTGAGCAGAAGAAGATCAGGGAGATGCAGCTGAGCGGAAGAGACCTCATGCAGTTTATTAAGGTCGGTCTGGCTGTCGGTCACTTTTTCTGTCACTACCGACAGGCAGCTGGTTAACCCATTTAACCCCGCGACTATGTGCCACTTGCAGGAGACGGATTGACCGTGATAATTCAAGGATAGCGCCAGATGAGCTTGGCGCTACCCTTGAATTGTCATGGGCAATACGTCTTCTGCTGTAGGGCGGTGGTGCTAAATGGGTTAACCCTGTTGTACAGGCAGCCACCAGTTTTATACACGGTGCCAGTGGCCACATGCACAAGAGGGTTCACCATATTTTCTTTATGTCGTAGTAATTCGTCTTTAGCCAGCCAGTCTCTCTTTTTCAGTGGTTGTGTTACTGTAGTTAGTCTTTGTTGCTGGCACAGTTTATACCCTTGGGAACAATCAATCTTTGATTCCAATAGTTGTGTGATAGTGTTAAATGTATCCGACTGTGAGAACTAAGTCTTTTGGCGAGAGGTCTGTCTCATTCCAAGGACCATTTCTTTGGAATAAGCTCCCACAGTCCCCCAGATATATTGAACCAGCCAATAGTTTCCGGCAGTCTTTAAAGACACATTTATTCCTTTAAACATGCATTCACCGTTATAATTATTTTATTTCTGTTTTTGTTGTCAGCGAGAGCTGCCTAGTGTATCCATTATTAGTTGTATGGTACACGTATATATTTGGTGTGTGTGAGCATTTCTTGTTGGTGTGTTTACTCTGCTAAGTTTATTTTCCTTGTATATCTCGTTGTGTGAGTGTGTATGTTAGGGCATATATATGTGCTGTAGGATGCAAGGTGTTTGTATGTTTGTATGTCATTTGTATGGCGCCTAGAGCTTTTCTATCGAAAGTATAGGCACTTTAAAAATATACATTATTATTATTATTATTATTATCCATTAAAAAAAATCTGTATTAAAGTCTTATGTTTTCTTTATTGTCTTCATCCCTTTTAGCTTACATGCAACAGAAAAAGTGAGTCTGTGTATTGGGCCATCTGTCATTGGTATGTCATCCATTGTCTGTCATCTGTGGTAGACTTTAATGTTGGTATTTTCTTGTAGAGTATTTTTAGGAAAAGACTTCAAACTTGGCCCAAGGTTACTTTGTGGCAAAATCTTTCTAAATATATCAATTTGAGTGACCTTACTTAAAGGTCAAAGTCAATGTGGGTCAGTTTAATAGGTCAAAAATAGTATATTTTGAATGAAAAATGCGTGAAAGATGCATATGTTAACAAGACACAGGATTTTGCAGGTACTTTTGCTGTTTAACATATAAACGCTTGTCATATAAGTGACCTGTCAGGAAGATCAAGGTCACAGATGGTCAAGGTCACAGAGGGTCAGATAAAATGATGAGGATCAGTAATGCACATGAGCCAAGAGGGCTTTGCTGTTAAGGTCACAGATGGTCAAGGTCACAGAGGGTCAGATAAAATGATGAGGATCAGTAATGCACATGAGCCAAGAGGGCTTTGCTGTTCTTGTCTTACAAGGTAAAGATCTAAGGGAAAGATCCATGCAAAATAGTTTCACCTGTAACTTCTTTTTCTAATCTCAAATTCAGGTCCATTTTTTAAAACCTGACATCTTCACTTGTCTCGGATCCCACAATTTTGCTTCTGTTGCGTTTGCCAGACTGCAGACAGACAAGGTCATGACTTGGAGGAAGTTCAGGTGGCATTATCCCAGTGCCAGGGGAAGCACCAGGAAGCCCTGCGCTGGCTGCAGACCCAGTGGAACCGACAGATTGAGGTGGTCATATCCACTACAAAAGCCAAAGGAGAGCGCGGCCAACAGAATGACATTGGGGAGCTCTCGCAGCAGGAGGCCCGGAAGGCTCTGAAGGAATCTGGCGGCGATATGCAGGTGGCTGTCAACAAGTGTGTGTCTGCGCGGAAAGAACTTGTGAGTCGCTCCAGTCATGTGCTTTATCCCTTCACTGTGGAGAAACAAGAGACATGATCCAGCTGCAAGAGACATGGGGATCCTCATGAGCCCCCGCAGTTGTGGGGGCTCATGAGGATCTATGCCTCTTGATGACAACACTTTGAATCCATGTTCCTTGGATTGCTGGGGCTCTTTGGCATTTGAATTAACCCTTATCATTCGGAATACACCAGCGTGTGAAATCTTTGACTAAAATTGTTCAAGGGTGATGCCAGAATAGCTTGGCGCCTCTAGGCACCAAGCTATTCTGGTACCACCCTTGAACTAAAGCCATTGGTCTGTAACCTTGTCTGTAAGTGCTATAATGTACCTTGCATGTGGCAGTGTACAGGTTTGAAGCTTTTAGCCTCAGTATGATATGGGTTAACAAGGATTTCAGGAACACTATCTCAGTGACAGTTAACACAATAATGCCCTTAATTTTAGGAATGGGTGGAGCTGGCCTTGATGAGCATTGGGTATAGATCCTCATGAGTCCCCAAGTAATTTTCCTGTTGCAGCTACACACATTCTACTCCTCTGATGTACATGTAAAACTAGTTACAATCAGTCCAGGAACGTCTGCCGATTTAGGTATATGCAGTTTTCTAATCAGTGTAATCCAGATGCAGCAATTGCAATGAAACAAACCTTATAGTCGTCTTGTCAGGTAGTCTGAGAAAGCAGAAATTCTACAAAGTGCATCTCAGAAATGATACTGGATATGAAAAATTAATCAAAAAGGCGTAAAATGAGGCAACATTTGGTGCTTGAGCAATATCGTCACAACATTTATTTTTTGGTCTCTTGGAAAATCACAAATTTGCGTGAATGCTCATTGTATTTCATTTCAGGAGTTAAGGAGTGGTTATCTTTTGTTTTTGTTCCCGATATTTATTTATGGATGTTTCTTTTTTCAATTTCAGTATGCACGATTAAACCCCAGTGGAACATTTGCAAGAGAGGAGGTACTTCAAGCCATGCTTCATAGCGAAGGGGACGAGACTTTGGCCCGAGAACAGCTTCACAGATCTGTCTTGCAGCCTTTCCTTGCCCGTGTGTGGGAGGGGCAGGATGGGGATGGGGCGGGGTCAGGGGTGGGTCTAGCGGCTGGGACGCTGCTTCAGATGGCCATGGCCGAGTCGTGTCAAAGTGTGGCCACCAGCGTTATTTCACACCGCGACTTTCAGCAAACTGTCATGAACAAGGACAACCCCAGAGACGTGAGTGGACTTGAAGCCTGCTGTATCGCCATATGATAAACTGATCATTAACTCATTCTACCCCAGGACCGAAATCCCCCCATTTTGAAGTTGCCCTCTGAAGGACTGTATTGCAATTCTAGAGACAGATCGAACATGATAGTTCAAGGGTGGTGCCAGAATAGCTTGGCGCCTATGGGCGCCAAGCTATTCTGGCACCACCCTTGAACTATCATGTTCGATCTGTCTCTAGAATTGCAATACAGTCATGCTCGACCCACGTCTTGCTGTGCTGTGTCGGGGCTGAATGAGTTAAGATCGTCTGTCACACGGCATACAGTGGGTTTTAACCATTTGGCTGTCAATAGTGGTTTTCGTCGAGGCGATTCCTTCAGGAATCGCCTCGACAAAAACCACTATTGACAAATGAAGGAATCGCCTCGACGAAAAGCACTATTGACAGCCAAATGGTTGAATCCCTTATGCATGCAGCGACAGGTACTATAAACAGTACCAGTGGCCGCACTTGCAGTGGGTTAACCTGGTCTTCACAAATAAGATTGGAATAATTTGTGGAAAACCTGTATGATGAAATGTCATTGGGAATTGCAAGGGCTACGTTGGGATTTATGAGTACTAAGCGCATATTGTGATGTAAATTTGTGACTTTACTGATCCCTAACGGCATGTTAACAGTAAGACGGTGTAGATATTGAATTAGCAGGACTGGCTTGGAAAATGTGATTTTGATCAACATGATTTTGTAGCAGCACTAGCCATC
The DNA here is from genome assembly GCA_036245525.1 of Semisulcospira habei. Lineage (NCBI taxonomy): Eukaryota > Metazoa > Mollusca > Gastropoda > Semisulcospiridae > Semisulcospira > Semisulcospira habei. The sequence continues at coordinate 87,808,436 of BTPG01000002.1, forward strand.
ATGGGAACATGGACACAAAGTGGTTTTAGCAAGAGGCATAGATCTTCATGAACCCTCATAGTTGCGGGGGCTCATGCGAATCTGTGTCTCATGCAGTTGGATGGTGTTCATTTTTTTTCAACGCAGGGCTTAAGCTAAGCATGTCCCTGTGGCAAAATGTCTTCAGGCCCATGACAGCCACAGTGGGCCCGCACACGGTCGTGCGTGGGGCCCTACTACGGCCGTCATGGACTTTAGGACCTTTGCTTAACTCATTCAGACGCGGCGCACATATTTCCCAAATTTTGGAGGCGTCATCTAACGACTATGCACCTGTTGCAGGATGTGGATCGACCATGATAATTCAAGGGCAGTGCCAGATTAGCTTGGCGCCAACAGGCGCCAAGCTAATCTGGCACTGCCCTTGAATTATCATGGTCGAACCATCTCCTGCTGTAGTGCGTCAGGGCTGAATGGGTTAATGTTATGTTAGATGAAGGACTTGCACGTGACACTGATGATTATTGACTGTATTCTCTTGTAGCGGCGTATCCGCATGGTGCTGGTGGAAGGCAAGTTGAAGAGCTGGGGGCGCGCGGAACTGGTCATCAAGCTGTTGGACGATTTCCTGCCCACGGCCTACAAGCACGCTGACTCACACTACACCCTGGAGGATGTAGTGGAGGCCGTTAGGAACTGTCGTGACCGACCCTCCGCTCTCACATACCTCACGCAGGAGTGCTCCATCTGCTTTGCTCCATACCCCATGGGCAAGGTTAGTAGGGTGGGGGGGGGGGGGGGGAGGATGAGCAGTTAAGTGGTGGGGGTGGGTGGGGGGAAGAAGGGAGGGGAGGTGGGGGGGGGGGTTTGGGGAGGTTTGAACAGGAAAGGGAGAGAAGGGGAAGAAGAGGTTGACTGTGGGGGGGTAGAAAGTTTGATTTGGCGTGTCTAACAAAGCCTTCATGTTTACCCCATGACATCCAGAGGCTGACTTTTTTAAAATGTGCTTATTGTCCCATGAAGGCTACATTACACATCAGGAGATAAATTAACCATTTTATTTCAAGGGTGGTGCCAGAATAGGTGAGGCGCCAAGTTATTCTGGCACCATGCTTGAACTGTCACAGTCCAGTTAATTTCAAGCAGTAGCGTATGAAAATGTATTTTTCTTTAAAATGAATTTTTTCGAAAAATACTTGACGATAGTATTACAACTAGGAACCAGTTCTTAGCTAGTCTAATTTTAGCCAAAAAAAATTGTGTATGATAATGGCGATGATGGCAGGCTAGGGGCGCCATAGCTCGGGCGGAAGCCCGCGAACCTTCCTACCGGTTCAACCGCGCATGCGCCCAGCGCTTCCTGCTTCAGTCAGTTTTCTTAGCATAGAAAGTGGCAAGCTGGGCAGGGGGGAGGGACCTTTGCGTAATACCATCCGTAAGTATTTTTAAAAAAAATTCATTTTAAAGAAAAATACATTTGTTTTCTCAAAACACATTACCGATGGTATTACAACTAGGAATCCCGAAGAGGAGGTGGGTGCCGCTATAACGCCCCTATCGGCTGCCATTGAAGCTAGTAACAATCCCCCTGCAAGCAAACTCCCTCTAATTTTAGCAAAGATACTTACGGCGCCTAGGGCGCCGGGAGGGAGTGTTGCGCAGCCACGATGTCCCCCACCCGCGACAGGTTTTGGCGCTGGCCAGAGAGGTCCCGCAGGTAGAAGCGTGTGAAGGTGGTCTCCGTTCTCCAGCCCACAGCCGCCACAATATCTTTCACTACACAGTTGCGGTCGAAGGCTAGGCTTGCAGCCATGGCTCTGATCTCGTGTGCCCTGATATATAAGCGTTTAGCTGTCTCAGGGGCGAGGTCTTGGTAGGCCGATCGTATGACCCACCGAAGCCAGGATGATATCGTCTGGGCTGAGATGTCATTTCAACCTGGGGACAGAGGAAGGAAAAGTTGGGTGCGTCCCCTGCGAAGCGGCTTCGTCCGGCGCAGGTACACCCGCAGGGCTCGCACCGGGTCTTGCTGTCTGGACTCCCTGAGCCTGGTTCCCTCAGTGGCTGAATGGTGACCAATTGAGGAGCAGCTAACGGGGATCTGGTCTTGGCTAGGAAAGTTGGGTCGGGCAGTAGCTGTACCGAACCGTCCGTCCGGAACTGTAAACAGGCGGGACGCGTCGAGAAGGCGTGCAGCTCGCTGACTCTGGAAGCCGAGGCGAGGGCCAGAAGAAAGCAAGTCTTGCGCGTCACGTCCGATAAACTTGCCAGCTGGATCGGTTCGAAGCGAGGCAAGTTGAGCCAGGTAAGTACCCAGGGCAGGTCCCACCGAGGCACCAGGGAACGCAGAGTAGGACGTTGTAGACCGAAGTGGGCCATAAGGTCGGAGAGGTCTTTGCAGGAACCAGGGTCCGGCCGTCCCAGGTGTCTGTACGTGTCCGCGATCATGGCCAGGTAACCCCGGATGGTGATGGGTGCTAACCGCTGGTCGGTGAACAGCCAGAGAAAGAAATCCGCCAGCTGGGGAACTGTCAGATCAACGGGGCAGAGGCTCTTGTCGTCGCACCAGTCGCAGAGAACTCTCCACTTGCCTTCGTAGACTCGTCTGGTCGAGGATCTGCGGGCTGCAGCGATCGCGTCCACTGCCGCATCTGAGAAGCCTCTAGCGGAGAGGGCTTGCCGGACAACCTCCAGGCGTGGAGGAGGAGACGCTCTGGGCAAGGGTGATACAGCGCCTGTCGAGATTGCTTGAGCATCGTGCGCGGAGCGGGGAGCTGCAGTGGAGGGGCCGTAGCGAGGTTCAGAAGGTCCGTCGTCCACGACTTGGTCCAGCAGAACGGCGCCACCAGGAAAAGGATCGCGTTGCACCCTCTGAGCTTGAGTAGGACCTTGGGAATGAGGACCGTCGGCGGAAAGGCGTAAGCGACAAGGCCCTCCCACGAAATGGAGAGGGCATCCACTGCCCTGGCTAGAGGATCCGGAATCGGAGAGACGAAGAGGGGAAGCTGTCGATTCCATCTAAAGAGGTCTATCATGGGTGACTCCCAAGTTGCGCCGATCAACCGAAAAATGTCTGGACGTAGCGACCACTCTGTATGAAGAAGTTGTCCGCGACGGGAGAGGGAGTCGGCTAGGACATTCAGGTGACCAGGAATGTGACGCGCTCGGAGAGTGATGTCCCAATCCTCACACCACCGCAGAACCTGGTACAGCAGGATGCAGAGGGAGGGAGAGCGGGTACCGCCTTGCTTCTGGATGTAGGCGACGACCGTGGAGTTGTCTGAAAGGACCAGGAGCTGTCGATGTAGCAGCTGAGGTTCCCAAGCCTGGAGAGCTTGCCAGACCGCCTTCAGCTCCAACCAGTTGATGTGACGGGACAGCGACTCCAGGGACCACCGACCGGAGGCAGTCTCGAACGACGGAAGGAGGTGGGCTCCCCAACCGGAGAGGCTCGCGTCGACGCAGAGGGACAGGGAGGGGGGAGGCGAGTACAGCGGAACTCCCGTCCCCAGCCAAGAGAGATCTGTCCAGGGCAGAAGGTGCGGAAGGAGCATCGCTGGGATTGGGATCTGGGTTTCGAGGTCGGAGGTCGACGGCCGCCAGTGAAGGAGCAGGTGCAACTGTAGCGGACGGGAGTAGAGACGCCCCAAAGGAATCAGGTCTGCTGCAGCACTGATCAGCCCCAAAAGTTGAAGCCACTGTCTGGCGGAGATCGAGGACAGCTGGGACACCTGCTGGGCTAGAGACACCAACTTCTGGATGCGGGGAAGCGGCAACCGGACGACATTGAGGTCGGTGCAGAACTCCATGCCTAGGTGCACGAACCGGCGCGACGGAACGAGGTCGGACTTTCCGAAGTTGACCAGGAAGCCCAGCGTCTCGAGGAGGTGAAGCATGGAGTCTCGGTCTTCCGTCAAGGCGGGCTCGGCCTGATTCTTCAAAAGTAGATCGTCGAGGTAATTGGACGTGTGGCTCGTGGAAGTCCGGCGAGCTCTGGCTACTACAGCGTCCATGATGCGCGTGAAGATCCAAGGGCTGAGATTGAGACCGAAGGGAAGCGCCCGAAACTGGTAGACGACCTCTTCGAACGCGAACCGTAGATACTGTCTGGAAGCTGGGTGCATGGGGACGTGAAGATATGCATCTGAAAGGTCTAGGCTGACTGCGAAGTCCCAAGGTTGCACTGCGGTGCACAGGGCCCGAGCTGTCTCCATGCGGAAGTGAGGAGCGACGATAAACTTGTTGAGCGCTGAGAGGTCGATAACTTCCCGCCCGGCTTGGGAACCACGTGGAGTTCCAGAGAGCTGTCACAACACACCAAAGTCCGGATTTTCAACTCCAATGTAAAAGCAGTTCTCCTATATGGAGCAGAGACATGGAGATTGACAAAAACCACAGTCAACAGAGTACAGACCTTCATGAACAGTTGCCTTAGAAGAATTTTGAAAATCCACTGGCCAGAGAAGATCAGCAATGTCAGACTCTGGGAGAGAACAGAGCAGATAACAGCAGAGAATGAAATTGGGCAAAGAAAATGGGGATGGATCGGTCACAGTCTGAGAAAGCCAGCTTCCAGTATCACTAGGCAGGCATTGTCATGGAACCCCCAGGGAAAGAGGAAAAGAGGTAGGCCGAGAAACTCCTGGCGTCGAGACCTCCAAACAGACATCAAGAGACTGGGAACCACCTGGAGTAGAATCGAAGGAGAAGCACAGGACAGGAGTTGCTGGAGGTCTCTCGTCGACGGCCTATACCCGGGTAGGGGTGACAGGCGTAAGTAAGTAAGTAAGTTGGGAACCACGAAGAGCCGACTGTAGAAGGCAGGGCAGTCGTGCCGCATCACCTTCTCTGTGGCTGCCTTGCGAAGGAGGGAGGCTACCTCGGAACGTAACGCATCTGCCCTGAGCTGGTCTGCAGGAAGTGTGGTCCACACCGGGGAGCGTCGTAGCGGGGGCGGAGACCGAAAGGAGATCAGCAGACCTTCCGAGATGGTAGAGAGAATCCAAGGGTCGTCGGGGGGAAAAGCGACCGCCAAGCGGCGCTGTGTAGGGCCAGCCTCCCGCCGACAGGAGACCCTAAAACGGTCGGCGGGGGGAGAAAGTCAGTGGGCCCTGCCCCGCCCAGGGCGACGGGCAGGCTTGGGCCAGGTCCTGGCGGGGGGTGCGGCGGCAGAGCCGGGGCAGGACGGGAGCGGGTAAAGGCCGGAGTTCTGGGGAGGAGACGACCGGCTCTGGTGAAGGGTTGGGAGATGGGTCTGGCCGTCCGCAGGCCGCGACCCACCGGCCTGCGGGAAGGCTGAGACAGCAGGGCAGGGCCAAGTGTCCTTATTTGCTTCCTTAACAGCGAGCCAAGCGGGACCGAAGAGAAGCTCTCCTCCACCCAGGGGGGCCTGCCGCAACCGAGTCTTCAGGTCCTCCGAGAGCGGACAGGAGCGGAGAAGGGTATCTTGACGCAAGAGATCACAGAAGCTGCCGCCATGGCGTTGACACACGTGTGGTACGCAGCACGGTTACCGGAGACGGCTAGGGCGAATAAATCTCCCAGAAGCGTAGCGAGCGACGGATGCCAAGCGTCCTCTACGCGACGAACGATAGCTTGTGTAAGGAGGTCCAGAAATCCCGCCGACGCTAGCGCATTGTGGATGAGCGTGGCTGTCTGATCGATGCCGGGAAGCAGAAAACGACGGGAAGGAGTAGCCGCGAAGGCACAGGCGGACGGGTCCGGCTTCGGAAGTGCGCAGACAAAAGTGTCCCGCATACCAGGACTGACGAAAACACGTGTAAATCTGTCGGCCATCTGGTGTCCGAGAAGAATTAATGGGGACCCATGGAGCCCTGAGCAAGGCGAGCGGAGAAGGCGTCTCTTAAGCTGGCGAAGCCTGGGGGTTGTGGAAGTGACTTGAACGTCTTCGATTGTCTGTCAGCGTCCACGTAGGCTGCGGCCCTCTTCTTCAACGGTGGAGAAGGTGGGCAGTCCTCCGCCAGGAGGGAAGCTGAGATGATACGAGCTGCTTTATCTAAGGCGCGAAGTGTCTCCATCCTATGTCCACCTGCCGCAGGTAATTGACTGAGCTCCAATCCCTCCTGCTGCGAAGGAAGGGAACGTGAAGGGCTGTCCACACATAACAGCACCGAAACCGAATCTTCAGGAGCCAGGCTAAGTGCGTTGTCCTCCAAAGGCAAGGAACGAGGATGGGAACATGACGGGGGACGCCGGGAGTGTCCAGCAGCTTCGCCCGATCGGAGAGAAGAAGCCTTGGGCTCACTGCCGGAGAGCGATGTCGGAAGGAGCGACGAGGCGACTGATCCCGAGACAGGCAGCGGCTCGAAAGGCGACGGCAAGACCTGACGTCCAGCGGAGAGCGGTCGCGGCGAGAGCGGGGAGTCCTAGACTGGGAGCGACGACTAGAGTGGCAGCTCACCAAAGGAGACAGACATCTAGAACGAGGACGATCAGAAGGGCGTGCTCGTGAAGACAAAGATTCCAGGTTCGCGGCGCGCGACCTAGAGTGCCAGGCCACCGAAGGATTGTATCTACACGACATCTGAGAAGGGCGACTTGACCGCGAAGAGCGAGACGGAGACCGTCGAAGCGGAGACCTGTGCCTCGAACGAGAACGACGGGAAGACGAAAATCGGCGCACAGAAGGGGAGCGATGAGAGACTTCTCGCTGTACTGTGGCCACTTGCGGCACATGAACTGAGGAGCGGGGTAACGTACGAGGCGTCTGTTCTTCTCGTCGAGGAGGGCTAATGGTCCTAAAGGGACGCATATCCCTACAGTTGGGGGAACCCGGGGGCAGAGGAACTACATCCTTGTTTACTGTACCCTTCGTGGGTGAGACAGGAACCGGAGCCGCGGGCTGTTCCTTACCAGACTCAAGTACTGCTGACGACTGAGGAAGCGAGCAGACAGAATCCGGTACCGTGGGTGCTTTCGGCGACGATCGGGCACGCAACAGAAGTCGCGGCGGAGACAGTTCTGTCGGCTGGCAAGAACCTACATGGGATACCAGCGGAATAATATCATGCCGAGAAGCGGTAGATTTACGCTGTTTGAGCTTAGGGGTCTGGGTAACTGTCACCGGTGTTTGGCCACTTTTATTTGGTACCGTGGAAGCTGCCGGTGCAGTAGGACGGGCTCGCGGCCGAAGCTGCGGTGGTGACAATCCAGTTTTCCGGAGATAGCCGCTATGGGACTCGCCGGAGTTGGTACCCCTTATCCGAATTGGTGTCAGCTGTTTACGGCCGTAAAAGCTCCACAACTGGGTCCACTGCTCTTCCAACCAGGGAGCACAGACCAGGCACGGCTTGGAGGAAGTACAGGCGGAGCAGGGAAGGCAAACTTCATGTCCGTCACTGGGCCATTGGAAACGTCCACATCTAGTACAGGTACGGACTTGCCAACTGCAAAATATAGAGGATAATGAGAGGGAGCGAACGTGCCTCCGTAGGCACGCAAAACGAACCGCGGAAGCGAAACGAAGACAGTACGGTGTGTGCTGATGCACGGCGCTCTACCATTCCCCTGAGCGCCGAACGGAAGCAACGACTGGGATTTTACCTTTCCATCATAGAGGGAGAAGAGGAAAGACGAGCCGACCAAAATGGTGCCCAAACCGGGAACCAAGCACACGAGAAGTCCCAGTGTAGAAGGGTCCAGGCCGGCGACGAGGCAGAGTACCGACACACCCAGGCCGCGGTGCAGACCAACCACGTGGGCTGCCAGGGAGAAGCGAAGGGCACCGGTCGGGAGACACAGCGTAGACCAGAGTCCGTGAGCACAGTTCACACACAGTTCACCCACAGTTCTCTACACCGCCTGTCTTACTAACCGCAGAGAAGACAGGGCGAAGCGTCGAAGTTCAAAAAGTCCCAAAGGCACTTCCACTCGAAAACGAAGAAGGAAACTTCCAAAAGGCAGAGCTACTGACGTACACAACCTTCTTTGGCGAGCAAAGAAAACTGACTGAAGCAGTAAGCGCTGGGCGCATGCGCGGTTGAACCGGTAGGAAGGCTCGCGGGCTTCCACCCGAGCTATGGCGCCCCTAGCCTGCCATCATCGCCATTATCGTACACAATTTTTTTTGGCTAAAATTAGACTAGCTAAGAACTGGTTCCTAGTTGTAATACCATCGGTAATGTGGATGGAAATGATCGTCTTATTCTATACCTGCGTATTTCTCTGTGGGCTGGCGATTAGGTGCCTGATAGGCGGGGGCAGGGGATCTAACTGTTGTCTGTCCAGCGCTGTGATTCCCCTTGGTTTGCATACATCGGTAATGTGTTTTGAGAAAACAAATGAAAAGGGTTAATACATTCACCCTTGATCCACTACAGTAAGATATGTATCTGCCATGAAAGTTCAAAGGTGGTCCAGATCGGTGAGGTTCAGAGGGTGTCACATGAAGTGTGTATCTCATTCTTCATTTTTAACACATTCAGCCCTGACGCACTGCTACAAGATAACGATCGGCCATGATAGGTCAAGGCTGTTGCCAGAATGTCACTCACAAACCAGAGAAGATCGTCTTGTTCTATACCTGCGTATTTCTCTGTGGGCTGGCAATTGAGTACCTGATAGGTGGGGGCAGGGGATCTAACTGTTTGTCTGTCCAGCGCTGAGTGATTCCCCTTGGTTTGTGTACAATGTTGCCAGAATGGGTTGGTGTCTAGAGATGCCAAGCTATTCTGACAGCACCCTTGAGCTATCATGGTTAATCTATTTCCTAAACTGTAAGGTAGTCTTCACAGGATAAATCTGGAGATTTCACTGTAAGGGTTCAGTGTGTGAACTGCAAATATCGAAGATAATGGATCATATTAATTTTTGCATGGGATCATGCTAATGTTTAGCATTTTACAAGATAGCATTGTCACCAGAAGAAAGTGTCATAAAAGGTAATGTTTACTGTGGATGTCATTTGCATATTGTCATATTTTCAAAGAGACACAAGCATTCTGGTTGCCCTTGTATTCACTTTATTTTTAGCACTCGCTAACACTCCCTCATTTTTTCCAGATCCGCAACCTGAACTTCTGTCAGTGCAAAATCTGCTCGGACTGCCTAAATCAGAACTTTGAGGTTGTGATCAGAGAAAAGCATGTGCGCCACTGGACCTGCCCCATTTGTGGCTATCCGGACCTCAACGACGCGGACACTGCCTCAGAGTACCTCAACTTTCTGGGAATGCTGGTGGGGTTGACTTTTCTCACTCACACATACGTCTGAGTTTATAAAGTACAGACCATTGCAAGAAAAGTGGTCGCTCAAAACAGTTTCTGCTGTAACAAGGACAGAACAGTTTACTGAAACATGCTTCATAGTAGCCAGGACAAAACAATTTAACCCATTATATCCTGAGGCTGAATTTTTAAAATTTGCGTTTAGTCGTATGAAGGCTACATTACAGATTAGGAGATAGACCAACCGTTCTAGTTCAAGGGTGGTGCCAGAATAGCTTGGCGCCTGAGGCGCCAAGCTATTCTGGCACCACCTTTGAACTATCACAGTCAAATTTATTTCAAGCAGTGTTTCAAGCAGTGGGTGTATCAGGATGAAAAGGGTTAACCCTTAGGCTGGCTGGGCTTTTTTGTTCAGGTGATTCCTGGAGGAATCACCTGGAACAAAAAATCCAGAAATAAGTCAACAATAGCAAATGCATGTTCATTTTGACAAAGGCTATTTTTTCTTAAATACTATTTTCAACTTCAAACCTAAATTTGGTACATAGATACCAGATGGTAAGATCTATCCATGCATACTAATTTTGATGACCCCTCGGAAAGGTCAAGGGTAACAAGAGGTTGGCAAGTGTGTGAAAAATGACAATTTTGGTTAGAATTGTAGTTTTTAGCAATTTCTTTGCAAACTTTCCAATCAAGTTTGGCATGATGGTTGCCGATGGCAAGACCTTTCTATGCATATTAATTTATGTGACCCATCGCAAAGATCAAGGGTCACGGGAATTGACAAATGTGTGCAAAATGCATACATTTTGAGAAAACGTGGATTTCACTGGTACATAAGCCAGCCCTTTTATTGTGCCAAGACACTTGCTAATTTCGATGACATGTCATAAGGGCAAGGTCACAAAGGTGACACATAAGTGGAGCGATCATACATGTGAGCCATAAGGGCTTATTTACTTTCTCGTTTTTTTTAAATATTTTGGACATTGTAAGACAGTTTAACTGTTTGGGTCTAAAATTAAGATCACATTTAACCCATTCACTGCCAAGAACAGATGGACATCACACTACTGCAAGAGTTATAGATCCTCATGAGCCCCTGCAAATGTGGGGGCTCATGAGGATCTATGCCTCTTGCTGACACCACTTACTGTCCATTGTTAATGGGACAGCTGGAGCTATTTCGCACTTCCGCAAGAGTTATAGATCCTCATGAGCCCCCGCAATTGCGGGGGCTCATGAGGATCTATACCTCATGCTGACACCACTTCCTGTCCATTGTTCATGGGGCGGCTCTTTCGTGTTGAATTGACACAGATTTCAGACGCACAATGTACGCACAGTGGCAGTAAAGGGGCTACAGTGTCAATCTGTTGTGTGTTACAGCTTCAGTCGCAGGTTGACAGGGAGGTGTTTGAACTTTTCGAGACAAAAGTACGTGATTGGTACCTCCAGAAAGATCCCAACTTTCGCTGGTGTGCACATGTAAGTTCATGCCCTTTTCCTTTGTTCTGTGTGTTGTTGACAGTAGTGCTTGAAGGTACAGTGGAGTCCAGTTAACACGAACTCGCTTAACACGAATTTCCGGTTAACACGAACCGCTTTTGCATTCCCGGCTGACGGCCTTCTTATTATGTATTAAAATTTCACTGATAACACGAAATGCTTAACACAAAATTTCGCTTAACACGAAGCTGTTTTCGGTTCCCGACCAGAGCAATTTCACTATTATTCACCTGTTTAACATGAACACACATTCCAATCTCAAACACCGAAAACCGATTCATGAAAGGGGCACTGCACGTGTCGCTCTCGTGCTGTAGTACACATGACACATGAACGAACTCTAGCCTGTGATTGGCTGAATAGCCTTCAGTCGTTGTAATCCGTCTTCTCATTGGCTAGTGTTTCTGAACTGAATTCATGCATCATTCGTGTACCAACACTCCCTCAATTCAGTTAACTACCGATCACGGCTACCCCCAAGGTAAAACAGAAGTCGACTACGCTTGAAGTGAAAAAACAAGATTAATGAGATCCACGATTGTCTCTCTACACGGGCTGTCAATAACACAAGACCGACTTCGATCATGGCCCGTTTTTTAAATGACTTTGACTGTGTTGCTTTTACTGATGCCAGATGCCCGTGTTGCTTTTACTTTACTATGGATTTTACCTGATGGATTTTACGTTAACTACGTGAGCTGTACACATCCTTGTGTTTTCCTAGCGAGCTGAACGTAATGTAAGCATATATAGTACAATAATGTGCACTTTTAACCTCGTACTCATTCATGCACGCATCTCTTACACACTTTTTCCTTGCCGGGAGGGCCGTGATCAATTTTGAGGCCATATTGGTTAACACGAAATACGGTTAACACGAAGTGATTTTCCGTGTCCCCAGAAATTCGTGTTAAGCGGACTCCACTGTATTAATCAAGAGAAAGTTTCATATTTTTTTTGTCTGGACATCATTACATGTAAACAAAGACAGAATTATATTGGTAGTTTTGTATTGCAGGTTTATGTTGGGAGATGTCTAAAGAATAGTTTGGTGCCTAGAGGTGCCAGGCTATTCTGGCACCACCCTTGAACTATCATGGTCATCCTGTCCCAGGCAGTGCTGAATAAGTCAGGATCAAAGTTGCCTCTGCTGTCTGCCAGACTTGTAATTGTATATGTCATTTGAAATGATTTACCATGTGCATATTATTAGCAGTAATTTATTTTTCGTTATAAGTCAGATCTTTTTGTGCATGATTCATTGGGCTCTGTTTCAGTGTGGGAATGGGTTCATTGCGGACGGTGGGCAGCTGCGCATGATGTGTCCTCACTGTAGCGACAAAACCTGCTATAAGTGCAAAAAACAGGTGAGTGCAAGTCTCCCCGTGTGCTGGTAGTATGTGTCGTATAGACAACAAATTTGCTTCCCAGTGTTGTTAACCCCCTTGGTAATGCAGTTACCAGTACTGTTTATTGTACCAATGCTGCATGCACAAAGCGGTTAAAGTACCTTCAGATATTGGGCGATGTCTGTGTAAAAATCACCAGAACTGCTAACCAATACAGCTTCAAGTATCATAGTCATAGGTCAAAGCCTGTTAACTCTTTCAGCCCGGCGCACATATTTTTTCCCAAATTTGGGAGGCGTCATCTAACGACTTATTAGGTACATACCTGTTGCAGGAGATGCATACCTGTATGCAGGGTGCATACCTGTTGCAGGAGATGGGTCGACCATGATAATTCAAGGGCAGTGCCAGATTAGCTTGGCGCCGAGCTAATCTGGCACTGCCCTTGAATTATCATGGTCAACCCATCTCCTGCTGTAGTGCGTCGGGGCTGAATGGGTTAACTCTTTGACGCCGTAGTCTGACAGCTAGGTTTTTTTCCCCCTGAACGTATGCCTCACTTTGGCTCATTTCCCTGTTACCGTAGTAATGTTGACACATTTCATTGGCACTGTTCGTAGTAAAAATCTATCAAACCCCGACATATTTGGTATAAATGGAAAAAGCAATTTAAGATGAAAATATAGACACTATGCTGAAGAAAATATTTTGTATTGTTACAATTTTATAGGTGTATAAACAAGATGGGGTAAGAACCCAAAAAACAAAAACGGTCAGATTTGCACTGGGTTATAAAAACACATGCTGTTTGTGTGTTAGTTATCCACAGTGTGAAAATTACCACTTATCTGGCATTTCAGAGACTACTAAAGGCAACAGAAAGCTTCTTCATACATAAACAAACGTTTTTACACCACAATCCAAAAAGGTTCACTGACTAAGGCATAGGAATACATTGCCGCTCGCACGTGCCATTTTTTTCGCACTTGTGTGGTCAATTTGAAACTATTTCGCGTGTTTCCGCCCATACAAACAAGAAAAGTCACACTACAAGTACAGAAATGTGTGCTTGAAATATTATAGTAGGTTGCTTCCCTTAGACTGTACCGCCGGTATTGCTAGCTAAACTGTCATTCTGAACACATATGTGTGCGCTTCGTCGGCAACAGTAAACGAGGCCAGCACACGTGTGCGCCCTGTCGGCAACGGAGCTTTGCCTCGCGCACACATATGCGCGTTCCGTCATCAAAAAGTGAAACCCATGTGGTCTTGTGAATGTTCTTGTGGGGGAAAACGCTGCCACCGATGATCAAGTTGTTTGATGCGCACAGGTCTGCCAGCCTCTCCCCATTGTCGTTTCTATCTCCTAGTCCATGGCGCCCCATGACTTCTTCATATCCAGAGTTATCCGTTCCTATCTTGGCATTAAGGTCTCCCATCAAAATGGTGAAGTCCTTTTCTGAATACTTCTCTATGATAGACCGTAGTCTCTCGTAAAACTGATCCTTGATGGTTTCATCACTGTCGTTGGTGGGTGCGTAACATTGAATAACGTTCATCTTGATTTTCTCCATCTTGGTACGGAAGGAAGCTGTAATAATTCTGGGTCCATGAGGTTCCCATCCTATGAGTGCTCTTTGTGCTTCTTTTGAGAGCATCAATGCAACTCCTTGTGTGTGAGGGGCGTTGTCCTCTTCATGTCCAGAATACAACAGCTTCTCTCCTGATGCTAGTTGCTTCTGTCCAGATTGTGTCCATCTTGTCTCACTAACTCCAAGAAGGGCAAGATTGTAGTTCTTCATCTCCTGCTAAAACTGAAACTAAAAAAGAACTCGACAACAGCGCACAGGGCACAACAGAAATACAATACCACCTTCCTGAGAGACACTACCAAGCTGCAAGAGTTCAAGTTGACCATCAGCAACAAGTTTCAAGTGTTACAGGAGCTGTTGGAAGAGGAGGAAGGTACCCTCGAGAGCAAGTGGGAAGGAATTAAAGAAGCAGTTACATCAACCTGCCAGGAAGTGCTTGGTCCCAAGAAGCACCAACATAAAGAATGGATCTCGGTTGACACACTGAGTAAAATTTATGAGAGGAAGAACAAAAAGATGGCCGTCAACAACAGTCGAACAAGAGCAGAGAAAGCCAAGGCACAAGCAGAGTACACAGACGCAAATAAACGAACGAAGAAGAGCATTAGAGCAGACAAGCAGAAATATGTGGACGACCTGGCAACCAAAGCAGAGCAAGCAGTTAGAGAGGGCAACATGAAAGAACTTTACAACACCACCAAGAAGCTAGCAGGGAAGTACCGTAGACCCGAACGTCCGGTCAAAGACAAGGAAGGAAAACCAATCATGGGCGATCAAGAACAGAGAAACAGGTGGAAAGAACACTTTGAAGAGCTCCTGAATAGACCAGCACCGAAGAACCCACCAGACATCGAACCTGCTGAAGCGTACCTACCTATAGAGGACAGCCCACCCACAAGAGAAGAAATTAGGATGGCCATTAAGCAGCTCAGGAATGGAAAAGCAGCAGGACCAGACAGCATCCCAGCTGAGGCGCTGAAGTCGGACTTAGAAACAACAGTGGGAATGCTATACCCACTATTTAAGAAGATCTGGGAACAGGAACAAATACCAGCTGACTGGAAAGAGGGATATCTTATTAAGATTCCGAAGAAAGGAGACATTAGTAACTGCACCAATTACAGAGGGATCACGCTCTTATCAGTGCCGGGGAAAGTATTCAATAGGGTTCTGCTGAACAGAATGAAAGACCCAGTCGACGCCCTACTTAGAGATCAACAGGCTGGCTTTCGCAAAAATCGATCCTGCACTGACCAGATTGCCACGCTGCGAATTATAATTGAGCAGTCGTTAGAGTGGAACTCACCCCTGTACATCAATTTCCTTGACTATGAGAAAGCATTTGACAGCGTGGACAGAGAGACCCAATGGAAGCTCCTAAGGCACTATGGGATACCTGAAAAAATCTCCACCATTATCAGGAACTCATATCAGGATCTAAGTTGTAAAGTGGTACATGGAGGGCAACTCACTGAGGCATTCCAGGTGAGGACAGGCGTCAGACAAGGATGTCTTCTCTCGCCATTCCTCTTTCTACTGGCGATTGACTGGATTATGAAGACCTCTACAGCTCAGAGAAGAAATGGAATCCAGTGGACACCTTGGAAGCAGCTAACTGACCTGGACTTCGCAGATGACTTGGCCCTACTATCACACTCAGCAGCAGATGCAGGAGATGACAACCAGAGTAGCAGATACCTCCGCACAGGTTGGCCTCAATATTCACAAAGGCAAGAGTAAGATACTCAAGACAAACACAGCCACCACCAACCCGATTACGCTTGACAAAGAAGCACTGGAGGAGGTGGATGCCTTTACTTATTTGGGTAGCGTCATCGACAAACAGGGAGGCTCAGATACAGATGTCAAGCAAAGGATAGGGAAAGCACGAACAGCATTTATACAATTGAGAAACATCTGGAGATCCAAAGAACTATCAACCAAGACCAAAGTCAGGATCTTCAACACCAATGTCAAGGCAGTTCTTCTATACGGAGCAGAAACTTGGAGAACAACAGTTGCCATCACAAAGAGAATACAAGTCTTCATTAACAACTGCCTGCGCAAGATCCTAAATATCCATTGGCCAGAGACCATCAGCAACAACGAACTCTGGAACAGAACCAACCAGCTGCCTGCAGAAGACGAAATTAAACAACGACGTTGGAGATGGATAGGGCACACCTTACGTAAGCCAGCAGACAACATCACCAGGCAAGCCCTAACATGGAATCCACAGGGCACGCGTAAAAGAGGCAGACCAAGAAACACATGGCGCTGGGAACTGGATGCAGACCTTAAGACCATGAAGATGACCTGGAACCAAGTGGAAAGGAGAGCCCGGGACAGAGACTCTTGGAGATCCTTTGTAGGCGGCCTATGCCCCAGTAGGGGTGCAAGGCATAAGTAAGTAAGTAAGTATACAGAAACAAAAAAAGACTTGCCCTACTGTACACAAACAAAATTAAACATTTTTTTGCTGCCATTGACATTAACCCTTTTCATCCTGATACACTATCTATTGTTTGAAATAAATTTGGCTCTGATAGTTCAAGGGTGGTGCCAGAAAGGCTTGGCACCTGAGGCGCCCAGCTGTTCTGGCACCACCCTTGAACTAAAATGGTTGCTCTATCTTCTAATCTGTAATTTAGGACATAGAACAATAGGCAAATTTTAAAATTCAGCCTCGGGATGTGATGGGTCAATGAGAAGCTCTGTACAGACATGTCCTGTTCATGCAACAAAGTTGAGTGGTGTTGGAATGCACTTTTTTTGCGTAATTTTGGACATTGCTTTCGCAGGCTTTCCCTTAACCCCTATCATCCTGAGGCTAAAAGCTTCAAATTTGTACACTGCCATATGCAAGCTACATTACAGTACTTACAGATAAGGATATAGACCAATGGCTTTAATTCAACCCCTATCATCCTGAGGCTAAAAGCTTCAAATTTGTACACTGCCATATGCAAGCTACATTACAGTACTTACAGATAAGGATATAGACCAATGGCTTTAATTCAACCCCTATCATCCTGAGGCTAAAAGCTTCAAATTTGTACACTGCCATATGCAAGCTACATTACAGTACTTACAGATAAGGATATAGACCAATGGCTTTAGTTCAAGGGTGGTGCCAGAATAGCTTGGCGCCTAGAGGCGCCAAGCTATTCTGGCACTACCCTTGAACTATTTTAGTCAAATTTCTTTCACACGCTGGTGTATTCCGAATGATAAGGGTTAACGCAAAAATCTGCATATTTGACGAATAAATGTTGACATGGACAGATAAAATGGATTGCTGTCCGTCCCCAGGACGAACAAATCTTGAGAAAAAATGAATTTATCCCTTCTGTGTTTCAAGTATGCGATGGACTGCAGAGCGCTTGGGATGGATTTCTTGTCATGCTGTCTGTCCCCATGACGGACAATTTTAAATCCCATCCAAAGCCTACTTTCAGATTTTTTAAATCTCCAAAACGTGTAAAAATGACTATTTAATCCAGTCAGTGATGTCACCAATTTTCAAATGTGTACTTTTCCCTTTCCATCAAGTGTAATTGATATCTGCTCATGTTTTAATGATCACTGATCAGTAATAGCTGGTCACACCTAAAAGTTCCATTTACCGGAGAACAGCTACTAAATACTGTGTACTTATGTTTCAGTGGGAGGACCAGCATGAGGGTTTGACGTGTGAGGAGTTTGCTCAGTGGAAAATCGACAATGATCCCAGCAACCAGGCCGTGGGGCTGGCAAGACATCTGGAGGAGAATGGAATCGGTAAACTGGCCTGGCCTTTATTCCCGTCACTGCCCAAAAAAAAAAGGGAGCACAGTGCAACTGTAAAAGACATGTATCCTTGTGAGCCCGAAGAATGTTGTCTGGACCTCTTGAAAAGTGTCGTTATCCAAATTTTGATGTATCCAACCTTGTTATAAGCGCTGTTGGCGATGTTTTTTTCACCCATTTAGTCCCAGTGCCCGACAGCAGGAGATGGATTGACCATGACAATTCAAGGGTAGTGCCAGATTGGCTTGGCGCCTGCAGGCGCCAAGCCAATCTGGCACTACCCTTGAATTATCTTGGTCAGTCTGTCTCCTGCAACTGGTACATAGGAGTTAGGTAACACCTCCAGAATTTGGGACATGTGGCCATGGGGCTAAGTGGGTTAAATTGTTGGTACTAACAAATAATGACTCTTGAATTCTAAGCACACAGTGTTTTATTATGCGCAGACTGCCCGAGCTGCAAGATGCGCTATGCCCTGGCCAAGGGGGGCTGCATGCATTTCAAATGTCCGCAGTGTGGCCATGAGTTCTGCAGCGGTTGCTACCAACCTTTCTATCAGCGCGAGGTATGTATTTATGTATGAGTTACTGTGACTGCTTTTATCTCACTATGACTGTGAGATTTGTGGTTTTTGTTTTTTGTTTTTGGGGGAGGGATTAAGTTGGATTAAAATTTGGCAGACGGAAAGATGAAAATTAAAAAATTTGTATACATTAAACTTTGTATGTAACAAATCGCCAGGGGACCCAATGTTCTTGTTATATACTGCGCGCCATAAAAAACAAGGCAAATATTTACCAGTCGATATTTTGCAAATGGCTCAACCTTTTGAAAATCTGTTTTCATCACAGTAAAATATTTTTAGTCCTCTTTACAGCAAAAGTGAGTCTATGTTCTGGGCCAGTGGTCATCTGTCCGGTGTCCATCCGCTGTCCGCCATCGTCCGTGGTAAACTTAACATTGGCGTTTACTCTGAGACTATTCAAGCCACATTCTTCAAACTTGGCCTAAGGATACTTTGTGGCAAGACCTTTTTAAACATACCAATTAGAGTGACCTCTCACAAAGGTCAAGGTCACAGGGGATCAGGAAATATATCCAAAATAGCTATTTGTTTCCTCAAAAACATTACCGATGACATGACCAATAGGAAGTGTCTAGTTACTCACAATTCTAGCCTAAGAAATCCATTGTGTTACCACACAACCCGGGAGGCACTCGGGAACCCTAGGAGGGGCCAGGAGTGGTCTCCCGTTACTGCCCATCCGGTTCTGAGTCCTCCCATAATACCCCAGTCAGTCTACTTAGGCTCACGCTGTTCAGACGTGTTGCTCTAGCCTACGGACTTTGGGTTTTTCGACCGGTTCGCCAGTCTTCCGGACTTTAGCTTTTTCCCTTGGCTTCTACTTTGTCGGCCCTGCCTGTGCCACGGCGTGGCTCTGTCGTCCCCTCTTCGTTGGCGGCGGCCCTCTTCGCCCGCTTGAGTGTCTGGGCTGCACGGTGTGCGTCGCTGGGACTTAGCCCGGTCGTGCCATGGGTGTTTTGGTATTCTCTCCCCCCGTTCCCGCTCCGGCAGAAAGGTAAGGTAGCTGGGTTGGCCCTCAGCCGGTTCCCGGGCTGGGCACTGGTTTGAGCAGGCATGAAAGCAGTCTTCTTCTTCGCTGTTGCTTGCGCGCCAAAATTCTCAACTCTTAGCTGGGCGGGGCTCCTCGCGCCCGCGCCCACTCACCTTTCGGTTGATTGGTGTGGCATTGTTGGCGCTTACCTACTCTCTTGTACCTTGTGTGATTTGGGAAAGTTGTTAGGCTCCAGCCCATCCCTTGACGCCGTTACGTTGGTGGATCGGGCGAGGTCAGACGCTTACTTCGTTCCTCGCTTCCCACTCGCAGGCCCGGTCATCGCATGCGGACTCCATGCTTGCCTTGCACGTAGTGCTCTTCGCATCTCCATCGCGCTTCCCACGGTTGTCGACTCAGCGTCTCCTCCGCTCTAGAGGGGGATCTTCGCTGGTCGTCGCTGGACGACAGGTGTGAAGGTTTCGGGACCTGCGCTACGACTGCTCAGCTCTCTTCCGGTTGAGTTCCGGGACTCCGTTGCCTCTCCGCCCATAGGTGTCCGGCCACGTTCGACGTTCCTTTCGTCCGGACTGCTTCTTGGGACTCTCCCAAGCCTTCGTCTGCCTTCTACCCGCTGTGGTTTCGCGCCCAGCCCTGCGGTTGGACTAGATGGCCTCGCTCGTCCGTAACTCCCCAGCTTCATGGGATTCCGGGACTCAGCTGCGCCGTGCTCCCCTGGGTGGCCCTGCTCGTCGGTGCGTCTGGGCTGACCGGACGGTACATCATGGACCCTAGGCCTCGCAAGTTCCCTCCACTTCGCTTCCGGCCCCGCCGTACAGCTCTTGTACTACCTGTGCTGTCTGGTCTTCTGACACTTATCTCCAAATCCCTACGCGCTAGGCTCCAGGAGCGCTAGGCTCCAGGAAGTTCTCCGGTTCACCTGCGACGCGACGGAGTAATACCAGTTCAGGCGCTGCCGTGCGGTCTCAACCTCAGCCTGTGGTTCCTCAACCGCTTCAGGGACACAGTCGCGACCTAGCCGCAGCAGCCGTCTTCCAGCCCTGTGTTCAGCTATTTTGACGACCTCTTCCGGCGCATACAGTGGAGGCCCCCGGTCTTCGGACAGCGTTGCACCGTCATGGGGGGGTTCCAGTTGGGGTTCCTGGTCGCCGCTGATAGGTCAGACCTCACCCCCTGTCGTCGCTTCGTCCATCTCGGCAGGGAGTTTGCCACCGTCCTCAACGGGTGGCATTGCTGAGGCCACAGATCCTAAGTTGGCTGCCTAGCAGCCCAGGTAGCCCAGCAGGATACAGCCTCCGGCAGTCTGGCTTCAGCTCCTTCGTGGCTCCTTGCGGCAGCAGTTCTACTTCCCCTCGGTGGTCTCTACGCCCGGCACTACAGCAGCACCTCCTGCTTCTCTGGCGCCCCTCCTCAGGAGATCTCTCTTCCTTGGTGCCCATGTCTCCGTTGATTCGCCCCCTTCTTCTGCGAGGGACGGGACGCATGTCTCGCTTCGGGAGTCTACCTGACCGCTTGGCCTTCATGACTCTTCCTGTGTGGCGATGCAAAGTCTTACTGGTCGGGGAGCCCTCCGGCTTCTGCGCCTCCGCGCGACGTCCGGCCCCGGGCCTTCGGAGTTCGCTGACAGCGCATCAACGGGTTGGAGCGGTTAGTGATCAGGCAAGCCCTCATCCCGTGGGAGGAACAGCTCAGTCGCCACGGACTGCTCGTCCTCGCCGGCAACGCTACTGTGGTGGCATACATCCAGGAATGGAGTGGGGCGCCCTCTCCTGACCCCGGCATGCTCCTCTGCCGTCTGTTTCGCGGGTGCTAGAACCTCTACTTTCCCTCTGTGTTCGTCTCTTCCCTAGACGACTGAAGGTCTTCGTCGATCCTCCCGCCGGGCGTGGCCAGTCGCTACTTTGCAGACCTTACACCAGGACATCCTGCGGATGATCGGCACGCTTGGTAGACGCCACTGTCGACCTCTTCGACACGAGGTGGAATCACCGGCTTCCCCTATTCGTCGCCCCTATCCCAGACCCTCTGGCCTGGACAGTCTTAGCTCTGTCCATCCTGTGGGACGGGTTTCTCGCTATGTGTACCCCCCCCCCCCCCACCCCGACAGCCCTCATCCCCAAAGTCCCCTCAAGCTTCGGGGATGCAATATGGTCGTCCTGCTGGTCGCCCGTTCTCTTGGAACCAGTCCTCGTCCACCGACCTTCTCAACCTCGCCTCGGACCCCTCGCCGCCAGAGGTTCTTGAGTGCAGCAGTGGAAGCTATCGCTACAGCTCGCAGACCCTCGACACGACGCGGCTACAAGGGAAGATGGCGAGTACTGTGCTCCTGGTGCGACGACCTTCACCTCCCTCCAAACTTTTCCCCAGTTCGCAGACTTCCCCTGGCTCTTGGGAGACCTCGGATGGCCCGTTTTGTGGTTTTGACTCGGAGAATGCCTCCTTTGGCTTTTGCCTTGGCGGCCTGAGTTCGTGAGCTACACGTGCTTTTGGCGCGCCCTGCCTGCCTGTTGTTCGAGCGGATGGTGCCATACTGGGGCTTACGGATCCTGCCTTCATTGCCATGACCAGGTCTCCTTGACTGCGCCACAGGTGATCACCTTCCTGCCGCTGCGAGGGACGATCTTCCCCCAGGAGACCAGGCAACATGATCCCGTGCGAGCCCTACGCGTGTACTGGCACCGAACCTAAGCCGTCCGGGGAGGACGCTCACGCCTCGTTCGGCCTTAAGCCTGGCATGACCGACATGACAGCCCAGACGAGCTTCCTGGCTACGCTTAGTCATACGGTCCGCTAACAGGTCACCTCCCCGCAGGGAGCTAAGAGGCTTAAGTTACGTGCGCATGAGGCACACGCCATGGTCACAAAATGTTGCGTTCAATCGGAGCTGCGCCGTCTCCCTTCGCAGCTACCGTGGGCTAACGGGCAGATCTACCTTCACCCACGGCTACCTCCGGGATCTGGCAGGCCAGCGAAGCAGCCTTGGGGACATCCCTGAGGCGCAACTCTCCCTCCCGGCACCACGGCGCCGTGGGGCACTTCTAACGAGGGTCGTCGGGAGTTTGCGACAGGGAGGATGGCTCCTTTGGCCAAGGTTTGCTGAGGCGCGGCACCCTCCTCCTTCTCGTAATTCTTCCTATTTGTCATGTCATCGGTAATGTTTTTGAGGAAATAAATGCATTTTTCTCTAAAAGGTATTTTTTCGAAAAATACTTACCGATGACATGACTCAGAGGATCCTCCCTCCTGCCCCGCTCGCCGCTGGTGACCTAAGTATCCTGATTGAGGAACTATGGGAGGACTCGGAACCGGATGGACAGTAACGGGAGACCACTCCTTGCCCCTCCTAGGGTTCCCCGAGTGCCTCCCGGGTTGTGTGGTAACACAACGGATTTCTTAGGCTAGAATTGTGAGTAAGTAGACACTTCCTATTTGTCATGTCATCGTAAGTATTTTTCGAAAAAATACCTTTTAGAGAAAAATGCATTTTTGGACATAATTTTATTTGTTCTCAAATACTATTCACAACTTCAAACCCAAACTTGGTACAAAGATACCTGATGGTAAGACTTTCTATGCATACTAATTTGGTTGATCCCTCAGAAAGGTCAAGGTTCACAAGAGCTCAAGAAATAGGTCCAAAATAGCCATATTTTGACAAAAGATGTTTTTTTCTCAAATACTATTCACAACTTCAAACCCAAACTTGCTAAATAGATACCTGATGGTAAGACCTGTCTATGCATACTAATTTGGATGACCCCTCGGAAATTTCAAGGGTCTCAAGAGCTCAGGAAACAGGTTAAAAAAAAAAAAAAAAGCCACATTTTGACAAGAAATGTTTTTTCTCAATTACTATTCACAAATCCAAACCCAAACTTGCTACAGAGATACCTGATGGTAAGACCTATCTATGCATACTAATTTGGATGACCCCTCAGAAAGGTCAAGGGTCACGAGCTCAGGAAATAGGTAAAAAATAGTCATAGTAAGGTGAGGGTAGGTGGCTTTACTGGGTCATAACGTAAAGACTACACAAGGGACAAAAATGCAATTGGGAGTGCTGTAAAGAGGACTAAAAATACTTTACTGTGATGAAAACAGATTTTCAAAAGGTTAACCCATTCAGCCCTGACGCACTACAGCAGGAGATGTGTTGACCATGATAATTCAAGGGTAGTGCCAGATTAGCTTGGCGCCTGTCAGCGCCAAGCTAATCTGGCACTACCCTTGAATTATCATGGTCAACACATCTCCTGCAACAGGTGCATAATCATTAGATGACGCCTCCAAAATTTATGAAATACATGCGTCGGGCTGAATGAGTTAAGCCATTTGCAAAACATCGACCGACAAATCTTTGTCTTGTTTTTTATGGCGCCCAGTATATCTGAAGTTTGTTATAAGCGAAGTATTTTACATTGAACTTTAGTGCTGTCGGGACCTCAGAGAAAGTGTTGTCATGGATGGCTTTTGCTATATCTGACCATGTTATAAGCAAAGTAGACTGTACATTTCCAATTTATTTTCAAAATCAAACTCGTGCGCATATAGCAAAATATACATTTCTTGCTTAAACTACATGAGAATCTTTAACCCCCTGACTGCTACTGACGATACTGTCTGGCAAAAAAAGTGGCAGATATTTATGTCTTTTGTGCTGAGCATTATCGTCAGTAACGGCCAAGGGAAAATGCTTGGAAAGTGCAAAAACATCATTTGTTTCTTCAAAAACATTACCGATGCCATGACTACATGGGATTAATTATAGCTTACACAATTTTAGCCAAAAACTTACGATGTGTACCTATTGGGCCAAGGGAGGCTACATGGGGGTGCTGTGACCCAGCATCCGAGTAGCCTCCCGTCCCACCCCATACGGGTAACTGGCTTGCGCCGAGACCCCAGTTTATTCCTTTAGCTTACGGAGTTAAGACGTCTGTTAGCCTGCTGCGGTGTTGAGCATACGGCTGTGTATGGTTCTGCGCTGGTTGTACCTATTTACTTACTTACTTACGCCTGTCACCCCTCCCAGGGTATAAGCCGTCGACAAGAGACCTCCAGCAACTCCTGTCCTGTGCTTCTCCTTCGATTTTACTCCAGGTGGTTCCCAGTCTCTTGATGTCTGCATGGAGGTCTCGACGCCAGGTGTTTCTCGGCCTGCCTCTTTTCCTCTTTCCCTGGGGGTTCCATGACAATGCCTGCCTAGTGATACTGGAAGCTGGCTTTCTCAGACTGTGACCAATCCATCTCCATCTTCTTCGCCCAATTTCATTCTCTGCTGTTATCTGCTCTGTTCTCTCCCAGAGTCTGACGTTGCTGATCTTCTCTGGCCAGTGGATTTTCAAAATTCTTCTAAGGCAACTGTTTATGAAGATCTGTACTCTGTTGACATGGTTTTTGTCAACCTCCAAGTCTCTGCTCCATATAGGAGAACTGCTTTTACGTTTGAGTTGAAAATCCGGACTTTGGTGTGTTGTGACAGCTCTCTGGAACTCCACACTTTTTTCAACTTACGGAGTTAAGACGTCTGTTAGCCTACTGCGGTGTTGAGCATACGGCTGTGTATGGTTCTGCACTGGATGTACCTACGAGACTTGGTTATTCTTGCTGGCCTCGGAGGCTTAGACCTTTGCCACTTGTGTGCTTCTTCCAGCTGGTGTTGTGCACCGTGTTCCCTGCGCCCTGAGAGACTTGGTTCCGGCTGGGTGCTCGTAGCCTTGCCCAGCGTCATTGGACTGTTGTTCCTTGTGTGCTTCTTCTTCTCTGGTGCTCTCTGTTAGCGCGCAAGATGTGTAGTGCGGACATGCGTTCGCCCTCTGCAGTTTCCCTACGGCTGTGTAGGGTTCTGCGCCAGTGGTGCCTGCGACTTGGAGCCTCCGTTCCCGACGGTATGTGGCGCTCGGGTGCTTTAAACTGTTGTTACTTCTGTGGTTCTTCTCTGGATGCCTTTCGGACATGTTCGTCAGTGTTCCGGTCCTCTGGGACTTCCGTCGCAGACTCGGCGCCCTTGCCTGACGTGCAACCCCCAGCTCCTTGGTGTGGCGCTCCCGCTTCTGCGTGTCAGGTTATTCCCTTCCCCCAGCCTCAGAAGAGGGGGATGGCTAGGTATCCCTCCCTCCTCTCACCCGCCCTCCAGGCGGGGCTGCCCGCACCTGTCACCGGTCGTCCCCGCCTGCCCCCCACCTCCGTCTGCCTCCTACGCCGCCGCCCCTGCGACAAACCCCGGTGTGGACGTCCGCCCCTTCGAACCCACTCAAGGAAGCTGCGCTTCATGGAGAGATCTCCACCCTCTGGCGGAAGGATGCCACAGAGGTTGTCGCGCGCCCCGACTCCCCCGCCTTCTTCAGTCGTCTCTTCCTGGTCCCCAAGCCCGGAGGCAAGTGGCGCCCGATCATCGACCTCTCGGCCCTGAACCAGTTCATCTCCGCGCCGTCCTTCCGAATGGAGACCGTCAGAGCCCTTCGTGCCTCGGTGCGACCTCTGGACTTTGCCGTCAGCCTGGACCTCTCTGACGCCTACCTTCACGTCCTCGTTCACCCGGCCTCCAGACGCTATCTGCGCTTCGCCTTCATTGGTGTAGTCTACCAGTTCCGCGCTCTCCCATTCAGCCTCAACCTCAGCCCCTGGGTGTTCACCTGCCTCATGGGCGACATCGACACCCCCGTCCCGGTTCCCCCCTTGCTCCTCCCGCACCTCCGCCGTTGGACCGACCCTGTCTGGCCCGCCACCCCAGTTGTCCCTCTGCGTCGATGCCAGCCGCTCCGGTTGGACCGCGCATCTGCTGCCGACGTCCGCCACGGCTTCCGGCAGCTGGCCCCCGGACCTCGTGGACAAACATATCAACTGGCTGGTGCTGCAGGCGGTTTGGCAAGCCCTCCTCGCTTGGGAACCAACTCTCGGTCGCCAGGAGCTGCTCGTCCTCTCCGACAACTCCACGGTCATGTCCTACATCCAGAAACAGGGTGGCACGCGCTCCCTGTCCCTCTGCATGCTTCTCTACCGGCTACTCAGGTGGTTCGAAGATCGCGACATCTCTCTCCATGCACGACATTTCCCGGGCAACTTGAATGTTCTCGCGGACTCCCTCTCACGGCACGGACAACTTCTCCACACCGAGTGGGCGCTTCGTCCGGACATCTTTCGGATGATCTGTTCGACGTGGGAGACCCCCCCCCCCCCCCCCCCCTCATCGACCTCTTCGCGACGAACCGTCAGCTCCCCCTCTTCGTCTCGCCCATTCCGGATCCCCTAGCCTGGGCAGTGGATGCGCTATCCATCCCCTGGGACGGCCTCATCGCTTATGCCTACCTGCCCATGGTCCTGGTCCCCAAGGTCCTGCTCAAGCTCAAGGGATGCAATGCGATCCTGTTGCTAGTGGCCCCGTTCTGCTGAACCAAATCCTGGACCACCAACCTTCTGAACCTCGCCACGGGCCCTCCTCTGCGGCTTCCCACCCCGCACACAATGCTCAAGCAACCGCGTGAGGCGCTGTACCATCCGTGCCCCGAGCGACTCCTACTCCACGCCTGGAGGTTGTGCGGCGTGCCCTCGCGGCTGGAGGCTTCTCGAGTGCAGACCCTCGACCCTGCGAGTCTACGAAGGGAAATGGCGAGTGCTAGGGTCCTGGTGCCACGACCGTCACCTTTCTCATACCAATCTGACTTCCCCCCCAACTCGCCGAGTTCTTCCTCTAGCTTTTCGCCGAACAGCGCTTGGCACCATTCACCATCAGGGGCTACCTCGCTATGATTGCCGACACTTCCGTCACTTGGGCCGGGCTGATCCCGGCAAGTGCAAAGACCTCGCTGACCTGATGGCCCACTTCGGACTGCAGCGGCCAGCCCTCCGCTCCCTGATCCCGCGCTGGGACCTGCCCTGGGTCCTCACCTGGCTTAACTCAAAGCGCTTCGTACTGCTCCGCCTCGCCAGCTTGGCCGACGTAACGTGAACGGCCTGCTTCCTTCTCGCCCTTGCCACGGCCTCCAGAGTGAGTGAGCTGCACGCGCTCTCAGCGCACCCCGCCTGCCTGCAGTTCAGGACGGACGGCTCTGTGCAGCTTCTGACAGACCCAGCCTTCCTGGCCAAGACGCAATACCCCTTGTCCGCCCCCCAGGTAGTCATCATCCAGCCCCTGTGAATGATATGCCCGGACAGGGACGCCCGACAACAAGACCTGGTGCGAGCCTTACGTGTGTACCTACGCTGTACCAAACTGCTTCACCGGGGATGCTCCCGCCTCTTTCTCCCTCTGTCCCCAGGTAGATCAGACATTTCGGCCCAGACGATTTCATCCTGGCTCCGATGGGTGATACGCTCCGCCTACCAGGACCTCTGTCCTGATGCTGCCAAGCGACTACGCTTACAGGCGCACAAGGTCAGAGCCATGGCTGCAAGCGTGGCCTTCGAATGCAACTGTGCTGTCCGAGTCATTGTGGCACCTGATTCTACCTCCGAAACCTGGCAGGCCAGCGTGACAACCTGGCCCTGGTGGGGGACATCGCGGCGGCGCAACACTCCCTCCCGGAGCCTTTGGTTCCGTTGGTAACCTTTAGCTAAAATTGTCGGGAGTTTGCTCTGGGACGGGCGGGTCTGGCTAGCATGTGGGGTTACAAGTTCTGCGGCACCCCCCTCCTTTTTGCTATTCTCCCATGTAGTCATGGCATCGGTAATGTTTTTGAAGAAACAAATGAATTTTTCTTTAAAATGTATTTTTTTCGAAAAATACTTACTGATGCCATGACTCGGACGGTCCTCCCACCTGCCCCACTTGCCGCTTGTCTGCTAAGCGAATAAACTGGGGTCTCGGCGCAAGCCAGTTACCTGTATGGGGTGGGACGGGAGGCTACTCGGATGTTGGGTCACAGCACCCCCAGGTAGCCTCCCTTGGCCCAGTAGGTACACATCGTAAGCTTTTGGCTAAAATTGTGTAAGCTATAGGTAATCCCATGTAGTCATGGCATCGGTAAGTATTTTTCGAAAAAATACATTTTAAAGAAAAATTCATTTTTGGCACCCCTCGCATGCCTAGATGGCTGCTGGACCGTTGTCCACCTCTCTGTAGTTTCACAGTTGCCAATGTTTATGTGTGCATATAAATAAAGGCTCTACTGTGTTGATTTGAAGATGTGTAATATGATATATACTGACAAGCAAAAGAAATGCGACATTTTTGGAATCATTGGAAACGCTTTAGTATTTACAATTAAGATTTTGCCTAATTGTATTTAGTTATGCTTTGGAGCTGTCATTTCTTTTCTTCTCTAGGCTGTGCCTTACAGTTAAGTGATAATTTAACCTCGTGATCACAAGCTGTATGGTTTGGACCTTGCTGGTTAACCCTGCAAGAATCATCATGACTAAAACCGCTACTGACACCCAAAAGTTTAACCAATTCAGTCCTGACGCAATACAGCAGGAGATGGGTCGACCATTATAATTCAAGGGTAGTGCACTGCCCTTAAATTTATCATGGTCGATCCATGTCCTGCAACTGGTGCATAGTCATTAGATGACGCCTCCAAAATCTGGGAAATACGGCTGTCGGGCTGAAGGAGTTAAGACGACAGAACTGTATTTCATTGTGCTGTTCTGTGCAGATGTGTTCACGCCTGAAAAGCTGCGCGACAAGCGGCTTGCACGCACATCACCCACGTGACTGTTTCTTCTATCTTCGTGATGACAGTGTCGACCACCTGCAGAGTCTCTTGAGGGTGAGGATAAAGGTTTTGGCCTTCTGGGTAATAATCGGCTAATACTGTGCGTTTTGTGTGGGGGCCTAACCCGCTTGAAAATCGGCTCAAAGCGCACAAGCGAGCATAACCCATTACATTCTGAGGCAGATTTTTTTTTCAAAATTTTCTTACAGTCCTATGAAGGCTACATTACAGATTAGGAGATGGATCAACCATTTTACTTCAAGGGTGGTGCCAGAATAGCTTGGCGCCTGAGGCGCCAAGCTATTCTGGCACCACCCTTGAACTATCAGAGTCAAATTTATTTCAAGCATTAGTGTATGCGGATGAAAAGGGTTAAACACAGTACATTCACCTGGCGTCAAAGACAAGTTCAAACTCGGGTGCGCTGTTGAAGATTTGTACATGTGTAATTTAACCCTTTGGATGTCCATAGCTGTTTTCGTTGTCATGTTGATTCCTGCAGGAATCACTTGAGACAAAAACCGCTGCTGATAGCCAAAGGGTTAGTTATGTTGAACAACTCGTTTAATATCGCCTTGTGGACTATATCATGTGCTATGGTGGTTTTTGGATCGCTGCATACATTTTGAATGTAACAGTATGTTTTTATTTGCACATGATGCCCAGTGTTTCTGTACTGATGAGCAAAAGAAATGCGATATTTTGGGAACCATCGTTGACTCTTAAAAGAAATGCCACATTTTCGGGACCATCGGAAACACTTTAGTGCGACATTTTCGGAACCATCGGAATCACTTTAGTAGCATTTCTGATGGTTCTGAAAATGTCACATTTCTTTAGCTGCAGGGGATAGAGCAAACATGACAAGGGTAATGGCTTCTGGCACCAAGCTATTACAGTGGATTTATTCTGGCAGTTTAGAGGATGCAGATGATTGTCTTGGTCTATACCTGCGTATTTCTCTGTGGGCTGGCGATTGGGTGCCTGATAGGCGGGGGCAGGGGATCTAACTGTCTGTCCAGCGCTGAGTAATTCCTCTTGGTTTGTGTACAGTTTTGTAGTACAGCCAAGCCTGTTTAAGTCGACCACCCAAGACAGTATGAGAAAGTGGTCACCATAGACAGGCAGTCTCTTTACACATCATCTGAGTAAGAACAAGTTTAAGATCATAGGACCAAAATTGGGTGGTCTGCTGAGAAAGGTGGTCGCTGTCTGGACAGGTTTGACTGTATGAGTGAACAGCACCCTCATGCAAGAGACATAGATCCTCATGAGCCCCCGCATCTGCGGGGGCTCATGAGGATCTATGCCTTTTGCTGTCACAACTGTCATCTCAGTGCCTCGAGCAGACAGGAGTATCAAGAGTGAGTCTGTATTGGTTCCGGCAGCATCATGTTTATGCCACGCAGATGTGGCAACGGACTCTGATCTGCGAGGAGGAAGGTTCTGATCATTTTGTGCCGGAACATTTTCGTTACGGGTCGTTTGCACACGATGGGTTTTGTTATGCATACTTTGCTGTGTTTCAGGAAGCTAATGTTGAGTTCAACACAACGCCGCCCTCCAGCCAGGAGGACACAACACGATGCCCTGTCATTGAGCAGAAAGAATTTGACTATGGTAAACAGGATGAGTCGTGTGGCAAAGAGACGCTGGAAGGACACGCTGGTCTCTGCGTGTTAGTATCTTCTCTTTCATATTTTCCATTGTGTTGTGTTGCATTCTGTACGTGTGTGGCATTCATAGTGGAGTGAACGCTACACGTCTGCAAAAGGCATAGATCCACATGAGCCCTCTTTTGCTGCATGGGGCTTATGCTGTGTTGCTTGTTGATCAGCGGGAGGAAGGACATGCTGGTCTCTGTGTCTCAGTATCTTCTCATCAGTATTGTTCCTACAAAAGGCATAGATCTAAGTGCTCCCCTGCGAAATGTGGGGGCTTATGCTTACTAGTCCCATACGGATCTATGTCTTGTGAAAAGGATCTATGCTTTGTGGAAAGGATTGAAAAGTCTTGGCTGAAGCCAGACATCTTAACTCTTTCAGCCCCGAGTCCCTACAGCAGGACATGGCTTGACCATGGTAATTCAAGGGTAGTGCCAGATTAGCTTGGCGCCTTCAGACGCCAAGCTAATCTGGCACTACCCTTGAATTATCATGGTCAAGCCATCTCCTGCAACTGTACATAGTCGTTAGGCAACACCTCCAAAATTTAAGAAATGGGACCTCGGGGCTAAAAGGGTTAATAACCGATTGTGCCACTGAATTTTAGCAATGAAAGCGTGCCATGGAGCAGATTGCTTTAACCTCTTTACTGCCGATATGCAGTGAACTCGGTCCAACTGCAGGAGACATAGATCCTCATGAGCCCCCGCATATGCAGTTGGGGGCGGGGGGCTCATGAGGATCTATGCGTCTTGCCAACAGCTTTTGTGTTCCGTGTCCCTGGGACCAGAAGCACTCTTTGGCTTTGAGTGAACAGAGATTTCAGAAACACAGCCTAGCGACTACTGTGGCTGTAACAGGGTTAACAGAAGCCCAAGGTCTGAGATTTTCTTCCTTCTGTGGTCAGGACTCACTACAAGGAGTACCTCGTGGGTCTGATCAACAAGAGTCATGTCGACCCTGTCATCATGATGACCATTGAGGACATGAAGAAACTGCTGACGCGCGGGGAGCTGCATGTACCCAAGCGGAACCAGAACGACAGTGACGCTGTCTATCGCAAGAAACTTATGAAGGTGGGAATGCTGTTTCTTTATCATGCGTTGTCTTTCTCTTCCTTTTGTAGAGAAATGTCAATTTAATTCCTTTGGTTAGATTACCAGAGACTTCATGCCCTAAGGGAGTTGATCCATTCACCGCCATCGGATGCAGGTTGTGTTTTAGAGTCACAATAAATTTAATATCAAAGATCCATAGCTGTCAAAGGAACATGGATACAAAATGGTTTCAGGTGGAGGCATAGATCCTCATGAGCATCGCAATTACGGGGAGTTCATGAGGATCTGTACCTCTTGCAGTTGGGTGGTGTTTCATTTTTCTTGGCTGTGAATGGGTTAACCCATTTAGCCCCGAGTCTCTCCAGCAGGAGATGGATTGACCATGATAATTCAAGGGTGGTGCCAGATTAGCTTGGTGCCTTCAGGAAGCTAATCTGGCACTACCCTTGGATTATCATGGTCAGGCCATCTCCTGCAACTGGTACACAGTCATTAGTCTACGCCTCTGAAATTTGAGAAATGGGTCCTTGGGGTGAAAAGGGTGAAGATGGTGCAATCAATAAGTAATCTTTATCCTGCTTGTTTTCATAGTCCAAGGTGGTGCAATCAATGAGTAATCTTATCCTGCTTGTTTTCATAGTCCAAGGTGGTGCAATCAATAAGTAATCTTTATCCTGCTTGTTTTCATAGTCCAAAGATAGCAAAAGTTGAGCTCTTAGTAAGGGTTGCATTTTCCCAATTTGTAAGGTATGTTTGCCTCTGTTTATGTTTTACATAAAAATTTCTATTAGGAAAAAAACAAAGTTTATTTGCCACCATCTTCTCTTTGGTCCTGGGTTGATTTCATTGTTTCATTTTGATCTTGAGTTAAATTTCATTGTTTCATTTTGATCTTGGGTTAATTTCATTGTTGCATTGTGATTTTGGGTTAATTTCATTGTTTCATTTTGATCTTGGGTTAATTTCATTGTTGCATTGTGATTTTGGGTTAATTTCATTGTTGCATTTTGATTTTGGGTTAATTTTATTGTTGCACTGTGATCTACCTGTAATTTTAGTTTCCTACATTGCTGTTCTGTTTGTTGCAGTTTGTGAAGGAAAAACTGCCTCTGCCTGAGCGGTTACCCTGATTGCTGCCAGCAGACATTAAATGTTCTGGAGATTGTTCATGGGTGGTGCCAGAATAGTTTGGGGCCTAGAGGTGCCAGTTAAGCTATTCTGGCACTACCCGCGATACATCATCAAGCTTGTGTGCAATTTCGCCGACAGTTTCCGGACATTTTGTTTGTTCTCTTTCATTTAACCCTTTTAGCACCAGATCACTAAACCAGGAGATGGGTCGACCATGATAATTCAAGGGTAGGGCCAGATTAGCTTGGCACCTTCAGGTGCCGAGCTAATCTGGCGCTACCCTTGAATTATCATGGTCAAGCTATCTCCTACAATTGGTACATATTCGTTAGGCAACACCTCCAAAATTTGAGAAATGGGACCTTGGGGCTAAAACAGTAAATGGCCTATAATTTGTATAGAATCGACAGCTTACTGTGATAAATACTTCCGGTGTTCAGTAGGTAGACACAAATGTCATGAATAGATTATCATTAGGAGGAGGGGTGTACATAACCTGCATTCTGAGTCTGTTGTTTTATGATGTTTTAAAATCTAGAATGACTAAAGAAGATTTGGTGTTGGGTGATCATAATTAATGGTTGGTTGTGTACTTGTAGCCTTCTTTTCAAACCTTCAACATTTAACAGTTAACCCGTTAGCTGTCGGTAGCGCTTTTTGTCCTGCAGGAATCGTGACAAAAAGCAACACTGACAGCCAGAGGGTTAATGTGCAGGGAAATCTTCAGACAGCAAGTTGGAGTTGCACAGGAGTTGCAGACAAGCCGAGCAGAATGTGCAAAGTACATTGAAGCTTTGGGGGCATGTGTGTTTTTTTGCATTTAAGGGGGTATAGGTGTATGCATATCAGTGGTTTGTCAGAAGTAATTAGGGCATGATACCAGTTACATCATATGTGCTATCTACTGCTAATGCTAGAGTGGAATAGGTAAGAAAAATAACAATGTGTGCAAGTCTGTAATTTTGGACCTGATGGCTGAAATCGACGACCAGGACACATTTAGATTGGGAGTGTGCTTCGACCAGCCTCGACTCTCTGTACCCCAAGGTGGAAATCCCCTTCTTTTGGAGTTGTTCTCTGAGGACTGTATTACGGTTCAAGAGACAGATCGACCGTGATAGTTCAAAGGTGGTGCCAGAATAGCTTGGCGCCTGTGGGTGCAAAGTTATTCTGGCACCACCCTTAAACTCTCATGGTCGATCCATCTCTTCCTGTGATGCGTCGGGGATAAATAAGTTAAACAAGCTCACTATTGTTTTTCTTTTCAGTGCACATTGTAAAGTATTAGCACCTGCACGCGTTGAATAACCTTGTAGATTAACGTTGACATGTCAGTATGCTATTAAACACAAATTCTGTGCATTTTATTTCGTGATATGTTCTGGTTTGGTTGAATATTGTGTGTATTATTGGTGCTCTCCCCCCTTTGAATTTGATCATGTTTTGAATTCAGATCGGAGTGTTTTGATCAAGTATTGATTAAATAAACTAACAGCGACATTTCCCGTCTTCGTAAGATCGATTTAAAATTGTGTTGTGCGACAGCTCATTTAATCCTCTCCAGGATAAGTCTAGCTATTACCCGGTATCTATAAGTATGCAGCACATGTAGCTAGTATTAACTTTTAGTGCAATAATAATAATAATAATAATAATACCGGGGGGCGGTCCGTGGCGCAGTGGTTAAGGCGCCTACCACCAATGCCAAAGGTGCGCGGTTCGATACCGGGTTCCGGCGTTGGACTTTTCTCCTCTGGTAACTTACTTACTTACTTACTTACGCCTGTCACCCCTACCCGGGTATAGGCCGTCGACGAGAGACCTCCAGCAACTCCTGTCCTGTGCTTCTCCTTCGATTCTACTCCAGGTGGTTCCCAGTCTCTTGATGTCTGCTTGGAGGTCTCGACGCCAGGAGTTTCTCGGCCTACCTCTTTTCCTCTTTCCCTGGGGGTTCCATGACAATGCCTGCCTAGTGATACTGGACGCTGGCTTTCTCAGACTGTGACCAATCCATCCCCATCTTCTTCGCCCAATTTCATTCTCTGCTGTTATCTGCTCTGTTCTCTCCCAGAGTCTGACGTTGCTGATCTTCTCTGGCCAGTGGATTTTCAAAATTCTTCTAAGGCAACTGTTCATGAAGGTCTGTACTCTGTTGACTGTGGTTTTTGTCAATCTCCATGTCTCTGCTCCATATAGGAGAACTGCTTTTACATTGGAGTTGAAAATCCGGACTTTGGTGTGTTGTGACAGCTCTCTGGAACTCCACACTTTTTTCAACTGGAGAAAGGCTGCTCTGGCTTTACCGATTCGTGCTCTGACATCTGCATCAGTGCCGCCTTTTTTGTCTATGATGCTCCCGAGATAGGTGAAGGACTCCACCTCCTCCAACGGGGTGCCAGCAAGCAAGACTGGTTCTTCCCTGGTTGCGTTCAGCCTCATTGTCTTTGTTTTCTGTTTGTGAATGGTGAGGCCCACTTGGGACGAGATGTCAGCAAGCCTCGTGGTCTTGTCCTGCATTTGTTGATGAGTGTGGGACAGTAATGCCAAGTCGTCTGCAAAATCGAGGTCGTCAAGCTGTGTCCACAGTGTCCACTGTATTCCACTTCGTCTGTGCTCTGTGGTCATCTTCATGACCCAGTCTATGGCCAGTAGGAAGAGGAACGGAGACAGCAGACACCCCTGCCTGACACCAGTTCTGACCTGGAGCTCTCTGGTGAACTGCCCTTCGTGGATCACACGACATGTCATGCCATCATAGCTGCTCTTGATCAGGCGGACGAGCTTTGTGGGTACACCGTAGTGTCGTAGGAGTTTCCACAGAGTCTCTCGGTCCACGCTGTCAAATGCTTTCTCATAATCCACAAAGTTGACGTACAGCGGGGAGCTCCACTCCAGAGACTGTTCCACGATGATGCGGAGAGTGGCGATCTGGTCTGTACATGATCGGTTCTTCCTGAATCCTGCTTGCTGGTCTCTCAGCTGGGGGTCAACGGAGCTCTTCATTCTCTCTAGGATGATCCTGTTGAAGACCTTTCCTGGTACTGACAGCAAGGTGATTCCTCTGTAGTTGGAACACTTGCTGAGGTCGCCTTTCTTGGGAAGCTTGATTTGGTACCCCTCCTTCCAGTCAGCTGGCATCACCTCCTCTTCCCAGATCTTTCCAAACAGTGGGTACAGCATCTCAACTGTTGTCTCTAGGTCTGCTTTCAGAGACTCCGCTGGGATGCCATCTGGCCCTGCTGCTTTGCCATTCTTCAAAAATGCCACTGCTTTTCTGATCTCTTCCCGGCTGGGTCTGTCACAGCTGATGGGTAGGTCGGTCTCTGCCGGCTGGATGTCGGGGGGGTCGGGTGGGCTAGGTCTGTTCAGTAACTCTTCAAAATACTCGGCCCATCTGTCGAGTTGGTCTGCTCTGTCTGCAATAGGCTTGCCTTCTTTGTCTTTTACTGGTCTTTCTGTATGGCCATACTTACCCGACAATCTTCTGGTAATGTCGTAGAGCTGTTTCATGTTGCCGCTGCCTGCTGCCTTTTCTGCCTCTGCTGCCAGGCTGTCTGTGTAGGCCCTCTTGTCTGCCCTGATACTCCTCTTCACCTCGCGGTTGGCTTCCGAGTATTCCCCCTGTGCCCTTACTTTGGCTGCTCTCGTGCGACTGTTGTTGACCGCTGCTTTCTTCTGCTTCCTCGCTTCTATCTTCTTCAAGGTCTGTGCCGACAGCCAGTCCTTGTGGTGGTGTTTCCTGAACCCTACAGTGTCTTTGCAGGTTGAGTTCAGCGCCTCTCTAACTGCCTTCCACTGCTGCTCTGTGGTGACCGCCTCCTCTTCATTTACTAGCTCCTGTAGCGCTTGAAACCGGTTGGACAGCACCAGTTTGAACTCTTCTCTAACTCCAGTTTCTCTCAGGAGGCCTACATTATAGCGCTGTCTTCTTGTTGTCTCTGTGCGGCTTTTCTTTAGCTTGAGCTTCATTCTTAAGGTAAGCAGATGGTGGTCTGAGGCGACATCTGCTCCCCTCCTCACTCGAACATCTTGAAGGGATCTTCTAAATTTCTTGCTAATGCAGATATGGTCTATTTGGTTCTCTGTTGTATGGTCAGGTGAGACCCAAGTTGCTTTGTGTATTCTTCTGTGTGGGAAGATGCTGCCTCCAATGACAAGTCGGTTTAGAGCACAAAAGTCTACAAACCTCTCCCCGTTCTCACTCATCTCCGAGCCTAGTCCCTGTCTCCCCATCACCTCTTCGTATCCGGTGTTGTCCTCCCCTATTTTGGCATTAAAATCGCCCATGACGATGGTGATGTCTCGCTCCGCACATTTGTCCACGGCACTCTGGAGTCGGTCGTAGAACTCTTGTTTCTCTTCCTCGTCACTGTCATTGGTGGGCGCATAACACTGGATGACGTTCAGCTTGAGCTTTTTCTTGGTTATAAAGGCTGCTGTTATAATTCTTGGCCCAAGAGGTTCCCAGCCCATCAGCGCTCTCTGTGCCACTGGTGACAGCATGAGTGCTACTCCTTCTGTATGGGGGGCATTCTCCTCTTCATGACCTGAATACAGAATCATCTCCCCACTTAACAGCCTTTTCTGGCCAGACTGCGTCCATCTGGCTTCACTGATGCCTAGCAGGGAAAGGTTGTACTTTTGCATTTCCGCTGCTATCTGGGCGGCCTTGCCGCTCTGGTACATGGTCTTGACGTTCTATGTGCCCATGGTTGTATCCCTGGATAGAGAGAGGCGGCTCGGTCCTGTGGCTTCCGAAGACTTCCGGCTTTCACCACAGGACGTCATAAGTCTTCTTGTAGAAGAACCTTCCTCCTCCAGGAAAGGAATTACTGTTAGTCTTTTCGTCGGCGTTTTTGTAGCTATTTCCTTTTTTGCAGGGTGGGGAAGCTACCCCCACGCCCAACCCCCTTACTAGGAGGACCAGGGGTTTTCTGTCGGGGTCACCTTCCCTTAGACCATGTTGGTTCACGGCACCTTATTTCATTCGGTGCACCCCTCTCACGAGGGACCCCCTATCCACCACCCAGGGGATGCGCCTCAACGCCGTATGGTCCCAGCGCAAGGCTCCTCTGGTAAGTGTCACCGTTAATTCGGGCGGACCGTCGGGGGTTCTTTCTCCGGGTACTCCGGTTCTTCCACCCCCCCCCCCCCCACTTTGGTACCGGTCTCAGGCCACTTTACAAATTCCAAATACAAGCGATCAAAAATCTCTGTACCCCACCCGGGTCTGCCCTGGGGGACTTGGGTGGGGTTAGGTATTTTTTAGTTCCCAGGGTCACCCTGGTCAGCCCCACAGGGTGGGTTTTTCTCTCTATTCTGGGGCATGTGTTTCTGTCTACCCTTTGTCCATTCACCTGTATTTGCCTTTTTAAAACTCTCCCTATTGTCTGCACTGCCTGTAGCTCTTGATATTGGATGTGTGTTGCTAAATGGTCTTAGCTTTATTTAGGCCCCATGTGTTAGGTTTATTTAATGTATTTGACCGGCTGGCGACATACATTCAATGTTCTGTTTTTTTTTTTTTTTCACAAGCAGTGCAGGCACGTCCTGAGAAAGCCTTGTTGCTGTCGGGACGTTAAGCAATGTACAATCAATCAATCAAAAATCTCTGTAACTTCAGTAGCTGACTGGCCCTTCGTTTGTCTTGTACTGTGTTTGTCTTAAATGGCGTAAATCCGTGTCTGTTTCGTGAGTGTGTGTGTGTGTTGGGTTTCAGGCGCGGCGCTTTGAGTCGATTTCCCCAAAATTGAGAAAAAGCGCCTATATAATAACGGTATTATTATTATTATTATTACATAACTCTTGTACAGCGCTGTTCTCCAGGAAAACACTGGACTCGCTGCACATGCACAACAGCACACTCACTCTCAGATACACGCACAATTATACACTACTTTAACCCTCCTCATCCATTCCCAACACCTTACATCACTTCCCTGTCACAAAAGATTCAGAATGAGAATAAATGGTTGGTTGTGCATAGCTTAATGTCCTGACAGCAACAAGACTTTCTCAGGACGTGCCTGCACTGCTTGTGAAAAAAAAACTGAACACAGAATATTGAATGTATGTCAACAGCCGGTCTAATATGCTAAATAAACCTAAGACCATTTAGCAACACACACATCCAATATCAAGAGTACAGGAAGCGCAGACAGTAGAGTGAGTTTAAGAAAGAAAAATACAGGCTATGGGTAGACTAACACACTCCCCAGAATAGAGGGGAAAACCCACCCTTTGGGGCTGACCAGGGTGACCCTGGGAACTAAAAAGTAGTTAACCCCACCCAAGTCCCCCAGGGCAGACCCGGGTGGGGCAGAATCAGAATAAAAGGCAGTGAGCAGTTCGCTAGGAGAAAACGGTCAGTTACATGTTAAAGGCCTGACAAAAAAGAAAAGTCTTTAATTGAACTTTGAACTGGGATAATGTGGGCAAATTCCGCAATTCACTTGGCAGCTGGGTTCCACACACTTTTAATGTTCGATCACCCTAGCTCGAAGGTTCCATGATGACGAAAAAAAAACCAACAGGTGCGCAGGCTTCAAAGAACAAAAATCAGTCTGGCTTCTTGGGGAAAGTTACGCTGAAATGCCCTACACCACGTCATCGTCTTACGCCAGATGATGTAATCGGATAGTACATGCAACATTGCAACTAATGCTGGCATTCATTTTGTGTGTGTTGTGCAAAAGTGCTGGTGGTGGTGATTGTGGTAGGTGTGTGTGTGAAAGTTAACCCATTTAGCCCAAACACCCTACAGCAGGAGGTGGATTGACAATGCTATTCAAGGGTAGTGCCAGATTAGCTTGGCGCCTGAAGGCACCAAGCTAATCTGGCACTACCCTTGAATTATCATGGTCAATCCCAACTTCTGCAGCTGGGACATGGTCGTTACCTCCAAAATTTGGGAAATGCAGTCATGGGGTTCAATGGGTTAATTGTGATCTTCGTCTAGTCGTCTTATGATCTGGGTTTGCTATGCATCTTGTTTTAAAGTCTCTTTAAGTGTAGGACGGGGTGTAGGGGGGCTCTGGATAGAGGTAGCACCTTTGCTGTTCGGCAGCTGCGTCCTACATAGGACGGACGGGCATCACTGGTCCTCATCCATCTCCTTAATCTCTCTCGTGTTGGCTCCAAGCGCCACACCCTGGCAAACCACCTCAGCTGGTGGGCTAAACCACGTGAGGGGATGGTGTTCACATTGCACCACTAGGCGGATGAGCTGTTTCTGACAGCCAACGGCTAGAGGACGGAGGAGATCAGGTTGGATCCAACGGCCAAATGTGGGGGAGTAAACCCTTCAAATCAGGAGTGGAGCCCCGAAGGCAGACAGTTGCCTGTATTCACGCACTGTTCTGGCAGCTCCTGCAGCCAAACTGGTGCCAAACGTACTGCTTTGCATTCCTTTGGATACATAAGCGAGGCCGAGAGGGGGATCTTGACGACTGGGCACCCCATGATCTCCATACACTTTGCCCAGGCTTGCGCCCTGGAGAGGTCACTCCAGTGACTGACCCAGCAAGCGCATATACTCCATTGTCTTCCGAGACAGGATGCCAAAACAAGTGTAGGACATGGTTTATGTGGGAACAATTTTCAATTATGTTTTTATCGATCGTTCGCAGCATCGACTGTAATAAATGTCTATTTGTGAGCATGTAAAGATACCAAGCCAAATTGCTATGCTTTGCTGTAATGACAATTGGGCAAGTGGTGATAAATGATATCTTACTTGAAAAAGATTGAAGATGTAAAGAAATGACATATCGGATATACCTAGATGGTAACGATTCTTCCATCTGATAATTGTGAGACCTTGGGCAGCATTTTGTTCACTTGACTGGGTCTGTGCAAGTGCTAAAATGAGAAAATTACCCTCTTCCTTTTCTTCATCTCGAGCAGCCATTGGCATCATGCATGTGTGCATGCGCTCACACACACACACACACACACACACAATCCTGCATTGTACTACAAAATCATTCTTTCAAAATTGCATGCCTAGAACATTACATGATGTAAAAATGCCAACGCGTAAAAAAAATAACATTTTATTATGTAAATAATAATAATAATAATTATGGTATTTATAATGCGCTTATCTTATAATAATTATAACTCAAAGCGCGCACTCACAACTCGCACACGCATGCGCACGCTTTAGACCATGACTCACGTAACACAAATAGTGAAAATACATTACGACGGTCAGCTTGGGGTGGGGAGTGTGATGATAAATGATTTCTGTGCATTGGGCTCATGTGCTTATTTTCTCATTTGGTCGACCTATGCGCTCTCGACACCCTGCCTTAACCCTTTTCATTCTGAGACTACTGGTTGGAATTAATTTGACTGATAGTTCAAGGGTGGTGCCAGAATAGCTTGGCGCCTGAAGCGCCAAGCTATTCTGGCACCACCCTTGAACTAAAATGGTTGATCCGTCTCCTAACATGTAATGTAGCCTTCATAGGACAATAAAGCAAATAAGAAATCAGCCTCAGGATGTAATGGGTTAACCCCCACCCGGGTCTGCCCTGGGGGACTTGGGTGGGGTTAACTACTTTTAGTTCCCAGGGTCACCCTGGTCAGCCCCACATGGTGGGGTTTCCTCTCAATTCTGGGGCATGTGTTTCTGTCTACCCTTGGTCCATTCACCTGTATTTTCCCTTTTTAAATTCTCCCTACTGTCTGCGCTGCCTGTAGCTCTTGATATTGGATGTGTGTTGCTAAATGATCTTAGCTTTATTTAGGCCCCGTGTCGTAAGTTTATTTAACGTATTGGACCGGCTGGCAACATACATTCAATATTCTTTTTTTTTTTCACAAGCAGTGCAGGCACGTCCTGAGAAAGCCTTTTTGCTGTCAGGATGTTAAGCAATGTACAATCATGTAATGGGCTAAAATAGACACATGGAAAACGTGTTTCCTGCGATATTACATCGACTTTTGCCCAGGTGCTGCATACTTATAGATAATAGACTTACGACTCCACTCACTCTTTGTCTTTCATTTTTCCTTTGCCCCGTTGCAGCCTAATTCACTAGCATAAATTAACTCATCTAACCCCACGGCGGCATTTCCCAAGTTTTGGAGGTGTCCCCCAACAACTATTTACCAGTTACAAGAGATGGATCAACCATGATAATTCAAGTGTAGTGCCAGATTAGCGTGGCGCTGTCAAGCTAATCTGGCACTATCCTTGAATTATCATGGTCGCTCCATTTCCTGGCGTATGTCGGGGCTAAATGGGTTAACTCAATCAAGGCACCCAGCATCAATAGCTGCAGTAAGTGCTGTAAAGCGCTTCCGCCGGCAACACTGTATGAAACTTGTGCAGCTGCTATTGATGTCGGGTGCTTTGAATGAGTTTAATGCATTTGTGTTGCCACGATAATGTACACGTCCATTCACAGTACAATAGCAAGCCCATTCCATCTTTAAATGTCATGGATCCTCAGGAGCCATGGCAGGCAGAGTTTAGGACTGTCTTTGTTCACACGCAGGCAGAGTTTAGGACTGTCTTTGTTCACACGCAGGCAGAGTTTAGGACTGTCTTTGTTCACACGCAGGCAGAGTTTAGGACTGTCTTTGTTCACACGCAGGCAGAGTTTAGGACTGTCTTTGTTCACACGCAGTACAGAATATACACGACCACTCGGATTACATGGATTTATTGTTCAAATATACATGCACAAACAATAAAAACAATCGAGGAAAACATGCACATACAAAAACAATATGTTAGACGTCATAAGTAAAATTTTGTATCTGTACGAAATACTCCTTTTAACTGTACACGATGCCTGAAAACAAGACTGGCCCATTCCCATACAACAAGGATCAAAATCCTTGCGAAACAATCCTTGCCACCTTGAAACAATAAGCACAACAATAAGGTGCTACAATAAGCTAGTCCATCAAAATATGAAATGTTCCTAAAATTAAAAGTTAAAAAAGACTAGTCCATCCCTGTTCAGAAAAAAACTCTCAAATCAACCTTCCCATCACCTCTTAAAAATAAAACAAAAGCACAGCCAAAATAGTTCATGTCTAAACCTCCAGTGTTTGTGTCAGATCAATGCAAGAAGAAAGATAGGAGAAAAATGTAAAGACAAATCATTGAACAGTTCTTGCACGTAAGCTGCCACATTACTTCACTGTCACTCGTAAGCGATTTGCAGAAAATATGGAACAATGTAAACTGACAAGTAATACTGGTCCTTCAGCTGTGTGCTAGTCCCTGATAGGTCCAAACTCGCAGACTAGCTCACTGATGATGTATGATCTTCATATTGTTGGCTCAATCACAGTCTCTGGCAAATGGTCACTGATACTCCTCATTAAGTATCACAAACAGTCTTCTTCTGTAGCTACTTATCTGCTGGTCCTTGGATCACTACCATCATGCAGTCATGTTCTGAAAACATAAATAAGCATCACTGTGTGAATGACCAAAACATTTTTTACATATTAAGTCTGGAGGGTAAAAATTTTGGAAATTTTCCTGTGATAAATTCGACAAGTGTTTGTTTGCAAGAAATCACACAAACATAAACACAGATATACAGATACGTGCACAAACAGTAAATTTACAATACTTCCTGCACTTGCCCACACCCCCCCCACCCCCCCCCCCCAAAAAAAAAAAAAAATAAATAAAAAAATAAATAAAAATAAAAAATAAAAATAAAAAAAGATTTTAAAAAGTCATTATGGCTCATGTGTATGACCGATTTACATATGTGTGACCTTTGGGACAATAAGTAAAAGATAGCTCTTACCATCAGGTATCTCTGTAGCAAGTTTGGGCTTGAAGTTGTGAATAGCACATGTATTTGAGCCAAAAACATCTTTTGTCAAAATATGGCTATTTTGGACCTATTTCCTGAGCTTTGTGACCTTGACCTTTGTGAGAGGTCACTCAAATTGGTATGTTTAGAAAGTTCTTGCCACAAAGTATCCTTGGAAAGAAGTACCCAACGGAGAAAGAAATACGCTTAGAAAAGACGGGTACAACACAATTTATTAATATTTTGGGTAAATACCCTTTGTCAAAATAGACAAACAAACAGAGAGATTAGCTGCTACTTATCTTCATTGGCAGAAGGAATGTGGCAACTGAAGGAGGTGATGTAAAATAAAATAAAAGGAAGAACAAAAGTACGGAAAAAGTAAAAATGACGTCAACAAAAAATCGTAAGAGAGAGACTCGGAATGAACCTGAACACGAGAGACAAGAGTGTGTGCAAGCACGTGCAGGAGCGAGCAAAAGAAAAGTATCCTTGATCCAAGTTTGAAGACTGTGGCTTGAATAGTCTCAGAAAACATGCCAACGTTAAAGTTTACTATGGACGATGGCAGACAGACAACCATTGACCCAAAACATAGACTCACTTTTGCTTCGCATGTTAGCCAAAAATAAAGTGTGCGGGAGGGGGTGGGGGGGGGGGGTGGGGGTGGGGGGGCTATGGGGTATAATTGAAAAAACACACATCTGTCAACATATGTATACTTAACAAACAGATTGCTTATACCAACATGAAAACAAACTGCATACCTGGTGCACACATGATCTCGTGTTTTTTCGACCGGAGGCGTAGAAAGGTAAGTTCATTTTGGTTGTCCAGCTCACGGACAACACTGCGTGCCTTGTGGACCAGGTTGTGAATAAGGCCTGTGATGTGTACAGTTGTTGCCGCCTCCATTGTTGTCTTCAACG
Source organism: Semisulcospira habei (assembly GCA_036245525.1). Classification (NCBI taxonomy): domain Eukaryota; kingdom Metazoa; phylum Mollusca; class Gastropoda; family Semisulcospiridae; genus Semisulcospira; species Semisulcospira habei. Next base: position 87,852,650 of record BTPG01000002.1, read on the forward strand.
GGATGCCTGAAATACAACAAGAAAAAAAAGAACACCACCAAAATGAATCGCAAGTCAGAATATGCTGTACGTTGTAAAAAATAAGATTGAAGAGTGGATGACCATAACAGTCTTGACTATTTCATACTATGCATGTGAACTAGGAAAAAGTTGCTGTAATGTAAACAAACTCATAACTTTGCTAAGTCTTTCTGCCTGCTGCTCTCAACATGGCTGCAACTGACATTTACCCATATCATCCTGAGGCTAAAAGCTTCAAATTTGTACACTGCCATATGCAAGCTACATTATAGTACTTACAGATAAGACATAGACCAATGGCTTTAGTTCAAGGGTGGTGCCATAATAACTTGGCGCCTATTTTAGTCAAACTTATTTCGTACACTGGTGTATTCTGAATGATAAGGGATATATTCAGTGAGAAGAGGAATGGACGAGGTTGGTGGTGTAAGGAGACAAAGCTAGGTGACCATAAAACAGGTTCTTACAGCTGGGTAGGTTGAGTCACTCAAGGACTTAACCTTTATCTGTCGGAGCGCTTTTAGGCGTTATGATTACAGCAGGAATCATCGCGACTAATAGCGCTACCGACAGCCAAAGGGTCAATTCATTCCTCAGTCTCAAAAACATCAAATATGTGCGACACATACCATCATTATTGAGGATGATCACGCCCTGTACACCCTTGTGTGTCTGTATCCTCTTCAGGGTTTCATCTACCTCTGCCTGAAATTTATAAAACTGAAGCGCTGTAAATGTATTGATTTGAGAGAGCTGCACATGGCACTGAAATCAAAAGGTTGTCTGCTCACATATGCAACGCTAAATATCCTGTCAGATCTGGAATACAGGGCAGGAATTGCGTCTGATATAGACTTCGAGAACAGATCGTGCAGAAATCCATATTTCATCTGACAGTGAACGATAAAAAAAAAAAAAAATAGCCACTAACCATGCTAAAGAAGTTTTTTCCTCGTTATTCGGTCGGTTGCTATCAATAATCAATGGAGCCCCGTGCGCAGTCTGCTTCGCTTCCGGCCAAAGAATCTCGACCACAAATACACTCGACCAGTTCTGCTTCGACATCTTTGTATGACAACTTGACCGGAAATGCATTAAAAGAAGAAGAAGAAAAGTAAATACCATAGACTATACAGACTTAATATCGTCTACATAAATACTTCTAATGATTATCTCCGAGGGGAAATTAATTGTAGTGAGTACACAAATACTGTCTAAGTAGAATAATACCAAAGCCTGTATATGTAAGTACCAATGTGCATACCATGCACTAGGGCTTGGAAAGTTCCCCGCATTGCCTAGCAGCGTTGGCACGGCAGCCACCATCTTAAGAGGATACCATAGTCATCAGTAGCGAAATAGTGTTTCAACACGTTTTTCTTGATTTTTCTTCCTCTTTGGAAACAAACAAAAACAGATGCTGGTGAGCGGTTTCCTACAGTGATGGCAAGACTTGCTGTTATTGTTTATAGTACGTCAGGACTTTCCTGACATTACAAACACAGCGATTTCCCTATGAGCGCTTAGTCCCGTATCCTCACACAAGATGGCTGCCACGACTGGCGTGATGACGTCAGCTTCCTGAGCCCTAGTCAGTGTATGCGCATCAGTTCTACTTAAACAGTATTTTGGTACATTTTTTTGCCCATGCATACAAACGCGTGTATGCGCGCACGTGCACACACACACACACACACACACACACACACACACACACACACACACACACACACACTTAATGATGTCATTCATATCAAGTCACCACACAATCATTTGGGTATATCTGGGTATCATTTGGGTATCATCAGACTTGGCTACTCGTGCAACACCTTACTTTCTGGTCTTCCTGCTTCCTCCATTCAAAAACTCCAACGCAGAATACAAAATATATAACACTGCCCGTCTAGATCTTTTTTGGGGAAAAAAAGTGAACTCATCAACAAACTCCATTGGTTGCCAGTCTTCCAGAGAATCCAGTACAAAATAAAGGCTCTCTAATATAAATGTGCTTACAACTCTGCTTCTTCATATCTCTCCCTCTGGCTCAAACCCTTCTCTCCCTCCTGTACTCTCTTATCACCAGCTGACATCTGTATTTCTCATCCCAAGCTGTCCACTGTTGGAGAACGAACATTCTGCAGTCACTCTGGCCAATTCACTTGGAACAAGCTCCCTCTCTACCGTCCCATCCTTGTTATATATTTAAACGAAACTTTATTATGCATCTTTTCACTAATTAATTTAATTTTTAGTAATCATATAATTATACACTGTACTATTCTCCCAACACCTAACTCTTGCTAGTGAGTGTGTATGTATCTGTGTGATGTTGATATGAGTGCTTAAAACTGAGGGAAGAAAAAACAACAACAACAACAAAAAACACGGTATAAATCTTATTACCATTATTATTATTATTATTATTATTATTATTATTATTATTATTATTATTATTTGGGTTCATTTTGTTTTCACATGGGATCATGTGGGTATTAACCCATTCAGCCCTGATGCATGACAGCCGGAGATGGGTCGACCGGCATGATAACTTACTGCCAGATTAGCTTGGTGCCTGTCGGCGCCAAGCTAATCTGGCACTGCCATTGAATATCATGGTCGATTCATCTCCTGCAACTGGTGCATAGTCATTAGATGACACCTCCAAAATTTGGGAAATACGGCCGTCGGACTGAATGAGTTAAGTGGTTTCGTATGGTTAAAAATGGACTGAGCAAACTGAATATGGAGGCAGAAATACTGAAAATAATAATAGATAAATAAATAAATAAATATTGCGGTGTAAGTATATGTAGTATCTTCCCCTTACAGCCTTCAAACTTCATTCAGCCTGCGTGCACAAACTTAGTGAGAACAAGTACGAGTTTTATTTATGGACATTTGTGGTCGAGTTAAAAACTGGTCGGGTTCATTTGCTTGCTTTTGGTGTAGTTCCGCTTCCCTCATGGAAACGATCGCTTCCGGTGTGACTAAACTTGACAACAGGTTCTTGTCGGGACTCGTGCTTTATTGTGGAAAGATGTCGGTAGGTTGTCGTTTTGTACATAATAGACCACTTCAGTTTTCACTTCATATTTCATTCTTACTTTGTGCATTACTAGAATTCTGATTTTTGATCGCTTTGTTTGTGAATTTGCTTGGGAAAGGTAGGAACGCAAACTGTCATTTTGATCTCCATTATGTCCATAATGTCTGTTTGGCACATACTGGAATCGCAGTAGCAAATAGTGTTACAGTTGTGCCTTGTCTATAGCAAAGTTTACTGATTTTCTGAATTGCAGCAAAATATATTACTTGTTTTAAAGTGGACTTAACACTCGTGACCGGCGAAGCAAACCACATTTATTGTTTCTCACTCTCAGATCACGATAACCCTAGATACATCATAATTATAAAAGAAAAATCAGCACAACTTTTAAAACAGCACAAGAAAATTCATCCAGCCTTTAGGGAATAAATTGGTAAGATTTCTTACATATTTCCTTTAAATTTCTGAGGTGGGGGTTGGGGTACAGGGCTGGGGGGGGGGGGAGGGGGCAGTTGTACGCTTCATCACTCACACTGGATACCTCCCTCAATGCACTAAGGATGTACATTGGATTGAGGGAGATATGTAACCAGTGTTTGCATCATTTTTTGTAAACATTACCGGTTATGTTCACTTTCCATCAGTCCCCTTTTATGTTCATCTGTCTATCCAAACATGAGGCGTGGTGGGGATGTATCTTACATTACAATAATGTACTTGATTGTTGGTAACACTTTTTGTCACAATGATTCCTGCAGGAGTCATCATGACAGATAACTACCAACAGCCAAAGGTTTAATGGTTGAAACCTATGAAATTTTGTGATATGGACACAAAATGCCTGCTCACTCCACCCGTAACATTTCATAATACGGAGATTTTTCCTCCAAAGGAAACAACTCTGTAGTAGTATGCAGATGAACTTTTAATCAATGCACAGAATTATTCAGGGGATCTTTATAAAACGCATCCATGCCTTTGGAAATCAACTGTTCTGCTTTGTCTTTTTAAAATTTTTTTTTTTTAACACACTCTACCCCAGGACTGAAATCTCCACATTTTGAAGTTGCCGTCCGAAGGACTGTATTACAATTCCAGAGACAGGTCGAGCATGATAGTTCAAGGGTGATATCAGGATAGCTTGGCGCCCATAGGCGCCAAGCTATTCTTGGCACCACCCTTGAACTCTCATGCTCGATCCATGTTGTTCTGTGGTGCGTCAGGGCTGAATGAGTTAAAAAGAAACACTAAATGGGTGATGATAAAGGGAGGGGGGGGGGGGGGGGGGGGGGGGGCAAACTCAGCACTGATCACACACTTTTCTGTATGTGTGCAGGAAGTAGATGAATGTCTGAAGAGGATCCAGGCACACAAAGGTGTCATTGGTACCATTGTCATCAATAATGATGGTGAGTTTGTTGTCCTCTTGTTTGTGCTTCCTTACAGTTACAGTGTTTGATTTGACTTGTATGTGGGAGAAAAGCTTTGCTTCAATATTGTATTATTTAAGTGATGATTATTACACAGAAATGTGCGTATTTGACCCTCCCTAAGCCACCTCTGACGCACTAGTGTTCCCGAGCTCTGCATCAGACTGATGTAAAAAAAAAGTACTCTGACGCACTATGCTTTATCTTTACACACTGAAAAATGCACCAGTTTCACAGCTGCGCGTGCCGAGCAGAACAAAATTTATGTGAGAGCGCCAACGCAGCAACAGTACCGCATGTGCAGCAACAGAAATTTGTGTTTGTGCGTGTGTTACAAAGTATGTGATCATCTAAGACTTCATTATTTCTGTGACCCCCTGGGAAATCCTGCTGACCCTGTGGCAACTGTAAACTTAATCTGCCACGCTAGATCTGCCCCCCCCCCCCCCCCCCCCCCCCTTATATTTAAGAAAAAATCAACACTGTGTATTTAGCTTTGTTTTGGCTTTTGGCTATTTGTTCTGTGAGCACGCATCTTCCACTCTTGCCCTAACGTCGGCTAAAGGTGGCTTAGATTAACCCCTCTGTGCTTGCAGCCACTGGTACTGTTCACAGTGGCAGTGGCTGCATGCACACATGGGTTAGCCCTTATCATTCTGATCATTATCATTGCTTGAAATAAATTTGACTGATAGTTCAAGGGTGGTGCCAGAATAGCTTGGCGCATCAGACGCCAAGCTATTCTTGCACCACCCATGAACTAAACCCTTGAACTAAAGCAGTTGATCTGTCTCATAATTATGTTATAATGTTTTCATGTCTTGTTTGTACTATTTGTTATAAATGTACCATCAACCGAATTTCTCTTTTCGAGATATAAAGTACTCTTATTCTTAATCTGTAATGTAGTCTTCGTAGGACAATAAGCAAATTGTACAAATCAGCCTCAGGATGTAATGGGTTAATAAATGCTGTTTCTAGGTGTTTGTTTACCAGTTGCTAAATGTTGTGTTTGTTTTTAGGCATCCCTATCCGCACAACTCTGGACAACTCGACCACTGTGCAGTATGCAGGTCTGCTGTGTAGTCTCACACAGAAAGCACGCAGCGTCGTGCGCGACCTTGACCCTGGCAATGACTTGACGTTCTTCCGTATCCGCTCCAAAAAGATAGAGATCATGTGTGCCCCAGGTATAAAAAGTGCATTTCTTTGTGTTTGTTAACATTATTTAGTGGGCAATTAATCAGTGTGTGTGTGTTTTCCCAACAAATCATCTTCCGATGAACAATTTTTTCAAGAATTCACCGAGATCCATTATGAAGCAGCTTTATATCTCATGCATACCTTTAGTTTTGTGTAGAAACTTGCACTGAAACATTGTCTTTGGCATGTGAAACTGTCATTGTTTCATAACTGATTATCAGCCTATGGGCTAACCCATTTAGCCCCAGCACCCTACAGCAGGAGGCGGATTGACCATGATAATTCAAGGGTAGTGCCAGATGAGCTTGGTGCCAAGCTCATCTGGCACTACCCTTGATATATCATGGTTGATCCATCTCCTTCAACTGGTACATAGTCCTTAAGTAGCACCTCCAAAATTGGGGAAATGTGGTCTTGGTGTTAAATGGGTTAAGATGATGGAAGAGGGTGTTTGCATCATTTCCATAAATAGGCCTTTTATATCAGTTTTACAGCACACTGGCTCCAGTCTTAACTTTTCATGGAAGGCAATAATGTGGTGTCGGTGGTATAAAATGTTCTGTTCTGTGTTTCAGACAATGAATACCTGCTTGTAGTCATACAGAGTGCGACAGAGAACCAGTAATAATGAGCCTACCCTATGGCCAGGTTCAGCATTCATCCTCATCGGACATCGCCATACCAACACCATGATACTCATCATCATCAAATAGTCATTCTTCTGCTTATGTGACTTTCTTACAGCAGTAGTTGGCCATTATTCTGGATCAGTGACACTGTGGGACTGTCCAATTTTCTGGGTATTTTGCATAGTATCAATAAAATGTTAGCATGACCAAAACCCAAACAAATGCATACCTGGAAGCTAACTGACTGCTGCAGTCTGTCAGATAACATGTGTGCATAGCTATGTTTTATTTGACTGATGGGACTGACCCAGAAAAAAGGTGGTCTTTTGTACAGAACTGCATGGGAATATGACAGAATATTTATGTACAGTTTCTTTGTCTTGGAAGTTCATTTTCTCTTTGGAATTAGCATGTTTTAACTTGGTTGCTTGTGATACTTGCCTTTTACTTTATTCTAAATACTTGCAGCATTTTTTCCAAGTAATGTAGTCTTTTTTTCTGGGCTGAAATTTGAAAGGAGTGGGATTCTTGCATGTCTAGGCATTTGAGACGTGCCGCCTCCGAATATGTGGCTTTAATCTGCGTATCCGGAGGCGGCATGTCTCGAATGAGTTAATGTTTGGCCTTACCATGACTGCAGTAAATATCATCCTTGTGTAACTTTATGTTTAGTTGATTTATTTGGGTATGCAATAGCTTCTGCTTGTATAAAATATTTTGTATGTCCATATTAAAAATCAAAATCTAAATTGTAAAGTCTCTCCGAAGAGTATGGTGGGGGATTTCAGCTTGCATTAAATGTAAATGATTCACTGTAGGGAATAAATTTGTCCTTCTGTAATTAAATCTTCAAATATTGCTGCAGATTTGTGTGTTTGTTTGTGAGAACCACTTTAGTAAGATGAAAACTCATTAATTAAAAAAAAATTGATTAAGAGGTCTATGATTTTATATGTCAAACATCTATAAGACGGGCATGCTAATCCAGTCGGTCTTTCTATGTCTCTGCCTGTGACACACAGACAAACACATGTATCATATCAAATTTCACAATGTGTATTAATTTATTATACTGATGCACTGCATACCAGTACTTTGCACATGTGTTAAACTACCCCAAGAAACGGTGTGCAACAGAGTTACACCTTTACATGAGATTTTTTAAATACTGTGAAATACTGAGTTAGCCCATTCAGTCCTGACGCACTACAGCAGGAGATGGGTCGACCATGATAATTCAAGGGTAGAGCCAGATTAGCTTGGCGCCTGTCGGCGCCAGATGCCTTGAATTATCATGGTCGATCCATCTGCAACAGGTGCATAGTCGTTGGATGACGCCTCCAAAATTTGGGAAATACGTGCGCCGGGCTGAATGAGTTGCACAAACAAGCAAAATAGAACAACATTCACCCCATCCCTGTCGATGGTTGCAGACTGTGCTTCTCATATACTTGTATTCATTAATTCAACACCAGGAAGATTATTCATTAATTCAATACCAAATGATCCCATTCGTTCAAGGTCCACAGATACAGCATGGGCGCCAGCAAGAGGCATAGATCCTCATGAGCCCCCGCAACTGCGGGGGCTCATGAGGATCTATGCCTCTTGCAGTTCGGTGCTTTTCTTGGTGTGTCCACTAGTAGTACCGTAAGCAGTACTGGCGGTTGCAAGCACAAGAGGGACCCCCACCCCTCCCCTTGACTTGCTGAGAATAAAAAAAAAACATGAACCAACAGCAAGAGACTGGGGTAGCTCATCATCATCATCCCCCGCAGTTGCGGGGGACTCGTGGGCATCTACGCCTCTTGATGACACCATTCTGAATCCATGTTCGTAGAGTGGATGCATTTGCAAAGATTGCAGACACAATTTGCATCCACTGGCAGTGAAGGAGTCCCGTGGCTGAATCCCTACACTGGAAACATTTACATATGATAAATGCCTGAATTTTACCACAATGATAATGGCAATGGTAGATTGCAAAAAAACAATTTGCCTCAACTGGCAACAAAGGAGTCGATCTACAACTCCAACCCCTTACACTGCAATGCAGCAAACATTCGCCATACAGGTGATAAATGCCTGCATTCCACCACAGCAGTAATGGCATACATCATATAAGGACAGCGGGTTACTGGTACTGCCCAGCCTGTTGGGACTCCAGAATGTAATGTAGTACACATAATGCAAGAGGAAAAGAAAGATCAGGATCCCAGTGCACAATAGCTTTTCAGGCTGACGTTGGTTGTCAGATCTAAGTGCGCAGACAAACTGCGGTTAACGCCAGCCTGAGGTCTTTTAGTATGTAAGACGGCTGGTTTAGGTTCTTCCTTAACTCATCGTACCCCAAGACCGAAATCCCCAAATTTTGAAGACTGCATTGCAGCACAGGGCCCAGATCGACCATGACAGTTCAAGGGTGATGCCAGAATAGCTTGGCGCCCATAGGCATCACCCTTGAACTATCATGGTCGATCCATATCTTGCTGTGGTGTGTCTGGGGGAGAATGAATTAATGAACTGTTGGTTGTGTGATGGGCACATAATCATACATACATATGTACATGACGGCAGACAAAAACAATAATTGCATACAACAGAGCATATTCAAGTAAAATTGTAAAATATATCACAAGCAACTTTGTTGCATATCTCCATATACATCTGTTCTCCATTCCACTAAAGTCTATAAGAGCTGTAACCAATGTACCATTTACATACTGGGTGGTAATATACGTTATTGGTAGCAGGGGCTTGCTGCACGGGCCCTTGTAGGCCTTCAGGAGGTCAACAGAACCATTGTACCCCTCAGGCCTTCGGGGCACAATGGTTCCTTAGACCTCCCTCAGGCCTACAAGGGTCCATGTAGCAAACCCCTGCGACCAATAACTTATTTTTTTTCATTCCTCCAATGTTTTCATAAAAGAAATCAAGAGGAAATCTTCCGACCTGGATCACGCCAGACAAGACCGAGGACAAAGGAATATACATTTATACATAATAGAATTATGATGCAATTTAAAATCTTTCATGACGTTGCCGTCTCCAGTAGTGTGCCTGTTGTTCCGAACAACACTAAGTAACTTTGTACTTTAGACTGTTTTGATGATCTTTTATAGACCAAAACTGGCATCCAAAACGCGTCAGAAAAAGGGCTACAAAAAGTCAGCCATTTGTCTCTACAAGGTTTTTTGTATCCTGGTCACATGGTACGATTTGCGCTAAAAGAATTGGTCGTGTGATGCAGGGATGAAAACAATAAAAATTATCCACCTGAAGATCTTTTTAACCCATTTAACCCCATGGCCGCATTTCCCATATTTTGAAAGTATTACCTAACGACTATGTACCAGTTGCAGGTGATAGATTGACCATGATAATTCAAGGGTAGTGCCAGATTAGCTTGGCACTGATCTTCAGGTGCCAAGCTAATCTGGTACTACCCTTGAATTATCATGGTCAATCCACCAGCTGCTGTTGGGCGTTGAGTCTAAATGGGTTAACTGATAGGGATCATGGTTATTTCGTCTTTTTCTAACAGCAAACCTTTATTCAATAACTCGCACCTCTGATCTGTGAAAGCAAAACACCACAAGTCCATTTTGTGAAACGCACAATTTTAACAAAACTAGAATGGCAAAGCCCTTATATCTTAGTTGTACAACAAATCCACATGATAAGTCACACCTGGACCTTTTCAACAGGTCACTGAAATGAGCAAGTGTTCAAGTATCTTAACATAATTTGTAAAGTGTTGGCTTTTGTATCATAAAAATCCATGTTTTCCAAATGTTTTTCGCACATTCATTAACCCCCATGACCCTTGACCTTTGTGAGCGGTCAACAAAATTAGTATGCATAGAAGGGTATTATCAACAGCTACCTTTATGCCAAATTTGATTAAAAAGTTTGCAAAGACTTTGATGACAATTAGAATTCTATCAAAAGTTGTCAATTTTTACACATTTGCTGACCCTTGACCATCTCCTGCTGCAGGGTCCTGGGGCTAAACGGGTTAACAAAAGCTTACCTGTAGTCCAGTGAGGACAATAAACATTGCTGAACATTCAGAAGACAGCCTGTTACCATTTATTTTGTGACACATTCTGCATTTGAAGAAAAAAAAGCTCACATGAAAGGTGTGATATGCTAACAAACATTCAAGAAAGAAACTCAGCATTCACCCTGGAATGCCATGCCCCTTTTCACCCTGATACACTACTGCTTGAAACTAATTTGACTATGATACATTAACTTCAGGATGTAATGGGTTAATTCATACCCACAATTGTCAGTGGATTGTTTCACTGCCTCTCAGTACAAATAAAAACAATAACAATAACAAATCAACAATTCCTTTGAGTTACAAAGCTGTAAAAACAAGGACAATTTAAAAATGAACACACGGGAATACTAGGTGTGCCATTTAAGTTTAGTTAAAAAAATACATTATTTATTTGGCTTTGCAAACTTCACAAAACAACACACAACAGTCTTAGCAAAATATGAGTATTGAACTCGCCATTCATATTTTGACGCGTAACAATTAACATTCAACTTCCAATTACGTTATCAATCCCTAAATGAACATAAACATTGTAACCCTAAAATAACTGTATAAGTAGTACCAGTGCACACATCAGCTGCTGTCTCGCCCACATCCGTACTCAGGTCAACAGCGTCCAATTCAGCCTGACAGTCTTTACTCACTAGGGACACACTGCATGGCTGGCAGTGCATGTTGAATATATACAGCTTTATGTCACTATGAGTGCTGCCAAACACTTTCACCCTTCATATATTGGTATAACAATCGGATGTCGGCCTGACAGCCTTTGCTCACTATGGGCACAACGGCTGGCAGTGCATGTTGAACTTAAGTGTGCTGCCAAACACTTTCACCCTCCAGCTGTTGGTATCGTTTTTTTCCACAGGTGATTCCTGCAAGAATCACCTTGACAAAAATCGCTACTGACAACCAGCAGGTTAAAAGTGTGAGTAAAGGCTGAAAATACCATCTGAGCAAGGATTCTGCTGCCAAAATGAATATATGGGTTCAATTGCTCAGAAGGCAGAAGTGGGGTAGGGAGCCAAATACTCACCTCAGAATTGACTAATTCACTCATTCAGCCCGACGGCCGTATTTCCAAATTTTGGGAGACGTCATTTAATAACTATGCACCAGTTGCAGGAGATGGATCGACCATGATAATTCAAGGGCAGTGCCATATTAGCTTGGTGCCAAGCCAATCTGGCACTACCCTAAAATTATCATGGTTGACCCATCTCCTGCTGTAGTGCGTCAGGGCTGAATGGGTTAAACAAAAAAGAAACATTTACATACGGCAGATTCACTTACAACATATAGTTTCAGTATGTAGATCAAGCGAGTAAAGTAAATAATTTGTAATCACAAGAAGACCATATGGAAGGACAGAAACATCACACTCTGCTCCAAGATCAGACTGATGTGCTCCTTAGTCATCTCAGTGTTCTTGTATGCCTGCGAGTCATGGACCCTCGCAGCAGACCTTGAAAGGGGGATACAAGCCACTGAAATGAGATGTTTTCAAAGGCTGCTTGGCATCTCATACAGAGATCACATGACAAACGAGGAAGTGGGAAGCAGAATCGGGCAAGCCATCGGGCCCTATGAAGACTTATTAGCCATTGTGAGAAAACGCAAACTGAAGTGGTATGGGCATGTCACGCGTTCAGCAGGGCTTGCCAAAACAATCCTGCAAGACACTGTGCAAGGAGGACGAAGGAGAGGAAGACAGAGGAAAAGATGGGAGGTCAATATCTCAGAGTGGACAAGACTGAAGCTGGGCGATACGCTGAGAATGGCAGAGAACAGAGAGAAATGGAGGGAGCTGGTTGTTAAGTCATCAGTGGTGCCCCAATGCTCTGCAAGACTACGGGATATAGATAGATAGATAGATAGAATCATAAGAAAATATTCTTGAAAAATACTGTACCAGAGGAAAATATACTGATCAACAAAAGAAATGCAAATTTTTCACCATAACGCGTTTCTTCGTAAATATGCTTTAATCTGGGTTATTTTGACATCATTTATTAGAAAATGTTATGAAGAGTGTGTTATGTCGTGTGCAAATAGAATATTTAGTCTTAAAAATCACACATCGATGAGTTATGACATCATCAGTGACACTACCATCATGGGATATTGAAAGTGAACTGGGGAGCATCTGCAGAGGACACAGCTGAAAGCCAACCAATGTGCAGTGTCACTAAGGTCCGTGTGCATGAAACTCAGGCTTGTTTGGTCTTGACCTACTTTTCGTTTGTCAAAGGCACCTAAATAATCAACATGACCTACAAACATGAAAATCAAAAAGTTTTTTTATTTTTAGGTTAGCAGCCATATTTACCTGATCAAATGGATATGGGTGTGTTCTTTATCTCTGCATCAGTCACTGGAGCATAAAAAATGGTTTGAATGTAATTCACATTAAATCAAATAAGATTTATTAAGAAAATGATGTGCACCGGAAGTTCTGGTTCTCTAATGAATTTTTCGAGTCAAATTTCATTTGAGGCAGTTAATAACATCATTATCCACACAACTTGTGTGTTAAAACATATCACAGAAAACTTGCTTCACAGAGTGTATCCAGTTTTGCTTATTTTCACCCACTAATGAAACCTAGTGTCCTCCAAGGTAGCCATGGGCGATAACTCATCCAATTTTTGTGTGAAGGTAGCTCAGACAGTAGGCTGAACATCTGAAGTAAGCAACAAATAAAATGTTCTTGTTTTGCTGTCAGGGTGGCTCTTTGTTTGCGGGTACACTGACATACACTTTTTGCGTTTTTAATGGAAGTCAGTATACATGTACTGTATTTCAATACACGTGTCAGTGTTTGCCCTTGGGTCTTTGACAACAGGCATTTTCTTTCCCTAGCAAGCGGGCAAAATACAGTGCCTGCCGTCTACATTGATAAACTCACATGAGTGCAGTATCCCTATCTCCGCAATCGGTATTTCTCTTTTCTAATCAGTATTGTCTACTGACTGCTACTTTCCTTTCCGGTGTTTGTCATATTAACCCTTTGCATGTCGGAAGCGGTTTTAGTCGCAATGATTCCTGTAGGAATCATCACGACTGAAACTGCTACTAACACAGAAAGGGTAAAAACCAACTGGTAAAATACTGATAATTACTGGTTAACATGGACAGTGAGTATAATTGATATGCATGTACCATTGTATACGATGGCAAGAAATGTTTTTCAAAATGCATAAACCACATATTTTACTTTGTAAAAGTGGTTGCCTTTTGAGAAAATAGCTGTGTTACAAAGTTTGTAAACTGACCAGAAAATAAAGGTGTTCAAACTCAGGTGTCCACATGTGTGTTGGACTTTGATTTTGAATCTTACGGCTCAAGTCTACATGGTCCAAAACCACATACCGGTACCTGCACACAGGATAAACAATAAATTACGACAGATGTCTGTTCTTCACAAATATAATTTGTAATTCTGTAAGTCTCTGAACGGAGGCGTCTTCTGAAGAATCCAGCTGAACCTGTTTTTAGCGACCACCTTTATTTGCCAGAAAAAATGTGGTTTCAAAAGGCAGGCTTGAAGGACAAAAAGTGTTATTAACCCTTTTCATCCTGATCCGCTATTTCTTGAAATAAATTTGATTATGATAGTTCAAGGGTGGTGCCAGAATAGCTTGGCACCTGAGGCGTCAAGCTATTCTGGCACCACCCTTGAACTAAAACGGTTGATCTATGTCCTAATCTGTAATTAGCCTTCATAGGAAACTAAGCAATTAAAAAAAAAATCAGCCTCAGGATGTAATGGGTTAAAGACCCATCATTTAGGTGGCTACAGACACCTTCATGGTGGTCTCTTTAACGACAGGTGATCTTTCCTAAAGATGGTTGCTAAAAACAGGTTCTGCTGTAAATAGATATTGGCACACTCATACAAAACCATCTGTCAAGTCTCCTAGAGAATGCACACCAGTTGCAGGAGATGGATAACCTTGATAGTTAACCCATATCATACTGAGGCTAAAAGCTTCAAATGTGTACACTGCCATGTGCAAGCTACATAGTAGTACTTACAGATAAGGATATAGACCAATGGCTCTAGTTCTAGGGTGGTGCCAGAATAGCTTGGCGCCTAGAGGTGCCAAGCTATTCTGGCACTATCCTTGAACTATTTTAGTCAAACTTATTGTACGCACTGGTGTATTCCGAAGGGTTAAATGATAGCACAGATGATACTATTGCCGAGAATCTGCCTTTGTTACCCTTTCATTGAAGAAACCACAAAGTAAGTAGAACAAAGCACTGTTTTTTCCTAGTTACGTGGTAGTTTCTTCTAAATTACAAGCAATGGCAGTCAACCCTTTTGGTCTAGTTTTTTACCCTTTCGCTATCACGGACCATTCATCTCCAGATGTAGTTATTTTAGGTGCAAAAAAGTTAACCCTTGGGCTGTCGGTCACACGTGTTTTAGCCTGCAGGAATCAAAAAGCAAAACAGACCGCCAAAGGGCTAATGGATAATGTGCATGAAAAATGTTCATCATCACATGACAAAACATTTCTATGTAACATCCATTGCAACATGACAAAACATTTCTATGTAACATCCATTGCCACATGACAAAACATTTTTATGTAACGTCCATTACCACATGACAAAAATATTTGTATGGAAGTGTTATTTGACACAGTTCACACAAACCAA
This sequence comes from Semisulcospira habei, assembly GCA_036245525.1. NCBI lineage: Eukaryota > Metazoa > Mollusca > Gastropoda > Semisulcospiridae > Semisulcospira > Semisulcospira habei. The sequence goes on from BTPG01000002.1 coordinate 87,867,716, forward strand.
ACGGTGATCTCTGCAAACGCAATCTGAATCGAAATTAGAAAAAAAATTCAACCCCCTGTGCATGTTGTTACCAGTGGCTGCATGTTGTTACCAGTAGCTGCATTTTGTTACTGGTGGCTGCATGTTTTTACCAGAGGCTGCAAGTTACCAGTGGCTGCATGTTGTTCTGGTAGCTGTAAGTTGTTAACAGAGGCTGCAAATTGTTACCAGAGGCTGCAAGTTGTTACAAGAGGCTGCATGTTGTTACCGGTGGCTGCATGCTGTTACCGGTGGCTGGTTGTTGTTACCAGTGGTTACATATTGTTACCGGTGGCTCCATGTTGTTACCAGAGGCTGCATGTTGTTACTGGTGGCTGCATGCTGTTACTGGTGGCTGCATGTTGTTACCAGTGGTTACATATTGTTACTGGTGGCTTCATGTTGTTACCGGTGGCTGCATGTTGTTACCGGTGGTTACATATTGTTACCGGTTTTGATTGTACATTGCTTAACGTCCCGACAGCAACAAGGCTTTCTCAGGACGTGCCTGCACTGCTTGTGAAAAAAAAAAATAAACAGAACATTGAATGTATGTCGCCAGCCGGTCAAATACATTAAATAAACCTAACACATGGGGCCTAAATAAAGCTAAGACCATTTAGCAACACACATCCAATATCAAGAGCTACAGGCAGTGCAGACAGTAGGGAGAGTTTTAAAAAGGCAAATACAGGTGAATGGACCAAGGGTAGACAGAAACACATGCCCCAGAATAGAGAGAAAAACTCACCCTGTGGGGCTGACCAGGGTGACCCTGGGAACTAAAAAGTACCTAACCCCACCCAAGTCCCCCAGGGCAGACCCGGGTGGGGAATATTGTTACCGGTGGCTCCATGTTGTTACCAGAGGCTGCATGTTGTTACTGGTGGCTGCATGTTGTTACTGGTGGCTGCATGCTGTTACTGGTGGCTGCATGTTGTTACCAGTGGTTACATATTGTTACCGGTGGCTTCATGTTGTTACCGGTGGCTGCATGTTGTTACCAGAGGCTGCATATTGTTACCTGTGGCTGCATGTTGTTACCGGTGGCTGCATGTTGTTACTAGTGGCTGCATGTTATTACCAGTGGCTGCATGTTGTTACCGGTGGCTGCATGTTGTTACTAGTGGCTGCATGTTATTACCAGTGGCTGCATGTTGTTACCGGTGGCTGCATGTTGTTACCGGTGGCTGCATGTTGTTACTAGTGGCTGCATGTTATTACCAGTGGCTGCATGTTATTACCAGTGGCTGCATGTTGTTACTAGTGGCTGCATGTTATTACCAGTGGCTGCATGTTATTACCAGTGGCTGCATGTTGTTACCAGTGGCTGCATGTTATTACCAGTGGCTGCATGTTGTTACCAGTGGCTGCATGTTATTACCAGTGGCTGCATGTTGTTACCAGTGGCTGCATGTTGTTACTTGTGGCTGCATGTTGTTACCAGTGGCTACATGCTCAAGGTGGTTGAGCTATTCTGGCACCATTTTTGAACTAAAGCCATTGGTCTATATCCTTATCTGTAAGTACTATAATGTAGCTTACATATTATGGCAGTGTACAAATTTGAAGCTGTTAGACTTAGTATGATATGGGTTAACTGGCCAGTATCACAGTGTGGATATATTTCACTGGTTACCTGCCTTGATCGGCCTAGCATGACAACATGTCGAGCTATTTCACTGCTTTCATTTGCCAACATGGTGTCAGTAAATTCTCCACTGGTTACCTCCCTTGGTGTGCTTGGCATGACATCGTGCCAAGATATTTCACTGCAATTATCTACCAACATGGCATAGTAAAATCCACACTGGTTACCTTCCTTGATCTGCCTAGCAGCAAACTGTGCGCAGCAGATCAAGGGAGGCAACCTGTGTCAGCGAGATCATCACACTTGACACAGTAAGGTTGCTGGCTACTCCACAACTTGCAACATGTCGTGAGTGAGACCATTACACTCTGCGATGTGGTGCAGCTGCTTGCGATAGCCAGCAAGGTCGCTCATAAAAGACGGAATTCGCGTCCCCTCTACTTGACAGTGGTCAACCAGGCGTTCCACATCCCCATGTGCCACCTTGCCCAGACGCACTAACAGGTGAAAATCCAGGTGGTTTCGACGTTTCAAGAGCTGCAGGGCCCCATCAAGATACACTTGGTCTTTGCAAAATGCACCTGCAACAGTCATTAGGAATATTACCCCCTCGTGCGTGCATCCACCCGTATCATTTAAAATTAACCCCCAGGCTAGGCTGTCAGTAGCAGTTTTTGTCGCAATGATTCCTGCAGGAATCATTGCAACTAAAGCACTACTGACAGCCAAAGGGTTAACCCATTTAGCCCCAGGACCCTACCACAGGAGATGGATGGACCGTGATAATTCCAGGGTAGTGCCAGAGTAGCTTGGCGCCTTAAGGTGCCAAGCTAATCTGGCACTACCCTTGAATTATCATGGTCCATCTATCTCCTGCAACTGGTACATAGTTGTCAGATGACAACTCCAAAATTTGGGAAATGGGGCCTTGGGGTTAGGAGGGTTAAACTCGCCCCCCTTGCCCATGCAAACAGCACTGGTGGCTGCATGCACAAGATGGCAACCTACAGATATCTCATCTCTGTGCGTATATACATGCAACACCAATAACATATCTGGCATATTAATCACAATAATGACTTTTTATCATTCAAAAAGTGTATGACCCTTAGTGTTGGTGAAAACAAAAAACAAAAAAAAAAACCATCTTGCATATACATGACAAATAAGCAGGATGGATGTTTGCACATAAAATGGCCTCAATATGGTGCATCTGAGAAAATAAAATGCATAGTTTTGGGAGTTACAGTTGAATCCAGTTAATGCAAGCTGCGATATAAAATTGTTGGTAAATGCTTGTAAACAGCTCTTATTTTATTATTTTCTTGGAATTTTTTTTTCCACTTCTGAAGCTGCTTAGTACAAACTCCTGTTGTTAAGAAGTGATTTTCAGCAAACCCTTGCAGTCCTTCTTATCATACTTGACTGCATCTCTCATTTAGTCAACTGACTGATTGATCAATAAATCCATGCCTCCATCTATGAATGAATGAATGAATGAATGAATGAATGAATGAGTGATCCATCCATCCATCCATCCATCCATCCATCCATCCATCCATCCATCTATCCTTCCATCCATCCATCCATCCATCCATCCATCCATCCATCCATCCATCCATCCATCCATCCATCCATCCATCTATCCTTCCATCCATCCATCCATCCTTCCATCCATCAATGAATCAATCAAGCATTCAATCAAGCAAGCAAAGACTTTATGAATGAATGACTGATTTATTCAATCATTCGATCAGTCATTCACCCTTTTAGCCCCAACGCCCTACAGCAGGAGACAAATCGACCATGATAATTCAAGGGTAGCGTCAGATCAGCTTGGCGCCTTCATCTGGCGCTACCCTTGAATTATCACGGTCGATCCATCTCCTCTAACTGCTACATAGTCGTTAGGTGACTCCTCCAAAATTTTGGAAATACGGCCTTGGTGATAAATGGGTTAAGTCAATCAGTCAGTCGAAATCACTGTACCAGGCAAGGAGGTATCTTTCTGGCCTCTCTTAGCACGCACGCAGTAGTCCCAACGCACAGATGGGCTCTGCACGAACTTCCCCAGGTCCAGGAACAGGTCATGAAAGGACATGTTTGCTGCCTTGTGGGTAACATAGTACAGGAGAGCCGCGCGCCACAAGAACGGTTTGTCCCTAAAAAGAACCGAATGCAGCGATGCCAGTCCTTCCTCTGTAGGGTTGAAGTGCTCCAAGCAAAGGTCTCGTCTCTGGCGCCAGGAACCCCACGGCTGCACGCGGTTATTGCAGCTCCTGAGGTAGTGAGTGCCTGGTGCCGGAGAGAAATTTCCAATAAGATGAAATTCCCGAAAGGTATATTGCAGAGTAACCCATTACATTCAGCCCCGGCGCCGTGCAGCAGGAGATGTAGTGACCATGATAATTCAAGGTTAGTGCCAGATTAGCTTGGTGCCTTCAGGTGCCCAGCTAATCCGGCACTAACCTTGAATTGTCATGGTCAGTCCATCTCCTGTAAGTGGTACATAGTCGTTAGGTAACACTCCAACATGTGGGAAATGCGTCCATGGGGTTAAATGGGTTAACCCCTTCACTGCCAAGGAAACATCAGCCAACTGAAAACTCACTTCTTTCAGCTTGCTTTTCCTCAGTCATAGATCCTTGGTCCTGTTGTATTTATTTGTAATGTTTCACATCGTCTATGTCATGTTTAAATATGTGTGTTAGCGCAATAAATTTGTGTCCCAAAAAGATTTTGCACTATACAAGAACCATTCATTATTATTATTATTATATTATTAACTGCATGAGACATAGCCTTTATGGGGGCTTGTGAAGATCTTTGCCTTTGATTCATTTTCACGTTCCTCAGACGGATGCAATATCTGGCGTTCTGTCTGCAATGATTTAGGATTTATGCAGCAGAACCTGTGTGTTTGAGTGACCTTATGAGAGGTCACCTGTCATTAAAGACCATCACTGAGATGGCTGCAGCTGATTAAACCGTCATTTCGGTGGCTGTGTAGCCACCGAAATGATGGTCTTTAATGACAGGTTACACTTTATTCTCTGAAAGAATTCTCTTGCTATTGCAACTGTCTTTTCAAAGGGTCAGGTTCCAAAGGTGTACCTTCGGTTTAGTCGCAGAGCAGGCGGCAATATGCTTTCGCGCTGATGGCTAGGATTCAAATGACTAATCAGGACTGTGTGCATGTTTATATAGGCCGGCGGGCAGTTTAAGACCACTTATTTCTTGCCAAAAAAAGGTGGTTACTCAAAACAGGTTCTACTGCATCATTTTTAGGCATTCCCAGTGACATCAAATGTGTTCACAAAGTGGAAATCTCAATCAGTCATACTGACCTAGTTCATGGCGCAGTAGGCCCTCACACCAGTGCTCTCGCAAGTTGATCACACGCACATTGAGCTGTGGGCGACCCTTCTTCTGTGTCATGGATCCTCGCGATAAGATATCTTCACTCAAGTTCACCTACACACACAAGGAATGAAAAAAATCACCAGTTCTAGGTACATTGTACACAATCAGGCGGTATTACACACAAAAAGTTAAACTACTGGCATGAAATGCACTAAAGTTACTGCGGTAGTAACTTTTGTAGACTACCAGTAAACACAAAAGTTACCTCATAAAGTTCTGACACGCTACACAACAGGATGTGGAGCAAGCATGATGGTTCAAGGGTGGTGTGAGAATAGCTTGGCGCCTGTAGGCGCCAAGCTATTTTGATATCACCCTTGAACTATCATGCTTGATCTGTATTCTGAACTATAATGTAGACCTCAATGGATATATATTAATAAACTGATAATTTCATCCTCAGGATTGATGAGATAATCCATTCAGCTCTGACATACTACAAGATTTGGAGTGACCTTAATAGTTCATGAGTGGTGCCAGCTTGGCATCAAGGTATTATGGCACCACCCTTAACCATCATGATTGATCTGTGTCCTGGATTGATAAGCAGTCTTCAGATGATGACTCCCAATTAACCCTTTGGGTGTCAGTAGCCGTTTTAGTCACGATGATTTTTGTTCATGACTAAAACTGCTACTGACACCTAACAGGTTAAGACATTTCAGCCTTATACCTGAATGTGTTAAAGCAATGTACGAAATTAGCTGAAGATGGTGGCCTACCTGTATCTCATACTCTAATTCCTCCTTTTTCAAGTATTTGCGAACCAGAGAAAGGATTTGTATGCGGGACAAAATGCGTCCACCAGTTTCCTCCTCAAAGTTCTCATAGCTGCCAAAATGCTGGATAGCCTCCTTCATAATGTGGACAGCCTTAGACAAAAATGATTAAGAATTTTCAATAAGTAAAATGTTTTGGGGCTGAAGTTAACTGCAGGTGGCCCGTGCACTGTGCACAGGCCAACTGTGGCAAACATCGACTTATGTCACTTAAAGTGATCTGCTCCAAGGCGGGCTTTGTTTGCTAAAATTCACTGATACAATGGGTTTCCAACATTGTCCTACCCCAACTAAGATTTGTGAGTATGCCACATGGTTTATAGAGGTTTTCTGGTATGGACACTGACGGAAAAAGTCTTTAATTTTACTATATTCAGAAGTTTGTGCAGCAGTACTGCAAGACAATACTACCGGTAAAAACATTTATATAAGAGATATTGCAAATTATTAACTCTTTATTGTCTGAAGAAAAGAAGTACCCAACAGAGAAAGAAACACGCTTAGAAAAGACGGGTACAACACAATTTATTAATATTTCGGGTAAATATCCTTTGTCAAAATAGACAAACAAACAGAGAGATCAGCCGCTACTTATCTTCATTCGCAGAAGGAATGCGGCAACTCTTTATTGTCTGGAATATGTATGCCTGATACAAGAAGTCAACAAAAAGTGTCTGCATTGGTAAATTAATCTGTTCAGTGCCGAGAAAATGTGAACACCACCCAACAGCAAGAGGTATAGATCCTCATGAGCCCCTGCAATTGCAGGGGCTCATGAGGATCTATACCTCTTGCTGACACCACTTTGAATCCATGTTCCTTGGACAGCTAGGTCTTTTTGGTGTTTAATTAATAAAAAAATGCAGAAACTCAGTCTGTGTCAGCTGGCACTTAATGTGTTAAACCCTTGTGCATGCAGCAACAGGTATTGCAAAAAAATACTGCATGCAAAAATGTCTGTCAAAAAACATATGGGCCACTCACAATGTGTAGATACTGATCTGAGGGTGTGCTAAACCTCTCCATTGCCTCTTCATCAGCAGGATTACGATATATGAAGAATGGGTTGTAATTGAAATTTGCACGCATAAAACGTTCACATTCAGCTTTTTCATTTTCAGGTTTGATTGCAGCCAGCAGTGGGAGCTTTTTGCGCCGCTCATAGGGTTGTGCCAGTGGTGTGCTGGGGGCCAGTGCATATCTCATTGGTGGAGTTGCCAGTAAATCAACACGAGCAGAATCAGCACGAAGCTTTGGAAGACGAGGCGTGTTTTTATTCTCTTTGTCAGTGCCAGTGCCATTTGTGAGAGTTGTGATGGTGGTGACACTGACATCTGTACTCTTTGTGTTGACTGATGAACCATTCAAAGGTGGAGATGATGTGGGACTCAGGATGGGCCACGATGCAGAGGTTTTTGATCTGCGATTCCGCAGAAGCTTTTTCTTCCCCTGCCGCCGAGACTTTTTCCCTGGCTGTACATGTTCCACTGGTGTAGTAGTTACTGGTACGGTTTTGGGAGTGGGTGTTGAAGCCCTCGCATCCGGCAGGCATCTCAGAGGTAGCATGGGTTCATGTTTCCACACTGTGGAGCCTGGGGAAGAGGGACTGATTAACATCCTGTTGTACTTTCTGCCTGCACTTGCTGGAGACTGTACAGGTGACTGTACGCATAAGCCGGCCATCTTGCCATCTCAAACTGCCACATCTATTTGTCACAGTCTGGACTGGATTCACTTTAAAATGCCTGGAAAAAAAGTGAAATAGTGAACAGACATGAAAAACATTGTGTATGTTTTTTTTAATTTTTTTTTTAATTGATGTTAATAATAAGCAAAACTAAATTAAACAAAAGGCAAAGTTTTAAAAAATGACTAGGTTTGCGCCTGGAACCATGCACTGTGTATCCCCCCCCCCCCCAATTGCTATACCTGGGTGCCAGAAAGTCAACAGACCTCACTGTTTATATTCTCATTAGCATGGCACCAAATTTATACAGTTTAACCCCGCCATTACATTCTGAGGCTGAATTTTTAAATGTTGCTTATTGTCTTATGAAGGCTTTATTGCAGATTTGGAGATCGATCTACCATTTTAGTTCAAGGGTGGTGACAGTATTTTGGCAAGACCCTTGAACTATCATAATCAAATTTATTTCAAGCAAAAGTGCATCAGGATGAAATGGGTTAAGAAAAACAACAAAACACAGATACAGATCATACCGATTTAATCGTATCGTGTGATCTTAGTGTTTAAAAACTCGGTTCATTTAAATTAAAGTACAAAGAGAAGAAACAGGAAAAACAGATGATGACTACAAACATCCACAGCCATATGCACTTTTCTAACATGTCAAAGAGGTTATACCTGCAGCTTACGTGGGCATAGAGATGGGCTACTAACAAGAGCCAAGTAAATCGACCGCCATCTTTATAAACTTCCGGCGCCCATAGAGACGAACGATAAATATTAAGAATGACGCCCCTTGTCTGTATTCCTTATGGCGCAGAAAAAAAACTTGAAAAGCCGTAAAATCGTATACGTACTTTCAGTTCTTCTTCAGAATTAGATTTCCGTAGAAACTTCTTACAAATAGTGATTACTGCTAGCCACAGTCATAATCAACAGCAGTGCTCATCAGCATATGGTACTTGCGGAACATCGAATCGACTGATTCACACCGTTGAGGCGCCGAGCCGCTAATCTGGCATTACCCTTGAATTATCATGGCGTGGACCCATCTCCTCTGTAGTGCGTCAAGGCTGAATACTGAGTGATAACTATTACTGCGTATGCGTGTTCGGTCCGGCAGTACAGCGGAAGCGTTGCAATAGATGCATTTTCAGAAGAATACAATACAATACAATATTATACAATACAATACAATACTATACAATACAATATAATGCAATACAATACAATACAATACTATACAATACAATATAATGCAATACAATACAATACAATACAATACAATACAATACAATACAATAGTACTTTATTAACTGAATCCCTCATGAGGACGGGCATTCGCTGTCTGTCCATACAACACATGGCATCATCATTCACTCATTGAAATAATTAAATAACCCATAACTCTCAATTAAAGAGATGAACTACCGTAACAGCGGACGTATTGTTACCTTTGTAACACTCTTGACATCAGAAACACTTATGATAAAGTGGTGGATTCCCCCTGTGCTTCTGGTGTCAGCAATGTTGCAGTGAACTACTGAAAGGGCTAGTACTAAAGAACTAAAGAATGTTGACAGACACTATCTACTGATATTACTGTTGAAAAGGGTAACAGCCTGAGGGACAAAAGAGTTGGCATAACGTGATGTACTACTTTAGGGTACTCGACGAGTCTGCCACTTCGTTCGATACATCCGTGCCCTGCCAAATTCATATCTAAGTAGATGTGTTTGTCATCAAGAATGTCAGCCAGTTTGTTGTACAGTGCGTTCAAAGTATCCTGGGCCCTACCAGTCATCCCACCCGCTTTCCGGATTACTTTGTTAAGACTACGATCTTGTCCTCCTTTGCATAAATTTCTCCCCCAGCACGTCAGTCCAAAAGTTAGAACGCTAACAATACTGGAGCAGTAAAACATCTGTAAAAGCTGAGTGCAAGTACATTAAATGATCTGAGCTTTCGCAAACAGTAAAGACGGGTATGTTTTTTTCTTCACAATAGCATATGTGTTTTGTTTCCAGTTGTCAAGAAGAACACCTAAATACTTGTAGGACTCCGTCTACACGATCAACTTCTGTTCCCTTGATGACAACAGGATCGGGATGATGTTTGTTTTTCCTGAAATCTATGACCATCTCTTTTGTTTTGCCAACATGTAATTCAAGATAGTTTTTATCGCACCACTCTACAAAGTCGTCGATCTCCTGTCGATAGTTTTCTGTCATCCTCATCCGTAATCTGACCTGTCAGTGCCGTGTCGTCGGCGTATTTGTCTGCTGATGACACAGTCGTCATGAGTGGCTCTACAGTCCGCTGTGTACAAAGAAAACAAAAAAGGCGACAGGACAGTCCCCTGTGGTGCACCGGTGTTGGTAAAAAGTACATCTGAGATTAGATCCGAACTAATTCTGACATACTGTGGACGGGTAGTGAGATAGTCCAAAACCCAAAGAATGGTAGAGGCATTTATGTTCATGTGAACTAGTTTGTAAGCGAGTATGTGTGGCTGAACGGTGTTAAAAGCAGACGAACAATCATAGAACATCAGTCGAATGGAGGCTCCTGGTTTCAACTTTCTAAATGAGAGTAGATGTTGTTTACAACATGCAAGATGGCATCATCAACACCTCTTTGCCTTCTGTAAGCAAACTGAAAGGGGTCCATAAAATCAGAAACTCAGTGTATTTGAAAATGTGAAAGAACAGCCCTCTCAAAAACCTTCATGACACACGATCAACTGTCTGAAAAATCAGATGAAAGGTGGGGTGGATTAAGAGCACTGATGGCATGAGGATCATTTTTATTATATGCAAAGAGGTTTTTCATTATTTATTTTATTTTTTTTAACCGGTAAACATCGCTTGGAATATCACAAGTTGCAACCGAAGTGTGTTAAGCCGGTAATTTACATGTTCATGTACTTCATCCTACATAATTCACAGACTAACGCACTGCCAGATTTTCTTTGTTCTGACTGACTCCACTGACAGAAAAGCGTGGAAGCATACAGAGAAGCATAGTACCAGCGAGCTTGACTACTTTCATATTTAACTCATTCTACCCCAACACCGAAATCCCCAAATTTCGCCGTTGTCCTCTGAAGACTGCATTGCAGTGCAGGACACAGATCGACCATGATAGTTCAAGGGTGATGCCAGAATAGCTTGGCGCCCATAGGCGCCAATCTATTCTTGCATCACCCTTGAACTATCATGGTCGATCCTTATCTTGCTGTGGTGTGTCTGGGGTAGAATGAGTTAAGGGCACTCAGTGATGGCATGACCGTGAGGATCATTTTTATTATATACAAAGAGGCTTTGCATTATTTATTTATTTTTTAACCGGTAAACATCGCTTGGAATATCACAAGTTGCAACCGAAGTGTGTTAAGCGAAGTAATTTACATTCATGTACTTCATCCTACATACTTGCATACAGAGAAGCATTTACCAGCGAGCTTGACTACTTTCTTACTGCGGCGTTTTCAGTGCCGGCCACGCGGCCGTGTTTATGTTGCACGTACTGCCTGGCCCACCGACCTTAGCTGTTCGTACTGCCTAGTCCACCGACCTTAGCTGTTCGTACTGCCTGGTCCACCGACCTTAGCTGTTCGTACTGCCTGGTCCACCGACCTTAGCTGTTCGTACTGCCTGGCCCACCGACCTTAGCTGTTCAGTGATAAATATTTAGTCCCAACAAGCGGCGTGCCAGTGAACACCGTGACTCTGTGTGTGTGTGTGTGTGGGGGGGGGGGGGGGGGAGGGCGTGGGAGGGGGTGTGTGGGGTGGGCGTGCCCTGGTTTTATTTCCCCATAATCACTCATGGCTGTTACCATAATGACATTTATATGTTTTAAGTAGTGTTGTAGGACTTTGTCGGAGCGGTGCCCTCTGAACACCGGCGCTGTACTATAGGTGCAGATTTGACCGGCGTTGTTTTACGTTGCCTGTATCGGAGATCATTTCCCCATCGAAGGTATTTTGTTTCTGTTGTTAACTTGTATTTTCATGTACTAGCTGTAGTCAAGTAGGAATTTAACAAAAGAACATATAATAGTGTGTTCAGGAGACATAGGGATGTCAGAGTCTTAGCATTCTGTTTTTGTCACGGAGGTTCGGGCATGAGGCCACTGGCGATGGACATTAGATACCTTGGCGACGGGCTTCACCCGTCCGGGCCGAGTCGTTGTCCATTTTGTAGCTTTGTTATTGTAATTTGTGGAATGAGCGAGTGAGTGAATGTGAGTAGCACCTCAGTAAGGTGGCAAGACAAATTTTGCTATTAAGGAACCCAATAAAGTTATCTTGAATCTTGATCAGTTCTTGAATCTTGAGAAACTGAGATGTCAGGATTTCTGAAAAATGAAAATGCTAATGTCCGACGTGTGTTATACCCGGGCTTTTCAATTTTTTCCCGCCGTGAGATGGCCTTAGTCGCCTGCTCGGCCTTAAACCCGCCAAATAACTAACTGACTTTTTTTCGGGGGGGGGGGGGGGTGTGTGATAATATTGATGGTCACCGCTGTAAACGCGTTTGGACTTTTTGTGGTCATACCATAAATGTGGTACAGAATTACTCAGTTTTCTGGTGCTACCAGTTTGACTCTTCATTTCGTAACACGTGGAAAGCACACAACACAACCAGCATACTCCGTCCCTTCCGAACCGAGAGGAAGGAGAGAACAGCCTGCCCGCCATACCAGTTCTTCCAAATAAATACGGTTACAAGAAAAAGTTCAGTGTACCTTCTCACAATCACGCTTCCGTCCGCAAGAAGGGATCAACCATAATGTCCTCCTAGACAGTAAATGGCGAGATGATGCAATGTAGGCACATCATCTGTGTAGGATACATAGTTAGCTAGACATTACGTTACTTTTCGTGCTTCATTTTCTGGAGCTTCATGCTGCAAGGCCTGCTTATAAATTATTCAGTGACGTGTCAGTGGGGTAGGTTCGGTGCTGGGCGGCGCTCGTCCTCTCCCCCCCCCCCCCACTCTCCCGCTTCCTCCCCTCCCCCCTCCCCCCGTCCCTCCCCTCGGGAAAGGTGGAAAGCATCATGATCTCAGAATATCAGAACACATATGAACTCCCTCCCCAAACATTAAGGCTGGAAAGTATGATATCTGCAACGCCGGGCGGATCTTGTCACCACCCTACACCCCCCCCTCCCCCTCTACGTTCCTTCCAGGCAAAACCCCTTTCTATAGGTCTTTTGACATTGGGGCACTAAACGTTTTTTTCCCCTCCAAAATATCTCCGCAAATAAGCAAATAAGCACTTTTATACAGTCGACGACACTTAAGTCGAACCTTCAGGGGAATTTGTTTTCTTATCCATCAATTTTTTTCACAGAGTTGTTCGACTTAAGCGTTGTTGTTGTTTTCTTTCTTTCTTTTTTTACGGACCAAAATTATGTTCATAACACACAACATTCTTTTTAAGATAAGAATAAGATGTACAAAGTCATGTTGAAACAGACGAAAAGAACTGATAGAAATTTTATGACAAAAGCACATCAGAATTTAGTCAGTGACACCTAAAATGAATTTCTCAAATGCCTGTCAGTCAGACAGACAAATAGACAGACAGACAGACAAAGTAATAGACGGGACTTTCCCGGCGACATCTGTAACCACACGTCTGAAAGCAGCTATAAATCAGGATGTTATTTTTCACCTGTTGCAATTTTCTCAAATCTATGAATGAAGGAATTTACACCCAAATGAACAGCTTTCAAGACGTAAAGTTCAACAAATTCAGTGCATGTGGCTTAGAACTTATTAGCCCGTTTTTCATCTCAGTTTTCATCCTATTAAAGTCAGATACACCTTCTCTCCAAACAAATTATTGATATTATAGAGGTGAGCACACTTCTTCTTTCTGTACCCTCAGTAATGATCAACAAAGAGAGAATACACGTAACACGGACCGACCGACTCATTATGATTTTGTGGTTATTCTCCCCAGTTCCGTACAATTATTACGTGCAGGGGCGGATCAGTTACCTCGACTGAGTGGGGAAGGGGGGGGGGGTGTCCAAATTTTGGTTTGGGACCTTTAACCTGATACAAAAGGCCTCTCCAACGCTAGACCTTACTTCCAGGGGCCGAAAAATCGAAAAGCGAGGGGGGGGGGGGGAGGGGGGAGGGGAGGGGGAAGGGGAGGGGGAAGGGAGGGGGGGGGGGTGGTTGTTTCAAACAGTCCCCAAAAGGGACTTTGTTATAGCATTTTAAAGAAGTTTGGGTCTGGAGGGGGGGGGGGAGGGCCCAGAACCCCTAGGATCCCCCCCCCCAGATCCGCCCCTGACGTATTTGGCTGTAAACATATAACAATACTAATGAAAAATCAAAAATAAAACACAAGAAGTACAACGCAATGGAGGCATTAAGGCGGCCTGCTCTAGGATGGGCTTTGATTGCTAAACGTTCTTGATAAAACGGGTTCTCAATGTTGTCTTGCCTCAGCGGGGACTTTTCTACACTTCTTTTCACAATCCATCTGAGTATGGACACGTACAGTAACAGAGGTCTTCTAGTGGCTCTGGGAAACGTCTTTGGAACTGTATTTTAACAGCCACGCTTCAGTTTAGCTGATTTATAATTCCTATGAACAATTTATACAAGTGCCTACATAATGTTCATTATTATTATTATTATTATTATTATTATTATTATTATTATTATTATTATTATTATTATTATTATTATTATTATTATTATTATTATTACATGTACTTCCCAGTTACACTCTTGCGGGTAGGATGATATTGTGTGTATAACTTTCCTCCGGGTGTGAGCAGGATCTCCTGGTGATTTGATATCTTTCATTTCATTTCTTCAAATAGCACAGCGCACATAAGTTGCTCAGTCGAAAAGCGTTTGAAACGAAAAGCATGTAATAATAAATGGGGCAAATACATGTAACAAAAACATGCTTAATAGATGTACTCGCATGGCATGCACTGTTGCATATATGGAAAGTTCAGTCCCGACACACCACAGCACGACATGGATCGAGCATGACAGTTCAAGGGTGGTGCCATAATAGCTTGGCGCCCATAGGCGCCAAGCTATTCTGGCACCACCCTTTAAATGAAATAGCACGCACATAGGTCGCACGTCCTCAGCCGAAAAGCGTTTGGAACTGACGAAAAGCATGTAGGTGAAAAGTAAATGGGACACAGGTACACACAACAAACATATGATATGCCCAAAAAAAGAAAAAGAAAAAAAAAGGGTCATTTGATACAACGTGTAGGTAACAAAGCATGCATTAAATTCTTCGTGAAATTGTGTTGTATAAGCATATGTAAAGCAGATAAAACTATATAATATGTTCATCAAAGTAATTTAACGGCATTTCTTGAAAGCGTGCACGAAGGACCTAAATTGTCTCACCATTTTCAAAGACTTCTAATAATAACAACTTGTATTGCACCTAAAACAGGGAAGTAGTCATTGTTGGCGGAAAACAGTTTACTAATACAACATAATCCACTTCTATGCAAACCATTTTCTGCGTTCTTCTGACTTTGTAACATATACACGTATACATGTTCAAGTACATGTACGTTGCAATTGTCACAATAGTGGATAGGAAGATGATGCCGGAAGGAGTTCAAAACAAAACAGTAAACAGAAAAAAAACTCTTCTAAAACGGCAATTGTCCGCCAACACCACCACCACACCACCACCACCACCACCACCACCACCACCACCACAACAACAACAACAACAACAAGACAAGCACAAAAAAGGAGAAAGAGAAAAATATAAGCATTCTACTCAATTGTCTCTATGTATCAACAGTTGCACTCGAAAGGGTACAGAGACGGGCAACAAAGCTGGCCAAAGAATGTAGAAATATAACTTATTTAGACAGACTCAAATACTTTGGACTACACTCCTTACGTGGACGTAGAATACGTGGAGACTTAATCCAAGTTTTAAAAATTTATAATGGCATCGACGACCTAAATTGGAACGATTTTTTTGCAGCACCATTTTGTGACTTCTTCTTCTTCTCGAACGCCGTCACACTTGGAGTTTGCCTCTCAAAATGAAATCTGTGGTCTTCTGTAGCACCTCCACAGGCCCGTACAGTTTCTCTTGTAGAGTGGCGGGTTTCTGCCATATCTCCTCCCTCAGCAGCTGGTGGTTCCCACAGTCCTGGAGGATGTGCTCTGTGGTCTGCTCTGCTTTTCCACAAGGGCACAGGGGAGATGGCACGAGGTGAAAGCGTCTGTGCAGGTGGAAATTGAGTCAGTTGTGCCCGGTCCTCAGACGGAAGATGGTCACCTGCTCTTGTCTGGACAGCTGATGGTAACTGTCTAGGGGCCGTTGTGGTGGTCTGTACACAGACTTGATGATGGTCTTCATCTCTGTGAAGCTGACTCCATTTTCGTCTTGTTCTTTCTCTGCGCCGACTTTTGCCATTCTGTCAGCTTCTTCATTGCCGTAGATGCCACAGCGTGAAGGGATCCACTGCAGCACCAGTCTGGTGCACTTGATGTTTTGCAGTGCCTCTTGTAGACGTGGCAGTTTGCTTGCTGTTGCTGCCTCAAGGACAGACATGGCATCAGTCAGGAAGACAATCTGGGCATCAGGGTCTGCAGTGCCATTAAGGGTGTTTACAGCACGGACCAGGGCTTCCACCTCAGCTCTGTAATTTGTGCAGTGAAGGCCTGTTGATACTGCCTCTGCCTTGCCATTTTCCGTTTGGGTACTGAATGTACACCCCAGCCCCTCCATTCTGAACTGCATCTGTGGCTGATCGATCGGTGTATGCCCGTATCCATGCTTCCTGGGGATACTTTTCTTCGAGCATGGCCAGTGTCAGGGCTTTCTTTCTCACAGTGCTGTGCTCATCTTTGGTGGTGATGTAGGGTACCGTGGAAGAGATCCATTTTGTGACAGAACCCGAAACTCTGAAGGGAACATCCTTGTACAGCACTGCAACACTAACCTGCGGAAGTTTTGTTTTTCTAACAGAGTTGCCATCGTTTGGAATGAGTTACCAGTTTTATTAAAAAAAGCACCTAATATAAATTCTTTTAATAACCAGCTGGACGAATTATCTATATATCTATCTATCTATCTATCTATCTATCTATCTATCTATCTATCTATCTATCTATCTATCTATCTATCTATCTATCTATCTATCTATCTATCTATCTATCTATCTATCTATCTATCTATCTATCTATCTATCTATCTATCTATCTATCTATCTATCTATCTGTCTGTCTGTCTGTCTGTCTGTCTGTCTGTCTGTCTATCTATCTATCTATCTATCTAGCTATATCCCGTAGTCTTGCCGACCGTTGGGGCACCACTGATGACTTGGCAACCAGCTCCCTCCAATCCTCTCTGTTCTCTGCCATTCTCAGCGTATCGCCCAGCTTCAGTCCTGTCCACTCGGAGATATTGTCCTCCCATCTTTTCCTCTGTCTTCCTCTCCTTCGTCCTCCTTGCACAGTGCCTTGCAGGATTGTTTTGGCAAGCCCTGCTGAACGCGTGACATGCCCATACCACTTCAGTTTGCGTTTTCTCACAATGGCTAATAAGTCTTCATAGGGCCCGATGGCTTGCCTGATTCTGCTTCCCACTTCCTCGTTTGTGATGTGATCTCTGTATGAGATGCCAAGCAGCCTTTGAAAACATCTCATTTCAGTGGCTTGTATCCTCCTTTCAAGGTCTGCTGTGAGGGTCCATGACTCGCAGGCATACAAGAACACTGAGATGACTAAGGAGCGCATCAGTCTGATCTTGGAGCAGAGTGTGATGTTTCTGTCCTTCCATATGGTCTTCAATCTTGTCAGTGCTGTTGTTGTCTGCGCAATCCTAGACAGTATTTCTGGTTTTGATCCCTCATCTGTCACAATGGCTCCTAAGTATTTGAATTTCTTAACTGTTTCTAGTTTTTGGCCTCCAACCATGATTTCAGTGCCAATGCCACTGGCGTTATTGGTCATCAGTTTGGTATTCTCTGCACTGATTTCCATCCCATATGCAATGGCTGTACTATCCAGCTTTTCCACCAGCTGAGCTAGCTCCTCTGTTCCTGCAAGGCCATCAATGTCGTCCGCAAAGCGCAAGTTCGTGAGTGATTGTTCTGCCTCCAATACTGACAGATCCTTCATGATCTTTCAGAGCGTCCGTCATGATTCTTTCCAGGAAGATGTTGAAAAGAGTAGGTGAGAGCAAGCAGCCTTGTCTGATTCCAACTGTAGTCCTAAACCACTTTCCTATTTTGCCGTTGAAGCAGACTGCGCTAGTGGCCTTGTTGTAAAGGTTTTCTATGACTTTGATCAGATTGGCATTGATGTTGTATAGCTTCATGGTGGACCAAAGGGCTGCATGCCACACCCTGTCAAACGCTTTCTTAAAATCCACAAAGACATGAAGTAACCCAGTAGTCCCGTAACCCAAGCAGCCACTGGACGAATTACCAAAATTTAAAGAGATTTTCTATTCATATGATGAATGATTTACAGGAAAAATTTGCATGCATAGCAGACCCATAAAGTAATTAAAGAAAGAAAGGACATTTGCAAAGGCCTCACGGCCTATTTTGTCCTCACAATACTACTACTACTACTACTACTACTACTACTACTACTACAACTATCATTGTATTAACATAAGCTTATGGTTCCTTCAAAAGACGAACTCGGAAAACCTTTCCTGTACTTTTCATACTTGAGCTCAAAAATGGTCCAGTTATGTTCTGTATTAATGTCAACCGATTATCACCGTCCATTCAAAGTGTCCGATCTTCCGAAAATAGAATCGTTGGGTGAAACGTCAAATAGGACGAGATGTGTTTGGGACAAAGGGTCTGGGCGAAGTCGCCTAAGGGGAAGATACCCACCGGCTCCCAAAGAACAAGCCCTTCGAAGCTTTCTAACGCTAAGTAAACAACTTTTATTGCACCTAAAACTTTAAATATAAATTATTTCGACTTTAAGTACTTAATAATATGTTTTTATGTGGTTATTTTGGCTTAAGAGAGGCTATTCCGGGTGTTTTCGGACAGCGAGATCCTGTAGCAAGGGAAGTAATCGCCGTTTCATCGACAGTGTAATACAACTTAATCAAAATTAATGCAAAACAAACTTCTAACACTTGATTATTTTCTATCTAAGTACTCAATAATATTTGTAGATATGGTTATTTTAGCTTAGGTAGGGTTATTCCGGTTTAAGAAAGGTTATTCCGGGCTATTCCGGGTTTTAGCAGGACCCTGTTGACAGTAATACAGTATAGCTGTGTAGGTCAAGTCGCAGTATTCGAAACCGGCGACAATACCCGGCTTAGAAGCAGTTGTTACCGACTTTTGACTACGCTTTCTCTACTCTTTCCCCGAACAAAATGGGTCTGTTTCTGAGCCGTCTGACGGAACTGTTCGCTGACTTCAATCGAAACGACCCGACTAGAATCCTGATGGTGGGACTCGATGCTGCCGGTAAGTTCCCTCAGTTTTATACTCCGACGTACTCCGTTATCGCAAGTTCTTGAAACATCTACTGGTCCATGCAGAGCGTGGGGGGGGGGGGGGGGGGGGGGGGGGGTGAGGGTGTGGGTGTGGGTGTTGGTTTCAACATTTGGTTGGGGGTGACGGGTGGGTTTCAACGTTTTTTGCCCGAGTTGTTGGGGGAGGGGGGGGGGGGGTGTGTGGAAGAGGAAGGGGTTCCAAACACCCCCAAAACTTGAGGGACCGTCTTTGGATATCATTTCAAGTTCAAGAATTTTGGGTCAGGGGGTGTGTGTGTGTGTGTGGGGGGGGGGGATGGCTGGGCCTCCACCACCCCCTCCCCCGATCTGCAGGGTATTTGACAAAATTTAATACAATATGTTCTGCGTTCTTAGTTTTCGACACAATTACGTCATCCTGGACAGTGGCATAGATTCTCATCAGACCCTGCTGCAGGACCTCAGCCGTATATGAGAATCTATGCCTCAGGTGAATACAACAAAAAAGTGAAGGCTGCGATCAGACAGGCAAGGTTGGCATACAAACACAAGGTGGAACTGAATGAAACACGTTAGTGGTAACTTGTGTGCCGCAGCTTGGCAAGGCATAAAGATTATGTCTGCTGTCAACAATGCTAACGCCGGCGGATACACACAAATCATAGATTTGTCTTGCGGGCGTTAGTGAATATACTCTTTGCCTGATGCTTTCCTTTTTTTACCCGTTTCAAAACACGTGATTTTTCATCTGCTGTAGCTGATCTCAGGCAGTCACTGACACACGATGACTCTATTGTTATTGCCGAGCAAGAGCGGAGTCAGTGTTGAGACTGAAGCAGTGTTTGAAAATGATCAATGTGAACAAGAGTGCCGGTCCTGATGAAATCTGTGGCAGGACGTTGAATTTCTGTGCTGAACAGCTTAGTGGTGTTTTTCAACACCTTTTCCAGCTCTCCATAAATACCTGCTGTTTTCCTTAAGCGTGGAAAACCTCAACAGTCATTTCATTTCCCAAGAAAGATAACCCAAAACAATTGAACGATTTCCGACCAGTTGCATTAAGTTCTCCCTTGTCATGAAAACTCTGGAAAAGATTGTCAGAGCTTTTGTTTTGTCTGTAACTGAAAGTAAAATGGATCCCCTGCAGTTTGCTTACCGGGCTGGAAAGGTGCTGAAGATGCTAAGCTGTTCATTCCAGACAAACTGTACACTCATCTGGATAGACCCGGTGCACATGCCAGGATCCTATTCGTTGACTTCTCCTCTTCTTTTAATACCATACAACCACGCCTATTAGCCCATAGATTACTGTCTAATTTTAACCTTGAATGACAGCATGTTTTGTGGATTACAGACTTGCTTATTGGTAGACCACAACATATTTTGGTTAATGTACCGCTGTCACGTGCACCGGATCCCCCCAAGGGTGCTGCTTGTCTCCACTCCTTTACATCATCTACACTGACGATTGCAGGAGTTGTCATGCTGACAGTTACATTGTCAAGTTTTCAGATGACAGCGCTTTACTTTCCCTTCAGCAAGGGTCATCTGATGAACATGGACCCGCATTGGCTGACTTTGTTCAATGGTGCGATGACTCGTTTTTAGAGCTTATCGTGGGTAAGACATGTGACCTTATTGCTGATTTTAGGAAGAATAAGCAAGACTATTATATATGATAAAGAAGTTGTCATTGTCCAGAAGTATACATACCTGGGCACCATCTTTGGTGATAAACTGAATTGGGATGACAATACTGAAACTGTAGTGAAGAAAGGCCAGCAGAAATTGTATTTTCTGAGAAAGCTGAACTCTTTCTCTGTTGACAGGACCATTTTAACTTTGTTTTACAAATCCGCCTTCGAAAGCGTCCTGACTTTTTCGTTCATTTGGTGGTTTCCAAATCTTCGTGCTAAAAACAAAAACAGTCTTCAGAGAATTGTTCGTCTCAGTTAAAGATCATTGGAGAAGAACAGAGAAGTTTAGCCGTGTTCTGTGATCGTCAGATTGTAAGAAAAGCTACTTCCATATTGGCTAATGATGTTCACGTGCTGAAAGACCTCTTTGAATTGCTCCTTTCTGGCCGCCGATTCAGGCAACCATCATGTAAAACTAACCGCAGGAAACTGTCTTTCATCTCTGTTGCCGTCCAACTCTTAAATAATTTGTAAATCTACACAGGCTGTACAAAGTGTGTGTGTGTGTGTGTGTGTGTGTGTGTGTGTGTGTGTGTGTGTGTGGTTGTGTGTGTGTGATTTACACAGCTGTTTCATCGTGTGGGTTTCGCTGGCCTGGATGGATGGTTGCAGAGGGTGTAAGTGGAAAGTAAGATGTAATTTATGTAATGTGTTTCGATGATGTGATAAATATCTTCTTACATCTGGTTATTTAATTTTGTTTACTTATTTATTTTTAATGTTGTTAATAATGTTGTTTACCAGTTAGTCTTAGGTAATGAGTTTGTGTCAAAGTTTTTAATATCATATAGTACTAAATTTATATGGCAGTTTTATAAGATATTGCAGTTTTTAGAATGTTTTAGTATATTGTATTAGTTAAGTTTGTTTGATTTTTGTAGAATTTAGAATGTTTTCGTATTGAATAATATTTATTAATGTTTTTGTGTTTAGGGTTTTAATATGTCTTAATCTTAGTATTAGAAGTCCTACAGATGTAGTACATTATTATATACAAATTTTATATTGGAATGTTTTGATATTAACTAATGTTTATTGAATGGTTTTTATTTTTACTGTTCCCCCGTCCACAAAACTGTAATTGCCCTTTAACTCATTCTACCCCAACACCGAAATCCCCAAATTTTGCCGCTGCTATCTGAAGACTGTACTGCAGTGCAGGACACAGATCGACCATGATAGTTCAAGGGTGATGCCAGAATAGCTTGGCGCCCATAGGCGCCAAGCTATTCTGGCATCACCCTTGAACTATCATGGTCGATCCATATCTTGCTGTTGTGTGTCTGGGGTAGAATGAGTTAAGGGATAAGTAACATTTTTTAATTGAATTGAACTGAAGATAGAATAACTTCACTAAACATAGCTGCTGGACTGCCGCCAGATCACAGGCACAGGATGATCATTGCGTAATCGATCACTTCTTAAAGTGCGTTGAATACACTACAAATTTGTCCTGGGAAGACTGAACTTTCAATGAACTAAACCTCCCATTTTCTAAGGGGACAAACTCTGTTACTGCGAATGTCCAAGTTTTATTTAGTTGGTGCGATGCTTCGTGTTTATATGCGGTGGAGAAGGGAGGGTTGGGTTAATTGAAAGTTCAGTTTTCCCAGGTAAAATTAATATTATGTTCATCATGCTTTTAACACGGGTTGTAGTAAATGGCACCAGTCCACAACCGACCCTCTCTTAACACGGATAGTAGCAAATTGCAAGAGGCAAAGAATCTTATGAGCCCCACATCTGCGGGGGCTCATGAGATTTTTTGCCTCTTGCAATTTGCTACTACCTGTGTTAAGAGGTGGTCGGCTGCTAACCGATCATCCCATGCCTGTGTGCCAGACGATAATATTTCCCATTATTATATTTGTCCTTGAACTTGTGGCCTTTTCTTCCCATGCAGGCAAGACGACGATCCTGTACAAGATCAAGCTGAAGGAGGTGGTGACCACCATCCCCACTATCGGCTTCAACGTAGAGACCGTGACCCCGGCCAAGGGCGTGACCTTCACCGTGTGGGACGTGGGCGGTCAGGACAAGATTCGACCCCTGTGGCGCCATTACTTCCAGAATTCACAAGGTAGGACCCTATGCCCAATTCCTGCTCCCTAGGCCCAATTCCTGCTCCCTAGGCCCATGTGCTTATCGTAATCAGTGCATGCTGCCGTATGTCTGTCCATACTAATAATAATCGCCAAATTAAATAATTTGTTTCTATTACTAATTATAATGTAAATAATTTTTGCTGTCTTAAGTGAATTTTCACTATGATTCAAATGATTTGCTTAGTATATAGGTTATCATTAGCGCGTATCTGTGTGAGTGCAAGCGCTCATGTGTATGTGTTTGCACGCGTTGCGTGTAAAAATATATATATATTATATATATAATTTTTCGTTTCAATTCTGAGAATGCTCTGCTGTGCTAATACCATGGTATTCCAGGCTGGTAAGCTTACATTGTGTCATCAGGACATCAGTTGCCCTTTTTGTGACTGCATCGCTCACTAGATCTAGAAAGAGAGGGTAGTGGGAGATAAGGAATGACAGACCCATCATTTTGAGCCTTCCACGGAACACCTTCTACACAAAGCAACAGGGACTACCCCCGGGCGCCCCGCAATCCGCTGGAGAATATCTAGTCCTCCCCCCGAGTGGGGTTGTTAGTAAATGTTCCCAAAAAGATATTGCACCTGCTGAGTAGATTTAGGTTTTTGCCGCCTATTACCGGTTTCGCCCTAGGGGAGGGGGGTGCTGGGGGGGGGGGGGGGGGTGCTCGTCAGGTAGACATGTAACCTGACAAATTGCAAACACAATGCGTGTACTAGAAGCCGCCTCCAGAATTTACTGGTAGCACCACTAGTACAGCATGGATTGCATCCCTAATGCAGTAGAAGAAGACAGACTAATTCTGAAAAGGCAAAACCTAGGCAATTTTATGGAGTAATTATTCTTTACTTTTAAACAAAGGCGTCGCCCAAAGCCAAAAATGCATCGCTCACTAGATCTAGAAAGAGAGGGTAGTGGGAGAGAAGGAATGACAGATCTATCATTTTGAGCCTTCCACTGAACAGCTACTACATAAAGCAATTGGGATATTCTCCAGCGGATTGGGGGGCGCCTGGGGCTCGTCCTTAGATCTAGTGAGTGATGCAGTCACAAAAAGGGCAGCTGATGTCCTGATGACACAATGAAAGCATACCAGCCTGGAATACCATGGCATAAGCACAGCAGAGCATTCTTAGAATTGAAACCAAAAATTAAGTCCCTTGAAACTAATCTGATTGAGTGTATTTTTGGTTTTGGGCGATACCTTTGTTTAAAAGTAAAGTGTATATATATATATATATATATATATATATATATATATATATATATATATATATATATATATATATATATATATATATATATAATTTTATTTTTGTTTTTTGTTTTGTATGACTGCATGAATTATATTTAATGTCTTTTCATTTTTAATGTCTCCTAATCTTCCTTTTGTGTAATTTGGTACTATTACAATTATTACCCTGTGTTTGTAGAGCAGCAACAGCAAGTATGAAAAATGGCTTATCCGTAGAGAAATAAAGTTTCATTTCATTTCATTCATTTTCCACCTCATCCTCCAGCCAATAATACCTAAACCCTTTAAAAACTCGTTTTCAAGTTCCGCAGAACAAAATCGTGCAAGGTATATTTGTCTGCACATGTAAACAGTTTGACAAACATTTATTTTTTATTTTTTAAACACTATTTTGTGGCATTGGTGAGTCTGAGAGATTTGATTCTTATTCTTCTTATCTCAAAACGTCGTCGTCATCTGCATTTTAAGTTTGTCGATCTTCGTTATATTTGTAAGGTTTATTGAAGAACAGCTTACAAATAAAGACGCAGTTTGACTAATTTGTGTTCACTTGCACTCTACATCAAAAAGCATAGATTCCCATGAGCTCCTGTGACTGTTGAGGCGTATGAGAATCTGTGCCTCTTTCAGGATGGTGTCTTGCGTTTAAAGTTACAGTGCAAGGTGTTCGTGTACTGACTGCTCACTGATCGTGCTTGTGTTTACAGGCGTGCTGTACGTGGTGGACAGCGCTGACCGCGAGCGGCTGATTGAGTCCCGGGATGAACTGATGAACGTTCTTAACAGTGACGAGATGAGAGCGGTGCCGGTGGTGGTGCTGGCCAATAAACAGGACATGCCTGGTCAGTACACTCTCATTATGTCTCACTTGACATTCAGCTATAGTTCCATTAACTCATTCGAGACGTGCTGCGTCCAGATATGTGGCTTATGCTGCGTATCCGGAGGCAGCACGTCTCGAATGAGTTAACCCCTTCCTTGCTAGTGGACGCAGTGTTTCTGAGATTTACTAGTTCAACACCAAATAGTTTTAGTCGCCCAAGGAACATGGATTCAAAGTGGCGTCAGCAAGAGGTATAGATCCTCATGAGCCACCGCAGTTGCAGGGGCTCATGAGAATCTACGCCTCTTGCATTTGGGTGACTTGCAAGTTTTCTCGGCTGCAAACAGGTTAATCCCTTGACTGCTACTGATGATACCGCTCGGTGGAAAAGACGTGAAACTATGCGTCTATTCCGCCAACGGTATCGTCAGTAGGCGCCAAGGGGTTAATTTAGAACCCACTGAAAACTTTTCTTTTCCCTTGTCTTTTTGCCTGCATTCTGCGTGTTGGACGTGATTTTGTAATTCAGTTCTTTGCTGGTCTGTGTTATTGGACCTGTAGTCGTTGAGCCTTAACCCATTCGTGTCCGGCCCCGGGTATACTCGTGACCCGAAATTTCTCCTACACATCCGGCCACGAGTTAATTCGTTGACCCATTAAATTAAATTAAAATAAAATTAAAATCAATTAAAATATGTCATTTAAAAACCTTTTCAGGTCTACATAATGTACATATTCCATTTAGCGAAAGTATACAAAGTTTCAGCTCATTCCGTACATTTTCTATTTTGTGTGTGTGATTTTTTTAAGTAACGTGACTAGTTTTTAGTAAAAAAAAAAAAACTTGGACCAGGGAGCGCATAGACCAAAAATAAACATGGACAGGAATGGGTTAAGGTCCCAAAAATGCAGACCATTGCACACTTTGTTTTCTGTCTTTATGCGTCTGTCCTCTGCTTTCCTGTCTGTCGCGTTGGCCTGACCGAGGCCGGGGTTCCCGCTTAACCCATTTAGCCCCGAGTCCATGCAGCAGGTGATGGATTGACCATGATAATTCAAGGGTAGTGCCAGATTAGCTTAGCGCCTTAGGCGCCAAGCTAATCTGGCACTACCCTTGAATTATCATGGTCAGTCTATCCCCCCCCAACTGCTACGTAGTTGTTAGGCAACGCCTCCAACATTTGAGAAATGGGACCTTGGGGCTAAAAGGGTTAATAGGCCTTGGAGCGCAATTGGCCTTCCCTACAGTCCCATCTGTTCAAATGCCTTAGCCCTAGTCTGTCCCACTCCCAGTCATCCAATAATTTTTCAATCCCCTTAATAATGCTACCGCCCACTTGCTGCACATTTGCCATGCACAAAATCCGCCCAAAACCAGGACATCAGCAATCTCATTTCCTGGCTATGTACATGAATCCGTACACACAAGCGCGGCGAAAACTGGTACGCAACTCAAATCACCGTCGGCACAGCAACTCAAACTAGGCCAAAAGGTGTCCGCTGGTTAAGCCAAGCCTGGTATGAATCAAAGCACCAAACATGTCTCTTCTCATCCATCAAGAGATTTTAAGCAAATTCCAGCATACTGCCTCTGTACAAAATTCCAAAGAAGGTAGAAGATTTAAAAAGAACACCGCTGGTCCTCCTTGCCTGACCTACCTAATTTTAATGTATACTGACCTACCTAATTTGAATGTTTACTGTGACCCTACCTAATTTTAATGTATACTGTGACCAATGGGGAAATGCACTGATGAGTCATCCTGAGGCGTAACTTGAAGATGCAGAGTCCCTAAAAAACGGGACAGCGAGTCCTCACAGCTTGTAATAAAATGTCGATAATCTTGAGTGTTGCCTTTTGTCCCTTTTGGAGTCGACACTTTCCCAAACACTCTCACAAACTCATCACTAGAGATTACAACTCTGAAAACTTTGTCAGAAACCGACTTTGGAAAGGTCGAACCTGACTCATAAAACTTAGGCCGGAAGTCTATCAGTGAATTAATTACGCACTTAACCCATTGAGTACTGCCGCACTACAGCGGGAGATGGGTCGACCATGATAATTCAAGGGTAGTGCCAGATTAGTTTGGCGCCTGTCGGCACCAAGCCAATCTGGCACTGCCCTTGAATTATCATGGTCATTCCATCTCCTGCAGCTGGTGCATAGTCATTAGATGACGCCTCCAAAATTGGGGAAATACTTTAAAAATGTTAAACGTTTAAGGCTTAACGTCTTTTGTCCACCATGAAGGTGATTTCAAAGACGGGGCACCGAAAAGAGGCCTGTACAAATTTTGACCCCAGCTGGGTTCGAACGCACGACCTTTTGGTCAACTGAGAGTCGAACGCTCTACCACCGAGCCACCCAGCTCCCCTGGGAAATGTGGCTGTCGGGCTGAAAGAGTTGAGGAAAAGCACTGCACATGCGGCATATTCATAACAATGCATTGTCTCGTTTGCTTACAGGCGCCGCCAGTGTCTCAGAAGTAGCTGAAAACCTTGGGATGACCAAACTTGGCACCCGGAAAGTGGCACATCCAGGGCACATGCGCAAAATCTGGGGACGGCGTGTACGAAGCACTGAAAGAGATGTCTCGCCTTGTGAAAGAGTTCAAACGATCACAGCGCTGAGGAGGAGTCCGCAAGAAGAAGAACAGGCACCCTTTGAGTGTCCAGCTTTCTCGGAAACCGTGCACTTACATGCAAGAGGCATAGATCTTCATGAGAGATGCGGGGGCTCATGAAGATCTATGCCTCTTGTTACCAAGACACTGATTTGAAATCTTTTTTCTTGGCCGAAGATGGTCATGGTGTGTTCAAAGTACAATGGGAGAAGAGGAAACAGTGTCAGCGTTTATTAAAAAAAACACGCTCTCACCAAGGTTGTGAACACAGTGGTCGTCTGCCCCCATTAGCTACAGCTGTAATGCAACCAGTGTGAGGTTGTGAGTCGTATAGATCTAGGTGTTGAAACGTTCACACGTCATTTTTTTCGACCACAAAAGAGCCAATTTATTACAAGTGAAAGAAGTTTCAGATTGAAATGTAACATTTGCTCCATTGCATGCTCGTCACTGCTGAAGTCCGTTTGCTGGTGTACCGGTGTGACACGTGTGTGTTTATGTGTCGTGTATTAGAGAGAGAGAGAGAGAGAGTATACAAACAAGCTTAATCAATGTCTTCGGACCTCAGAGAGAGAGAGAGAGAGAGAGAGAGAGAGAGAGAGAGATTTTATTTGTCTGTATTTTGAAACACCTGACCAAAATACATGTATGTACATATCAGTATTTTAGGTTCTTATGAACTCTCTGATCAGATTTTAGTCATTTTGTTCATGATATCAGATTTTTCTTTGAAGCATTGAGTGATTGACGTTTGTTTTTTTACCTTTCTGTGTATAGATATATATATATATATATATATGTATATATATATATATATATATGTATATATATATATATATATATATATATATATATATATATATATATATATATATATATATATATATATATATATATATATATATATATATATACACACACAGGTAATTATATTTGTTACATGTGTGCAATTTTTGGACCGTTTTATGTAGATATTTTGTGGACTGTTGTTATTGTACATACTGTACAAAGGCTTATCAGACCAAAAAGGTGACTGGCAAGTGTGTAATATGCAAAGAAGTACCCAACGGAGAAAGAAACACGCTTGGAAAAGACGGGTACAACACAATTTATTAATATTTCGGGTAAATACCCTTTGTCAAAATAAACAGAGAGATTAGCCGCTACTTATCTTCATTGGCAGAAGGAAGTGGCAACTGAAGCCTTCAGTTGCCACTTCATTCTGCCAATGAAGATAAGTAGCGGCTAATCTCTCTGTTTGTTTGTTTGTCTATTTTGACAAAGGGTATTTACCCGAAATATTAATAAATTGTGTTGTACCCGTCTTTTCTAAGCGTGTTTCTTTCGCTGTTGGGTTTTTCTGTACAAAGGCTTGAATATTTATTGTTTATTTAGTTATTCTATATATATGTCACTTGCACAAAAGTTGAATTATTTTGTTTGATGATTTGTTCTCCATTGGCTTATCTAAATCCTAATAAAATGCTATGCGTCACTCATTGTGGGAGAGAAATCTGTGGTGTGTGTGTGGGCGTGCATGCATGCGTACGATCATGTGTGTGTGTAATTTATTAACTGATTCAGCCCCGACACACTCCAGCAAGATACGGATCGACCATGATAGTTCAAGGGTCGTGCCAGAATAGGTTGTCTGTCTCCTGAATTATAATACAGTTCTCGGACAACTCCAACATGTATTTCGTACCTGGGCCACAATGGGTTAATACAACATCAAACAAACTCTTCCGCTACTCAGTCATAAGTTTTTGAGATTTAGGAATCCGATAGCACGATTTATTTAAAAAAAATAAAAATGTTGAGACAGCCATTTTTATAAAACGTGATCTCGGACTCCTAAATCAATAACGCGGTATACATTGCTCTAGAAGAGAATATAACGCGTGAGTACTAGCTCCAGCAAATCACCAAACTTTGCCGCTCATTTCAGTAGCTCTACCACTTGCTGGAACCGCCAGGCGCTGACACTGAAATCTAGCCGGCGCCAAACACAAAACTGACGCGGCATCTTGATAACAAATGTGCTGCTCTGTGATTCACTTCTACACTTCACCTTGCGCAGCCGGGGCCTTTTACTGCGAGTCCGGACGAGGCCTCCCCAGTAGGCAAAGGTCCTCGGGCCCACGACGGCCACATTGGGCCCGCCGGCGCACGGAGGTGCCGGCGCGGACCCACTGCGGCCGTCGTGCCCGGGCCCGTAGACGTTTTGCTACTCGGATCAGTCGTATTTGGGGCTGTAGGACTCGCTGAGACCGGCGCGGCTATGGAGGCACAGGGCCGTATGGCGGACTCACAGAAGAATCAGCACATATATTACTGAATAGCTGCCCGGGAGGTTAACAATTTTTTGCTCGTCACGTGTCACGTCATCGCAGGAGCAGCGTGCCCGCAAGAGGTTGTCCACAGGGTCAACAGGGCAATTAGGTTACGTCCCCTTTTCTTC
The DNA here is from genome assembly GCA_036245525.1 of Semisulcospira habei. Taxonomy (NCBI): domain Eukaryota; kingdom Metazoa; phylum Mollusca; class Gastropoda; family Semisulcospiridae; genus Semisulcospira; species Semisulcospira habei. The sequence goes on from BTPG01000002.1 coordinate 87,897,670, forward strand.
AGTTTCTCTTCTCTATTAGCCTCAGTCTTGCGGGCAACACAAAGCCGTATGAGCGAAGAACCTTTCGGCGTCGGACTTTTCTCCTCTGGTAAGTCAGTGTCACCGTTAATTCGGGCGGACCGTCGGGGGTTCTTTCTCCGGGTACTCCGGTTCTTCCACCCCCCCCCCCCCCCACCCCGGCCCCCACTTTGGTACCGGTCTCAGGCCACATTACAAATTTCAAATACAAGCGATCAAAAATCTCTGTAACTTAGTAGCTGAACTGGCCCTTCGTCTGTCACTTGCTACTGTGTTTGTCTTAAATGGCGTAAATCTGTGTCTGTTACGTGAGTGTGCGTGTTGGGTTTCAGTTCGCGGCGCTTTGAGTCGATTTGCTAAAAAAATTGAGTGAAAGCGCCTATATAATAACGGTATTATTATTATTATTATTATTAAATATGCCGTTGTTTATGTGCCCAGCGCTGATTGTCTCCCATGGTAAGCGCGCGTGCTGTATACACATGCGCCCGTTTCCCTCTTTGGTTTGTAAAGCTAATGATTTTGTGAAACTTCGAGATGGATCGACCACGATAGTTAGGGGGTTGTGTCTAGTCAGTGCGGCTGAAGCGTTAGTAGTCTGATGTTTCATTTCTGCTTGTACCACACAAATATCAAGGCGCCGATGACAGTGCATATAATACTATAATACATTGGTGCTCCCGGGTCGCCTGTCGCATCTATGACTGGCCCGATCATGGACGACACCACGATGTACGCCAGGGTCACCATGCTTGTCACCAGAGCCATCGTGAATCCCACTTTGGACTTGCTAACTCCTGCTAAGGCCTGCGGCAGTGAGAATAGGAAGTAACTAAGAATGAACGAGTTAACTAAATAATTAAAAATAAGTAACTAAGAATGAACGAGTTAACTAAATAATTAAAAATATATAAGAATGAACGAGTTAACTAAATAATTAAAAATAAGTAACTAAGAATGAACGAGTTAACTAAATAATTAAAAATAAGAAAGTAAGAAATTCAGCACACAAAAAAGAAAGAATATATACATACATATACACATACATATGAAAAAATATATAACTTGGACAACTGGTAGATGTGTGCTGCCGGGTCTATAACTTGGACAACTGGTAGATGTGTGCTGCCGGGTCTATAACTTGGACAACTGGTAGATGTGTGCTGCCGGGTCTATAACTTGGACAACTGGTAGATGTGTGCTGCCGGGTCTATAACTTGGACAACTGGTAGATGTGTGCTGCCGGGTCTATAACTTGGACAACTGGTAGATGTGTGCTGCCGGGTCTGTGTTTTTGGACCTGGCAGCCGTAAGGTCCAAAATCACGGACCAGCACACATTTGTGCACGAGTCCGCGTGCTTTTCTGTTCGCTCGGGTGTAGCGCGAAACTTGTTCATCCACCCCTCTGCCCGTCCGCAGATCTATTCGCCTTGAGTCCGCCCGCTGGCCAGTCCATCGACTCATTCCACGTGCGGTGTATTTATTTATTTTCTCTTACGTACGCATGTCTAACCTAGGCTCAGTGTGTACGTGTGAACTACACTGACGGGCCAAAAAAATGCGACATTTTTGGAATTATCCAAAAATGTCTCATTTCTTTTGTTCGTCTGTATATCATGTTCATGTCTTGTTCAAAACTGTTTTTCAGCTGCTCTATATTCCTCATCTGCAGACATTTTCTTTCTAGCAAGAGGCAGACAGGCCGCTACGCAGTCGGCTTTGCTTATAAAGGTCAGACTCAACAAAGTTGAATATTTCTATAAATTTTAAGAAGTCTCGTCCACAATTTTTCTGTAACAGACTTCGCTTACGTGAACACATGTTGGATATACAAAGAAAACTGGGACGGTCTTACATAAATTTGTACCGCGTTAACTCATTCGTGACGTGCCGCATAACGCCGCCTGGCGAACACAACATGTCTCGAATGTGTCAACTATGAACACGAAGTGAACAATGAATCCTAGGACGTACCTCCCCCTGACAAATTTCATTGGCCAGCATGAAGGGAATAGTGTACATCATGGACCGGAAGATCCCGTAGACGATGGAAGTGACGTAGAACACGTACTGATCGTCTGTCAATCGCAACGTAACGAGAAGTGCCGCCTGAATTGCGCTCACAGCGAAATGTTCAACTTTCGGACCTGCGGTGTACAAAGTACAATGTAAGACTGAACAGCGTGACCAAGGCGCACGTATTTTGGAATACAATATAGAGGTTACGTTTGCGCCGGGCGACTATCAACAACGAACGAGAGCGAAGTCAGTCACGGCGGATGAGAATCTATAGAGATGTTTTGAGTAGTGTCTATGCTTATGGTAGAGGCTGGTTATCTGCCGGGACTTCATTGTGTTGGGAGTCATCTGTTGCAAACGAAACCTCTCTAATTTTCATGCAGCGCCAAGCGTCTACAAGTAACATAAACTCACACCTAATAATGATTATCAAAGTCCTCTACCCGCTGGGGGAGGGTGGGGGTGGGGGTGGGTGTCGGGGGAAGAATGGACATAATAGTTTTAAGATAGAGCCAAATTAGCATTTGGCGCCGTTTTACGCGAAGGAAGAAGCACAGGAGGGAAGACAACACGGGTTATTAACCCCTTCACTGCCGAGAAAAAGTGAAGGCTATCTAACTGCAAGAGGCGACTGCGGGGGCTGATGAGGATCTATGCCTCTTGCTGAGATCACTTTGAGTCCATGACCTTTGGACAGTTGTGGATTTTTGGTCGTTCAGTGAACACAGAAACAAAATGTACGTACGTCGGTAGGGTTAATTGTCCTTACATCACCAACCAACCAACCAACCCACCAACCACCCACCCACCAACCAACCAACCCACCAACCAACCCACCAACCAACCCACCAACCAACCCACCCACCCCAACCAACATACCCACCAACCCACCAACCAACCAACCAACCAACCAACCAACCAATCACTTAACCCACCAAATATTAAAACGTGACAGAGCGCTTCTTTCTTACCAAAGTAACCCAGAATGTTCCGATGTACGAAGTTGAACAGGATGTAGGCCGCATTCAACATTAGCATGCCAAGTGACCCCGCGCGCAGCCCTTGTTGATACGCGGCGTACAATTGGCTACTTGGGTCTGCTTCCGGGTCACCAGAAAAGATGGTCTTCCCAAGGTAATCTGTGACACTCACGTTGAAAGACTGCACCGAACCCGCCATGAAAAAAGTGGAGAGGCAAATTAAGATGAGGTTTATCTTGTTCTTGTCCATGCGGCTGCAGCAGTGAACCATTGAGGAGTATTTTCTTTCATCCTTATTTATCAGTCTTTTCTTTTCACTGAGGTTCTTTTCAATTTTATTCGTACTCATAGAAGATTTTAAATGAGTCTCGGAGACCAGAATCTCTTCACTATCCGGTGCACTGTTTCTTTTGCCCTTCTCTGAAAGCTTGGTGGTGGAACCATTCCCAGTCATTTTGCTCGCAGCGCCTCCCACTAAATCGCTTATCTTTACCACATTTTCAGATTGGACAGTTTTCCTTCGCCTTTTCTTTCCCATCGGCTTTTTCTGCAATAACAATTCTGTATCAATAAATGACGTCACCATGTCATTTCCGTCACCTTCTGCGCATGCTCTTTCGTTTTCGCCTCTGGAAGAAAACGGGCCGGCGATTTCGTCCGACTGACATGTGTCCTTGTAAGTCAGTTCCCGGTGCGCAAAGGCCATCGGCCCGTCGTCTGCCGCCGTTGGCACGCGTACCGCGACTAAGCGCGGGCCAACGGCAGCCGACGTCGGCCCGATGGCCTCTTGCGCATTGGGTAAAGCTTCCTCTTTCACTGCAGACTCCGCGGCACTATCATTCGTACTGTAGCCAGAATCAGTGACGGGATTCAGTAGCTGACTTTCCGCTATTGCTGCGCACTCAGGCGCATTGGAAGGAAAGAGGAATGCCGAACTATCTGGAACTGTGGTTGGCGTGTGCGAAACTGCGTCATAAGGTGAGTATAGAGCAGTGATGACGTTCTCTTGCCCCTCAGCGTGGAGGGTGCCGAAACTGGCAAGAATTGACTTGGACTGTTCGAATTCATGTCCGACATTTGACGAGGAGGGGGTGATGATTTCTCGAAGATCGCCCTTGGGAGCTGACGTCAAGGGCTTTCCCGACAGCAGAGTGCACAGGGTGCAGAGAAGGGCCAGAAGCACGATGAAGGAGGCTTGCAAAAGAGCCTGGGCCACAGCAGGGTCCCTGAAAGTCAACAGAGTAAGTCGTTGTTAACCACTTCGCTGTCGAGAAAATCCGAACATCATCCAGCGGCGAGAGTTATAGATCCTCACCAGCCCCCGCAGTAATAATATATATATATATATACAGGGGACTTTACTGCCGAGAAAACATGAACACGATCCAGCTACGAGACACAGATATTCATGAGCCCCCTCCCCCCTCCCCACAGCAGTTGCCGGTGGGGGGGGGGGGGGGGGGGGCTCATAAGGACCTATGCTTCTTGCTAACACCACTTGGAATCTACTTTCCTGGGGCGGCTCCTGCTCTCTGGCGTTACATTAAACAAAGATTTCCGACACTCGACACTCAGTCTGCGTCAGCCGGCAGTTAACTCATTCAGCCCCGACACACCAAAGCAAGACACGGATCGAGCACGATAGCTCAAGGGTGGTGCCAGAATAGCTTGGCTCCCATAGGCGCCAAGCTATTCTGGCACCACCCTTGAACTATCATGTTCGATCTGTCCCTAGAATTGTGATCAGTCCTTCATACGGGAACTCAGTTGAAAATTTGGGGATTTCGGTCCTGGGGCAGAATGTGTTAATGCGTGAAATACTGAACAACAAGATCGATCGTTAAGGCCCCCCCCCCCTTTTTTTTTTTTAAAAATCCTGATACACTATCGTACACAAACCAAGGGGAATCACTTAGCGCTGGACAGACAAACAGTTAGATCCCCTGCCCCCGCCTATCAGGCGCTGAGTGATTCCCCTTGGTTTGTGTACAATTCTGCCAGCGCTTGCCTCACCTATCTGGTTTGTGAGTATCTATAACTCGAGGCAAATTTGTATCGTTACATTGTTGTGCAATGTTCTGTGCATCTACTGTGGGAAATCAGGGTATTTACCCGACCACATATAGTAATGCACCTTCGTGTTTGTGTATGTATGTTTCTCCTGCCTACTTCCTAAGTTCCGGAGAAAGACATGGGTTATAAGCGAGACCTGATGCATCCTTTCTGAGGATGTAGATGATCGTCTTGTTCTATACCTGCATATTTCTCTGTGGTCTGGCGATTGGGTGCCTGATAGGCGGGAGGCAGAGGATCTAACTGTTTGTCTGTCCAGCGCTGAGTGATTCCCCTTGGTTTGTGTACAATTCTGCCAGCGCTAGCCTCACCTATCTGGTTTGTGAGTGATACACTATCGCTTGAAATAAATGTGACTATGAGAGTTTAAGAGTGGTGCCAGAATAGCTAGGCGCCTGAGGCGCCAAACTATTCTGTCACCACCCTTGAACTAAAATGATTGAGTTGATCTGTCTTGTGATGTGTCATGCAGCCTTTACGGGACAATAAGCTTGAAATAAAATAATAAAAAAAGGCTCACGGGACGTTATGGGTTAACAGAAAAAGTACTCACAGAGGAGTTCCCGCCGTCAGCAAAGTCCACGGGACGTTATGGGTTAACAGAAAAGTACTCACAGAGGAGTTCCCGCCGTCAGCAAAGTCCACGGGACGTTATGGGTTAACAGACAAAGTACTCACAGAGGAGTTCCCGCCGTCACCAAAGTCCCAATGTCCAAAAGACCAGTCAGTGCGGTGACGCAACCTCCGGTCGCCGACATGAGCACTCCGAGGACCAGCAGGGACACGTGGTGTCCTGTGACAACGCGCAGTGTATCAGGATTCAATGCCCGGTAAGCAAAGGTCCTCCTCGGGCCCACGACGGCAGCAGTGAGTGGGTCCGCGTACAGCCCTGCGGCCGTCGTGGGCTCAAATACGTTTTTGTTACTGCGGATGTATAATGTATAACTATGCGCGTGCGCACTACGACTACAGCTACAAGAACAGCTACCATTGTCTTCTTTCAGACCCTTGACACTTTCTCTGTTCACATTTTCCCCTGGTCGCCTGCTCTCAATGTGCAACGGGAGGCTGCGTAGGCCTACGTATCACACGTTAGTCTCAATTTATCACGTGTCATGATCACAAGGTACTCACTAAACGACATTTCCCCCCATGTACGTCTATGGCTAATCATATACACATTACCTTCAGGGGCGGATCGGGGGGGGGGGTGTGTGTTCCGGACCCCCCCATTCGACCCCAAAATTTGTAACAAAGTCCTTTTTATTGGGTGTTTGGACCCCCCCCCCCCACCGACCCCCCCCCCCGACCCCCCCCCCCCCCACCGACCCCCCCCCCCCCCCGTTGTTTGATATTTTGGCAAGTAGTAACTCTTAAAGCGTCGCGGAGGCCTATTGTATCAGGTTGAAGGTCCCAAACAAAGTTGGACCCCCTCCCTCGAGGTAACTGATCCGCCCCTGACCTGGTGTATCAATGTATACGTGAGAAGCAAACGACTTCCAGCAAGGATCGAGAGCAAAATCAAGTTGGATAACCACCTTCTACCATAAGCACAGACAACGCTCCTAGCATCTCCAAGAGGCATCTTGGAGTGTTTGTTTATGCACAGACAACGCTCCAAGCATCTCCAAGAGGCATCTTGGAGTGTTTGTTTATGCACAGACAACGCTCCAAGCATCTCCAAGAGGCATCTTGGAGTGTTTGTTTATGCACAGACAACGCTCCAAGCATCTCCAAGAGGCATCTTGGAGTGTTGTTTATGCACAGACAACGCTCCAAGCATCTCCGAGAGGCATCTTGGAGGGTTGTTTATGCACAGACAACGCTCCTAGCATCTCCGAGAGGCATCTTGGAGTGTTGTTTATGCACAGACAACGCTCCAATCATCTCCAAGAGGCATCTTGGAGTGTTTGTTTAAGCACAGACAACGCTCCAAGCATCTCCAAGAGGCATCTTGGAGTGTTGTTTATGCACAGACAACGCTCCAAGCATCTCCAAGAGGCATCTTGGAGTGTTTGTTTATGCACAGACAACGCTCCAAGCATCTCCAAGAGGCATCTTGGAGTGTTTGTTTATGCACAGACAACGCTCCAAGCATCTCCAAGAGGCATCTTGGAGTGTTGTTTAAGCACAGACAACGCTCCAAGCATCTCCAAGAGGCACCTTGGAGCGTTGTTTATGCACAGACAACGCTCCAAGCATCTCCAAGAGGCATCTTGGAGCGTTGTTTATGCACAGACAACGCTCCAAGCATCTCCAAGAGGCATCTTGGAGTGTTTGTTTATGCACAGACAACGTTCCAAGCATCTCCAAGAGGCATCTTGGAGTGTTTGTTTATGCACAGACAACGCTCCAAGCATCTCCAAGAGGCATCTTGGAGTGTTGTTTATGCACAGACAACGCTCCAAGCATCTCCAAGAGTCATCTTGGAGTGTTTGTTTATGCACAGACAACGCTCCAAGCATCTCCAAGAGTCATCTTGGAGTGTTTGTTTATGCACAGACAACGCTCCAAGCATCTCCAAGAGGCATCTTGGAGTGTTGTTTATGCACAGACAACGCTCCAAGCATCTCCAAGAGGCATCTTGGAGTGTTTGTTTATGCACAGACAACGCTCCAAGCATCTCCAAGAGGCATCTTGGAGTGTTTGTTTATGCACAGACAACGCTCCAAGCATCTCCAAGAGGCATCTTGGAGTGTTTGTTTATGCACAGACAACGCTCCAAGCATCTCCAAGAGGCATCTTGGAGTGTTTGTTTATGCACAGACAACGCTCCAAGCATCTCCAAGAGGCATCTTGGAGTGTTTGTTTATGCACAGACAACGCTCCAAGCATCTCCAAGAGGCATCTTGGAGTGTTTGTTTATGCACAGACAACGCTCCAAGCATCTCCAAGAGGCATCTTGGAGTGTTTGTTTATGCACAGACAACGCTCCAAGCATCTCCAAGAGGCATCTTGGAGGGTTGTTTATGCACAGACAACGCTCCTAGCATCTCCAAGAGGCATCTTGGAGGGTTGCTTATGCACAGACAACGCTCCTAGCATCTCCAAGAGGCATCTTGGAGGGTTGCTTATGCACAGACACAAGCATCTCCAAGAGGCATCTTGGAGGGTTGTTTATGCACAGACAACGCTCCAAGCATCTACAAGAGGCACCTTGGAGGGTTGTTTATGCACAGACAATGCTCCTAGTATCTCCAAGAGGCACATTGGAGGGTTGTTTATGCACAGACAACGCTCCTAGCATCTCCAAGAGGCATCTTGGAGCGTTGTTTATGCACAGACAACGCTCCAAGCATCTCCAAGAGGCATATTGGAGGGTTGTTTATGCACAGACAACGCTCCAAGCATCTCCAAGAGGCACCTTGGAGGGTTGTTTATGCACAGACAACGCTCCTAGTATCTCCAAGAGGCACCTTGGAGGGTTGTTTATGCACAGACAACGCTCCTAGCATCTCCAAGAGGCATCTTGGAGTGTTTGTTTATGCACAGACAACGCTCCAAGCATCTCCAAGAGGCATCTTGGAGTGTTTGTTTATGCACAGACAACGCTCCAAGCATCTCCAAGAGGCATCTTGGAGTGTTTGTTTATGCACAGACAACGCTCCAAGCATCTCCAAGAGGCATCTTGGAGTGTTTGTTTATGCACAGACAACGCTCCAAGCATCTCCAAGAGGCATCTTGGAGGGTTGTTTATGCACAGACAACGCTCCTAGCATCTCCAAGAGGCATCTTGGAGGGTTGCTTATGCACAGACAACGCTCCTAGCATCTCCAAGAGGCATCTTGGAGGGTTGCTTATGCACAGACACAAGCATCTCCAAGAGGCATCTTGGAGGGTTGTTTATGCACAGACAACGCTCCAAGCATCTCCAAGAGGCACCTTGGAGGGTTGTTTATGCACAGACAACGCTCCTAGTATCTCCAAGAGGCACCTTGGAGGGTTGTTTATGCACAGACAACGCTCCTAGCATCTCCAAGAGGCATCTTGGAGCGTTGTTTATGCACAGACAACGCTCCAAGCATCTCCAAGAGACATATTGGAGGGTTGTTTATGCACAGACAACGCTCCAAGCATCTCCAAGAGGCACCTTGGAGGGTTGTTTATGCACAGACAACGCTCCTAGTATCTCCAAGAGGCACCTTGGAGGGTTGTTTATGCACAGACAACGCTCCTAGCATCTCCAAGAGGCACCTTGGAGGGTTGCTTATGCACAGACAACGCTCCAAGCATATCCAAGAGGCATCTTGGAGTGTTTGTTTATGCACAGACAACGCTCCAAGCATCTCCAAGAGTCATCTTGGAGTGTTTGTTTATGCACAGACAACTCTCCAAGCATCTCCAAGAGGCATCTTGGAGTGTTTCTTTATGCACAGACAACGCTCCAAGCATCTCCAAGAGGCATCTTGGAGTGTTGTTTATGCGTATGGTCCGGTGCGGTATTCCGCCATGACTTCGCTGTCGTACGTTGTTGGCATTCGTTCGTCGCAAACGTAACATCACCGGTACTTATCTGTTAACTCACTCAGCCCGACGGCCGTATTTACCAAATTTTGGGTGCGTCATCTAACGACTTTGCAACAGTTGCAGGAGATGGATCGACCATGATAATTCAAGGATAGAGCCAGATTAGCTTGGCGCCGACAGGCGCCAAGCTAATCTGGCACTACCCTTGAATTATCATGGTCGACCCATTTTTTGCTGTAGTGCGTCCGGGATGAATGGGGTTAATACTGTTCGCTTGAAAAAAAAATTGATAACGAACGATAGAGACAAATACTTGACAGGAATCTTTTGACTGCTACTGACGATATCACCTTTCGGCGGAAAAGACACTGTAGTTACGCGTTGTTTTCCCCGCGGAGCGCGCGGTATCGACAATAGTAGTCAAAGGGTTAAACCACTTAACCCCACGGCCGCGTTTCCCAAACCAGTTTCGGAGGTGCCACCTATAAAGACTATGTACCGGTTGCAGGAGATTGATCGAATGTTTTAATTCAAGGGTAGTGCCAGATTAATCTGGCACTACCCTTGAATTATCACGATCGATCCATCTCCTGCTGTAGGGGCTGAAGGGGTTATTACGCATCACGAAAACAAATTCTTTGTCCACACCTGTGAACACTAGATATACCCACCTGCGGGACTGGCGACGAGCACGAAGGTTTTCACGCATGAATTGCTCAAGTCGTACCCCATGTCCAAGAAAATGAAGCCAGCCATCGCCAGCACTCCTTTAGCAGGTATGCCAATTCCTAAAGGGTCGTCCGCCCAGGACCTTTCATAAGCCCTGCTGTCTGCCTGTGAAGGTGTAGGCTGTCCCGAAATTTGGCTGGATTCGACGTTGCCCGTATCCTGTGGGAAAGTTGTCTCAGAGCTGGGCAAAGATGACTCCGAAAACACGTGGTCTCCAGCCTGTTGGAGGTTGTCTGGGACGGAAGTGGTCTTTTCGGGGGATTTCAACATGCTTTCAATCCCTTGGAATGCGCTTGTTAACCATCCTGTCGTAATGCCGCTGTCTAAACGAGGCGTGGGTGTGGACACGCTGAGGTCAGGAAATACGTTATCTCTTGACGAGTGGAAGGACGCAGGATTACTAGCTGTGGTCAAGTCCTGCCAGGTTGAAATCTCTTGCACGAGGAATGGATCTGGCTGCGAGAGAAGATCTGGAAGGAACAGTTGGGAGGATGAGGACGAAGTTAGTGAGAAACTGGCGGGAACATGAAAAGGCCCAGGGGACTCGGAACTGTTTACTAATCCACCCCAAGCCTCGCCTGAGGAATAATCTGTAGAGAGGCCATTGGCCATGACCCGCTTTGACGTGGCCTGTCCCCAAAGATGCAGGGCGCAGCCACTGACCACCAGCAGCGGCCCCATGACGTACACCAGCATACTGGCCACCACCGCCGGCTTCTTCCTGCCGTTAGGGTCCTTCCCTCCGTCACTCAGCATCCCCAGCAAGGGCAAGGCCGTCAGTGCCAACGTGCCTGAGATGATCCCGGAAACGGTTTCCATTGAGACTGGGACGCCGAGCGCCTGTAGGACGGGCAGCATGTAGAGCTGCATGAAGACCAGGCCGGCCTCGTTGGCTAACAAGGCAGCGCACAGTCGCAGCTTTCTGCACACACTGGGGTTCTCTTCGTCCCCGTCACGCTGCCCAGGTGAAGAGTGCGGGCCGCCTGCCCGCTTTCCTGATAAAGTCTCGTTGGCACTGGTTGGCAAAGGCGATCTGGCGCCCATTGATGATGACCGTGGTTCGTTATAGTTTGCGTTTCTGTCTATTTCTGTTTAGCGCCGAGCAGGGTGTGGCAATCTGCATAAATATTGAAATAAAAAGAACAGTCTGGAAGGATGTCGCTATATAATATCATTCACGGTGCCCGATCAATAGCCAGCACAAAGTATAACCCTTTGGCTGTCGGTAGCGGTTTTTGTCGCGATGATTTCGTCAGGAATAACAACACCCTGACATCCTGCGGGAATAACAACACCTGACATCCTGCGGGAATAACAACACCCTGACATCCTGCGGGAATCATCGCGACAATAATCGCTACCGACAGCCAAAGGGATAATGCGAATGTGTCGTCTGGATTCGAATAAATGCTTGGTGATAATTATCACTGCGTAGTATGTATCTACGAACTACACTGACATGGGAAAGTGAAGAAGTTAGTTAAAGTGTGGTCTAAGGATAGTGTAGAACAGTTGCAGGGATGTTTTGAGTGTACAGATTGGGACGTGTTTCTTGATTCTAGTGTTAGTGTAGACGAAGCTACTGAAGTGATTTTTGACTATGTGAATGTTTGTGAAGATATGATTATTCCATCTAAGACAGTGAAATTGTATCCCAACAACAAACCAAACCATGGATTTCACAGTCTCTCAAAGCCACACTGAATGAGGTAAAGATTGCATTTTAAAGTGGAGACAGAGTACAGAATACATTGAAGAAGCAGATTTTAGACGCTAAGAAAAAGTAAAAAGAGAAAGTAGAGTCACAGTTTGAATCAGGTAGCTTAGCAGATGCATGGAAAGGACTTAAAATTCTATCAGGCCACGTTAAACCAAACTCAGTACCAGTAGCATGCCAATGAAAGAACAAACTGAATTTTCTGAAAAACTTAATGAATTTTATTGTAGATTTGAGAAAGATGATTAGAAGGATGACTTAGATAGCATGATTTCCCAGCTTAAAGTAAATGTGGCAGGCAATGTTGAGGAAGACTTTGAGATCCATGGCAAGGCGGTTGAGAAGCTTTTTAGCAAACTGAATGTTAAGAAAGCAGTGGGCCCTGATAAGATTTGTGGAAGAGTTTTGAGATCATGTGCCAGTCAGTTGTCTGTTGTTTTTAGCCGTTTGTTTAGTTGGTCTCTGAAGGATTGCTCTGTGCCTAGACTCTGGAAAACATCTACTGTCTGCCCTGTCCCCAAGAACAACAAGTCCAAGACACTCAATGACTATCGCCCCGTAGCTCTCACCTCTATAGTAACGAAGTGCTTTGAGCGTATTGTCCTCTCTAGACTGCTCTATCAGGTCAAGCCCTATCAAGATCCTTTCCAGTTTGCATACAAGCAGTACAACTAAGTGAGTTCACTTAGTGCCTGCCAAATCGACCACCGCCAGTGGTCTTCGCTTGCTGCGGACCGTGACACCTGGCGCTCCACCATTTACAAGGCAGCCGTCTCCTTTGAGGACTCTCGCAGAGCTAGCCTTAAGGACAAGCGGCTCAGGAGAAAAACAGAGATGCCGCAACTCAGAACCCTGGCCAGACCTCCCCCTGCAGCCACTGCGGTCGAACCTGCCTGTCCCGGATTGGCCTCCGCAGCCACGAGGAGGCCTGCAGACGTCGTGGGCAACCCTTATAAAATCTTCGTTCGCGAAGTCAAGCCAAGAGAGCGACAAGCAGTACAGATGTACAGACGACGCCACACTCACACTCCTGCACCATGCATACGCCCATTTAGAAAAACCTGGCTTTTTTGTACGCATTCTTTTTATAGACTTTTCTTCAGCCTTCAACACTATACTGATAACCCTATCTCATGGCTCAAGAACGTCTCTGTTACAATGTAACTCCAAGGCTTATTTTATGGATTGTCAACTTTCTTGTAAACAGGACCCAGTCAGTCCGCTTTCAAATAGCTCTCTCATCCCTTAGGTCCACTTCCATAGGCGCCCCTCAAGGTACAGTTCTCTCCCCTGTGCTGTTCACACTCTACACTAACGATTGTAGTGGCACTGACTCTATCTTTCTTATAAAATACTCGGATGACACTGCCTTAGAAGATCTCTCTAATAGTGATACAATGACTTACTTTGCAGAAGTAGAACGGTTTAGTGTTTGGTGTAAAGATAATTTCCTAGACCTAAATGTGAGTAAGACCAAGGAACTACTGATAGATTTTCGAAGAAACCCTGCCCCTGTCCCAGTTCTGACTATTGATGGCGTGTCTGCTGAGCGTGTGACTGAGTATAAGAACCTTGGAACAGTTATAGATGATAAGTTGTCCTTTAATGCAAACACCACCTCATACACAAGAAATGTCAGTCACGCATCTACTGCCGCCTTCAGCAACTCAGGAAGCTGAATGCGAACCCCTCTGTCTTCAAACTTTCTACTGCTCTTTCATCGAGTCTGTCATCACTCAGTTCGGTTCTGTGTGCTGGTATGGAGGTCTGAGTGTGAAGAAGAAGAACGTCCTGGCACGAATGGTAAACGTCTGCTGCAAGGTGATTGGCAGTAATCAAGCAAGTGTGGAGTCACTGTAGGTCACATTACATAGTCAAATTTGGCCAGTTGAGGCAGTGCAAGGACCGGTGTTTTTTAAAATAATTTTTGCCTTGTTTGAAAATTTGTAGTAGGGCTGAATGTTAGAATTTCAGCTGGAAATTTCTGGTTAGATGAGAGGAGACATGTTTGGTGCTTTGATTCATACCATCCTGAGCTTATCCAGTGGACAATTGTGGGCCTATGTTGAGTTGCCGTTGACGTAGTGATTTGAGGGGCACGCTGATTTCAGCTGTGCTTGGGTGTGGGGTTGGTAAGGAATCGGGTTCATAGACAAGAAACGAGACTGTCAATGTGCTGTTTTTATTGTTATTTTGTGCATGGCAAATGTGCAGCTGGTGGGCAGTAGTGTTTTTTTTAGGGGATTGAAATATTAGGGGATGCCTGGGACTGACTATGGCTAAGAGACTGTACAGTACGGAAACGGCACTGTGTTCCGTGGCCTGTATGAACAGCGTGTGGTGAGAAAGGCCGGGTAGGAGGATAGCTTCAGACAGATCCCATGTCCTTGCCCACCTCTATGAACTCCTTCCCTCTGGCCGCAGACTCCGCACGCACAGAGCTAGGACACTCAGTCTACAGAACAGTTTCATCCGCAAATCGGTCACTTTATGTACATCCACGCATACCCAAACCAAACTCCTCCCCCTATCCCCCTTTACCGGTGCAATCAGTATTATGTATAATTGTGTCTAGGTGGGTGTGAATGTGTAAGTGCCGCTCAGTGCATAAAGGATGTTTATGTGTGACTATTCAAGCGGGTGTGGCACAATCAACAGCTGAAAAAAGGCACCAAGATCAGCGTGTACAGAGCTGCCGTCCTCACCACCCTGCTGTACGGTTCCGAGTCCTGGGCCCTCTACCGCAGCCAACTACGACTCCTCGAACGCTTTCACCAGCGCTGCCTGCGTACCACCCTCAGCATTCACTGGAGTGACTATGTCACCAACGTCGAGGTCCTTGAACAGGCGGAAACTTTGAGCATCGAGGCTTTGCTGCTGCGGACACAGCTTCGCTGGGCGGGGCACGTCTCCAGGATGGAGGTTCATCGCCTACCCAAGATCACTCTGTTCGGCGAGCTCGCCACTGGACACCGAGACAGAGGGGCACCAAAGAAGAGATACAAAGACGGTCTCAAGAAGTCACTTAGTGCCTGCCAAATCGACCACCGCCAGTGGTCTTCGCTTGCTGCGGACCGTGACATCTGGCGCTCCACCATTCACAAGGCAGCCGTCTCCTTTGAGGACTCTCGCAGAGCTAACCTCAAGGACAAGCGGCTCAGGAGAAAAAACAGAGTTGTCGTAACTCAGAACCCTGACCAGACCTTCCCCTGCAGCCACTGCGGTCGAACCTGCCTGTCCCGGATTGGCCTCCGCAGTCACGAAAATGCCTGCAGACGACGTGGGCAAGCCCTATAGAATCTTCGTTCGCGAAGTCAAGCCATGATGATGATGATGATGATGATGATGTGTAAAGATTTTGTAGTGTATACTTTGTTCATTTAGAATTTGTCTTTGTCTTGTTTGTACTACTTGTTATAAATGTACCACAAATGAATTTCTCTCTTCGAGATAATAAAGTACTCATATTCTTATTTTTATTCTTATTCTTAATACACATTGTGAAGCCAGCGTACCGCCTTCATTGGAATGAAAGATTTCTGACACATTACTGCGCTATAGATACGCGTATCGCGTGACTTTGATTTTAATGTACTTTAAATAAGGTCAAATAACTTACAGTTTTCCAGCTTTCTATGCTTCGTGTGACGCCTCGACACACAGCTCGTGGCTGCACATGTAAAGATGTGAAAACGCTGAACAACAATACGCCAGCCAATATACGTGATATAGTTTCAGCTAATTTCTAAAACATAATTTGATGCAATACTTTGGTTGACAGGCAGCAGTTTGTATGTGATGGTCCGTGATTTTGGACGTTACGCCACCGTGCTTTATACCGTGTAATAGCCGAGAATAGCGTTTCCGACCTAAATAATGTAACAGGTGCACAGGCAAACATTAAATTGTGTATGTAGAGATCATAGAGTGTGTTACAATACAATACAATACAATACAATACAATACAATACAATACAATACAATACAATACAATACAATACAATACAATACTTTATAAATCCCTCAAGGGGAAATTCATTGTCTGCCCATGCAACACATAGCATTATCATTCACTCAATTAATTAATTAAATAACCTATAACTCTCAGGTAAAGAGATGAACTGTAACAGACGTACTGTTACCTTTGTCACACTCTTGGCATCAGAAACACTTATAGTTTATGCACCTTGTGCTTTTGGTGTCAGCAATGTTGCAGTGAACTACTGAATGGGCTAGTACTAAACAACTAAAGAATGTTGACAGGCACTATCTACTGATATTAATAAATAATAATAATACATAGTATTTATATGGCGCATTTCTCATATTTATAATATAACTCAATGCGCAGGACATAGCCGCGAACTGAACCCATCAAGCACGCTCACGTGAATCACGCGCATTCCCTCACACACTGTACATAAACACAGAACATTCACGTGGTGCTAAGGGCAAGCTCAAGCGAGCTACTGACATTTTGGAAATTTAAATCGTTTTTTTTATATTTTTGAAATTTAATTAAGTGGACTGAAATTAATACCGAAATTCGTGGGGGAGGAAAGAGCCGGAGTAACCGGAGAAAGAACCCCCGACGGTCGGCCCGAATTAATGGTGACACTTAATAGAGGAGAAAAGTCCGACGCCGGAACCGGGTATCGAACCTCGAACCTCGCACCTCTTGCATTGGTGGCAGGCGCTTTTTCCGCTGCGCCACGGACCGCCCCGGTTGAAAAGGGGGACAAAAGAGTTGGCATAACGTGATGTACGACTTTTGGGTACTCGGAGTCTGCCATTTCGTTCGATACGTCTGCTGTCAAATTCATATCTAAGTGGATGTGTTTTGTCATCAAGAATGTCAGCCAGTTTGTTCGTAATCCGTCTGTTGTACAGTGCGTCCAAAGTATCTTGTGCTCTACCAATCACCCCGCCCGCTTTCCTGATTACTTTATTAAGACGATCTTGATCTATTTTACATAACCGCCGTGAGATGGCCTTAGTTGCCTCTCGGCGTTAAACCCAAATAACTAACTCTTTTACATAAATTTCTACCCCAGCACGTCAGTCCAAAAGTTAGAACGCTAACAATACTGGAGCAGTAAAACATCTGTAAAAGCTGAGTGCTTGCATTAAATGATATGAGCTTTCGCAAACAGTAAAGACGGGTATGCACTTTTTCCACAATAGCCTCTGTGTTTTGTTTCCAGTTGAGCGCGTTGTCAAAAAGAACACCTAAATACTTGCAGGACTCTACACGCTCAATTTCTGTTCTCTTGATGACAACAGGATCGGGATGACTGATATTTGTTTTTCCTGAAATCTGTGATCATCTCTCTTGTTTTGCCAACATGTAATTCAAGATAGTTCCTATCGCACCACTCTACAAACTCATTCGTAATCTGTCCTGTCAGTGCCGTGTCGTCAGCGTATTTGTCCATGACACAGTCGTCATGAGTGGCTCTACAGTCTGCTGTCCCCCAGCCGGGTCTGTCCTGGGGGACTTGGGTGGGATTAACTACTTTTTAGTTCCCAGGGTCACCCTGGTCAACCCCACAGGTTGGGGTTTCCCCTCTATTATGGAGCATGTTTTTCTGTCTACCCTTGGTCCATTCACGTGTATTTTCCTTTTTTTAAAACTCTCCCTACTGTCTGCACTTTCTGTAGCTCTTGATATTGGATGTGTGTTGCTAAATGGTCTTAGCTTTATTTAGTGATGTGTGTTGCTAAATGGTCTTAGGTTTATTTAGTGTATTAGACCGGCTGGCGACATTCAATATTCTGTTTAGTTTTTTTCACAAGCAGTGCAGGCACTTCCTGAGAAAGTATTGTTGCTGTCGCGACGTTAAGCAATGTACAACCAACGCACAACCAACAGTCTGCTGTGTACAAAGAAAACAAAAAAGTCGACAGGACTGTCCCCTGTGGTGCACTAAAAATTACATCTCAGATTAGATCCGAACTAACTTTGACATAC
Organism: Semisulcospira habei; assembly: GCA_036245525.1. Classification (NCBI taxonomy): domain Eukaryota; kingdom Metazoa; phylum Mollusca; class Gastropoda; family Semisulcospiridae; genus Semisulcospira; species Semisulcospira habei. The sequence goes on from BTPG01000002.1 coordinate 87,915,645, forward strand.
TGTGGACATAGTCCAAAACTGAGATAGTCCCAAACCCAAAGAATAGTAGAGGCATTTATATTCATGTGAACTAGTTTGTAAGCGAGTAAGTGTGGTTGAAAGCTGTTAAAAGCAGATGAAAAATCATAGGACATCAGTCGGATGGAGGCTCCTGGTTTTTCTAAATGAGAGTAGATGTTGTTTACAACATGCAAATTGGCATCATCAACACTTCTATGCCTTCTGTAAGCAAATTGAAAGGGGTCCATCAAATCAGAAACCTGCATTTGAAAATGTGAAAGAACAGCCCTCTCAAAAACCTTCATGACACATGAGGTAAGAGCAACTGGTCTTAAATCATTCATCACAGATACAGTTTGCTTTTTTTGGCACGGGGATAATACAAGAGGTCTTCCACAAACACGGGACCACACACTGGGTAAGTGACATGTTAAAACTATAGCAAAGAATTCTGTACAGTTGTTTAGTTGTTGTTAAAGGATAGATCAGGTTCAAAACTAAAACAAAAAAAGGCTTGGGGTGGGTGGGGTGGGGGTGGGGGGTGGGGTGGAGGGGGGCAACTGAGGGGGTAGGGGGATTCAAATTTTGGTTTGGGGCATATTTCCTTCAACCCATAGCATCCTGAGGCTAAAAGCTTCAAATTTGTGCACTGCCATATGCAGGCTACATTATGGTATTTACAGATAAGGATATAGACCAATGGCTTTAGTTCAAGGGTGGTGCCAGAATAGCTTGGCGCCAAGCTATTCTGGCACTACCTTTGAACTATTTTGGTCCATCTTATTTCACACACTGGTGTATTCCGAATGATAAGGGTGCAGCGGTATCTCGCTTTGTCAGACTCTCAAATGTACTCTCTTTTTTTCCCCAGAGCCAGTGAACGTAGTTTGTATTTCTGAAATCTTTATCAGTTCAACGCCAAAGATTCCCAACCACCCAAGGAACATCAACACAAAGTGGAGTCAGCAAGAGGTATAGATCCTCATGAGCCCCCGCAACTGCGGGGGCTCATGAGGATGTATGCTTCTTGCAGTTGGATGGTTCTCACTATTTCTCGCTGGCAAGTGTAGAGCAGGGCCAGATCCGGGGTGGGGGTGGGGGGGGTGGGCAAGGGGGTCCATGGACCCCAAATTTGTAAAAGTGCTATAACAAAGTCTCTTTTTGGGGGTGTTTGGACCCCTCCCTTCCCCCCCCCCCACCCCCACTCCCCAGGGTTGACATTTTGGCGAACGGCGGCTGAGCGGACAGCCTACCCTCCTCCCCACCCCCGACCCCCTCCCCCCGTCGTATGATATTTGGGGGGAACGGGTAAGCTCTAGCCTCTGGAAGCAAAGACTAGTACCTTTAGGAGCCTGGAAGCAAGGTCCGTCGCCAACCCCCGCCCCCCTCCCCCCCCACTGATTTTTCGGCCCTCGCGGAAACAAGAACCACCGTGGTGGAGGCCTTTTGTATCAGGTTCAAGGTTTCAAACAAGAAATTGCACCCCCCTCCCCTGGAGCTAAGTGATCCGGCCCTGAAGAGGTTGGAATAAAATGAAATACATTCCTGAAGGAATCATCGCGACTGCAACCGCTACCGACACGCAAAGGATTAGCAGGGAAAAGCGAGGGTTGTGGAGGAAGAAAGAGAAAAGCCGTTGTGTTCAGGAACGTACCTTTACAACAACCAAAATAATGTGCTTTCAACTTGGACTAATTTCTTGTTTTCCCTTTTATTTTCGTTTTGCCTTTTTTGTTTTGTTTTTTTGTACATAGTGGTGACCCCCTGGACCCCTCAACAAGATCCGCCCTTGCCACAATTCTGTAATTATAGAGCTTAAAGCGATCTGCCCCAGGGCGGGCTTTGATTGCTAGAATGATTCGCCGATGAGGCGGCTTCTCAATCAGTGTTGCCTTGCCTCCAATAAGATTTTCCTATCTTTCTTTACATAATCCACGTGAATTGGCACACGTGCCGCGCAACAGCGCTTTTCTACGGTCACTTCTTCGCGTCGGCAGAACTCTCATGTGTACAAAGGAAAAGAAGAACAGAAAGGTCTTTCACTTTTTACATCATTCAAATTTCACTAAGTTAGGTCATACCCTCTCTTGGACATTATTGTTAACTCATTGTGATCGAGGTACGAAATTTTGGAGTTATCCTCTGAGGACTGCATAACAATTCAGGACGCAGATTGACCATGATAGTTCAAGGGTCGAGGCAGAAAAGCTTGGCGCCTATAGGGCTCGGGAAGTTCCCCGCATTGCCTAGCAGCGTCGGCGCGTCAGCCGCCATCTTAAGAGGATAACATAGTCATCGTATAGTAGCGAAATAGTGTTTCAACACGGTTTTTTTTTTTTCATTTTTCTTCCTCTTTGGAAACAAACAAAAACAGATTCTGAAGTGGTGAGCGGTTTCCTACAGTGATGGCAAGACTTGCTGTTATTGCTTATAGTACGTCAGGACTTTCCTGACATTACAAAAACAGCGATTTCCCTATGAGAGCTTAGTCCCGTACCCTCACAAGATGGCCGCCACAACTGGCGTGATGACGTCAGTTTCCCGAGCTCTATAGGCGCCAAGCTATTCTGCCACCACCTTAAAATATCATGGTCTAGCCATATCTTGCTGTGGTGTGTCGCGGGCAGAATGATTGATTGTACATTGCTTAACGTCCCGACAGCAACAAGGCTTTCCCAGGACGTGCCTGCACTGCTTGTGAAATTTTTAAAAAAATAAACAGAATATTGAATGTATGTCGCCAGTCGGTCCAATACGTTAAATAAACCTACGGCATGGGGTCTAAATAAAGCTAAGACCATTTAGCAACACACATCCAATATCAAGAGCTACAGGCAGCGCAGACAGTAGGGAGAGTTTAAAAAAAGCAAATACAGGTGAATGGACCAAGGGTAGACAGAAACACATGCCCCAGGATAGAGGGGAACCCCCCCCCCCCCTTTTGGAGCTGACCAGGGTGACCCTGGGAACTAAAAAGTAGTTACCCCACCCAAGTCCCCCAGGGCAGACCCGGGTGGGGGACGCGGGCAGAATGAGTCAGGCAAACATGTTGATAATATTTGTAAAGCATATTGCGAACTCTTACAACGCGTTATTGTCTGGAGCAGGTCGCGTTTGTGTATTGATCGACCCACTGCCGACAACGCGACTGAAATGTACTTGTCAGTTTCATTTGTTGCACATTGCGCCATTTTCCCATATAATAGAATGACATTGCGACAAAGCTAATTTTCAGAAATAATGGAAGTTGTATTTAAAGTGACCTACTCCAGGAAATAAAGGTTATAGGCCGTTTGACATCGGAGCGCATGACGTTATTGCCGAATATCTCCGCAAAAACCCTATTCTGTACCACTTTAAGAACAAATATTATTTAGTGCCAATTGACCTAATTTTAATCTCTTTTATTGGACTCCTGTGATTTGTCGACTTTGCTCTACAGTCGTAAACAATTTGGTGAAAGACAAGAACAAGCCATTTTCAATACCCCCCATGTAGAGCCCCGGCAGATTTCAATATCGAGGTCAAGCATGTAGACTTCATGTATGCCTGTGCTGTTTCAGGTTTGAAAACGTTTTGGCCAATTCACGTGAAAGTGGATCTTTCTGATACTGGGGATATATCTGAGGCACATTTAGGGACGTAAAATCAGTCATTTGATGAAAGAGTTCGGAATTTTTTTGGTTTGGACGACAGTACAGCCAAACTGACACATTGTTCAAGTTTCTTAAAAGTAAATCGTATTAGGTCGACTGTCACGGAATGATGTTGGTTCTGCGACTGGTACAGAAAAGTGGTTCTTCAGCGGAGATGTTTGGCGAGAACACTTTGTGCGCTCGGATGTCTAGCGACCATTATTAGTTTGCAATGTCTCCTTTTTAGATGTTCTTAATCCCTTCGCTGTCACCGATCTTACATTGTGTACGTCTGAAATCGGTGTAAATTCAGCACGAAAGCGCTCCAGTCGCCCCATGAGCAATGGCTACAAAGCGGTTTCAGCAGGAGGCATAGATCCTCATGAGCCCCCGCAGTTGCGGGGGGGCTCATGAGGATCTGTACCTCTTGCAGTAGTGTGGTGTTCGTTCTTTTCCTCGGCAGTGACGGGGTTAATATGCGTCACAGTGATGCTGGACAAAAGGGTTAACTTTAACACATTCAGCCCGGCGCACGTATTTCCCTAAATTGTGGAGGCGTCATCTAACGACTATGCACCTGTTGCAGGAGATGGGTGGACCATGATAATTCAAGGGTAGTGCCAGATTAGCTTCTCCTGCTGTAGTGCGTTAGGGCTGAAATGGGTTAATTGTCTCAAAGTGAAATTATTCTTTCTCTGCACATCGGAGATTTCCGCCCATGAGCATACGGCGCAGCAGAAAACCTCTGCCCCAGTGTGCCTACTCACAAGGACGGCGCAGCAGAAAACCTCTGCCCCAGTGTGCCTACTCACAAGGACAGCGCAGCAGAAAACCTCTGCCCCAGTGTGCCTACTCACAAGGACGGCGCAGCAGAAAACCTCTGCCCCAGTGTGCCTACTCACAAGGACGGCGCAGCAGAAAACCTCTGCCCCAGTGTGCCTACTCACAAGGACGGCGCAGCAGAAAACCTCTGCCCCAGTGTGCCTACTCTCAAGGACGGCGCAGCAGAAAACCTCTGCCCCAGTGTGCTTACTCACAAGGACGGCGCAGCAGAAAACCTCTGCCTCAGTGTGCCTACTCTCAAGGACGGCGCAGCAGAAAACCTCTGCCCCAGTGTGCCTACTCTCAAGGACGGCGCAGCAGAAAACCTCTGCCCCAGTGTGCCTACTCACAAGGACGGCGCAGCAGAAAACCTCTGCCCCAGTGTGCCTACTCACAAGGACGGCGCAGCAGAAAACCTCTGCCCCAGTGTGCCTACTCACAAGGACGGCGCAGCAGAAAACCTCTGCCCCAGTGTGCCTACTCTCAAGGACGGCGCAGCAGAAAACCTCTGCCCCAGTGTGCCTACTCACAAGGACAGCGCAGCAGGAAACCTCTGCCCCAGTGTGCCTACTCACAAGGACGGCGCAGCAGAAAACCTCTGCCCCAGTGTGCCTACTCGCAAGGATTGTGAAAAGAAGGGAAAAAAGTCTTAGTTGAGACTAGACAACGTTGAGAACCCGTCGAATGAACGAATTTTAGCAAGCAAAGCCCGATCTGGAGCAGATCGCTTTTACAAACTCAGATACAACGACAATGAAACTTTTGACAATAAAACAGACGCAGTTTGCGTATAATCGTTTGCACGGTAAACTACGTGTTTGAAAAGTTCCCTTTTTTTTTTTCTCCACATGACTTTGTCAGTCCTTTTCACAGGTATGGTATCAGGCAGTGTATTAACCACTTCCCTGTACGTACGCTGTAGGTACATTTTTGTTTCTGAAATCTTGGTTCATCATTTTAACGTCCAAAAGCCAACACCGTCCAAAACATGCGGATACAAAGTAATCTCAGCAAGAGACATAGATCCTCATGAGCCCCCGCAGTCGCGGGGGCTCATGAGGATCTATGTCTCTTGCAGTTGGATCGTGTTGACTTTTTTCTCGGCAGCGAAGGGGTTAAGAAATTGACTGCCCATGAACATGGACTTTGTACGGTATGTTCACATTTACCGACGTAGTTCTTGATTCTGTCTCACAGCGTACGGTGCTGTGAACTACTAGTTTGAAGAATTATTAAAAATATCAATAATATTGCTCTCTACTCGTTTGTCATGTGCTGTCAGGCGCTTTAGCATGATCGAGACGCGCTGCATTCTGATACGCGTCTTTATTCCGCGTATCCGGATGAGACGCGTTCTGAATGAGATAACGGCGTGATCAGCCCTATTTAACCCTTTGGGTGTCGGAAGCGGTTTTAGTCGCGATGATTCCTGTAGGATGTCAGGGTGTTATTCCTGCAGGAATCATCGCGACTAAAATCCGCAACCGACATCCAAAGCTCTCCTGGGATGACTTGGGTGGGGTTAACTACTTTTTAGTTCCCAGGGTCAGCCTGGTCAGCCCCACAGGGTGGGTTTTCCCCTCTATTCTGGGGCATGTGTTTCTGTCTACCCTTGGTCCATTCACCTGTATTTTCCTTTTTTAAACTCTCCCTACTGTCTGCGCCGCCTGTAGCTCTTGATATTGGATGTGTTGCTAAATGGTCTTGGCTTTATTTAGCGTATTAGACCGGCTGGCGACATACATTTAATATTCTTTTTTTCTTTTTTTTTCACAAGCAGTGCAGGCACGTCCTGAGAAAGTCTTGTTGCTGTCGGGACGTTAAGCAATGTACAATCAATCAATCTCCTAGGATGACTAGGCCTCAATTACATTTCACGTCTGACGAGACAGACAGATCGACCGTGCTAGTTCAAGAGTGGTGCTGGAATAGCTTGGCGCCTGTAGGCGCCAAGCTATTCCAGCACCACCCTTGAACTATCACATCTTTTGTAATGTGTCAGGCTGAATTCAAACAACTCTCTACTTACCGAAGTGATTTTCTCCTGGACTTAGGAAACACAAGATTATCACCAGGCATTTAAACAGTTACGAAATACTAATTAGTTTGAGTGATATTTCACAAAAGGTCTGAACGGCTTTTCGTTCACCCACTAGGCTACCCACTCTTTCAGACTTCGAGGCTTTAAATACCCTGAAAAAAAAATCCGACGCAAAACTCGAACCATACCTGACGCGCATGCTTATTTTCGGCGCGTGTAGGCAGGCAATGAAGCCAAATTAGTTGCGGTTCAGCTGTCTGGGTTATTCACCCTCATGTCACCATTTGGTCAGCGTAATTTTTCAATGTGTTTCCGAGTGTTAACTCATTCTAACCCAACACCGAAATCCCCAAATTTTGCCGTTGTTCTCTGAAGACTGCATTGCAGTGCAGGACACAGATCGACCATGATAGTTCAAGGGTGATGCCAGAATAGCTTGGCGCCCATAGGCGCCAAGCTATTCTGGCATCACCCTTGAACTATCATGGTCGATCTGTATCTTGCTGTGGTGTGTCTGGGGTAGAATGAGTCAACTCATTCTACCCCAGACACGCCGCAGCAAGATAAGGATCGACCATGATAGTTCAAGGGTGTGGGGTAAGTGGGTGGGTGGACTGTGGGCTGCGTGTGGGGTTGAGGCTGTGGCTGAACACGACTTGACACTGTAGTGTAGCCACCAGTACTGTTTACACAATCCAGACCAAAAGCGTTGACTGCCAAGCGTGTAAAATGCAGAGAAGAACCCAACGGAAAAAGAAACACGCTTAGAAAAGACAGTTACAACGCAACTTATTACCCATTCCTTCTGCGAGAATGAACTGAGATAAGTAGTGACTGATCTCTATATTTGTTTGTTTGTCTATTTTGAAAAAGGGTGTTTACCCGAAATATTAATAAATTGCGTTGTAACTGTCTTTTCTAAGCGTGTTTCTTTCTCCGTCGGGTTCTTCTCAGTACTGTTTACAGCATACCGGTAGATGCATGCGGTAGGGGGTTAGCTTATTCCAGACGAACGCCATCCGGATACTCGGCTTAAGCCGCGCATCCGGATGCCGTTCGTCTCGAATGAGTTAATCGGGCCAGTGAGAATGTAATCAGTTAATCATGTATCAGTGAACCAAAGACCTTGAACGATTTAGTGCTGAAGTTGACAACAATGTCGACTGGCGAGTAAAACTGCTGAACTTATGAACTTGATTCATGAACAAAACAAAGGTTGTGCTGACTCGTTTCGGTGCAAGTTTTAGCAGCTAACATCACGAGGATCGTATAAAACGTACCGCCACACTTCCAGCTGAGGTTATTGGCGAATATCCCATCACAACCAACCAACAAACAAACCCCTGGAAAAAAATGAAACACACATTGAAACAAAGTATTTAGCATGTTTAGATTGTTGAAGATGTGTTAATAATGGTTTCAGATTCACCTGAAGATGGCCAGTGGTGACGGGTGGAGATTGGTGTGGGATGTAGTTTGTGGTTGTTTGACACTGGTGAGGTTACGTTTACCACCGAACGACTCCCAACAAAGAACGAGAGCGAAGCATCGGCGCCAATAACCTGTGTGTACCAGAAGCATAGACACCACTCGAACATCCCCAAGAGGCATAGATCCTCATGAGCCCTCAAGGCTCATGAGGTTCTATGCCTCTTGGAGATGTTCGGAGTGAGGCGGTAAAAGCTGGTTATCTTATCTTGACTTCGCCCTCGTTCGTTGTTGCGAGTGGTTCGTCGTGAACGTGACCTCACCATAAACTCATTCGAGACGTGGAGCGTCCGCATATTCGGCATAAAGCCGCGTATCCGAATGCAACTCACCCCGAATGAGTTAAAATATAAGCATTGAGTGCATATTATGAATCTTTGCCCCTTCCTTTAAAAAGTTCATTGCCAGTCGACTCAGATTGCGTTTCTGCAATCTGCCTTATCTGACGCCAGAGCCCCACCCGTCCTAGGCCGAAAACAGATTCAAAGCGGTGTCAGCAAGAGGCATAGATCCTCATGAGCCCCCGCACATGCGGGGGCTCATGAGGATCCATGCCTCTTGCAGTTGGATCGCGTACACACCTCGTCACAGCAGTCAAGGGTTGACCCCCTTCAATTATTTCCCGATATTTCAGTTGCTGAAGCCTGTAGCTCTTCAAACGTATGCAGTGACCGCAGTCTGGTGTTGGAGCCCAGAGGCGCCAAAACGCTGATCAGGCACAACTCTTGAGTTATCACGCTCGACACATCTCTTGCTTGGCGCACAGAAGTGAAATAGCTGCAATATGCACTTATAAACTCGGTTGTCGCACGGTGTACGGCAATCGGTCACGGATTATCTTAAGGAGAAAACTCCGTGCAGATTATAGTGTGGCCTGTTATTATATTTCCGATTTGAATGCGAGAAGGCTGTTTTGGGAGTAAGAGTTTAATACGTGTGACTGTCAAAAGAGAATTGTGCGTGATGACAATCGTAAATAATGCAATAATTATACTACCTCTGCCTTAGGACAGTCACTCCAATTTTGCGAAAAACTAGTTTTTCAATGCTTACTTACTTACTTACGCCTGTCACCCCTTCCCGGGTATAGGCCGTCGACGAGATACCTCCAGCGACTCCTTTCCTGTGCTTCTCCTTCGATTTTACTCCAGGTGGTTCCCAGTCTCTTGATGTCTGCTTGGAGGTAGTTTTTCAATGCGTTACAATCAAAATCTCGTTTTTCACACGAGAGAGAGAGAGAGAGAGAGAGAGAGAGAGAGAGAGAGAGAGAGAGAGAGAGAGAGAGAGAGAGAGAGAGAGAGAGAGAGAGAGAGAGAGAGAGAGAGAGAGAGAGAGACTTTCTGTTGAAGAACTAGTCAGTGTAAATAGGTAAAAGAGAACTTGTCCCTTTTTGTCTACCGTATTAAACTAAAAAATACGGTAGACTTTGAGATGGGAGCACGTTCCGTAACATGCAAATGACGAACGTAGGCGGGCACACATCAGACTCTGACAGTGAAGTAACACGATACAAATTACGAGTCATTCCGAGCTACGATGACCGCGCTGTTGAACGTACATATGGCGGGAAGCGCCGTATATATATATGTATATGTGTGTGTGTGTGTGTGTGTGTGTGTGTGTGTGTGTGTGTGTGTGTGTGTGCGTGCGTGCGTGCGTGCGTGCGTGCGTGCGTGCGTGTGTGTGTGTGTGTGTGTGTGTGTGTGTGTGTGTGTGTGTGTGTGTGTGTGTAGACACGAGTATCTCTGGTGTTTGTGTACGTACAGGCCTGAAACTTTAGAAAATGCTTTGATCGAGATGTATTTCGGAGAGCCTCCAAGCATATTTTAAATGGTAGACGTCTTAAGAGAAAAATTGCCGTTTATATAAAGTAGGTTGACCCGCATTTGAGTCCTTAATTTTCGTTCTATTCACTCGGAATTTTGGATATACCTAGCTTGGAGATAGACATTGGATGCGTCAACCAGATTTGTACCTTTTCAACTTTTTCGTAAAAATTAATTCATTGCAGAAAAAAAGTAAGAATTCTCGACTTCTAGAGAAGGATCAAACAATCCAGACCAAAAAGGTGACTGCCAAGCGTGTAAAATGCAAAGAAGTACCCAACGGAGAAAGAAACACGATTAGAAAAGACGGGTACAACACAATTTATTAATATTTCGGGTAAATACCCTTTGTCAAAATAGACAAACAAACAGAGAGATTAGCCGCTACTTATCTTCATTCGCAGAAGGAATGTGGCAACTCATTGAATGTGGCAACTCAATGAGTTGCCACATTCCTTCTGCGAATGAAGATAAGTAGCGACTGATCTCTCTGTTTGTTTGTCTATTTTGACAAAGGGTATTTACCCGAAATATTAATAAATTGTGTTGTACCCGTCTTTTCTAAGCGTGTTTCTTTCTCCGTTGGGTACTTCTTTAGAGAAGAATCAGACAGTGACGGTGACGTAAAGGTGCCAAACACGTCAGTGTTACACAATGTTCCTAAATTGTCGCAAAGCGCCAGATGTCAGTCTTATACAATGTTAACTGAATTGACATCAAAATTCGTCACTGTGTACACGGCGTCGTGGAATTAGCGGTGCCATGACGTGAAGCTTATAGTGACGTCATTTTGCTGCTCGTGCTATCGTTCTTCCTCTTCAGAATTCCTGTTGCTACTCCAGCCCACAGATCGTACTAAGGGCGGGAAGCCATCTTTAGTATTTATGTGCGCGGGTGTGTTTTGACCAGAGGTTGGGTTAGAGAAATGGATCAGAAGGATAAGCTTAAAAATATGAACATGAACTCTGAATGTTTCTCAAAGAAAAACGCATGTGAGCTCCAAACAATACGGTAGGCTTTGGGATGAAATCCTCATCTTGTTGCTAGTATAATGTTGTCTTGCAAATTATATTTGCTATTGTATACTGATCAACAAAAGAAAAGCGATTTTTTCACCATAGCGCTTTTCTTCGTAAATATGCTTTAATCTTGACGTCATTTATTAGAAAATGTTATGAAGAGTGTGTTATGATGTTTACTCTTAAAAATCGCACATCGATGACTTATGACGTCATCAGTGACACTACATCACAGGATATTGAAAGTGAAATGGGGAGCATCTGCAGAGGACACAACTGAAAGCCAACCAATGTGCAGTGTCAGAGTGTGTCCAGTTTTGCTTATTTTCACCACTAATGAAACCCTGTGTACTCCAGGGTAGCCATGGAAGATAACTCATCCAATTTTTGGTGTGAAGGAAGCTCAGACAGTCGGCTGAACATCTGAAGTAAGCAACAAATCAAATTTTCTTGTTTTGCTGTCAGGGTGGCTCTTTGTTTGCGGGTACACTTACATACACTTTTCGCGTTTTTAATGGAAGTCAATATATATTACATGTACTTGCACTACGGGGTGTATGGGCTCTGTATAGAGGTAGTACCTTTGCTGTTCGGCAGCTGCGTCCTACATAGGACGGACGGGCATCACTGGTCTTCATCCATCTCCTTAATCTCTCACGTGCTGGCTCCAAGCGCCACACCCTGGCAAACCACCTCAGCTTGTGGGCTAAACCACGTGAGGGGGTGGTGTTCACACTGCACCTCTAGGCGGATGAGCTGTTTCTGACAGCCAACGGCTAAAGGACGGAGGAGATCAGACTTGATCCAACGGCCAAATGTGGGGGAGTAAACTCTTCAAATCAGGAGTGGAGCCCCGAAGGCGGACAGCTGCCTGTATTCAAGCACTGTTCTGGCAGCTTCTGCAGCCAGACTGGTGCCAAACGTACTGCTTTGCATTCCTTTGGACTACATCAGCGAGGCCGAGAGGGGAATCTTGACGACTGGGCATCCCAGTATCTCCATACACTTCGCCCAGGCTTGCGCCCTGGAGAGGTCACACGGACTGACCCAGCAAGCACATATACTCCATCGTCTTCCGAGACAGAAGGATGCCAACCAACTTGCACTATTTTGCACTACAGGTGCGTGGCCTAGGAATACAGAGCCACAAGTAAAGTGAGCTCTGAGCGCGGACCGGCTAGCAAATGTTCGTCGGGCCGACTTCGGTCGTAGCTGGCCCGCGCAGAGCGGGCCAGCTACGACCGAGGTCGGCCCGAGGACCTTTCGCTGTGTGTGGACAACGCGTATAGACCAGGCCGAAATTCTTTTACTCAGCTGAATACCCCAACCCATAATCTGCAAGAAACTCCACAGAAGAAAATACATGCGAGACGCAATAAGGTACATGCTGACTAGCACGACGGTAATAATTGTACATTATGTATTATGATGTTTTCTTGGTGTTGTGTAGAGTGGCACAGTCTCGGGCCGTTCTCCGTCAAGTCCGAAGGTGACATCTTTAACTCATTCAGCCCCGACACACAACAGCAAGACACGGATCGAGCATGACAGTTCAAGGGTGGTGCCACCACCCTTGAAATATCATGCTCGATCTGTCTCTAAAATTGTAATACAGTCCTTCAGAGGGCAACTTTAAAATTTGGGGATTTCGGTCATGAGGTAGAAAGTGTTCTTAGCGTGTCGGTAGGGGTTTTAGTCGCAATGATTCCTACAGGAATCATCGCGACAGAAACCACTACCGACACGCAAAAGGTTAACTCGGACATCTCATCTGTGGTGGTTATGTGGACTGGCATTGACTAGTCTTTAATGAGCGAGCGACACTGAAAAAACTTTCACATATTTCATATACTGTCACATGCATAAATAGGAGCGCTAGACTCGTTCGTTTTATCCACAGGGGCGGATCGGGGGTGGGTGTTCCAGGGGTTCCGGACCCCCCACCCTGACCCAAAATTCTTGAAAATGCTATAACAAAGTCCATTTTTGTGGTGTTTGGACCCCCCTCCCCCCACCTTCCCCCACGTTTAATTTTTTTGCGAGTTTTCACACACGCACCCCCCTCCCACGCGTTGTTTGATATTTGGCGAATGGTGAGAGTCTTAACACGCACGCGCCTTCTCTCCACCACCCCCTCCCCACTATCCCCACCCCTTTCCCGCTTTTCGATTTTTAGGCCACTGGAAGCAAGGTCTAGCGTCGGGGAGGCCTTTTGTATCAGGTTAAAGTCTCAAAGAAAAAGTTGGACCCCACCCCCACCCGAGGTAACTGATCCGCCCCTGAACCAATACAAGCTATTTTGTCCTTATCGGTCTTTATAGGGTCATCAGTTACAACTTTGTAACCCTTCGCCAAGCGAAGAACAGCGCGTCGTGAGACACAACAGTTATGCGGTGCTGTTCCATTTCATTCGACGCTACGTAAAACCTACTCTAATTTTTATCATAATCATTTACAAGAATAGAAACGCCAAACACTCTCGAATCAAACAGTGTACGCCATTGTGTAATTATCGACTTCCAAGGTGTTATCAGATACAAGTGTGTAAAAACAAACAAACAAACAAACAAACAAACAAACAAACAAACAAAACAGAACTCTCTAAGACACAGGACCTCCCAGCTGCAGAACGTCTTCGGACCCGCTGCGGCCGTTGTGGGCTTGAGGACCTTTGCTTGTTGGGACAGTGCGGTGCCGTTGCCCAGCGAATTGACTATCTATTACACGCAAAGTCCCTTTCATCACTATAACTCTCATCAAAATGTGTTTTGCTGTTGTTGATAACCCAATACTATCGCTTACCGTTAATTACGTACGCGTCGTGAGTGTACAGAGTAGCGTATTTGTCTCGTGAAAGAGGCTCGACCAAATACATACATAGTTCCCAAAACGTTGTCCATTTTTAAAGCGACGCTACTACGTAACACCCATTAAATACCTGACCAGAATTTTCTGCCAGAAAACCAGAAAACAACAACAGCAGCAACAACAACAACATTTTCTGACTATTTCAGCACAGCTGAGTAGATGTTAGATTCTTACATCGGTGTTTAGGTGGGCAGTGGGCAGATGTGGGCAGTGGGCAGATGTTCACATCTGCACGGGACATAGACGACCCCGCCCTCCACGAGTCGCCTGCTGCCTTGCAGGCCTGGCCGCTTGGCTGCGGAAAGGCTAAGGGAGGAAACCCCTGACATCAAAGCCCCCGTGTCTCCGGGGAAGGCTTTTGAGCCAGAGACTAGGACAAGGACAGTCTGATATAAAACCTACGACCCGAGGACCTCGATGCCATCGTCCCAGCTTGCTAGGCCATGGCAGATGAACCAAGGGTTTAAAGGGTGGGGCCAGTACTGCGCACACTGCACTCCACCAAAAAGCTCCACCGCGCAGGCTTTAGGAAACGTCCACGGACCATGACACTGACCATTCCAAGTCCTGTAGCGACGGGCGAGGGGCGAAACGGCAGGTGAAAGATGTCACTGGAAGCCGCAGTCTCAAACCTGCATGCAGGCGGTTCAGGATATTGGTCGCCTGATGTTGACCTGGGGATGACAACATCACTCGGCACACCCTGAACGACCAAGCAGCCTTCTCTAGGGACAGCACTGCTTGCTCCACACGGAGAGGGGCCTAGAAAAGGTGGCCTAACCAAAGCTCGTCCCCTCGCAACCCCAGTTGGCTAGCCGCGGTCAACGGGCATCTTCTCCTGCGGTCAAAAAACAAGAAAGAATAACGGATCCACTCTCATGACGACCACGACCGGACTCAACGTAGCATGCTGGAACGTCCGAACCATGCTCGACAAAGCAGACAGCGGACGCCCTGAGCGTCGCTCCGCCCTCATTGCCCATGAATTGCGGAGGTTAAACATCGACATCGCCGCGCTCAGCGAAGTACGCCTTCCGGACGAAGGCAGCCTCCAAGAACTTGGTGCTGGGTACACCCTCTACTGGTCAGGCAGGCCTGCATCAGAAAGACGGCTTTCAGGCGTGGGTTTCATGGTCAAGACATCCATTGCGACTAAGCTGGAAAACCTACCAACGGGCCACTCAGACCGCATCATGTCCATGCGCCTCCCACTGAGACACCAGCAGCACGTCACCCTTCTCAGTGTGTACTCCCCAACCCTCCTGGCAGAGCCTGCTGAAAAGGACAAGTTTTACACTGACCTGCGCAGCCTCCTACAGAGTACCCCTGCAGACGACAAAGTCATCATCCTTGGCGACTTCAACGCCAGAGTGGGCCAGGACTCTGAAGCCTGGAAAGGAGTCCTCGGCAAGCATGGCGTGGGGAACTGCAATGACAATGGCCGCCTACTGTTGGAGTTCTGTGCGGAGCAGCAACTGGTCATCACCAACACTACTTTTCAGCAAAAGGACAGTCGAAAGACCACCTGGATGCATCCTCGCTCCAAACACTGGCACCTTATCGACTATGTCCTAGTGCGTCAGAGGGACCGCAGTGACGTCCTCCTCACCAGAGTGATGCCCAGCGCAGAGTGCCACACTGACCACCGCCTTGTCCGCTGCAAACTCAGGCTCCACTTCAAGCCAAAACCCAAGAAATGGGGGCCCCCCAAGAAAAAGCTTGACGTTGCCAGCCTTCAGCGTGACGATGTGAAAGCTGCCTTTCAGACAGATTTACAGCGCAGGCTCAAAGACACAGCGGACCCAGTAGACTCCTCCCCTGAAACACTTTGGGAACAACTGAAAACTGCTATTGCAAAATCCTCTGCAGAAGTCTTGGGTTTCGCCAGAAAGAAGAACAAAGACTGGTTTGACGAAAACGATGTAGAGATCCAGGAACACCTAGCAAAAAAAAGAGCCGCCCATCAGGCCCACCTAGCCCAGCCTTCCTGCCCTGTGAAGAAGTCTGCCTTCCGCCTCGTCTGCAGCAGTCTCCAGCGCAAGCTCAGAGATCTCCAGAATGAGTGGTGGACCAGACTTGCACAGAGGACCCAGCTTTGTGCTGACAATGGTGACTACAGGGGCTTCTACGAAGCACTGAAAGCAGTGTATGGTCCCAGGCACCTGGTACAAAGTCCCCTGCGAAGCGCAAATGGCCAGGCACTCCTCACAGATAATACCTCCATCTTGAACCGCTGGTCGGAATACTTTCAGAGCCTCTTCAGCGCTGAGCGCACTGTTCAAGAAGCAGTCGTCCTACAAATCCCACACCTCCCAGTAAAGGTTGAATTGGACGAACCGCCCACCGCTGAAGAGACCCTCACAGCCATCCACCAGCTCAAGAGTGGCAAAGCAGCAGGCATTGATGGAATACCGCCAGAGATCTGGAAACATGGAGGCACAGCACTGCACAACAAGCTCCATGACCTCTTTCTCTGCTGCTGGGAGGAAGGAACACTACCAAAAGATCTCCGTGATGCAGTCGTTATCACCCTGTACAAGAACAAAGGCGAGAAGTCTGACTGTTCCAACTATCGGGGAATTACCCTGCTGTCCATTGCTGGGAAAATCCTTGCAAGGCTGCTCCTGAATCGGCTGGTACCTGCCATCGCTGAAGACCAACTCCCAGAGGGCCAGTGTGGCTTCAGAGCAAACAGGAGCACCACCGATATGGTCTTTGTGCTGAGACAGCTACAGGAGAAGTGCCGCGAGCAGAACAAAGGGCTGTACGTAACATTTGTCGACCTAACAAAAGCGTTCGACACTGTAAGCAGGCAAGGCATGTGGCAGATCCTGGAGCGACTTGGCTGTCCCCCCAAAGTTCCTCAACATGATTGTCCAGCTACACGAGGACCAGCAAGGCCAGGTCAGACTCAACAATGACCTCTCAGAACCATTCCCTATTCTCAACGGCGTAAAGCAGGGCTGCGTGCTGGCACCGACCCTCTTCACCATCTTTTTTAGCATGATGTTGAAGCAGGCCACAGTGGACCTCGATGATGACGATGCAGTGTACATCAGGTATCGTCTCGATGGCAGCCTGTTCAACCTCAGACGACTGCAGGCCCACACGAAAACCCTAGACCAACTGATTCGTGAGCTGCTTTTTGCTGATGATGCTGCCCTCGTTGCACACACAGAGAGAGCCCTGCAGCGCATCACGTCTTGCTTCGCAGATGCTGCCCAGCTCTTTGGACTCGAGGTCAGTCTGAAAAAGACAGAGGTCCTCCATCAGCCGGCACCCAAGACAGTGTATCGCCCTCCTCACATCACCATTGGCGAGTCTGAACTAAAGTCAGTGCACCAGTTTACTTACCTTGGCTGCATTATCACGTCGGACGCCAAGCTGGACAAGGAGCTTGACAGCAGGCTGGCAAAAGCGAACAGCGCTTTCGGGCGACTTTTCAAGCGGGTGTGGCACAATCAACAGCTGAAAACAGGCACCAAGATCAGCGTGTACAGAGCTGTGGTCCTCACCACCCTGCTGTATGGTTCCGAGTCCTGGGCCCTCTACCGCAGCCAACTACGACTCCTCGAACGCTTCCACCAGCGCTGCCTGCGTACCATCCTGGGCATTCACTGGAGTGACTATGTCACCAACGTCGAGGTCCTTGAACAGGCTGAAACTGTGAGCATCGAGGCTTTGCTGCTGCGGACACAGCTCCGCTGGGCGGGGCATGTCTCCAGGATGGAGGATCATCGCCTACCAAAGATCACCCTGTTCGGCGAGCTTGCTACTGGACACCGTGACAGAGGGGCACCAAAGAAGAGATACAAAGACTGTCTCAAGAAGTCACTTAGTGCCTGCCAAATCGACCACCACCAGTGGTCTTCGCTTGCTGCGGACCGTGACACCTGGCGCTCCACCATTTACAAGGCAGCTGTCTCCTTTGAGGACTCTCACAGAGCTAGCCTTAAGGACAAGCGGCTCAGGAGAAAAAACAGAGATGCCGCAGCTCAGAACCCTGGCCATACCTTCCCCTGCAGCCACTGCGGTCGAACCTGCCTGTCTCGGATTGGCCTCCGCAGCCACGAACAAGCCTGCAGACGTCGTGGGCAACTCCTATAAAATCTTCGTTCGCGAAGTCAAGCCAAGAGAGTTTAGGTGATACTGAGAATCTCACTCTCGTGGTGTTAAAACCTTATCCTACGAGCGAAAGCGAGTAGGATAAGGTTTTAATACCAAGAGAGTGAGGTTTTCAGTATCGTCTACACACCGATGTAATAATCTATTTTTCACTCACCTATTTCTTGGCATGAATCCGATGCGAGTTGGTTTTCTGCACATGCCTAACCACAACAACGACATGACGTCCTTCGCTTTGTAATGTGACGGGGATATTTGGGTTGTCAGACATATGTTTCTACATGACGACGTAATAGCGCAATACATGACGACAGAGCGCCAGTCGTCGCTTTGAAATGGCGTCATTTGCGCGTGAGCTGAAAGTAGGTCAAGTTTCAATATCATGCGTGCCCGTACCTTTTTGTTGACCAGATTTTTTTTTACAAGCCAATTGGTGTGCACACGTTTGTGTCCGTTCACGGAACAGTGCTGCATCACACAAGTGTGATACAGCCAAACTGTACATGTCACGTGTGTGATACAGCTTTTCCGCTCAAAGGCAGCAACAGAGGAGGTGTGTAAGGAAATAGATTGCTGTTACTTCTGTCCAAGGAACACGCATACTAATTAACCTCGGCAAGATCGACTGCGGGGGCTCATGAGGATCTATGCCTCTTGCGGTCGGTTGGATTGCGTTTAGTTTTCTCTCGGCAGTGAAGGGGTTAATTCGTTTAACTCTTTCGAGACGCGCCGCATCCGGATTCGCGGCGTAAAGCCGCGAATCCGGACGCGGCACGTCACGAAAGAGTTAAATCAAGGTACGCGACTGACACGTTTACTTGTGAAAACGGTTCGAGGTGAAACGAAGAGAGCAAATACGCGTATCCTGACACAGTGTGTTTGTGGGGACGGTGTCAGTATGATTCACAGACCAACTGTTGGGTCCCAACCTTGGCACCGACCCAAGACCTCGGCCAAAGTGACATATACTGCGCACAAATAGTAACGTATATTAATTTTTCAGCTTGAATTACTAAAAGTCCTCAGAATCGGTATAATCACTGGTATATCAGTGATCAGCCATCCTCAACTGGCCTACAATGTCACTACATTCGTGTGACATATAGTACTCACGAAAGGCCTATTGTATGTACTTCAACTTTTAGCTTGAATTATTAAAATGTCCGCAAAAGTTTTCAACATTAATCAGACCAAAAAGGTGACTGCAGTTTGCAGATGTAAGGTGTTTTCCGACATTTAATAATTCAAGCTGAAATTATGACGTCCCGTTTCAATGAACACTATGGGTCACACCAATCATAGTGTTGTGAAGGAATTCAGTGTAGGCCAGTGGGATGGCTAATCACTGATTATTCCCATTTTGAGAACTTTTAGTAATTCAAGCTGAAAAGTTAGCGTACTTTACTATTTTTGAGCATTATAATTCTGTCACTCTGGCCGAGGTTGGGACCCAACACCAACATGGTTGTGAAAGTGCTCAGGTTCTACGACGAAGGGAGCGCACTACAACAGGAGAGCAGAAGAGGCGAGCGGTTGCGTCCCCTGAACCGGAACTGTGGACGGTAGGGTCGATACAGCTATGGGGTGATCGTTGCGAAATCGACTGCCACCTTTGTAACAGGGGTAGTGCCCGACGATCACCCTATGCCTGTGGGGTAGATGTTCGATTAGTTGTAGGCTGCAGCTGTACAACAAATATACCGCCTAAATGAAATCAAATAAACCATAACGAGCTCTAGCCGCCGGTCATCGTATGTCTTCGGGCCCACGCGGACTGACGGCCGCAGTGGGCCCGAGGACTTTACTTACTGGGTTACCGTAATGTCGTGATTGATCGGGCCCTGAATGTACTTTAAATTCATCGCGTTTCAGAGGCCTAATGTCCAAAAAATTTCAAGTCAGTCTCCGCCACTGAAACCGATAAGTTAAGGTACACCTTCCTGAAATCTCCGCCGTCGTATTACGCCAAACATTTGCCCGAGTTATACTGCAGGAGTTTATGTGTTCCTAGAACTCAGCCCAACCCACGACTTTGTACGGCCAGCCACAAATCTGTTTGTTGTCCACGAATTAATCCCGTTCACTGTCAGTCGGGATGCAGACTGTGTTTAAAAAAAACAAAACAGTGTAAATTCAAAAGCAGACCCCCCCCCCCCCCCGCCAAGTGATTTCAGCAAGAGGTATAAGATCCTCATGAGCCCCCGCAACTGCAGGTAGGTGGTGTTCAAATTTTCAGTTTCGGTGTGAAACTGCGACTAAGAAGATAGAGTTTTTTTCCCTGACTTCACAAATACAGATACAAAAAGTCCTCGATTGATTGATTGACGGACTGATTGGCCGATTGACCAACTGACTGACCGGCAGACATTTTGACTGATTGATCGATCGATCGATCGACCGATTGATTGATCGATTGATGATTGATTGATTGATAGATCGATCGATTGATTGATCATATGGATCAGCTTGGTGAGTAATCATTATATTATAATCATTCTTACTCGTCATCATTCATTTTCATCATTATCAACATCATCATCAGCATCATAATTATTACCTTACACAGTTGAATCATCATCATGATTGATTGATTGATTGACTGATTGATTGATTGCTTGATTGGTTGATCATTTGCGCCAGATTAGTGAGCAATCATTATATTATAATTATTTTTATTTGTAATCATTCATTTTCATCAGTATCAATGTCATTATCATCATTATTATTATTAAAACATGCACACAGTTGTATTATTATTATTATTATTATTATTATTATTATTATTGCGGCACGGGAGCGTTGTCCCATGAAATGAAATGAAATGAAACTTTATTTCTTAAAGTAATTAGCACATGTGCCATTTTTCAAACTTGCCGTTGCTACTTTACAAACACAGGGTAATAATTGTACCAAATTACACAAAGGAAAGATTAGGAGACATTAAACACATCGACATCGAAATGAAGTGTGGGCTGGCCACTGATCTCCACCTCCAGACTGCAACTACTTGAATGACGTCATGCCAGAGAATCCCCACACAGATAACGGCACACGCGACGGAAGCAAGCTGAGCCCAGGGCCCCACCTCAAACTTCACTAGTGGCCTTATGCTTATCCCCGCTCAGTAATGACTCGCTACAGCAAGATTTGGATCGACCATGAAAGTTCACGGCCCTTGAACTATCATGGTCAAGTCTCGCCCATTCCCGCAACACCGTCCGCTCCCCCACCTCCCTTATATCACGATCGATCCGTTTCCTGACATGGCGAAGCTATTCTGGCACTACCCTTGAAATACCGTGGTCAACTCATATGGTCTCGTGAGTTCTCGTACCACCATTAAACTATCATGATTGTTCTGCCTCCTGAAATGCAATGTAGTTATAGACAGCTCACAAATTATGGAAGACCAACATTTAAGGCTCAGTATCGTAGCCTTTGGCTGTCGGGAATTCTTCATCGCGACAAAAAGCGCCACCAACAGCTTAAAGGGTTACACGTTACGGGCCTATGTTATGCAGTTGCCACTAAGATATTCCTTAGAGGGGTTAAAGGAAGAATTCGTGCAAATATTAACCCCACCGTTACCGGAACCCTCGTCCAGCAAAGTCCGCCCATAACCAATAGGATCGAGCCATACACACACCAGACACCAAAAATGTTGCCAAACTATACTGATGAGCAAAAGAAATGAGACAATTTTGGAATCATCGGAAACACTCAAGAGTTTCCGATGATTCGAAAATTGTCGCATTTTGTTTGCTCGTCAGTATCGGAACGAGCCAAAATAGTTGGAAAATCTTGTTGCTGAACAAACAAACAAACAAACAAACAAACAAACAAAAAACCCAACCAACCAACCAAACAAACAAACAAAAAACTAGCCCCCAAAATGAAAAAAGGCCTACTTGATCTAAGAACAATCTAAAAAAAAACAGCAATAGCTGGTTGACGAGCTCGGCTCGGCACAGAGAACGAAAAGAATATGTCTTGTTGCTGGATTGGCGGCCAAAAGAATAATTATGTCTTGTTGCTGGATTGGCCAAAAGAATATGTCTTGTTGCTGGATTGGCCAAAAGAATATGTCTTGTTGCTGGATTGGCCCACATGCAACGAAACTCCCCAAACATCCAATGTTTTTGGCTAAAAAAAACCCCGAGGTTTTCAATGCATAGACATACTGGCTTTTGCCACTTAAAGGCGGAGATGCATTCTTTTTGTTTTTGTTTGAACGATAACGAGATTGATACAGCTCACTCCCTTTACCCGACCATTGAGTTACATGTAGATTCTTACATCAGTGTTTATGCGATACTGAGAATCTCATGCGAGCTTTCGCTCGTAGGATAAGATTTTAAAACCACTAGTCGAGTACGATTCTCAGTATCACCTAAACAACGATGTCAAAAGCTGTTTCTTACTCAACTTTGTCTTTGCATTAATCCGATGTTAGTTTGTTTTCGGTTCGGCACACGCCTAGCCACAACACAGACCTGTCAACCTGAGAACTCTTGATTTAATTTACCTCACTCATTACACCATGAGGCGGATTAAATTAAAAAAAATTATTTATTGTCCAATAAAAGCTACATTACAAATTAGGAGATAGAGCAAGCATTTTAGTTCAAGGGTGCTGCCAGAATAGCTTGGCGCCTCAGGCGCAAAGTTATTCTGGCACCACCCTTGAACTATCATAGTCAAAATTATTTCAAGCAGTGGCCGGCGTATCACGACGGAAAGGTTAATGGGAAGGCAGTCATAATTCAAATTCTATGTATTCTTTTCAAGTCTTGAAATGTATTACTGAATTTGTATTCATTGAATTTGGATTACAAATCGTAGCTGGGGGCAGCGGTGTCCGTGGAAGGGTGGGCTAGATAAGTGTGACACGATTCACCTTTCTGATGACCTTAGCCTGACCTATTCTCGCATCATACATGTAATACAGCCCACGTGACCCGTCTCAACCAATCTCGGCGCGTACTTTTGGTCTATCTTTTTTTTTTTCTTAGCTGGGGGACACTGAGACCATTCAGTAGTATACTTAAACCGAATAATTCCCTCATATGAGAACGTAAATAGACTGGTCTCTGGAAGTAAAACTGAGGCATTGATTATCATGAACCCTTACCCTTGATCATGAGAATATACGTTTTTGCCTGTGGAGGGGGCTTGCATGCAGACTGTAGCAGTAATTCCGTTGTGAAAGGAAAGGTTTGAAAAAACCTGTTGTATTCCCGTGACCCGTCTGGCCCAAAGCATTCTTATCTTTACAGAAGAGCTAACTTC
>BTPG01000002.1:87941257-88131257 GCA_036245525.1 Semisulcospira habei
CGCTGCTCTGTGATTTTTGACCGTACGGCTGAAAACCGTACGGTTAAAAATCACAGACCAACACAAACTTGTAGATGATCCTGTTCTGTACTTTTTCGTCTAAGGGACGCTTGTCCACTGTTACGATAATGGCCGCTTTTACAGATGTGTGAGCACATAAAGGACATACGTAGATGTGTGAGCACATAAAGGACATACGTAGATGTGTGAGCACATAAAGGACATACGTAGATACGCAAAAACGCAAGCTCTGCTTGAGGAAGGCTAAAGATAGCAAGTCCATTTTGTGAAAAGCGAGATTTTCATTGTAATACAATGAAAATCTCGCTTTTCACAAAAGTGGACTTGCTGCCTTTTGCCTGAGCTCTGCCATCCCAGACGTACTACATACACACTGTCATGCAGTGTCCCGTTTTGTATCATGGTGATTTAGGTCAAGCACTCTGGAAACCTGAACAAACAAACAGAAAGAAAGGCAGTCAAAGAAACACACAGTCCTCTGTGTGTGTGTATGTGTGTGTGTGTGTCTGTGTGTGTGTGTGTGTGTGTGTGTGTGTGTGTGTGTGTGTGTGTATGTGTGTGTGTGTGTCTGTTTGTGTGTGTGTGTGTGTGTGTGTTGTGTGTGCGCGCGCGCGTGTGTGTGCGTGCAAGAGCGCGCGCGCGCGTGTTTGTGATTGCACTCTGAAGACTTCTACTTGGATGTGTATGTCTAGGCGCCAAGCTATTCTGGCACTACCCTTGAACTAAAGCCATTGGTCTATATCCTTATCTGTAAGTACTATAAGGTAGCCTGCATATGGCAGTGTACACATTTGAAGCTTTTAGCCTCAGTATGACATGGATCAACTCTTTGTGCCCTAAAGTCGACTTCCCCAATTTTCGGGGGAGTAGTCATCTGAAGACCGCATTTCAAACCAGTAGACAGATCGACCAGGATAGTCCAAGGGTGGTGACAGAATAGCTTGGCGCCCACAGGCGCCAAGCTATTCTGGCACCACCCTTGGACTATCATGGTCGATAGTGTGTGTATGCAGATGACTGATCTCTGCATGAACACGGAACCTATAATCACGTCAAGTCAAGTCCCAAAAAATTATTTATCCTACGAAGGGGCAATTCCAGCTTGGACGGGAGCGTATACTAAAACATCAGAGCTCCCGTCCGTCCACCTATAATATCATAGTCTCCACTCCTCTCAAAGGCTGACATACCACCTTCTTATCTCCGTGACCCATGCTACCCATAGTACATTTTAAAAAAACATTTCTTTTAATCTTCAGGTAAATAGAAAAATAAAATTGATTTTTTTTAATGTTTCGGTATTGATTACGGCTCAGCCGCTGTGCATGTCCTTGGGATGTGGGTACAGTGCAAAAAGAACAATGAACATTTACTTTGCACAATTATTGTGAAGATTGCACACTTTGCGCTGTGTGTCTACTAGTTGACACGAGTGATGTCTAAACTGTAAACACCCCCCCCCCCCCCCCACACCCCCCCAGCCCTCAGGATTGCACGTCTTTCCAGCTGAACAGACTCACACCTACTGACCTACAGTTCCCTTTGGGGGCAAAACTCGGTACTTCCAACATAGTCATGCTGGACTTGCCGTGTTTTGCCTTCTGCAAGGGATGTACTGCCATAAACTAAGTTTGTGAGTCTGTGCGTGTGTCTGGGCGTGCTCATGCAGTGTCAAACGTACTATTTTATATTTTTGTTTAGTCGGGGATTTAGCCATGTTCTTTGTTTGATGTGTAAATTAAATAAGGTCATATTGGCAATTTAGTAGTAGATATTGTGCAATAATTGACTTAATAATGTAATAGTTCGTTTTGTTTGTGTGATTCTACACTGTACATATAAATTAAATTAATGTCATATTGGTAATTTAGTAGTGGTTGTCGTGCAGTAATAATTTTTTAATAGCTTAATAGTTTGTTTTTATTCGTGTGATTCTGCAGTTGTCCACATTTTTAATAATAATAATAATAATAATAATAATAATAATAATAATAATAATAATAATAATAACGGTATTTATAATGCGCTTATCTTATAATAATTATAACTCTAAGCGCGCACTCACAACTCGCACACGCATGCGCACGCTTTAGACAATGACTCACGTACCACAAATAGTGAAAATACATTACGACGGTCAGCTTGGGGTGGGGAGTGTGGTGATATAGTGCTAGAACTGTTGAAAGAGGTGAGTTTTGAGGGCGGACTGGAAGGAGGAGAGAGAGTGTTTCTGACGGAGAGAGAGTGGGAGAGTGTTCCAGGTGGATGGACCATAGACGGAGAAGGAGCGGGGGCCGAAAGTGCTGAGTTTGGTGCGGGGGATGAGGAGGCGGAGATGGTCGGAGGCGGAGCGGAAGGAGCGGGAAGGAGTGTAGAGGTGAAGTAAGCATTTGTGATACTGTATTGAGATATTATGTTTCTAACTTTGAACTTTGACCTACGCTCAGCAGGCAAAGACAAATTAATATCCTTTAATGGACAATACAATTTCTTGAATCTTGAATCTTTAGCTGTCTGCTTAATAGCTGGCGGGTTATTCCTTGTCGGCGGAAAAAAAAAAAAAAATCGGGTCGGCGTGATAAAGCAGGGTGAACGGTGGTTTTGCCTTACCGTCGAAGGTCTGTTCACCATTGTTGAGAGGCTTGCGAGGGTGATATCAACTGCGTTATTTGTTTTCAGAGCTCAATTTAACCGAGTTTTGCTGCGTTATTGTGCCAACAACACCATCCCGTGTTTTGGAAGACAGTCACGTTTCAAAGGTGTGCGCACTGGCAACAGCCGATCGGTCTGTGTTGCAGACTTTGACAGACGAAGACGTAATATACACAGTAAACAAAAGGTCATCGGGCCAGCATCGGACACAGTCGGCCCGCGCACGGGCCGACTGTGCCCGATGCTAGCCCGATGACCTTTTGCTCATCTGTGGTTACCCATAGGTCGCGAGAATTGAACCTGCTAATAATCATCATAATGAGAATACGAATACCTTTATTGTCCCAAGATGGGAAATTTGTTTGCAACGGATTAAAAAAAAAAAACCAACAACAAAAAACAGATGTAAAAACAACAAATGTGAGCATAAAACAAATAAATACATTTGACCGACTAGAAGACACCGACCGATGACAGTGAGTATATGCACCTATATAACATCACAACCATCTGTAATGTTAATATCCACCTAGAAAGAAAACGTTCTTAAAAACTAACTGAGACGACACTACCCGCCATATACCACGCGCACAACACACACGCACGCACACCCGCAACCCCCCCCCCCCCCCCACAGACACACTTGCGTATCACATGACTGACATTGCAAATTCATAGACCTGAGGCTGACATCTTGACCGTGCTTCAAATGATGCCATGACTACAGGTCTAGGCCATGACTATAGGTCTATGCCATGACTACAGGTCTATGCCATGACTATAGGTCTATGCCATGACTATAGGTCTATGCCATGACTACAGGTCTATGCCATGACTACAGGTCTATGCCATGACTATAGGTCTATGCCATGACTATAGGTCTATGCCATGACTACAGGTCTATGCCATGACTACAGGTCTATGCCATGACTATAGGTCTATGCCATGACTATAGGTCTATGCCATGACTACAGGTCTATGCCATGACTACAGGTCTATGCCATGTCATCATTTAGGAGTCGGATAGATGATGACGTGAAAGAAAGACGTCTGCGATTTGTTTTGCACGTCACAGTTCCGTATCTCCTGGAGGAAGGCAAAAAGGCATATTCTTGTTGATATAATGATAATCAGACCCTTACCTAGAAACTCAGAGCGGGAGGGCGCTGGCCAAGTCAAAAAGGGCATCAGCTCACCGGAAGGGCACTTCACACTTTAAAAAGGGCACGATATAAAAATATTTTAAAAAAAATAAAATAAAAAAGGGAGCTAATCCATCTATTAACTCATTTGTGTTTAATGATTGTGTTCCTTGACATGGACATCTATGTGCATTTCTTTCTGTATGTGCGTATACAAAATCAAGAGCAAAATCAAAACATTCACTAATCCGCCTCTCAACACTCACACATCGCCCACACAGTACATTAGGGGCAAACGCTAATTATCCTACAACAGGCGTACATTCTGATAAGCATCTGCAACTGCCCCGGCTTATCAGAATATACATCCATTGCAAAGGAAACTAGCTCTTTCTTCTTCAATTAGTTTTTGAAAGAAACAACATGCAAACGTGCACATATTTTCGTTTATATATATATTCAACGTGTATATAACAGATATATCAACAGACAACGTTCTTAAGAGGCAAAACCGATAAAGTTCTAGCACCTGCAGCTGAGCTCTTTCTTTTTCAACTAGTGTTAATTAAAAAAAATGCACTTATGCTTTCAGTTTGTACTATATATTCATAATATACATAAAAAGTTTTTAGTTACAGAAACAAAGCTGCTATATGTCTTGTTCAGCAAGAGTCTTAACTTTTCACGAGCCTCTGCAACTGCAGGGGCTCATGAGAATATACATCTATTGCAATTGGAGTCATTTAGTCTTTTAGAGGTCAGGTTTTTCACGTTAAGTTCATAGTATGTTCTGCGCGCTTTAACTTGCAAAACATTGCGATTTTTTAAAAACACTTAAGTTAGATCTCATCTTGTTCCGCATCGGCAAGCGGCCTAAATTCTCATGAGCCCTGCAAATGCAAGGGCTCATGAGGATTTACATCTATTGCAGAGTGGAACAGAGTGGACAGATGGACCGTTTCTTTCTTCAACGCTTTAGTTCTTAAAAAATGCACACATCCTTCTGTTTCTCGACACGAACCACCTTCGTCCAGCCTTTTCATTGATCATTTTAAACAGATCGTAGTCCAGGTTTAGCTTGATGTTTAGAAGTTGGTTGAGTCTCGCAATTAAAAAAGGAAGCCCTTCTGTCACTTTTGCACAGTTTTAGATGGCTGAACATCCGTTCAACTTTGGCCGTAGAGAATGACAAAGTTAGAGCGGAACTGTAAAGATGCGTCAGTGTGGGGTAGAGGGCTCTGTGTTGCGTTTAACGTGCCGTTAACAGAGAGCGGAAGTAAAGTTCTGAGACGATGATGATGTTTTGTTAACTCTTTCTACCCCAGACACACCACAGGAAGATAAGGATCGACCATGATAGTTCAAGGGTGATGCCAGAATAGCTTGGCGCCTATGGGCGCCAAGCTATTCTGGCATCACCCTTGAACTATCATGGCCGATCTGTGTCATGCACTGCAATGCAGCCCTCAGACGACAACGGCAAAATTTAAGGATTTCGGTGTTGGGGTAGAATGAGTTAACTGTGATCGGCGGAAGCGAAAAGCGGCGTCTGCTTTGATCAGCACCGGTATGTTTACTCAGCGCCGGATCTCTCAGTTTTCAAGGGGGGTGGGCGGGGGGGGGGGGGTGCTCAACTTTTATTTTTTCTATTGGCAGGGTATAGTATATATCAAAACACCACAACCGAAACTGTTCTTCTGACGTTTTTGAAAGTTTCTAACTGGTGTTACGTACGACACTGAAACACAAGCGTTACAACTCAGTTTTAAACACACTTATTTATAGTTGGATGCCAGCCGAGAAGGGGGGGGGGGGAGGTGGTGCTGTAATACCAAAGCAACCCCCCCCCCCTGGATCCGGCCCTGTCACTGAACCGTTTTTATTATTACACCAGACTGTATCAGCGAGTATCCTGTGTTCATAAGACCAAGGCACTATTATGCAGCATTATTTGCTGTATTGGCATCTGTTTCTTTTAAACAACAGTGCATGTTATTTCCGGACTCAATTCGATGTACGACTACGAGCTTGCGGTGCGCGTGTATGTGATTTTGTGTGTGTGTGTGTGTGTGTGTGTGTGTGTGTGTGTGTGTGTGAGAGAGAGAGAGAGAGAGAGAGAGAGAGAGAGAGAGAGAGAGAGAGAGAGAGAGAGAGAGAGAGAGAGAGAGAGAGAGAGAGAGAGAGAAAAAATCAATGGATCAATGAATCTTTACTTTGACAACAGTAAAGATATTGACGGAGCCCGAGGCAATGTCATTTTTCACATCTGCCGTTGCTACATCTACAGAAAGCAACAATTATGTACATTAGATACATATTCTAAGACTAAGGGGGTGCGGGGTGAAAGGAGGGGGAAAAAAATCGCACACACACCATTACACAGAACATAGTAATACTTGCGTGCGCACACTCATTCACACCGGACAGGTATACATATCCATGATTAACAGTGTGTGAACTGAGCATGATTTGCTCCTATAGCAAGTAAGTATTGTAGCTACTTATGATTGCGATACTAGGTATTTAAAAGTCTTTACTTAAAACATGATATCGTAGGATAGGATAGAAGGGAATTCCACAAAGTTGTCCCCGAGAATGCTAAACTGGTTTTAAATATATCAATTCTGGTTTTGGGTACGACGTACATGCTTTTTGTATCCCGGGACTGAGACCGTACTAGTAGCTGGGTTAAGTATTTGGGAGTTTTGTTATTTCGAATATTGAACATGAGAACTCCTTTGTTATAAACAAACTGATTCTAAAGAGAAAGAAGTCCCGCTTTGTGCATCTTATCATCAGTTGTCAGAGAAAGATCCGGTAAGATTAACATTGCTGCTCGTCTACGTAAAGAGTTCAGTCTTTTTAAATGTACATCGCTGCAACCATCCCACACAGTCGAAGCATAATTAATGTGGGACTCATAATCTTTAGTTATATTCACACCACTACAGTCACCTCTTTAAGGCTTGGCTGTAGGTTTTTTGTAATCACATTAAGGTTGTTATTTGCCGTGAGGATTGAAGTATCGTCGACAAACAAGTCACACTGGACAGATTCGGATGTAGGAAGAAGAGGTAGATCGTTGATATATAAGCAAAATAGTAGAGGCCCTAAGACCGAACCTTGGGGTACTCCAAACTTTACCTCCTTCAGTTCCGAGTGTGATCCATTAACTACTACTTGTTGCCTTCTTCCCTTTAGGTATGAACTAAAAAAGGTAACTGTTGAGTCATTTTTCAAGTAGTGGCTAAGCTTTTTAATCAGAGTGCCGTGGTTAACAAGGTCAAACGCTTTCTTAAAATCGAGATATATAACACCAGAGAGAGAGAGAGAGAGAGAGAGAGAGAGAGAGAGAGAGAGAGAGAGAGAGAGAGAGAGAGAGAGAGAGAGAGAGAGAGAGAGAGAGAGAGAGAGAGAAAGAGATTGATTGTACATTGCTTAACGTCCCGACAGCAACAAGGCTTTCTCAGGACGTGCCTGCACTGCTTGTGAAAAAAAAAAAAAAAAATAAACAGAAAATTGAATGTATGTCGCCAGCCGGTCAAATACGTTAAATAAACCTACAACATGGGGCCTAAATAAAGCTAAGACCATTTAGCACACACATCCAATATCAAGAGCTACAGGCAGTGCAGACAGTAGGGAGAGTTTTAAAAAGGCAAATACAGGTGAATGGACAAAGGGTAGACAGAAACACATGCCCCAGAATAGAGAGAAAAACCCACCCTGTGGGGCTGACCAGGCTGACCCTGGGAACTAAAAAATACCTAACCCCACCCAAATCCCCCATGGCAGACCCGGGTGGGGTAGAGAGAGAGAGAGAGGGAGAGAGAGAGAGAGAGAGAGAGAGAGAGAGAGAGAGAGAGAGAGAGAGAGAGAGAGAGAGAGAGAGAGAGAGAGAGAGAGAGAGAGAGAGAGTACATTACTGTGTTAAAAACTGTTTTTGTTAATTATTTTGATATTAGGTACCTGAAAAAGTCATCACATTTAGCTAAAGGATTTTATAAGCCAGAGCAGACGAATCACGTCTCAAATCCACAGTGTACTGTTAAGCGTAGACGCCGATGTCTTTTTGGGTTGACCGTCCTACGGCACTATGTGTGATCAAGGACCGATATCGTAACAATCGGCATTTATTAGCAGACTCATCAGACCATGCGGCCGTAGGAGCGCAGCGGAATGAATCTATTCTTGCAAGCGATTTACACTGTAATGAGCCCATTGACTGTCGTGGTGTACTAGAATCTATGTCTCTTGCAAAAGGGAGGACTGAATGCGGGATTGTTTGTTGTCTATATCATACGGACCTAAGACCTATAATAAAGAGACCCCGCCAACTCTATTTACACAAAGCAATAATGATCCAAGCTAACACTCGGAAGACAAGTCACCTGCGTCCCGGAGCGATCATCATCATCATCATCAGTCCCTTGCCCGAACTGGGCGTTGGGGGGACTGAAAGGCAGCAGCAACAGACAGTGCTCTCCACTGAGTTCTATTTTGGGCGGTGGCAAGCAAGTCTGACATCTCGAGTTCGGTCCATTCTTTTATGTTTGCGACCCAACTCTTTCTCTGACGACCTCGCCGACGACTTCCTTCGAGAGTGCCTTGGAGGATAGTCTTGGACAAGGTGTTGTGTCGGGTCACGTGGCCAAACCAAGCAAGCTTGCGCCGTTTCACGGTTGCCAGAAGGGGTTCATGTGGGCCCACCAGGGAAGTGACGATGCTCCGTACATATTCGTTGGTCTTGTGCTCGCGGTACGAGATGCGGAGCAACTTCCTCAGGCACTTGTTCTCAAAGGCCTGGATTTTCTTTTCTGAGTCTGCAAGCAGTGTCCAAGTCTCACAGCCGTAGAGTAGAATAGACACTATGAGGGACTTGTAAAGCCTGTACTTGATGGTGAAGCTGATGGAGTTACTTCGCCATATCCTGTCCAGCCTGGCCATTGCGGATGTTGCTGTACCTATCCTGATACGGATCTCTGCTATGCAACTACCGTCTTTGGACAGGGTGGCTCCCAAGTACTTGAAGCTATTGACCTCTTCTAGCTTTTGGCCATTCATGTGAATGTTGCTGCTGCTGTCGCTTGTGGTGTTGATCATCACTTTGCTTTTATCCGTACTGATCTCCATGCCATAAGACCCTGCGCTACTTGAAAGTTTGTCTGTCAGGTTTTGGAGCTCACTATTGCTGCCTGCCATGAGGTCAATGTCGTCTGCGAATCGAAGATTGCACAGGGATCTGCCACCAATAGAGATTGAAGTATGGTGGTCGTGGAGGGTTTCCTGCATGATCTTCTCCAGGAATATGTTGAAAAGGACAGGAGAGAGCAGGCATCCTTGACGGACACCGATCGTCGTCCTGAAGAACTCGCCTGACTGATTGTTAAGTAGAACCGCGCTGCAGGCGTTCTTGTAAAGCGCTTCTATCATTTGGATCAGTCCCTCCTCTATGTTGAACGATCTCATAACTTGCCAGAGTCCGTCGTGCCAGACGCGATCAAATGCTTTCCTGAAATCAATGAAGTTGTGGTAGAGTTCGCGCTGATGCTGCAGATGTTTCTCGATCAGGACGCGGCAGTTGAAAATCTGCTCTACAGTGCTTCTTCCAACTCTGAAGCCAGCCTGTTCTTCTGCCAGCAGTTCCTCGGCGAAAGTTTTGAGGCGGTTGAGAATGATTCTAAGCATTACTTTGCTAGGGTGACTTATCAGACTGATAGTTCTGTAGTTCTGGCACTGTTTCAGGTTTCCTTTCTTGGGGAGCGGGATCACTAGAGACTGTGTCCATTCTACTGGCCATTTCTTTTGCTCCCAGATCTTTTGACAGAGTGTAGTGAGGACCTTCGTTGTTACTTCTCCTCCATGTTTCAACAGTTCAGCAGGTACGTTGTCTACACCTGGAGACTTTCCTCCCTTCAGGCCGCGTACGGCTGCTTCCACCTCTTCAGCTAACACTGGCAGGTCTTCAGCCTTCCTGGCCCCAGCCTGGTTGTTTTGGAGGATGCTGGTGTCTGGCTCAGCCTTGTAGTTATACAAGTCTCGGCAGTACTCAGTCCATCTGTTTAGTACAGCAGTGTTTTCCGTAAGGAGTTGGAGCGATAACAGCTGCTAATTGCTCTTTTGTGTTGTGGAGAGAGACATTAGGCCAGCTTGTCACTCTCTCAATCGGTCATGAGAAAGTGTTGTTGCTGTCGGGACGTTAAGCAATGTACAACCAATCTTTCAGTCGTCAAGTCTCAGCGGGTATATAGCAGCAAGAGCATAGATTGTCATGAGCCTCTTTTGTCAACCTGTACTTCTTATGCGCAGGTGTCAAGCGTCCATGAGAATCTATGCCTCTAACAGACTGCCGTGCTTAGTGTAGTGGAGCGGAGATGCAGGCACCAAAAAGGCTGGCCAGGGGGTCAGCGGTCAGCTTTACAGTGATTGACAGCTTTAAAGCTGAGGTGCAATGAGAAAAACCCGCCCAGCGCGTGTTTTAAAAAGACTACAGGACCCAGCTTGGGCCCTGCCCCTAAGTGGGTCAAATCGGTTCGTAACTCAGTTGACGGAGTTGGCAACTGCGTATCCCGAGCTTGCAAAACTCTCGGAAAACGACAGACCACTTCCTGTTGCACGGAAATCATCGCGATTAGCAGATCGGACAACAGCAGACGATTCTGTGACACTTTGAAACTGACCGACAGACACGGATTTTACGCGCTGGGGACTATGATGGCAGAATGTACGGCTGTACATGCTGTAAGTATGACTCCTGACACTTTGTAGTTGTGAACGAATTTTTTCAACACGGACCTCCAGTCCAATATAGGCTAATATAAATAAATAAAGAAGCATTGTGATGTACAACCAACACAGTAAATTGGATGAGAGAGAGAGAGAGAGAGAGAGAGAGAGAGAGAGAGAGAGAGAGAGAGAGAGAGAGAGAGAGAGAGAGAGAGAGAGAGAGAGAGAGACGACTGTTTACATAGATGCCAAAAGATACAAGGTCGCCATGGGTCAAGCTGATTTTTAGTAGCTGCCCTTCGTATGGAGAAAAAAATTTGCTGTAGGCCACTCCAGATGAAAAGATATAACACAAAACGACAAATAACCCCTCCTTCCTCACCCTTCCGATATCGAATAAAGCTTCAGGCTGTGCTGTGTAACTTACGGATAGCTCGGCCTGGTCCATATCCAGTGTGCGTCCAGGCAAGACACAAATGGCCTGCTCTGTCCGTCGGGTGGTCGAGTGTCGTCTGCTACTGTTGATATCAGTAAAAATATCGCTGGTTTAGATCAGTGATCGCGGTGCCCACTCGCTGCATACAGGAAGTGGCCTGTCTTTTTCACGGGAGTTTTGCCAGCACGACAAACGCAGTTGAAAACTCAGTCAACTGAGTTGCAAACCGGTTTGCCGAAGTTAGCCGAACGTTCACGAAGACAGGGCCCTCGCTGGGTCCTGCAAAGATTTTTTAAAACACGTGCGGGGCGGAGTTTTTTTGACTGTTTCTCAGCTGCTGACGAGGGGAGACACTGCAGTGCCAGACACGACTCACAGCAGTCGGACAGAGTGAACGGTCCTCCGCACCTCTCCTACAGCAAGCAGAACTTTAGCGCCCCAGTGGACGGTTCACCGCACGGAGCACTACGAGATGTCTTCACGAAAGCAGAAAGCCGCCCTTTTAAGGGCGAACAGACGCCAAACAAACCAGCAGCAAACCGATGATTACCTGGCCCACCACCCTGAACTACGACCACAGCCTACGCCCAGCTCAAGCTCTAGAAGAGAAACAAGGCGACAGAACCAACCAATGTCGCCACCAATACAGCCACCAACGACGCCGTCGGAGACACCATGTGCTTCACCAGGGTACCGCCTGGAAGAAATGTGGCAACGATTTCCAATACCCGTACCACCAACAGGACTGTTCCCCAAGATGGACACCTTCCTAAAAGAGAAAGTATTCCCAAACCTCACAGCAGCGATCCTACCAGCTACCACCCAACCTCCAACGCAGCAAGTAGGAGAAGAAGAAGAGCAAGACAGGTCGGAACCATCGTCAGAGTCGGACTTCCCCCCTCCCCTCCAGGGATCCAAATCCCCGATCATCTAACTCGGGAAGGGCCCTGGTCCACAGAAGAGAGAGAGAGGTCCGGCTTCGGGGCATGGACATCATCGACCTAGTCTTCCTGCTTCAATCAGCTGTGCCAGTCATCCTCGCAACGCGCGGCGATGACTACCACCGCGCCATGGTTACCACCAAATGGCTACTCCATACAGGGGCACTCGCCACCATCAAAGCCCCTACGACCAGCCAAGAAAGCCAGGCAGTCCCCCAAACGAGAGAAACCGACAGCCAAGCCACCGTCGAAACGACCCACAAGGGGACCTCAGCCACCCCAGCAATCCATGTGCAAGCACAAGAAAACCGGCACCACCCCGACGACTACAAAAGAGGTAGAATGCTCCACCACAACGCCAGCGTCCCAAGACGCCAGCACCGACACACCTCAACCAGTGCAAGACCACCACCCAGAAGCACCCTCAACAGCCAGTACAGCCAGTACAGCAACGAACACCACCAGCCGCAGGAATAGACCCCCAAAATCAGCCAGACAACGCCAGCCTGCACCCAGGAAAGCCCCCCTCCTCGCGACACCACCGCCACACCTCCACATCCCGCCGCCCCACCAACCCTTCACCCAACGCCCCACACCAAGACCCCGCCTCCACTGGCCACCACCCCCTGAAGTCTCACCACGACGATACCAGCCACCCACACCACCAACCCAGCGACGGTTCTACCGGTCACCACCCCCCCCCCCCCACACACACACACCCACTTGTAGAGGGCATACTGCAGTGGCTGGTCCACCAGCTGCCACCAGCCTGGTACTAGCAACGTTCACCGGCCACACCACCCGCCTCCTCCACCACCACCCGCCTCCTCCACCACCACCCGCCCGGCCCCTGCAACACCATCAGCCGCTGCGCGACGGAGGGACAGACAGCCAGACCGACACCCCACCCCCACCCCCCCACCCCTCACCCCCCTGGCCCACCCCCCCTGGACGAAATCAGCGAGAGCTGGAGGTCCCTATCCTGTTAAAAATCGCATCTCGTCGCACTGCAGTGCCAGGGCGCTAAGGAGGTCGAGAGGGAGGGCATCAAGGCGGGCAGCGGGTCGGGCAGCGCACGGGGAGCGGACGGGCAGCGGACAGACAGTAGGACGGGCAGCGTACAGACAGCGGGGCGGGCAGCGTTGCGGGGAAAAGGGGGAGGCGGGGTACCCGACATTCCCGCCACGCTGAAACGTGCTAGCTAAGGGTCTGATAATGATACAGCTAATTCTGAATCGTATAATCAAACTATTGCGCGGTGAATGCATACTTTTGTCGACATCACTTCGGATATAACAAACATCGGATATAACAACACGTTTTCAGAGGTCCTGACGGCACCTCGCTTAACTATACCAGACTTCGGATAAAACAACAGGAAACATTAGGTGCCCTGTAGATTTGCTATATCCGAAGTTTACTGTACATAAACTAGTTAATCATTCAGTCCTACTAGGAGTTGTTCCTGTATCAGAATCAGGTCAGAGACAGTTGGTTGAATAAGCCCGGTAGAGAAAACAATAGGTTGGGACGTTTCATGAGGACTGGATCGCCCCAATCACTGCGTCATGCAGCCTTTGTATACTAACGAGCAAACGAAATGCGATTTTGTAAAAATATTATCGGAAACACTAAACGAAAAAAAAAAAAAAAAAAAAGAAATAAAAGGAATTTTTTTTGGAATTATCGGAAACACAAAAGTGTTTTTAATGATTCCCCCAAATGTCGCATTTCTTTTGCTCGTCAGAATAGTTAGTCTTACTGTTGATACCAGATAACTGTGGATGCGAATCACGATTCAATTGACGCCTTTAGGCCCTAGGACGGCTGCAGTGGTTCACGAGACAATACAGCTCTTGCGAATGCAGCGGGCTAGACAAGTCCAGGGAATGTTTTAAGTCCGTACAATGTTTGACCCACTGCTGATTTTGACGGAAACAGTGGCCCAAAAGCCCGGACAAAGAGGCGATATCGCACGTTTGTCCTGGCTTTTAACTCATTCAGCCCCGACACACCACATCAAGACATGGATAGAGCATGATAGTTCAAGAGTGGTGCCAGAATAGCTTGGCGCCCATAGGCGCCAAGCTATTCTGGCACCACCCTTGAACTATCATGCTCGATCTGTCTCTCGAACTGTAATACAGTCCTTCAGAGGGCAACTTCAAATTTTGGGGATTTCGGTTCTAGGGTAGAATGTGTTAATGCACAGTTTGTGTCAAAAGACGCTCGGTTTAACCTACTAATCTTCTATAGCAAAACACACGAAGTGCAAGAAGCTTCTGAACAAGGGGCGCAATAGACCGACCCAGTTTTCACTTGGTTCCGCCCCTTTAGTCCAGGTCCGGCAAGAATGCAACGCGTGCTTCACGGAAAGATCGCGAGTGCCGTCTTTTAGCATAGTGAAGCGCGCTATTCGACGTTGATTTTATTTTACAAATTTTGGCATATCTTCTAAACAATACCGTTATTGGAGCTGTAAAATAATCTGTTTAAACTAGGCGTTGGGTTTAATCAGTACAGCAAGTGGGGGGTATTGTTAGTCAAGAGATTATGCTGTTATTCGACCCTAAGCTTGGCATTTTATGACATACGCGAATCGTCTCATTTTAACCAAAACAAGTTGTGCTTTTTAATAAAATATAAAAGGTAGACCTTTGAAATTTTGCAGACCACGCATTTTTATGCGCTCTTTCCGATGGTAATATCAGTTTGTATGTGTTTACGGTCTGAAATTATGGGTGATCGTATACCTACAAGTGGGCATATCCCCAGTCTCTACAAGAAATTTTCGCGCAGGTAAGCATCAGTACACC
Source organism: Semisulcospira habei (assembly GCA_036245525.1). Lineage (NCBI taxonomy): Eukaryota > Metazoa > Mollusca > Gastropoda > Semisulcospiridae > Semisulcospira > Semisulcospira habei. The sequence continues at coordinate 87,955,992 of BTPG01000002.1, forward strand.
GTCCTTTTCTGAAGTCTGTCTAAAAACGTCTCGTTTTCCCTCACTGAAAACTTCTGCTCGTGCTAGTATAGTCTGTTTACATCAATGAGGTGTCTCTCACTCACTCTCATAGCAATACGGGGTCAGCGTACATGCACAAAAGCTTTACACACAGCTGACAGATCTAATTTACGATCCAATTTAGCACGAATGGCGTCACACACAACTGACAGATCTATGATCCAAGTTAGCAGACCAAATGTAAGTAGCCTACAAGTGATCGAGTCAGTACGTGAATACTATGGTGGAACACGGAAAAGTAGAAATTTTACTTTCGATCATACGTAGTAATGTCTTGTGATTCTCTCAGGTTTCAGTTGACTATGCGGCCGACCGCAAGGTTCGCATTCTTTCATGTCTGCCAGTCGTGATAAAGGCTTCGGGAACGGAAACAAATCTTTACCTGAATATGGATTGAGGTATCAGGAGTCTGATTTACACACCGCATCACAACAGTGATTTCTAATGCCGTCGATAATAGCTAAAATAATGGAAACATCGACGCTCTTCAATGCCACGCAAACATAAACATCCGTTGTTATGCCGTACCTTCTGCTTGGCAGTCAGAAGCTTCAACAGCGTTTTGATTGGTCGAGAGGCTAAGTCTGATTGACATCTCACCCAAAAAGTGGGTCGGTCTATATTTGTGCGATGGTCTGTCCGCTGTCATTTTGTTCTTTTTACGACTGAGCGCAGTAGGATCTATACTGACGAGCAAAAGAAATACGACATTTTTGGAAATCATCGGAAATACTTTAATGTCACATTTCTTTTAGTCAGCATAGAATCACAATCGAGCACAAAGTCTTCAGACTATTTTCACATCGAGCACAAAGTCTTCAGACTATATTCACAATCGAGCACAAAGTCTTCAGACTATTTCATATTGAAAGAACCCCCCCCCCCCCCCCCCCCGACACACACACTATAACATAATTTTGCCCAAAACTTTTGTTATCTGTCGCGGGTATTTCTCCGGGTACTCCGGCTCTTCCTCTCCCTCCAATTTGGTACCGGTTTCAGGTCACTTTAGAAATTCAAATACAAGCGATCATTTTTTTTTCCGAAACATCAATAGCTGATCTGACCCTTCGCACCACGTGAATGTCCTGTGTTTATCTTGAACAAAGTTTGTCTTTAGAGTGAATGCGTGTGTGACACTGAGCGTGCGTGTTGGGTTCAGTTCGCGGCGCTTTGAGACGATTCACAGAACTGGGTAAAGCGCCTACATAATAACCGGTATTAATTTTATTATTATGTGCCGAAATAGATTCAGTTACCAATTCAGTTCGCAACCCCATTCCTCACCATCACCAAATTGGTCAGTGAGCACTTGAAACGTAAGACAACAATCAGAAAACTATAAGAAAAAAAGGACCATGACAAATGCGTGAGAAATAAGCAGAAGTTTTTAAAAATGTGGAAGTGGGGTGCGTACTTTTTTTTTATGTAATCAAAAATCAATTTCCTGCCAACAAAACATTTTATACACACATCTTCACCCACGCAAAGAAACGAAAGATTGCATAAAATCATTGACAAAAATGTGTGTACCTCGCCCACGTTTGTGTTGTGCGGAAGTACGCTTTGCGTCATCGACGCTTATCAGTGTTATGTTAGATTCAGTCTGTACAGCTGAGGTCATTTACTCTTTCAGTGCCAACTGTCGCCAGACTGCGTTTCTGCAGTCTTCGTTAATTCAAGACCCCCCCCCCCTTCCCCCCAATCCCCTAGATGTCCCAGGGACATGGGTTCAAAGTGGTGTCAGCAAGAGGCATAGATCCTCATGAGCCCCCGCAACTGCGGGGGCTCATGAGGATCTATGCCTCTTGCAGTTGGGTGGTGTTCAAGTTATCTCGGCACTAAACTGTTCTTTTCCTTCCACTTTCATGAGCCACATAAACGCAGTAGATCGATGCTAGATAAGCTATTAGCTATCACAGGTTAGCTGCTAAACCGAACTGTGACAGCTCGACGCTGGATACTGAATTGCTGACCGCCGGAAGTTCGATGGTTCATAATCACCATGATAGCTCAATGGTAGAGCCTTATTTCTGCCCTAGGGGGGGGGGAGGGGGGGGGGAGCAAAAGACATTGAGTCCACTGTATCACAAGGAAAATATCGCATTGCACAAAAATGGACGTTGATTTCATTTTTGTGAAAGGCGATTAAAAAAAACCACAACACTTTAATTCAATTAATTCAAAGCAGCCCCGCATCAATAGCTGCGAAAGTGTCTTATAGCGTTGATGAGGGAGACATTAAATGATTAAGGCACTGAGCAGACTCTAACACGCTCCAGTGGAAGGCTGATAGCCCATGAAGTTCAAAGGCAGTGCCAGAACAGCTTGGTGCTCAAGGCGCCAAGCTGTTTTAGCACTACACTTGAACTATCATGGTCGAGCTATCCTCTGAACTAGTAGTCAGTCTTTCACAAAAGTGGACTTGCTGTCTTCTGCCTTCCTGAGGCAGATTTGTTCAGTACCAGGAGACGAGTCGTCCATGATAGCTCTAGTGTAATGTCTGAACATGGTCGAAGCGAAAACGACTTTACTTGAGCTGCCACTTGAGCAGGGGCTAACTGAATCGGACAATACTTTTAACTATCTTGATTAAGATATCTCCTGCTCTTGCAGTGTGTGCGCAGTGCTGTTTTCTTGTAGTAGAGTAGAATATAAGTTAATGGTAGCAGGGGTTTGCTACACGGACCCTTGTAGGCCTGAGGGAGATCAAAGGAACCGTTGTACCCCGAAAGCCGAAGGCCTGAGGGGCACAATGGTTTCTTTGACCTCCCGAAGGCCTACAAGGATCCGTGCAGCAAGCCTCTGCTACCAATAACGTATTTGTTTTCATTCCTCCAATGTTTTCGTAAAAGAAATTAAGAAGAAATCATCTGAACTGGATCACGCCAGACATGACTGACGACAAAGGGATATACATTTATACGTAATAGACTTATTACGTAATTTAAAATCTTTCATGACGTTGCCGTCTCCAGTAGTGTGCCTGTTGTTTCGAACAACACTAAGTAACTTTGTACTTTAGAACGTTTTGGTGATCTTTTATAGAACAAAACTGGCATCCAAAACGCGTCATAAAGAGGGCTACAAAAAGTCGGCCATTAGTTGCTACAATGGTTTTTGTATCACGGTCACATAGTACGGTTTGCGCTAAAAAGATTGGTCGTGCAAAGGCCTGAGGGGTACAATGGTTCCTTTGACCCGCCTCAGGCCTACAAGGGTCCGTGCAGCAAGCCCCTGCAACCAATAACGTATTTGTTTTCATTCCTCCACTATTTTCGTAAAATAAATCAAGAAGACATCTTCCGACCTGGATCACGCCAGACATGACTGATGTCAAAGGAATTTACATTTATACATTTATTTATTACATGGTATTTATATGGGCGCATTTCTCATATTTATAATATAACTCAATGCGCAGAATGTAGCCGCGAACTGAACCCAACAAGCACGCTCACGTGAATCACGCGCATTCACTCACACACTGTATGTAACATAGAACATTCACGTGGTGCTAAGGGCAAACTCAAGCGAGCTACTGAAGTGAAATCGTTTTGTATTTGAAATTTTATTAAGTTGGCTGAAACTGATACCAAAGTGGAGGGGGAGGAAGAGCCGGAGTACCCGGAGAAAGAACCCCCGAAGGTCCGCCCGAATTAACTGTGACACTTAATAGAGGAGAAAAGTCCGACGCCGGAACCCGGAATCGAACCTCGCACCTGTAGCACCGGGGCGCCTTAACCACTGCGCCACGGACCGCCACATAATACAGGCGTAATAGACTTATGACGTAATTTAAAATATTTCATGACGTTGCCAGGGCCGGATCACTTAGCTCCAGAGGGGGGGGGGGGGGGGGCAACATCTTGTTTGAGACATTGAACCTCATGCAAAAGGCCTCCACCACGCTAGCATTTTAACAAAAACTGGTTGCCGTCTCCTGTACTGAGTGTGCTTGTTGTTTCGAACAACAAGAAGTAACATTTTACTTTAGAACGTTTTGATGATCTTTTATAGAACAAAACTCGCATCCAAGATGCGTCACAAAGAGGGCTACAAGAAGTCCGCCATTTGTCGCTACAAGGGTTTTTGTATCACGGTCACATGGTACGGTTTGCGCTAAAATGACTGGTTGTGTGACGGAGGGATAAAAACAAAGTGTTTTGTAACATGTGAGCCGTGCTACAATACTTGCGTCTGGAAGTGCAAGGTCTAAAAAGTCCATGGCAAGATCTGCACGACCCAATGACAATAATAATTCGCACTCCCTAAAAAAACAAACAAAAAACAAACAAAAAACAAAAGGAATTTGGGTGAATGGATGGATGGATATATGAATACGAACAAACAAGCTAAATAAATGATAAATAAATAAATAATAATGAAACAAATAAATATATAAATGGATGATGTATAGATGAATAGATGGATGAATGAATGAATGAATGAATGAATTACAGGCATACGAACAAACACGTTAACAAACAATAGTCACTTAAGCTGACAAGCTGACATACAAACACGTAAATAAATAAAATCGCAGTGTGCTTGTTGTACTAAATATTTTGCAATTGAAGCATTATTAAAATCTCAACTGATTCTACGTTATTTCAATTGGCTGGATGAAATGAACTGATTCTACGTTATTTCGACTGGCTGGATGAAATGGACTGCTACGCGAAATGACAGCCAAATTAGTTAGGTCATCATTCTCACAGACTCAAAATGCATGCTACCAAAAAATCGACGCAGCAAAGGGAAGCGCAGACTTTACTCCAGCATGCCCTAGGCAGTAGACAGACCCGCAAAAGTCTTCGGTGTTGTAATTTGGGCATTGCCCGAAGACGTTTGTGGGTTTCAGTACTGCCTAGGGCATGCTGGAGTCCAGGGCAACACTCGAGCGGACACCCTCCCTGGCAAGGCAGAGGGCACACGGGGGCTACGGATTGGGCAGACCTGACTTGGTGAGAAACCTGAGAACGCATTTCCAGGAACAGAGCAAAGGGCACCACACACTGACCGCCTCCAGAGCAGAGGTGTGGAGAAGGGCGGCGGGCGTTGCCAGACTTGAAAGGACATGACAGATCCATAGCAAACCAGACCAATATTGGCACGACATCGAAAGGAACTATGGGAAGACTTCTGATGGGTGGGGTGGATATAGCGTATGAACCTTTCCGAGTGCATGGATCCCATCTTAACCGAACTGAACCGAAGTGACCTTGTTCGAGTGTTTAAGTTGCGTAACACATTCAGAGACGACCAGCATGCGGACTCGCGGCAAACAGCCGCGTGTCCGCATGCTTGTCGTCTCGAATGAGTTACGTTGGCAGCCTTGCAAGGGCAGAGACACCAGACGATGTTATGTCAGATATCGGTGGCGATCCGAAGGCGCGATGTCTGATCCCTACGACGTATACTCCACACATACAAAGATTATACACGATGTCAGATATCGGTGGCGATCCGAAGGCGCGATGTCTCATCCCTACACGTATACTCCACACATACAAAGATTATACACAATGTAACCCTTTACCTGGCGGGGCATGGCCAAGGCTACAAGAGACATAAACCCTCTTGAGCCCTCGCTGTCGCGGGGGCTCATGAGGGGTTATGTCCCTTGTAAGTCTTGTGTTGTATATTTATGTCTATTTAGGTATTTTACCTTAATCACGTGGTTTTTAAGTCCCTTCTATTTATAGAAGGGACTTTTTAGGACGGGTCTCGGTGGGGCGAATTTAATAGCATGTCCATGATGTCAAAGGCGGGCAGGACTAAACCTCTCACAATTGAAGTAACAAGATAAAAATTACGTCATGTCTGGTTACGCTAACCTCGCTGCTGAACGTACATTTGGCGCGATGCGCCGTATGTGCGTATGTATGCATGTGCGTATATATGTATGTATGTATGTATGTATGTATGTATGTATGTATGTATGTATGTATGTATGTATGTATGTATGTATGTATTATGTATGTATGTGCGTATGTATGTAAACAAGAGAATCTCGATATTTTTGTACACACAAGCTTGAAATTTGGCGAAATACTTTCTTAAGGTTGTATACTATACCTATATTTTTTAATTGAAAACTGCGGCTTATAGTTTTTTTTGAGAGCCTTATTGAGTCTGGAGGCTATTGCCACCCTGAAAGACCCATGGTCCCGGGCATATTTGTAAGTTTGAGCCTTTTGCGTGACCTACCCCTTGAGCGAAAACACGCAAAATAGCTGATTTCAGAATACAATAAAAATTTATCGAATAGTGTGTTTAAATGATAAAGAAACATTTCGGTCACTTCATAAAGTATGTTAGTATTTTCTCGTAAAAAAGTGTGTTCTGATAATTGGAATTCTAAGTGCAATCGAGAAAAGTTTATGTTGTAAATTCGCAAATTGCCCGGATGTTATCAATAACATTACAAGTGTTTGCAATGTTGGGCAATTGCTCAGGCCCTTTTTATTCGATAAAGTCGTACTTTATGTTATAACTATCACATTGATTATGAAGAAAATATGGGGTCCCGCACAAACTTTGGCACTTTGGGTCGTTTTCGAGTGCGTATTCAATAAGGGATACAAGCGATGTCTGACTTCCGACAGATCATATCTCCGCCGTAGCCGGTCACAAGCACGCATGAGAAAGAAGGGAAAACGACTATTTTAAACCTACAAGGGAAAACCTACGCCCAAACTGTTGCAAACTACGCCCAAACTGCTAGTCCTCGATCACTATTTGTGACAGTAAACTGGAACAAACAACAACGGCAGATACGGGGTGAAAACGTTTATCTATAAGTAATTAAATGCACATACTAGTTCTTAGTAATTTAGTTAGTGCAGTGGTAAGGTACTTTTTTTTGCCACGCAGGTGACCAGGGTTCGAGTCCCGTAGATGGCGACATTTTTTTCCTGCTCACATTTGAAACCCATACATTTTCTAATTCGCTAAATGAAACAAACACACTTTAAACCCAAAGCAAAAAAAATTTTAACGCGTGGTATTTTTTTATTTTTATTTTTTAAATATGCGATTATCATCACTGTGGGAATGTGAATGTTAAACCATAAACCAACCAACCGGATTCAGTCTTGGATAAAAATGCACACTGGTTACCACGGTACATTTGTTCATTCATTTTTTTCAGCCAGGCATTGTGTGAGCATGTTTACATTACATGTTTACATTCATTCAATCATTCACAGCTTCACTGATGAAAAAGCACACCAAAGAGTGTTGTCACAGACAGTTTTTTTTTAAATTTTTACTGGCATCATCTACAAACATTAATTGATGTGAATTTGTTTTAATATACCTGCTGCAAGAAATGCTACATGTTCTTTTGGTGTCTCCGTGAAAGCAGGTCGATGAACATCTCTGGTTGAAAGATGTTTGTAAACAGATTGGTAGTGGATGTACCTATCTCTCTAGCTGAATCTCAGTTTCCCAGCAGTTTTTGGTTACAAATTATAAGGAAACAAAAACACACTACCACCGAGCCACCCAGGTCCCCCTCAAAATACAGCTTTACTGCAGAACATATTTCAAGTACATGTAACATTATTCACATTTACATTGACAAAGTGCTGACTTTATACAAGCTATTTGGGAGAAAAGTGGAGCTGATGTCATTTTTAGTTGTGTGCCTGCCTACGGAGACTTGTATGGACACGGATCATAGTCAGGTCATTCTGTTTGCTGGCGTGTGTCATGTACAGTACATCTGTAAAACTTGTGAAATGAACCATGTGGTTAGCAATTCTGATACGATAAGTAAAGCCACACAGCTGAAAGTCAAAGATTGACAGTGGAAGAAAAAAACAAAACAAACACAAAGTACAGTACATATCATATGCCTATGATCAGTTATCACCCAACCACTTAAATCTGCTGTGACAGCTGGAGGGTAATGCAAGAACTGCATGGTCAACTCACTCTTGAGCAGTATTGCGTTTTTCATTGAGCAAGTCCACATTTACACAACATTTTAAGCTGAGGGTTTAATGACATAAATATACATCCCCACGTTTCTATATTTCCGCACATCCCCTCTTCAGAAAGGACCCATGGGTTTTATACTCTGAGGCCAATGACCATTTTCAGAATGAACCCTGTATATCATTTTGAATCATGCAAAGCGGAGCAGTGATAAGTTTTCTCCTTGTCTCACACCGATGCTGCACAAAATCTATCTGTACCACTGTTTCCTACCCCATAAGTGTCAGCTGTGGAGTACATATTTTGAATGACTGATGTATGCCAGTATTTAGGAACTTGTCACAAAAAAGACCTGTTCATATGATGAAATGTCTTCGAAAAATGAACACATTGTCAGTAAAGGGGTTTTCCTTGGATAATCAAAAACTAATACATATTAAGCTGCGTTTCCAAATCGCGACATGACAGGAGAGTGACAAAAAGTAACTTTTCTGAGGGGGTCATCCAAATAAATATGCATAGGAAGGTCTTACCATCAGGTATCTCTTTACCAAGTTTAGGGTTACAGTTAGAAATACTTGAGAAAAAAACATCTTTGGGCAATGTTTGGCTATCTTGTACCTATTTCCCGAATTCTTGTGACCCTTGACCTTTCTGACCTTTCATGCATACGAAATTAGTATGCATGAAAAGTTCTTACCACCTTGTACCAAGTCTGGGTTTGAAGTTGTGTATACTTGAGAAAACATCTGTTTGGTCAAAATACAGATATTTTTCACCTTTTTACTGCACTACAAATTACAACATGGGTGTCAAATCGCTTTGTCACGTTGTTATATGAAAACACACAAAGCACACCCCCATCACTGTACAATAGCCCCTGAACTGCTCGACTGCACGTTACAATTTTGTCGCCCCGCTGCTTCTATGTCAGGCTTATGGAAACACTCCCTCTTTATTTCTATGTTCTCGAGTTTTGTCATTGTCACTTTGTTGTCACTGCCCCACTGCTGTTGTGTCTGCAGTTGAATAGCCAGGCCTAATGCCTGTTTGCCCTTCTCCTAATATATGGCTATGCATCAGCTCAGGCAGTAAGGCACAGGCTTTTGCTGCATTGCGAATGATGTGACTGTCCAAAACCTTGACATTGTGGCCAGCCTGGTGGATGGACATCAAAATAACAGGACGTCTGCCCTCCTACACAGGACAATCAGTTCACTTCCTTTGCCTTCTCATCGGTTGGCCATTGTGGAGAGATGTACCCGCTGAACTCTTCTTCCCTTATCTTTCGCAACCTGCAAAAGATAATTTTGTATCAAAAACAGTTTTGACATGCACATATTGCGTGCATATATGTTTGCAAGTATTTATACAAAGTACATACATGCATAATATGACAGTAGTCAGAACATGAACAAGAAAGGCAATGTCCTTATGGTTCACGTGTATGACCAATCCACATAATACGTCTGACCTTTTTGACCTTGGCTTGACTTCTCCAACAGGTCTCTGAAAATGTCTAAACATAAGTATAGGGCTGGATTTTGTACCAGTGAAACCTGAGTTTCTTTTCCAAATCCCTTCATTTTTCCCACATTTGTCAACCCTCTGTGACCCTTGACCTCTGTGAGGGGCTGATTACATTAGTATGCACAGAAAAGTGTTATCATCATGCCAAATGTTATTGAAAAGTTTGCAAAAACATTGATAAAACCTACAACTCTACCCGAAACTAACTTTTGTCACCCTTATCATGTGGTATCTCCATAGCAAGTTTGAGTTTGAAGTTGAAAATACTACTTGAGATGACCTTTGAAAGGTCACAGAAATTGGTATGTTTAGAATTATTTTACCACAAAGTACCCTTGTGCCAAGTTTGAAGTCTGAGGCTTGCATAGTCTTCGAGGAAATGCCAATGTTAAAGTTGCCCACGGATAACAGACAGTTGATGGACGACCCATTACAAACACTTACTTTTGCTATCACACGTGCGCCAAAAATTAGACGCCATTGAGCTTGAAATGACCACAAAGGGTGTATACATATATCTAGAATCAGCATCAATATTCAAAGTGTAACTTGCAGAAATTGTTTCAAACAGGACACAACGCATTGCTGTTTAGCAACAGCACACACTGGACCAAATGGGTAGTATTCAGAGTTTTCTAGTCCTTTTGTATGCACTAAGTGCTTATTAAAGAAAACGACAGTATTTGCAGACTTGCCCAACCCTCTAGTTTTCAAATCAAATGCAATATGGTGCCACTTGTTGACAGCAAGTGATTTTAGCATTCGGTGTTGTTGAGAATGCTGGTACTAGTACTACACCATCTTCAAAATGAAAGAAAGCATTACAGTGTGATGTGTTTATTCCAACCAGTTGTGTTTTGTTATGAACCTGATTATATTCACAAATCAATCGGTATGCTTTACCTCGAGTCCAGGACAATAAGTGTCGCTTTCTCTCACTTTAGTTGATCCGCTGGAACTGGAATTGCCTGCTTTTAGCTGTGGCCTTCTCCTTTGAGCAACATGACCTGACTAGCTCTTGCCTCTTCTTGGTGTAGGCGTCATACGTCTGTGCTTGTTTGCAAGTATACCCTCTGGGCGTGACTCTGCAGTGAGACGTCAACAGCAGCACTGACCTGAAATGAAATACATGTTTATTATCGTGTTATTCGGCAGCATGGCAATTTCACTTCTGATCTTATTTCAGGGTGGGTCGGTTCAAAACTCCACAAACAGAGACTTTGTTATAGCATTATAAACAATTCGGGGCCGGTGGGGGGAGTCCCCCCCCCCCACCCACCCACCCAATTCGTCCCTACATTTAGTTTACACATTACTACCTTCAAACTAATGTGAAATAAACTGTGAACACCACAAACAACAATGGTGAAGCCTGGATCGCTCGTGTGCATTTAAAACTGATCATTTTCTTAATCTGAACTGTGTGACCTTTCCAACAGGTGACTGAAATTTAAGTGCCTTGAGTCTAAGCATAAGTAAAGGGCTGGCTTATGTACAGTTGTGAATAGTATTTGAGAAAAAATATCTTTTGTCAAAATATGGCTATTTTTTTTTTTTTTAACCTATTTCTTGATTTCTCATGACCCTTGGCCTGAACTCAAACTGGTAGGCTAAGAGTAAGAAAGGTCTTGCCACAAAGTATCCTTCGGCTACGTTTGAAGACTGTGGTTTGAATAGTCTCCGAGAAAATGCCAACATTAAAGTTTACCATGGATGACCAATGGCCCAGAACATAGCCTTACACTTGCTTCACACATGAGCCAATGAAAGAAGGCATTACAGTATGATGTGTTCATTCACACCATAGTTGTGTTGTGTTCTGCACCTGATTCTCATCACAGATCTACTGGTATGATTTACCTTGAGTCCAGGAGAATAAGTGTCACCTTCCCTCACTTCACTTGAGCTGTGAGTGTGACCTTGGTCAGTTGGTGTAGGCGTCATACTTCTGCGCTTGTTTGCAAGTATGTACTCTGGGTGAAAGTACTGAGACTCCACAGCGAGAGGTCAACAGCAGTATTAGCCTGAAATGAAATACATGATTATTACTGTGTTGTTCGGCAGCATGACAATTTCACTTTGCGTGAACTAAATGCAGGGGCAGATTATTACTTTCAAAATAAATGCGACAAAAACTGTGTAAACCGCAAAGAACAAACAACAATGGCAAAGTCACGTCTGTACGCCTCATGCACATAACTGATTCACAACCTGTGTGACCTTTCCAAAAGGTAGCTGAAATAAGTGTCACGAGTCTCAACATAAAGGCTTGCTTTTGTACTAGTCAAATTTGTATTTTTCACACATTCTACGGTCATCCAAAATGGTAGTCAACAAATATTAGGGTTTCAGTCATAGTAGCATTTTACTAGGTAACCCTTTTAATCCTGATACACCCACTGCTTGAAATAAATGTGACTATGATAGTTCAAGGGTGGTGCCAGAATAGATTGGCATATTATCCGCCAAGCTATTCTGGCATCATCCTTGAACTAAAAAAATGCTGGACCTATCTCCTAATCTGTAATATAGCCTTCATAAGACAGAGAATGGATGAGAAAACTAAGTTACTAAGTACTGAAAGCAGTTACTGAGTTAGTAATGCAAAATTCTCCCTTAGCAGGACTTTTTACTGCACACAGTACGTTTTCCTAAATAATAAGCACTGGCACTGGTTTAATATCACTACAATGTGGACTACATTCCTTCCACCGTATTAGTAAATGCTCTCTGAGAATGTATGGAAATGTTCTACTTCTAGGTGGTGACTGACATACATGGAATGCATGCCCCTGTCAACCCACAATAAAATGTAGTCTTCTTCATTGCAGGTAGGCTGTAAATTTCCATGCATAAAAGGACAGTTAGCTATTGGGGTTTTACGCCGTGCAGGTGACATCTCACGGCGGTGCATAAAACTTTTTTTTTTTAAAGAGTTGGAAAACCAGTCAGATACACCACCAACCACTTTTTCTACTTTAGTTTACCTTTTCCTTGCTGATGTCTGAAGAGATTTTGTTGTTTTCCTGGCTCCCGTTCGGTTGGCCCGTTCATATTTTTTTTCTTCTTCTGAGAAATGGTTATGCGTTACCACTGACGCTCGATGACTTGTCGCAACTTATGCAAAAGTATCTTATTTTTGAGGAAACACAACATTTTATGCATAGAAACAGTCAGCTTACACACCTATTTCAGACAGTATATATCTTTTGTCAATTATCGATAATTTGAGCTTGTTTGCAATACGACTTGCCGTACGGCGGTTTTTTTCGGTGACCTCTAGTCTCAGGTCACGGCAGACGCAAGATAGCGGTATCTAAATGCGCAGAAAAGATGCGCGAAAGAGGTGTGTCCTACAACCTTAAGTGGGTGGCTAAGAGAGCCTCCGAGCATATTGTAATTGAATGTCATAAACAACCGTTTATAGGAAGTCTGTTGACAAAGATTAGAGTCCGTAATTTTTGTCATATTTACTTGAACTTTTGCAAATAGCTAGTTTGGAGAAAGACATTGGATGAGTTCGTTAGCCAGCTTTGTATCCTTTCAACTTCTTTAGTAAAAAATAATTCTTTTCAGAAAAGAATTAAAACACTAAAAAAACCTTTACTCTAGAGAAAGTCAGACAGTGGCGGTGACGTAAAAGAGGCACCACGCAGACATTGACATAATACTCTAAATATGACGTCATTCTCTCTCGCGCGCGCGGCTCTCTCTCTCTCTCTCTCTCTCTCTCTCTCTCTCTCTCTCTCTCTCTCTCTCTCTCTCTCTCTCACATACACACACAAACATGCGCGCATCTCCAGGAGGAATTGATCCTCATGCGCCTGGAGGGCGCATGAGGATCTATGCCTCTAGGAGATGTTTGGAGCGCGCGCGCGCACGCACTAACACGCACACACACATCAACGCGCTTTTAGAAGAGCATGCAGGTGCCGACCCGTTTAGTATCATGTAGCTAGGTAAAGTCAACCTGCTTTCACACAAATCATAGCACGACTGAAATTGTACGGTGAAGTTCTAGTTAACGTTTTGTCACCATTTTCTCAAGCCTATGAAGCGAAAGTGAAACTCATATCACGTAAAATATAAAATTACGTAAAAACTAAAACATACGTCATGACAAATGACGTTTGACAAATCAATGACGCGTATGTCCTGCGCCCCTTACAGAACTCACTGAAGCATTAGCAGATCTGAGAGACTTTTTCAATAGGAGATAATTCAACATCAGAATCAGGTCACATACAAAAAGGTAGAGACCATTGACAGCGAGGACAGCTCTCATATAGAAGGGACTTTGTGGGTTATGGTTCATCCCATCTTGTTTTTCTTCTCTCACGCGAATATCGGCCAGTGTATATAATGGTCGCAGACGCGCAATTCGTGATCACTGAAAGATGAGGGGTTAAATTTCGATTAACACACTGGTGCAGGCAGCCACCGGTTCTGTAGACAGTAACAGTCACTGCGTGCACAAAGCGGTTAATATTTGTTTCACTCTTCTTTGCTTTCTTTCTTTTAATTATTATATATTTTTTGCTACTTTCTTTGTTAAGTGTCCCAACCCAAATCTGGCACTACTCCTGAACTCATACGGACGATCCATTTCCTACTATGTCTGCGGTTAAATGGTAAAAAAAAAATAGTAGTATGTCCATTTTGAGAAATCGACATTTTCCTTGATTAACAGTGAAACTCTCGCTTTTTCCTAAAAATGGAAGCACTGGCAGTGCTGTGGTGGGTTAACCCCTTGTGAATGCAGAGAAGAAACACGCTTAGAGAAGACAGTTACAACACAATTTATTAATATTTCGAGTAAATACCATTTTTCAAAATAAACAAACAAATACAGAGATCCGTCGCTACTTATCTTCATTATCGCAGATGGAATGTGGCAACTCATTTATTAATAATTACCCGAAGTATTAATAAACTGTGTTGAAACTGTCTTTTCTAAGCGTGCTTTTTTCTCCGTTAGGTTCTGCTCTGTATTTTACAAGCTTGGCAGTCACCTCTTTGGTCTGGATTGCGTCTCTCTTGTGAATGCAGACTGATGTAAACAGTGCCGACAGCTACATTCGCAAGAGGTTGAATAAGAAGGAATTCACAAATAATTCTAGATTCTAATACGCCGTGGACATGGTTTGGTGCACGAACTGAAGGATCTATACTGACGAGCGAAAGAAACGCAACGTCATCGGAGTCACCGGAAACATTCAGCGTTTTCAATGATTCCGTTTATGCTGCATTTCTTTTGCTCCTCAGTATTTACGGACGTCTCCCTTGTAGCAACACGTTTTCGGGCCCACGACAGCCGCAGTGGGCCCGCGCACGACCGTGCGCGGGCCCACTGCGGCTGTCGTGGGCCCGATGACCTTTGCTGGCTGGGGTTAAGACGAAAGAGGTCACGTGATGCGTATGAATGTTTTTGGCGACACACAACGCAGACACAGCAGTTTTGTAACAGTCTATTCGATTCCCACATCCTTTCTTTTGTTAGAAAGGATGTGGGAGATCCACAGTATACCAAACCAGACCGGTGAGATGTCGAAAGGACCCAGGCGGGGGAGGTGCGATAGAGCACGTATGGGCATAAAGCACCGAGAATGCATCTTCAATGAACAGAAATAATAATAATAATAATAATAATAATAATAATAATGATGATGATGATGATAATAATAATGATAATATAATAATAATAATAATAATATTAATAATAATAACAACAACAACACCACCACCACCAACAACAACAAAAACAATAATAATAATAATAATAATAATAATGAGTACTTGTATAGCGCCTAACCTCAGAAATTATAGCCATAGGCGCTGAACAAAAGTTAATTGTACAAAAATAACTAATCACAAAAACGCAATTTACAAAAGGTATTAAAAAAAATTGAAAACAAAAATACAACGCACTCTATAAACAATCTACACACAATCACCATTCAAAAAATGCATACAATTCATTCAAGGAGGTGCTGCACTTATAGACTCATGCACGCACTCACACGCACACACAAACATACTACCACTAATACAGTACTACTGCGGCCGTCGCCGTGGGCCCGAAAACGTGTTGCTACTGGGGGCGTCCACGTACACTGACGAGCAAAAGAAATGCACCGTTCTCGGAATCATCGAAAACACTACCTGACTAGTAAAACGAACCCATTACATCCTAATGTTGATTTTTTCCCCCCTTCAGATTAGTGAGTTGTCTTATGAAGGCTATATTTCAGTTCCGGCGATAGACTGGCCATGATAGTTCAAGGGTGATGCCAGAACAGCTTGGCGCCCCTAGGCGCCAAGCTGTTCTGGCATCAACCTTGAACTATCACGGTCAAACTTTATCATGGTCAAAATTTGTCTCACGTGAGCGCGTATCAAAATGTAACGGGTTAACAGAATTGTGCTGACAGTAAAACATCGCTACAGCAAAACATGGCTACCTTCCGGTCCACGTTATGAATAAGATTGGTTTGTCCGTACACAGATGTGATATGAAAGGGCACAATGAAAAAATAACAACACCTTACATGATTTATGTTTTTTTTTTAAAGGACACGCTGTACAGACTTCCCGCAGTGCGCAACGTAACATTTCATTATTTGTAAGCGTATAACTTCTTCAGCCCCGACACACCACAGCGAGACATGGATCGAGCATGATAGTTCAAGGGTGGTGCCAGAATAGCTTGGCGCCCATGGGCGCCAAGCTATTCTGACACCACCCTTCAACTATCATGCTCGATGTGTCTCTAGAATTGTAGTACAGACCTTCAGAGGGCAACTTTAAAATTGGGAGATTTCGGTCCTTGAGCAGAACGTATTAAAGAAACTTCATAGAAAAACCTTCCAGTTAAACGGGACCTGTAGATTTCGTTTTGTCTATTTTGACAAAGGGTATTTACCCGAAATATTAGTAAATTGTGTTGTACCCGTCTTTTCTAAGCGTGTTTCTTTCTCCGTTGGGTACTTCTTTGCATTTTACACGCTTGACAGTGACCTTTTTGGTCTGGATTGCTTATTTCGTTATCCACGCCGAGGAAAAGAAAAGACATTTTTCGATTTATTGTTTGTAAATCAAATTGAAATGCAAAACACATCTGCCAGTCATCCTGAACAAACAGTTCAAAAACAAAAAAAAACAACACACCATCGTGTTGTGTACTTTATTTAAGAACATCGGTTTTGCTGTTCTTATCAGGGGTGTGTACTGGCCAGTCCTATCCCTGTTGCTCTCTTTGTTGATACAGGTTGTACAGTGAACAGCGTGTTACGTATAATGAATACACGAAGATTAGGCTATTGTGCCAAGGAGTTACACAATATACTACGCAACAGTACAAGAAATAATCCTATGCAAGATAAGGTTTTGTTCTCATACGCCCAGTTAAAGAAGGGACGGAGGGAAACAGAAAAGGGGAGGGGGGAAGACCGTGAGATCTCGACAGACTCTTCCGCTGTTTTTTATGCATGCGAATTACATTTTCATTACTCCTTGAACCTTCCCGAGGAGGCTACTCATCCTGTCTCATTCATTGGCGGAAACGATCACGTGGTACACTGAATTTGCAATCCGCATAAAAGAGGATTGAGGGCCACGTCTCGGCACAGAGGTGCCGCTACAGCTGGCCTAACACAGACACAGTCCGCAAACGGCGGACTTACAGTGTACCCTGTCAGGGAAAGAGGTGAAAAAAAGTGGTGGACGCTTTCGATCAACAATCATGAATTTTCGGCAGATCTGTCTGCTGCTGCTCGTGGCTTTAGCCACACGGACCACAAACGCACAAGGAACAGGTCAGGAAAAAAATACCTTGTTCAGTTTTATTCTTAAACGAGGAATGGGGTAGACTTACGTTTTTAGTGGCTCGCTTACATGTGTTGATTTTTTTGTTTGGGTGGTTAGGTTTTCTGAGTACTATTATCCTTTCAGCTTGACGAAGTCACGAGCATTTCAAACAAGATACTGTTACAAATACTGCAAACGGAATAGATTCCGTTGTTATGTCCTACACTGCTAACGTCTAAAACTGATGTCACCCGAACCACCATAGATTCACCGAGAGATAACCTCGTTTTCCCAAAACATATGGATATGAACGAGCAAGAAGCATTGATCATCATGAGTTCCCGCAGATGCGGGGACTCATGAGGATCAATGCCTAAAAAAAGCTGCGCACTACTGTCAGTATCCTGGAAAAATCGGCTGATTTTGCTGTCATGATCACAACTCAAAATTGCATCAACATATGGACATGATTGCGTAAGAGGCTTCAATCCTCATGAGTTCCCGCAACTGCGAGGCCTCATGAGGGAGAACGACCATTGCCTTTTGCAGCCGTGTTATGTTCTCAATGTCCTGGTGTAGTTGGCTCATCTGACTGTCACGATTAGAACGTGTGATTTCTGAGTTGCGTCAGCATATGGACATGACTGTGCAAGAGGCATAGATCCTCATGAGTCCCCGCAGTTGCGGGGACTCATGGGGGTCAATGCCTCTTGCAGTTGTGGAACGTTCTGGATGTCTCGATCAGAGCTCGTTATTTGAGAATATCTCATCAGCATATGGTTGGCGTTTTGTGTGTTAACTTCCAAGTACAGCCGCAGTGCCCTCACTTCTTTTCGTTTGTCTTTTTATATACCGTCCTAATTCATAAATAAGCAAGACACCAACTAACCAGCCAACTAACAAACGATTTAATGCTATTTAATTTAAGAGATTTTGTATAGCTCTCTGGATTTTTCAAAGAAAGGGAAAAAAAAAACCCCACCAAATTATTTAACCTGTACAACCTAAAACTTGAACCAAGAAAGAACTGGCTTTGAATGTAAGACTGTGTCTCTCTCACGCCAACTTCTGTGAAAATAAAGGTGGCTAAAGTTGGTTCATGTTTAAAGAATCAGTCTACCTGTGATAACGATAATAAGATTACTAACGGTGCTCTAATATTTTGTTCTTGCAGGACATATTCAACCCATAACGAGTGAGTCCACATCTTTCTTATCAATCAATCAATCAATCAATCAATCAATCAATCAATCAATCAATCAATCAATCAATCAATCAATCAATCAATCAATCAATCAATCAATCAATCAATCGATCAATCAATCAATCAGCCAATCAATCAATCAATTATATTTCTTTATTATTATTTTTTAACCTCTAAAAACACTCGTGTGCTTTCAGTAGCCGTTACTGTTTACAATACCAGTGGGCTGCTGCATGTACAGGAGTGGGTGGGTGGGTGGTAGGGTGGGTGGCTGTAAATAAATGAAAACATACATGCACATTTATTAATATTTAAATTATATTACCACTGATCTTATTTGTCTATTACAAGTTTTATTTACCTCCCTAGTAAATGCAGACACCGGTGCTGTTTGCAGTATCAGTGTGTGTGTGAGACCTCTGGGCTAACTCATTCAACCCGACGCACGTATTTCCCAAATTTTGGAGGCGTCAGCGTAACGACTATGCTCCTCTTGCAGGAGATGGATCGACCATGATAATTCAAGGGCAGTGCCAGATTAGCTTGACGCCGTAGTGCGTCAGGGCTGAATGGGATAATGAAAATAACGATGATAAGTAATAATAACGACAATAAACGTTGTTGGGAAATCAGAAGTAGGTAAAAGTCGATGAAAACAGTGTATTAACCCATTTAGCCCCTTTTGTTCTACAGCAGGAGATGGATCGACCATGATAATTCAAGGGAATCGCCAGATTAGCTTGGCGCCTTCAGGCGCCAAGCTAATCTGGCGATTCCCTTGAATTATCATGGTCGATCCATCTCTTGTGACTGGTTCATAATTAGGCGACATCTCCACAATGCGGCCTTGGTGGTGAAAAGGATTAAAAAAAGCCCGGACAAACATGCAACATGTCGCATGTTTGTCCGGTCTTTTTCGTCCACTGTTTGTCTCTAAAGACGCTCAGCTTTTTTAAACTGCGACCGTGGTAATTCAAGGGTAGTGCCAGATTAGCTTGGCGCCTTTCTGATTCGCGTCTACGGTTGTTCCCCACACAGCTTTAGGAAATGGCGCTGATGTGATTTTCGTGCTGGACGGCTCGAATCGGGTGTCGCAACAAGAATGGACGTATCTTCAGAACTGGCTCCACTCCATGATCCAGTACTGGAACATCGGCTCCAACAACATCCAGGTGGGCACAGAGACGACTTTTTGTTGTTGTTGTTGGCGCTGTTGTTGTTGTTCTTTTTAATGAAGAGAAAACTGTAGACGTCAAAGCAAAACACATGGAAACAGTTAACTCATTCGAGACGAACAGCATCCGAATACGCGGCTTTAGCTTTAGCCGCGTATCCGGATGCCATTCCTCTCGAATGAGGTAACAAAGAAAGAAATGCGCTTTGGGAAAACAAGAACTGAACAGGTATGTAACGATAACAAAACAAAACAAAAACAAACAAACCAAAAACAAAAACAAAACAACCAACAAACAAACAACAAACAAACAAACAAACAAACAAACAAACAACAAACAAACAAACAACAACAAAATGCCGGCCATTGCACAGGCTCTTTACCAAATTTCCAATTTTGCGAATCGGCTCAAAGCGCATCGAACTGAACCCAGCACGCAAGCTCACGTGAAACACACGCATTTACTCTGAAGACAAACACAGTACTTTAGACAAACACAGGACATTCACGTGGTGCGAAGGGTCAGCACAACCCGAAGAGTCTTTCTTTTTTTGTATAGGAAATAACTCACACAAAGAAAGAAACGCGCTTGTGAAACCCCCCCCCCCTCCCCAGAGAAAACAGTTACAGGTTATGTCAGTGAAATATGCACCACACCACAGCAAGAAACATTTTTTAATTTCTGTCCAAGTATCACAACGACTTTGATGGAACAGAAAATACTGATTTCTGTAACACGATGCACATCGTGAAAAAAAAAAAAAAAACAACCTCCCGACCGAGTCTTGTGTTTAACTCCTTCGCTGCCGAGAAGAATTGAACACCACCCAGCTGCAAGAAGCATAGATCTTCATGTGTCCCCGCATCTTCGGGGGCTCATGAGGATCTATGCCTCTTGTTGAAATCACTTGTATATATGCTCCTTTTGACGGCTGTGGATCTTCGACGCTGAAGTCACAGTCGTTTCAAAAGCACAATCTGCGTTCACCGGCAGTGAAGCGGTTAATATAAACCGGACTGTATACACGTATTTGTCGACTCATTTAGCTCTAGGCACACAGCAAAAAACCAAAACAACAACAACACAAATTTACGGCCACGATAGTTGATGGGTGGTGCCATAATAGCTTGGCGCCTAGAGGCGCCAAACTATTTTGACATCACCCTTCAACTTTTATAGGCAAAATATAATCTAGTCTTCAGTGGGGGACATTGCAAAATTGTGGGGAATTTCGACCTTAGCGTTGAGTGTGTTAACCCTCTTTGTTCTGTTCAGGTCGGCTTTTACACGTACGGCGACGGTGCCCACGCCCAGTGGCAGCTGCGGCAGGCCGGCAACGCCAACCAAGCTCAGACTGAAATCAACAGTCTGCAGGTACGTTTTCAGCAGGATTCGTTCCCAGCAAATAGTCCAGGCATTATCCACGCAAAACGTTCCCTTTCACCGGACTGAGCAAATAGTCCAGGCATTATCCACGCAAAACGTTCCCTTTCACCGGACTGAGCAAATAGTCCAGGCATTATCCACGCAAAACGTTCCCTTTCACCGGACTGAGCAAATAGTCCAGGCATTATCCACACAAAACGTTCCCTTTCACCGGACTGAGCAAATAGTCCAGGCATTATCCACGCAAAACGTTCCCTTTCACCGGACTGAGCAAATAGTCCAGGCATTATCCACGCAAAACGTTCCCTTTCACCGGACTGAGCAAATAGTCCAGGCATTATCCACGCAAAACGTTCCCTTTCACCGGACTGAGCAAATAGTCCAGGCATTATCCACGCAAAACGTTCCCTTTCACCGGACTGAGCAAATAGTCCAGGCATTATCCACGCAAAACGTTCCCTTTCACCGGACTCGTTTGTGGCAAACAGTCGCGATTTTCTATGGTAACTATTTCTGGCGAGCAAAAGCAAGGCGACATCATTTGAATCACCTGAAACTGAAGTGACGTAGATTAACCATCTGACTGCGGAGAAAAACCAAACACGACACAACTGCAAGAGACATAGATCCTCATGAGCCCCCGCAGTTGCGGGGGCTCATGCGGATCTATGCCTCTTGCTGAGACCAATTTGTGTCTATGTTCCTTGGTCAGCTGTGGCTTTCGGTCCCTGAATGAACCAAGATTTATCTGAAACACATCATACGTACAGTAGCAAGGAAGGGATTGATTTAGCTCGTCAGTAGATTTCTCACAGTAAAACAGGTGTCAGGGGACTGTTTTCCATGAAGGATTTCGGGACCTGTGGTTCTTCTGAAAGCCTGCCGTATACCGTGTAATATAGTCGATTGTAGAGTTTCCTTGACTATTACGCGGACTAGGGATGGCTTTAAACATATTGTAGTTTGATCTTCTACGTAACGATAAATGGTCATTTAAACTTGAACTTAAACATCAATTAAATTTGAATGGATTACAAGTTAACTTCGAATACAAATTGTGATCAAGTACGTGTATAAACTTGCATTTTGATCTGAGGTTCTTAATAATAATAATAATAATAATAATAATAATAATATGAATAATAATTGAAATATTATGAATGTTAAGTACATTAAACTTTAAATGTAACATACATTGGTAACATGGTTTAAAAAAATTGTTCTTTAAGTTTTTAATTTGTTTAAAATTTTAGTTTTTTTAGTTGAGTTTCGTCTGAAGTATGTTATTTCAGATTTGTTTTGCCTATGTTAATACCTATTTATTCTGTTTTAAACAAATCTTGTTTTAGTTATGTTGCCAATTGTTTTCCATAAAAACTGACTTCGTCATTGCAATCGGTGTCCAGTGGAGTGGCGGTGCATCCACGGCCGGTCAGGCTATCCGCTTGGCGTACCGAGAGGGCTTCAGTGCTGCTAACGGCGGCCGCGCCAACGTGCCCCACATTGTTGTGCACGTGTCCAACGGTCCTGCCGCTGACCCAACCTTCCTTGAGCAGGAGGTATGAACAACAACAACAACAACAACAAAAAAAAAAAAAAAAAAAAGTTAAAAATAATTTACAACGTAACGTCTTTCATTGCCAGGAAAATGATTTGACCCTATCACTGACGGGACAAATTGAGTAGCACCCAACTGCAAGAGGCATAGATCCTCATGAGCCCCCGCTACGCGGGGGCTCATGAGGTTCTATGCCTCTTGTGGACACCACTTTTGTCTCCACGCGTTATGACGTTGAATTTTCACTACATCTCATGATGATGATGAAAATAATTCTACCACTACTACTACTACTGCTACTACTACTACTACTACTACTACTACTACTACTGCTACTCTCATGAAGATCTATGCCTCTTGTGGACACCACTTTTGTCTCCACGCTTCTTCGAAGGCTGGCTTCTATCACGTTGAATTTTCCCTGCATCTCCACGTCTTCCCGTTCTCTTCCTTTTCATCGTTCAGTTATTTTCTGTTCTCAGTCGTGGGACTCACGGATTTTTGTTTTGTTTGTTTGTTTCTTTCATTCCTCCCGCCGTGAGACGGCCTTAGTCGCCTGCTGCTCGGCGTTAAATCCACATAACCAACTAACTTTTACACTTCTGCGGCCGAGTAGGCACAACCTAAGCAACCTGTCTTGCTGTTGACCGTAACAAAGCGCGTGCACGTGACTGACGCTAAAGTAGCATTTTAACCCCTTCACTGCCGAGAAAAAGTGATCCAACTGCAAGAGACATAGATCCTCATGAGCCCCCGCGACTGCGGGGGCTCATGAGGATCTATGTCTCTTGCTGAGACCAATTTGTATCCATGTTTCTTGGACGGTGTTGGCTTCTGGTCGTTGAATGAACCAAGATTACAGAAACCAAAAAAATGCAAGTGCTGCGTACGCACGGTGGTAGGGAAGGGGTTAAAGAGAAACAATAAATTTTCCGTATCACATGTGTTTATATTACAGTAGAGACAGCTAGTATGTATTACATAATTATATTATTGTAGTATGTTAAAGTTGTGATATAGTTTCTCTCTATTACCTTTTTATAGAGATACTTAAAATGACCACCACGCAACAATTTTCTTTTATGGATAATAAAGCTGTCTGAATCTGAATCTTAAATCTGAATATGAAATTATAGGTGCAGGCAGCCAAGCAGCAGGGCATCTACGTGTACAATATCGGTGTGGGCGCGGGGGGCAACCTTCAGCCCGGCACGGAGAGCAAGATCGCCAGCGAGCCCACCTACCGCTACGTTATGAGGGCCGATAACTACCAGACCCTTGGCGCGCTGACCTCCTCACTCGCTAACAACGTTGCCAACGGTAAGCTGCGTCCCTCGGTGTTGTGCTAGGAGTCTGGACAGCCGGTGTAATGATGATGTGCTGATAAGATACATATAGATTATTGCATCGGTGTTTTGGCGATACTGAGAAGCTCACACGAGTGGTTTTAAAACCTTATCCTACGAGCGAAAGCGAGTAGGATAAGGTTTTAATACCACGAGGGTGAGATTCTTAGTTTCACCGACACACCGATGTAATTAATCTCTTTCTTACTCACCTTTTTCTTTTGCATAAATCCGATGTGAGTTGGTTTCCGGCACACACGTAGTCACAACACAGCCGCCATTGTGTCTTGGCAAAGTTCTTGGCGTAATTTGCTTTGGTAATGTGACGTCGATATCTTGCCGGGATGCCAGACACTTGAAATGTTCCTAGTAGCGCAATAAATGACGCCAGAGTGCTAGTCGCCATGAAATGATGTCACTGCGCGTGAGCGGAAAAGTAGGTTAAGTTTCAATATCGCGTGTGCCCATGAGTCTTTTTCTTGACCAGACTTTATACAAGACAATATTGTGCACACTTGGCCGTTCACGCAACACGGCTGTATCACACACGTGTGAGATACAGATTTTCCGCTCCGAAAGGCAGCAAGAAGAAGGATTTGTGTAAGAAATAGCAATTCGATTTCAAATCATATTAAGCCATTAAGCCCTAAACACAACACAAGAAGATGAATCAACCACACTCGTAGTTCAAGCCGGCTGAACTTTTTTTAAAAACTCATTCTACCCCAACACCGAAATCCTTAAATGTTGCCGTTGTCCTCTGAAGACTGCATTGCAGTGCAGGACACAGCTCGACCATGATAGTTCAAGGGTGATGCCAGAATCATAGCTTGGCGCCTATGGGCGCCAAGCTATTCTGGCATCACTCTTGAACTATCAGGGTCGATCCTTATCTTCCTGTGGTGTGTCTGGGGTAGAATGAGTTAAATTAAAAAAAAAATTTAATTTTTTTATTTTTTTTATTTTATTTTTTATTTATTTATTTATTTATTTATTTGGGGTGTAATATCACCAATGTGTGAAAAGACGTTAAAGACCTTTGGCGGTTTTTGTTGTCATAATATGGTTATTACGCCATAGATTTATTTTATTTGACTTACTTAGATGTGTGTGCATACTTAGTACAATAACTGCTATACATATGTGTGGTTTGGTATTTTTGAGTCTGCTTGATTGTGACTCGATGTATGTATGTTTTATGTGTTGATCTTAATATGGACGCTCGTCAGTTACGCCGCAAAAAATCCTAATGTTTATGCATCTGGCAATAAAGTTTATCTTATCTTATTTTATCTTATCTTATCTTATCTTAATAAAATCCTGATCCTGTTCAAGGCTGGCTCCAGAACAGCTCGGCGCCTACAGGCGCCGAGCTGTTCTGGAACCGGCCTTGAACTATCATGGTCGATCATCTTCTGAACTTGTTTGTACTTGTAGCCTTCAGAGGACAACTCCCAAATTTGAGAATTTTGAGATTACGGCGTATTGGGTAATCAGACACTACTTGTTTAGAATTGCGCGGAAGCAGGTTTATGAATAAAATGAAACTAAGTAGTCGGTAATGAAATCTGTGAACTGACTGTAATGAAATCTGTGAACTGACTGTAATGAAATCTGTGAACTGACTAATGAAATCTGTGAACTGACTGTAATGAAATCTGTGAACTGACTGTAATGAAATCTGTGAACTGACAAACTAAGTAGTCTGTAATGAAATCTGTGAACTGACAAACCTCTGTTGCGTCATTAACCCTTATCATTCGGAATACACCGGCGTGTGAAATAAGTTTGACTAAAATAGTTCAAGGGTAGTGCCAGAATAGCGTGGCACCTCTAGGCGCCAAGCTATTCTGGCACCACCCTTGAACTAAAGCCATTGGTCTGTATCCTTATCTGTAAGTACTATAATGTAGCTTGCATATGGCAATGTACAGATTTGAATCTTTTAGCCTCAGTATGATAGGGGTTAAAGTAATCACAGACAAAGATACGGGCCTTAACAGTATTTGTTTATGATGCAGAACTTCCATCTGGACCCGCTGGAAGCCTGCCAGACACGTCACATGGTATGAGATCTTTATTCGCACTTTTTTTCTTCTAAAAATATCCAGGTTAAACATTGCATTTATTGTTAGGTTTGCCCTTTCCTTTTCGGCTTCACTACAACGGCAAGCAAGATTTCTGCACTCAGTCAGTCAGTCAGTCACTCACTCACTCATTCGTTCGGTCCATTCATCCATCCACCCATCTATCAATTCTTACACCCAACCACCCATCCCAACCAGCCAACCAATCGATCAACAAATCATTCGTCCTCATGTATTTCTCAATCTCTCTCTCTCTCTCTCTCTCTCTCTCTCTCTCTCTCTCTCTCTCTCTCTCTCTCTCTCTCTGTCTCTCTGTCTCTGTCTGTCTGTCTGTCTCTCTTACTTCCGTGTGTGTGCGTTTGTGCGTGCGTGTGTGTATGTGTATGTGTATGCAAGCGCGTGTGCCTGCCGGCGTGCGCGTGTGTGTGTGTGTGCGTGTGTGTGCGCGCGTGTGCGCGCGCGTGTGTTTTCATTTAGTTTGTAGCAAGGACAAGAATAAAAAAAAGGTCTGCGCACCTATTCTTTTAATCCTTGGAAAATAAAGTTTCATTTCATTTCATTTCATTTCATTTCAATTTTCTATCTCTCTGTCTCTCTCTCTCTCTTTGTCTCTCTCTCTGTCTCTCTCTCTCTCTGTCTCTGTCTCTCTCTCTCTGTCTCTGTCTCTCTCTCTCTCTCTCTCTCTCTCTCTCTCTCTCTCTCTCTCTCTCTCTCTCTCTCTTCAGCATTTGTTTGTTTATCGTTGCTTAAACCCTTGACAGCTTCTGACGATATTGCTCGGCGCCAAAGACGTGTAAGAATCCTAGACTGATGCTGACGAAACCCTTCCTCGGAATGGGCGGATTTTACGGGTCTTTTCCGCCGTGGGGTTTCGTCAGTAGCAGTCAAGGGGTTAAAATTGCGAAAGGGATTGCAAGAAGGGTTCTTGAGAGACCTACATCTGTGTCCCTATTGACTAACCCCTTTCACTGCCAGTGATCGCGAATTTCGCCTCTAAAACCCACTGCGCACTGAGCCACGCTAACACATATTTAATGGGACGGAAAATAGGCAGGACGAACATAGGACTAAACAAGAGATATAAATCCTCTCGAGCCCCTGCAGTCGCGGGGGCTCGTGAGGATTTATATCTCTTGTTTATGTCTCCTGCAGCTGGATAACGTTCGCCTCACCCCGGGTGTTAAGGTGTTCAAGCTTCATCGTTATGTTCATTATCTTTTGTCGCCCGCAGCTTGCATGAACCAGGCTGACGTGGTGTTCCTGCTGGACGGCTCCGGCAGCGTGGGCACCGCCAACTTCCAGACCCTGACCAACTACGTCAAGACCTTCTCCAGCCAGCTCCCAGTGGGCCCGAACGGCGTGCACATCGGTGTCATGCAGTTCAGCGACATGCCCAGGGCAGAGTTCGGTCTCCCAGTGTACACGGACAGGTCAGTGGATTCAGCCCCTTTGACAAATGACAGGACACAGTGAACAATAAACGATGAACTTTTATTTTACAACGGTAAAAGAATTTGGTTACAAAGACCAATTTTCAAACTTGCCGTTGCTACAACTACTCAACACACGACTGACACACGTGATCACAAACAGACAATATGGTCTACAGCATAACTAGTTTTAACTCATTCAGCCCGACGGTCGTATATCCCCAATTTTGGAGGCGTCATCTAATGACTATGCACCAGTTGCAGGAGATGGATCGACTATGATAATTCAAGGGCAGTGACAGATTAGCTTGGCGCCGACAGGCGCCAAGCTAATCTGGCACTACCCTTGAATTATCATGGTCGACCCATCTCCTGCTGTAGTGCGTCAGGGCTGAATGAGTTAAGCAGAGGAAGTAAGCGACAAACAGCGGACACAAGCGTTGAAACCTGAAGATTCAAAAATTTTATTTCCTTTATGCTGGATCTGGGTGTGGAGGAAAAATGTCGATTACAATTTTATTCATTGATATACGAGAACACAGACATTCTTTTTCAAGCGGTCATTACTAATTAGCAAAAAACAGTTTTCAGACAACAGTGAACGACGGAAGACAGTTACAACTAGATGTGCAAACACAATGTACTTAAAGCACCATTACACATATATATGTAGACACGTTTCAGCACCATTTGTGTTTGTTATTCATTATCGACACACCTAATGAACTTTGACAGCAGTCTGGACACGTAGCAAAAGCAAACGCGTAATCGCACTTATTTATTCTGCGCTGCCGTTAGCGCGTCAATCTATTTTTAGCTGTTTCTCGTACTGAAAACGCTGTATTTATAGAACGGAGTGGCGTCATTGTCAGGTTACTTGGTATTAAGACGACATCTCCTGTGTCTAAATGCACCACAACTAGACCTGTATGTAGCGTTTCGTAACCATATGTTACAGTGGTGTATCTTTGAACAGTTACGGCGGTAGTGGGCCTTTAACACATGAAGTAGTCTATGCAACTTTACGATTTTTAACAAACTGAAGTCTGACATCACGTTCGACAACAATCGTAGTAGATAAAAAGAAAATAGAAAGATAAGATATCAGATAAAATAAGAAGAGTAAGATAACGTTTAATGTCCATTGTCCTGTACCCCCGGGTCTTGGACCCTTTCTACCTTCCCATAATGCCTTGTGAAACACAATTTTAGCTGTTCAACCCCAGCAGCGAAAGACCCTCGGGCCGTCGTCGGCCGCAGTGGGCCCGCGCACGATAGTGCGCGGGCCCACTGCGGCCGACGACGGCCCGAAAACCGTTGCTTACTGGGAAACTCCCTTGAAAACGCGATACTCGCTTATCGCAAGATATGCGGTGGGCACGCACAAAGCAACACGCAGTTATGTCCATTTCAGGGCCAGCCTGCTGAAGGGAATTGACAACATCCAGTACATGGGAGGGGGCACCAACACGGACACCGCCCTGCAAGCCATGCGGACCCAGATGTTCTCCCAGCAGATGGGCGCCCGCGCGGGCGTACCCCGCATCGCCATCGTCATCACTGACGGGAGGTCTGCCAACATGGCCAACACCATCAAGGTACGCAGTCTAATCTGTAGCTGTTAGCCCAGGCATCGCACATAAAGACATGGACTCAAGGTATGCAGTCTAATCTGTAGGTGTTAGCCCAGGCATCGCACATAAAGACATGGACTCAAGGTACGCAGTCTAATCTGTAGCTGTTAGCCCAGGCATCGCACATAAAAGACATGGACTCAAGGTACGCAGTCTAATCTGTAGCTGTTAGCCCAGGCATCGCACATAAAGACATGGACTCAAGGTACGCAGTCTAATCTGTAGCTGTTAGCTCAGGCATCGCAGATAAAGAGATGGCCTTTTTTTTTTTTTTTTTTTTTTTTGGGGGGGGGGGGGGAGGGGGAGTTAGGCAGGTAGTGGGGGTATGATGGAGATGATGGTGTTGGTTATGTAGTGGGAGGGGGGAGGGTAGAGGGGGAGGGGAGAGGGGGGAGGGGGGTGGAGAGAAGTGGGGATGTGAGGGTCGGCCAATACACTGGTTTAACTCCTTCTACCCCAGACACACCAAAGCAAGATAAGGATCGACCATGATAGTTCAAGGGTGATGCCAGAATAGCTTGGCGCCTTGAACTATCATGGTCGATCTGTGTCCTGCACTGCAATGCAGTCTTCAGAGGACAACGGCAAAAGTTAAGGATTTTGGTGTTGGGGTAGAACGAGTTAATAGCGTCAATACTGTATCAAAGCCTCACCAAAAGGAACGATCTTTGAGCGTCGGTGACGTTGACAGTCCGTTCAACTCAATTTAGTTTACTTTAATTTATCCCTTAACCCATTCGTGTCCGGCCACCAGTATACTCGTGGCCCGAAATTTCTCCTGCACGACCGGCCACGAGTTAATTCGTGGCCCAATTAATTAAATTAAAATTAAAATCAATTAAAATATCTCATTAAAAAACCTTTACAGGTCTACGTAATGTACATAATCAAGCAACACATTCCATTTAGTGTCAGTATACAAAGTTTCAGCTCATTCCATACATTGTTCTATATTTTTTTTTTTTTTTTTTTTTTGGGGGGGGGGGGGGGGGTTGATTTTTAAGTAACGTGAATAGATTTTAGTAAAAAAAAAAACTGGGACCAGGGAGAGCATAGACCAAAAATAAACAGACAGGAATGGTTTAAGGGACGGTTGCAGTCAGGGTCCCCCCCCCCCCCCCCCCACACACACACAACCCATCACAGTCAACAGCTGCCAACGTCGCCCACGATGGCCTCCTGTGCACTGGATTGCATTTTTGTTTTTGTTTTGGCAGGAGGCTGATCTGGCCCGCCAGGCTGGCATCGGCATCGTGGCTATCGGCGTTGGCGACGGCATCCGCCACGCCGAGCTGCAGGGCATCGCGGACTCCTCAAGGGACCTCTTCAACGTGCAAGACTACAACGACCTGCCTGGCGTGACGCAGAGAGTGATGAATGCAGCCTGCGCAGGTAAGGCCTTGGAACGATAGTGTTAAATCCTTGTTAGCTGGAAAGTAACTCGTCACTGCCGACAAAAAGAGGGAGCATGATCCATCTGCAAGAGACATAGATCCTCATGAGCCCCCGCGGTCGCGGGGGCTCATGAGGATCTGTGTCTCTTGCTTGCACCAGTTTGTATCCCTTTATTATCCGTTCGCCGGTTGTGGCTTTTTTACGGAATAAAATCTGCAGTGAAGGGCTAATGAGAAGAAAATGAGCGATAAAACACTACCATGACCAACAAGAACAACAACAACGACAAGAGCAACAACAACAACAACAAGAACAAAATCATAAGAACAAGAACAACACAACAACAAAACAACAACAAAACCTCTACCACGACGATGACGGCGACGACGACGACCAACACCACAAAAACAACAAGAAGCAACAAAATAACGACACTGATACCTTGCATTGATTTGATCCACCGTTTTCTGTTCCAGTGCGTGCTACTGCTGCTCCAGTGTCTGCCACTGTCGACCGTAAGTATTTCCTGGGCCTTGGTCCCAGCTATTGTCATGGCCACTGGCACAACTATTAAGGCACCTCTTTAACTGCCTAAAATGCTTTATTACATCGACAACGCGCCTTTCTTTGGGGGATGCTTAAAAAAAGAAATCTCCGTGCCATAGCCTGCCCATTGCGCACAAGGCGCCTTGTGAACAGTGGCTGTGTCTGCGTGCACACTGAAGACCTCACGCTCTTTTAACTACACGTTGCCCGCATAAACACTTTTAGGTCAAACTGCATGTGTTTCGAGGAAAGCAGTGAGTTAGAGGCCCCGGACAAAACATGCGATTGTTCCTGCTTTTAACCCTTTGACTGACGAGAAAAAAAGTGAACACGACCCGGCAGAACCGCGAGAGACATAGACCCCCCTTCTAATACACGGAAATCGTCTATTCGTTTCTCAGCTCACATCAACGACCCTTGCAAAGACAACCTCCCCAACTGCAACCAGTACAACGCCAATATGTGTACCGAGTACGCTGGCTGGGCCAAAGACAACTGCGCCAGGCATTGCCATTTCTGCAACCGTGAGTATAAAGTACACTGACGAGCAAATGAAATGCGACATTTTCGGAACCATCGGAAACACTTTAGTGTGTGATGCCTAGAGGACACTTTAGTGTGTGATGTAGAGGACACTTTAGTGTGTGATGTAGAGGACACTTTAGTGTGTGATGTAGAGGACACTTTAGTGTGCGATGTAAAGGACACTTTAGTGTTTCCGATGGTTCTGAAAAGGTCGCATTTCTTTTGCTCATCAGTATACACGCACTTACTTAAGACGACTGGAACTCACTCAGCGTTGGACAGACCAACGCCTAGTACCCTGGAATCTAAGTGTTTGTCCATCGCTGAGAGATTTCCCGCGCTATGTGTATTGTATCTATGCGCTAAAAAATGCTTTCTCCATTCTGCGCACGCACCACATGGATCCGACTCCGCCGCAGTAACACGATACCTGGGAAGAAAAACAGGCCTGTGTGCCATTGTACAAAATGCCGCTGTAGTACACGCAAAAAGGGGAGGGGTGTGGGGGTGGGGGTGGGTGGGTGGGGTGTATGTGTGGGGTGTGAGGGAGGGGGTAGGGTGGGGAGTGGCGGGGGTGGGGGGGGGGGGAGGCGGGGCTAGAGCCGCCGGTTAGGGGGGGTAATTTTATTGCATGCTTATCTCATTCTCATTCTAGCGTATTTACAACGGGGGTCCGTTTCTATAGCGCATGAACAGTAATGTCTATTTCTATCGCATACAGAAAGGGACTACTTTTTATGACATACAAAATAAAATCAGTTTTTATCATCGCACACACAAAGGGGTGTTTTCTGTCGTGTTTCAGCGATCATGCCTTCCGTTCTGCCCTCGTGCGCGGACAAGATGGCTGACTGCGGTGACTATGACATTGGTGTCTGCCAGGATGAACAGTACAGGCCATGGGCAACAGAAAACTGCGCTCTCTACTGCGGACTTTGCGGTACGTAGTCTTGTGTACTTTGCGGCATGGAGACTTGTGTGTACTTTGCGGTCAGTATAGATCCTTGTCCGTATTCACGATTGTGTGCTGGTCCTGCGGCCGTAAGGTCCAAAATCACAGACCTGGACGCCAACGAGATTTGAAAGTCGATATGAAATATTTACTTCAGGAGAGCAGATCGACTTTGCGATAAATAGTTCAGTCATATCTCATTTATTTCTCAGGGTATAGAACACTATTTTTTGGATGGAAAATTAATAAATGATGAAGTGTTTAAATGAATGACAAGGTTTATATATATATTTTAAATGAAACTTTGTATCCAAGAAAAACAACAACTACAACAAAAACAGCAACAAAAAACACGCGAATACAAAATGTAATGGCTTGAACAAAATCTTACAGATCTATAAAAATGCCAAAAGATTTAATTGTTCCCGACATAGCATAAATTAATAATAATAATAATAATAATAATAACAATAATAATAATAATAATAATAATAATAATAATAATAATAATAATAATAGTAATAATAATAATTCATATGGCACCTAACATCCCAATGAGTTCCAGGAGCTTTACAATTAACAAAAATATGATGAGTGGCAACAGCACTACAATTACACCTGCACGGTTTATTCACACTATTGAAAGTGCCATAGCTTTTGCAGCTCTACGATGACCATCAAAGTGATTAAATTATTCAAGGCGCCCCTCATCAATAGATGCGGAAGTGTCGCATAGCGTTGCCTGTGGCAACGCTATACGACACTTTCGCAGCTATTGGTGCGGGACACACATTGACTGAGTCATGACAAGCAAAATGATGAAATTATTCCAGACGCCCGGGATCAATAGCCGCTTTCGCAGCTATTGATGCGGGACACCTCGAATGAGTTGAACGACAGAAAGGTTCGCGACAGATTTGTAACGCGACGCATTTCTGATGTTTGCAGGAGCCGGCACAACTACCAACGGATATTGTAAGTTTTGTTTTTTTCGTTTTTTTGTTTTTAGTATCAGTTTTACAAGTTTGATAAAATCTTGACATTCTCCCGTTTAAAAAAAACAAAAAACCCTGTTATACATTAACACGTTAACCTATTTAAGCCCAAGGGCGCTTTTCCCACATTTTGGAGGCGTCATCTAACGACAATGTACCAGTTGCTGGAGATGGATCGACCATGATAATTCAAGGGCAGTGCAAGATTAGCTTGGCGCCTAAAGGCGCCAAGCATCTGGCACTGCCCTTGAATTATCATGGTCGATCCATCTCTCGCTGTAGGGTGCTGGGGCTAAATGGGTTAAACCTTTGGCTGCCGGTAGCGGTTTTTTTTGTGTTGTTGTTGTCCCAGGTGACTCCTGTATGAATCACACCTGCGTGCAGCCCAAGGATTAACACATTCGAGACGTGCCGCTTCCGGATACGCGGCATAAGCCGCGTATCCGGAGGCAGCACGTCTCGAATGAGTTGAGGCATTTACTCCAAACACGGTATTCCACTCGCTAATGTTTTCAAATCGGGACGAACTGTACATTCTAACCCTTTGCGTGTCAATACGGTAGCAATCCAGACCAAAAACGCTGACTGCCAAGCATGTAAAATGCAAATAAGTACCCAACGGAGAAAGAAACGCGCTTAGAAAAGACGGTTACAACACAATTTATTAATATTTGGCAAAATAGTCAAACAAACAGAGAGATCAGTCGCTACTTCTCTTCATTCGCAGAAGGAATGTGGCAATTGGCGAGGGGGTGGGGGGGGGGGGGGCTCTGTATGATCTATACCTCGTGCAGCTAGGCTGTGTTCAAAAACTTCTCGACACTGAACGGGGGTTAATAACGGGGGTGCACTTAACTCATTCAGCCCGACGCGCGTATGTCCCCAAATTTTGGGGGGCGTCGTCTAACGACTATGCAGGAGATGGATCGATAATTCAAGGGTAAAGCCAGATTAGCTTCAGGCGCCAAGCTAACCTGGCACTACCCTTGAATTATCATGGTCGACCCATCTCCTGCTGCAGCGTGTCAGGGATGAATGGGTTAATAGTTCATTGGTTGTAACACCCGCCTAACCTCTCCGTGTCAACGACAGATGGTCAGTGCTTCTACAAGGGTGCCTCCTACAGCACCGGCGAGACCTGGAACGACGGCTGCGACTACACCTGCACCTGCGTCAACGGCCAGACTGGGCAGTACAGTTGCAACAACAGGTTGATACATATCCATACTTAACCCCTTCGCTGACCGAAACTCGCGCGAAGAACACGGTGTAAAACTGTGACCGCAATCTGGCACACAAAGCACTGACAAGACTAGCAAGAGACATGAATCCTGATGAGCCCCCCGCTGTCGCGGGGGCTCATGAGGATTTAGTCTCTTGCAGATAGGTAGCCTTCGTCAATGATCACAAGACAGAATGCATGAAATGTTCATTATGATAATAGTAACGATAATGACTACACCACAATGCACCGCAACACTGATTGATAGTGATAATGGTGGTAGCGAGAAATGGCGGACGTTTTGTAGCCCTCCCGATGACGCATCTTGGATGCCAGTTTTGCTTAGTGTTGTTCGAAACAACAAGCACACTCAGTACTGGAGACGGCAACGTCATGACATAAATTACATCATAAGTCTATTATGTGTAAAGGTATATTCCTTTGACGTCAGTCATGTCTGGCGTGATTCAGGTCGCAAGATGTCTTCTTGATTTATATTACGAAAATAGTGGAGGAATGAAAACAAATACGTTATTGGTCGGAGGGGTTCGCTGCACGGACCCTTGTAGGCCTTCGGGAGGTCAAAGGAACCATTGTACCCCTCAGGCCTTCGGGGTACAATGTTTCCTTTGACCTCCCTCAGGCCTACAAGGGTCCGTGCAGCATACCCCTCCGACCAATAACTTATATTGTCGATGAAAATATCACACAGTAACAGGCATAATATCTGATACAATGACGATGGTGATGATGTCGAGTGTGACAAAACAAATGATAATGGTTATCGGGGGAGGAAATGTAAATGATAATTCAACGTGATGTTGGTGAATCTGTTCATGTGACTGACACAGGGTCATTTGCAACTCAAGAGCCAGAAACCCATATTTTGCAATCGTCGTCTACAGGCGACGATTGCAATATATGAGTGTCTGGCTCTAGAGCTGTAACGATCGTATCAAATGAAGAACACACGTGTGAAGGGGCAGGCCGTCTATCCACTAACATCCGCACCAGCCTTGTTTCAGATCGTAAACCTCCCCCTTGTCGCTGTTTGCAGATGTCCCCTCTACAGCGAGCTGCCTGCCGAGTGCACCCTTGTTCGCGCCCCTGGCAAATGCTGTCTCGAGCCCGTGTGCAACTTCAACCCGACAATCAGCACCCGAGTGACGTCAGGCCTCGCCAGGACCGCAGACGGCATGAGTAAGTGCATCCCATGACAATTATGACGCTAATGACGTTATGGCGTTAATCCTCCTGACGTAAAGAGTCTTCTTCTTCTTTCTCGTCTGAATACGATACATCTGCTAGTGTGTGTTGTGCGCGTGGTATAAAATAGTGTCGTCTCAGTACGTGTTTAAGCACGTTTTCTTTTCTAGGTGGATATTAACATTACAGATGGTTGTGGTGTTATCTACGTGCACATACTCACTGTCATCGGTCGGTGTCTTCTAGTCGGTCAAATGGATTTATTTGTTTTATGCTCACATTTGTTGTTTTTACATCTGTTTAAAAAAAAATTCCGCTGCAAACGAATTTCCAATCTTTGGTCAATAAAGGTATTCGTATTCGTAGTCGTGTCAACTCGGCAGTTTCCACGTCACCGCGAAGTGGGCCGTCCTTTACCCATCGAGCTCTGACGTCAACAGTGCCCTAGTTGGGCGTTGTCATGATCGGGAAGATTACAAGAAAGACCCGACAATGTAGTTCAAGGGTGGTGTCAGAATAGCTTGGCGCCTGGAGGCGCCAAGCTATTCTGACACCACCCTTGAACTTTTTTAACCCTTAACTTGGCGGTAGCGGTTTTTGTCGCGATAAGCACTGTAGGAATCATCGCGACAAAAGCCGCCATCGACACGCTTAGGGTTAATGGTCGATCTTTTGTAGTACGACGGGGTTGTAGAGGTGACGTTCGTCTACACAAACAGGCATTGCACGTTTGCCTTGATTTGATAGGATAGGCAATTTCTCACAGCAAATATTAAGAAATGTAATGGGGAATCAATAGTCGTCCAGCACCATGCAGTTTCTCTCAATAAAGACGAGGGAAAACGACACACGTCTGGGACACTTAGTAAACTTTGGAATGTTCTTGTAGTGTTTTATTAGTGTCTTGTATTGTTGTTTTATGACGAACCAAAAGGCAACTTTCTGTCGTGCTTCGACTCGAACAGACAATACAGTTGTATTGTATTGTATTGTATTGTATTGTATTGTATTGCTATTGTATTGTATTGTAACCAGCACGTTTGGCGCGTTTCTGTTGCAAGGTGTGTGCGAATACCAGGGCAATCAGTACGTCCAGGGACAGAGCTGGGATGTAGGGTGCCAGCTGAAGTGTGTCTGTGCCGACGCCTCCACCGGACAGATCAAGTGCCAGGACTTGTAAGTCTAGGACTAACCCTTTGCGTGTCGGTATCGTTTTTTTCCCCCGCGATGACTCCTACAGGATTCATCGCGACAAAAAACGATACCGACACGCAAAGGGTTAACATAATATGTTATTATTGTGTGTATAGGAGCTCATTGCAGTTGTACTGTCACTCTTGTGTAAAGGTTACTATTTCTTTTGTATGTCATGTAATTCATTTACCCCTTAAGGGGTTTTGAATAAACGTGAACTTGAACCAAAGTGTATGAACCGCATCAGACCGCGGTCCAAATTAATGTTAACCCTTCGTCTGCTATGTAACGTTTCTGTATTAAGTACTCTGCTGCTAAGAGTTGTTAAGAGTTCATCTCTGGATCCGGTGCGCATGCCGAGTAATGGCTTCATGAGGACACTTTCTGCACACACAAAATCAAACACACGCACAGCAAGCAAACCTTGGCCGGACGGATCTCGCCGCCCATAGTGTGTGCTACGATAAGCTGTCTCGCGGAGGCCAGAGCTCATTCCAGACCTGCTGCATTAAGCCGCGTATCCGAATGTGGCGCGTCTCGAATGTATCAATTAAATCATTCGAGACCCCCCGCATCAAACAGCTGCGAAAGTGTCGTATAGCGCTGCCACCGGCATGGCAGCGCTATACGACACTTCCGCAAGCTATTTTTTTGCCGTGCTCCTTGAAGGAATTAACCAACCCATGTAGCCCGGACGCTGAGGACCTTTTGCTTACTGAGGGTTTACTGTTTCTCTCGCAGCTGCCCGCACTACAGCGTGCTGCCCCAGAACTGCCACCTGCAGCAGACCCCCGGCGAGTGCTGCGCGAAGCCCGTGTGTGAGTTCAGCACGCAGACCGGAACTATCTCCGGATCCGGAAGAACAAGCGGAGTGGGAGCTGGTGAGATTTAGTTTTTTCTTCTTCAAAAGTTAAAATTCACTGCCGGGTTTCAGTGCCGGGGAAAAAAAGTGAACAGGACAAGCCAGAGACTGACATAGATCCTCATGAGCCCCCGCACCTGCGGGCGCTCATTAGGATCCATGTCACTTGCTGACGCCATTTTGTACAAAAAAAAAAAAATCTACTTGACTTGATTCTTGTTCCTTGGACGGTTACGTTTCTTTAGCGGTGAATTAACGAAGATTGCAGAAGCACCATCTACATCCGACGGCAATGAGGAGGTTAAAATAGTATGAAGGGGAAGAAAGGGGGGAAGGGGGAAGTTGAGTGTGTGAAGCGTATAGGCAGACTGGCACTGGACTGTGAGGTCGAAAGTACAGACATTTTTTTGGACTTAGCTTCTGAAGAAAAAGAATGTCCACTTCATTGTTGGCATGCTGTTATACCAAATATCAAAACTCTACCTCATGACCTACCTCCCCCCTCCCCCCCCCCATCCCCCCTCCCCTCCAGAAGCAAAACGCCTTCGGGCCTACCGCGGCCGTCGTGAGCCCGAGGACCTTTGCTTACTGGGTCTGGATTACGATGTGTTTATAAAACGATGACTGAAATTTGAATGTGACTGGTGCAGTTAACCGCAGGTCTACCAACATATATAAATGTGTGATGGTATGTGATTTTGATCCTAATGAACCAAGAGTCGTAAATCCAAATTCGCAGTCCAGCACACATGCCTGTGTTCCAGAACAAATAGGTAAAAAAACGTACCTAGGATCTTGCGGCTTCTGGATTTGCTCATGTTCGTTTTTCAGTCCAACGCGTGTTACATTCTGGCTATTTACATCGTGTTTACGTGGTATATACCCTCATGTCCCACAGTGGCCCAACCTACCGCGCCTGCGCCATGCGTGGATGTGCTGCCCAACTGCGCTCAGTACACACAGACCGCTTGCAAGGATCCTTACATCGAGTGGGCCAGTGACAACTGCCGAGCCTTCTGCGGACTTTGCTGTAAGACTGACTTTTCTGGTGTAGACTATTTTTTTTGTATGATTGGTTTTGCTCACACAAAACGTTCGCTTTATGAAAGTCTTTGTTGGTGTAGATTCTTTTTGTAAACCCGAGGCTAAACATATTTAGGCTTTTAACGCATTCAAGGCGCCCCGCATCATTAGCTGCCTAAGTTTCACCCTCCTGGCCCCTTCACTCCCATTATAAATTCATTTGGTGATTTGTTGCCTGTTCTGTTCATTTCGACAATGCGTTTTCCTGTTTTTCAGCTGACGGAAGAGTTATCCCCAAGGACACCGGTAAGTCCAACAGTTTTGACTTTCTACTTTTCTAAAGCAGTCAGTTTAAATTAATTTATGTATACCATTAAAAAAAACAACAACACCCATTTAACCCCTTCACTGTGGAGAAAAATGGACACCACACTACTGCAAGAGGTCTATAGATCCTCATGAGCCCCCGCAATTGCGGGGGCTCATGAGGATCTATGCCTCTTTGCTGAAACCACCTTGTATCCATTGTTCAGGGGGCGGCTGGTGCTTTTTCGCGTTGAGTTGACGCAGATTTCTGACGTACACTGGCAGTGAAGGGGTTAATGCGCATCTACCGCTAAAATTGTAATGACAAAATGGAGTTGAAGGAATACCTGCAAACGAAATGCTCAATATTTTACGGGGGGGGGGGGGGGGGGGGGGGGGAAACCCCGTGTCGTCGTAGGCCAGCGATCTTGGGTTTTTAGCTACACCTGCTCTTTGCTGCAGTGACCACAGCAGCAAAGGTGTTCCAAGTCCAGTCGTTTATTTCTGCCTCACTCCCACCCCCCCCCCACCCCTACCCTCCCTCCCCCCCCCCCCGGAAGCATAAGAAAGAGAAGAAAAAAACCAACAACCAGAAACAACAGCAAAAAACAAAATAACAACAACAACAACAACAAAAACAACAACCCTCACAACAAACATGTGAGGCTAGAACTCAAAGCAATACGACCAAAGGTTACATAGATTATCTTACAGGTATACTTATCAACATGCTGAAGATAAAAAGGGTGACAGGTACATAACTTCCTAAGCCAACTCACAATGAAAAACTAATAGAATCTGTACTGGCAACCTATCCACACTAACAAACGATGGGCATTTTGACACTCTTACAAGATATTGACAGACCGTGAAACTAAGCTATTCATAATAATGATAATAGTAATACAAACCTACGCCTTATGCTCATTTATTACGACCTTTATAAAGTGTACCAACATTATTAGTGTAGTTTTACAACCTGACCTGAGCTCAAAAGTTTCTCAAATATCATTGTATTGGGGTACTTATACTAATATGGTTTAGTACACTCTTTGCGTTTATCACAAAAAGAAAGGACAGCAAAACAAATAGTGAAATTCATCCTCTATATCTCCCGAGTCACACTTGGTTCCGTAAATCAGAACTAGGTCTTTACTCATTCAGCCCGACGCACGTATTTCCAAAATTTTGCAGGCGTCATCTAACGACTATGCCCCTGTTGCAGGAGATGGGTCGACCTTGATAATTCAAGGGTAGTGACAGATTAGCTTGGCGCCTGAAGGCGCCAAGCTAATCTGGCACTACCCTTGAATTATCATGGTCGACCCATCTCCTGTTGTTGCGCGTCAGGGCTGAATGAGTTATCTGCACGTCTTTCGACGATAAAAGCCCGGACAAGCATGCGATATTGCTCGTTTGTCCGGGCTTTTATTCCATTGTTTTCATCGCAACACGTGCAATTGTGACCTAATTCTGACGTCTCATAACTGCACGTGCTTCGACGAAGACAGTGAATTAAAAGCCCGGACAAACATGCGATATCGCATGTTTGTCTGGTCTTTTTATCCACTGTTTTGATCGAAACCACGCGTAATTCTGATCTGCTTCTGATTGCCGAACAGCGCGTGTTGACTGGTACACACACCAAGGGGAATTACTCAGCGCTGGACATACACACAGTTAGATCCCTTGCCCCCTCCTACAGGCACCCAGTCGCCAGCCCACATAAAAATACGGCAGGTAAAGAACAAGACGATCACATACATCCCCTTGGTATGTGTACTGTTCTACCAGCGCTAGCCTCACCTATCTGGGTTGTGAGTGTATTGACTATATTTTTGACTGCAAGTATATTTTGCTGCACAGACCACTGCACGTACCAGGGACACCAGTACAGGCAGGGAGA
The DNA here is from genome assembly GCA_036245525.1 of Semisulcospira habei. NCBI lineage: Eukaryota > Metazoa > Mollusca > Gastropoda > Semisulcospiridae > Semisulcospira > Semisulcospira habei. Next base: position 87,997,287 of record BTPG01000002.1, read on the forward strand.
GACATGGAGCATTGGATGCGACCAGGAGTGTATTTGCGAACAGGCCGTCTACGGCTACTACCGATGCTACAGCATGTAAGTCTGAACTAGATTCGAGATTCAGGATTCAAGCTACTTATTGTCCCAAAGGGATATTCTTGTTACAGCTCACAGCTCATAAAAAAGAGGTAAAGGATTAATAAGAAACATAATCTAAAATGAGACCGATAAACTGAGATACGTGGATTCGAGAGAGGCATTCAAGCGAGCCCTAAAGACCCATATTTTTTCTGTCTGCCACAAATGACTTTGTCACACACCTGTCATGTTAAAGTCACCTCTGTCTATGTTAGAAGTAGTGTGTGTGTGTGTGTGTGTGTGTGTGTGTGTGTGTGTGTGTGTGTGTGTGTGTGTGTGTGTGCGCGCGCGCGTGCGCGAATGCGAGTATGAGTCCATATGCGTAGCACTTTAAAATGGTGACTTTATAGCTTGTTTACAGAGTGCGTTGTATTTTGTTTTTGTACTTTTTGTAAATTGCGTTTTTGTAATTAGTTATTTTTGTACAATTAGTTTTTGTTAAGCGCCTAGAGCTCTAATCTGAGGTTAGGCGCTATACAAGTACTCATTATTATTATTATTATTAAAGAATACAACCACTATACACATCACATTCTAACGATATATCACATAAACATGTAAGGTAATTCATTTAAACACTACAGATCAGACTAACCCGTTCAGTGCTGAGAAAATATGATCACCGCTCAACAGCAAGAGGCATAGATCCTCATGAGCCCCCGCAGTTGCGGGGGCTCATGAGGATCTATGCCTCTTGCTGACGCCGCTTTGAATCCGTGTTCCTGGGACGGCGAGGGCTGTTTGTTGTTGACAGCGAGGATTGCAGAAACATAGGGCAGCACTAAACAGATTAATACGATTTGTTACATGACAGGCTTTCATTGTTAAAACTCGCTAATTACAACGGGTTTATCAACGCTGTCTTGCCGCAACTCAGATTTTTCTGCCCTTCTTTTCACAGTCCACGTGAGTAGGCATAGTACCATAGGTTTTCCCACTGCCTTTAACCTTTTTCATCCTGATACACTATTGCGTGAAATAAATGTGACTATTATGATGGAACGTTTTTATTCAGGATAATGTTTAAGGCATGTGAATGCCTCTCTTACAAACTGTCCTGCAAATGCCTGAGGCGCCAAGCAATTCTGTCACCACCCTTGAACTAAAATGGTTGATCTATCTTGTAATCTGCAATGCAGCCTTCATGGGACAATAATTAATTAAAAGAAAAATCAGCCTCAGGATGTAATAATGAAAGAAAAAACCCAGCGCATTAAATAGGCGCTTTATCCCAATTGAAAATCGGCTCAAAGCGCCGCCGCGAACTGAACCCAACAAGCACGCTCACGTGAATCACGCGCATTCACTCACACACTGTACATAAACACAGAACATTCACGTGGTGGCAAGGACAAGCTCAAGCGAGTTACTGAAGTTTTGGGAAATTCAAATCGCTTTTATTTGAAATTTGATTACGTGGGCGGAAATTGATACCAAAGTCGTGGGGGAGGAAGAGCCGGAGTACCCGGAGAAAGAACCCCGGACGGTCCGGCCGAATTAACGATGACACTTACTAGAGGAGAACAGTCCTCTAATGGGTTACACAGTACCGGTGGCTGCATGCACAAGGGCAGCTAAGCGCGAGTTTAACACTTTTAGCCCCAAGGTCCGATTTTTAAAATTTTGGAGGTCTTGCCTAATGACTATGTACCACCTGCAGGAGATGGATTGAGCATGACAATTTAAGGGTAGTGCCAGATTAGCTTGGCGCCTTAAGGCGCCAAGCTAATCTGGCACTACCCTTGAATTATCATGGTCAATCCATCTCCTGCTGTACGGACTCGGGGATAAATAGGATAACGTTTCAACGCTGTCTTATGCCAACAGATGCCCGGTGTACAACAACGTGCCATCCCAGTGCACGCGCACACCAGCTTCAGGCACCCAATGTTGCGAGACCATCACCTGCCCATCCAGCACGCACATCGTCCCCTCCACCACCAACGTCCTGTCCATTGGCTCCGGCAACTACATCATGCAGCCCAACCCGCTGCAGCCCAACCAGATGGTACCAGTGGTGCCCACCATCACCACAGGCGGCACCATCAACACGGGCACGGGCACGGGCACGGGCACGGGCACAACTGGCTACCAGGCACCCACCATCCGTGAGTATCGATATCTCACATCGTTAAAACTCTTCCCTGCCACCGTACCTACATTTTTATTTTTGAAATCGTTGTTCAATTCAACGACCAAAAACCGAAACAGTCCAAGAAACATGGATACAAACTGGTCTCAGCAAGAGGCATAGATTCTCATGAGCCCCCGCAGCCGCGGGGGCTCATGAGGATTTGTGGCTCTTGCAGTTGGATCGTATTCGCTTTTTCTCTCGGCATTAATACCCGCCACACGCAAGAGACGTAGATCATTATGCATCGAAGATTCGGAGACAAGCACACATTCTAACAATCCCATTGTTATGACTATTTGTTCAAGATTCGGAGACAAGCACACATTCTAACAATCCCATTGTTATGACTATTTGTTCAAGATTCGGAGACAAGCACACATTCTAACAATCCCATTGTTATGACTATTTGTTCAAGATTCGGAGACAAGCACACATTCTAACAATCCCATTGTTATGACTATTTGTTCAAGATTCGGAGACAAGCACACATTCTAACAATCCCATTGTTATGACTATTTGTTCAAGATTCGGAGACAAGCACACATTCTAACAATCCCATTGTTATAACTATTTGTTCAAGATTCGGAGACAAGCACACATTCTAACAATCCCATTGTTATGACTATTTGTTCAAGATTCGGAGACAAGCACACATTCTAACAATCCCATTGTTATGACTATTTGTTCAAGATTCGGAGACAAGCACACATTCAATCAATCCCATTGTTATGACTATTTGTTCAAGATTCGGAGACAAGCACACATTCAATCAATCCCATTGTTATGACTATTTGTTCAAGATTCGGAGACAAGCACAAATTCTAACAACCCCATTGTTATGACCATATTGTTTCATTACTCAAAAGCCAGAATGTCAAACAATAAAGTTTTTAAAAAATAAAGAAAATGAGGAATGAACGAAAAAACGAAAGATGGAACGAACTTGTGAACGAATGGACGAATCACGGAATAAAATAATAATAATAATAATTAAAAAGAAATACAGCTTGTCACCGTTTTCACTTTGTTAATCCATTTAACCCCACGGCCGCATTTTTCCCCAAAAATTTGGAAGTGTCACCTAACGACTACGTACCAGTTGCAGGAGATGGATCGACCATGATAATTCAAGGGTAGTGCCAGATTAGCTTGGCGCCTAATCTGGCACCACCCTTGAATTATCATGGTCGATCCATCTCCTGCAGTAGTGCATCGTGGCTAAACAAGTGAATGCCCTGTGTGTTGGCAGAGGGCTGTCTGTACAAAGGACAGCTGTACGTCCAGGGACAAAGGTGGGACGACGGATGTGACCAGGTGTGCGAGTGTACTAGCGCTTCTCAGGGAATGTACAGCTGCGCCGCCAGGTACGTCTGTCGTATTTGTAAATGTATGCTGGCCTGTGACTTTGGACCTTACGGCCTACAGGCCGTAAGGTCCAAAATCACAGACCAGCAGACACAGATATATGTACCTCAAAGACAAACTCGACAACACTCAGTCACTAATGACTAGCACGGCTGACTGCTACGAAGACGTAAAAAACTGGATGACAGCAAACAAGCTTAAACTGAATGACGACAAAACGGAAGCCATGCTGGTAGGCACTCGCCAGAAACTTTCCCAGCTCCCTCCCTCCCTCCACCTTCAACTCGACAGCACCCCCATCTCCCTCTCTGACTCGGCCAAAAACCTCGGCGTTATCCTCGATTCCTCACTTTCCATGACCAGCTTTGTTTCCGCCACGGCCCAGGCATGCTACTTCCACCTCCGCCGCATCGGTCAGATCAGAAAATACCTCACTACCGAAGCTGCGACCAAACTTGCTGTCTCTCTCATCCTATCTCGCATCGACTACTGCAACTCTCTCCTTTCCGGCCTCCCTCACTCCACCACTTTCACTCTCCAGCGCGTCCAGAACAATGCTGCCCGCCTCGTCCTCAGAAAGAAAAAATCCGACCACATCACACCCCTGCTCAAACTCCTCCACTGGCTTCCCATCCCCCAACGCATCCAATACAAGATCCTGTCTCTCTGCTACAAATCCCTGAACAACTGCGCTCCCGCCTATCTCTCAAACTTACTTCACCCCTACACTCCTCCCCGCTCCCTCCGCTCCGCCTCCGACCCTCTCCGCCTCCACATCCCCCGCACTAAACTCAGCACTTTTGGCCCCCGCTCCTTCTCAGTATACGGTCCATCCATCTGGAACACTCTCCCACTCTCTCTCCGTCAGAAACACTCTCTCTCCTCCTTCCAGTCTGCCCTCAAAACTCACCTCTTTCAACAGTTCTAGCACTATACTACCACACTCCCCATCCTAAGCAGACTTTCGTGATGTTTTTTACTATTTGTGGTTCGTGAGTCGTTGTCTAAAGCGTGCGATTGCGTGCGCGAGTTGTGAGTGCGCGCTTAGAGTTATAATTATTATAAGATAAGCGCATTATAAATACCGTAATTATTATTTATTATTTATGATTGGTTCATATAATTTAAAAATAAATTATCGAGAAAGATAGTTGAGCCGACTGACGAGGCCAGAGGAGTTTTTGCGAACAGCGTCCTCCACCCCCCCCCCACCTCCCCCCTTCCCCCTCCCCCCCCCCCCCCGTATTACAACACTATGTAAATGCTTATGTAAAAAAAGGAAATGTTACATCACAATACGGCGACTTTATGCAAATACCAAGCTCTGACTTTATGGCTCTCAAGTATTGCACAATATACGGAGGATGGTCTGCTGTGACATCTCGCCGTGTTTCAGATGCCCAACCTACCAGAACCTGCCTATGGGCTGCTCACTTCAGACGGACCCTGCCGATGCCTGCTGCCGCGTGCCTGTGTGCCAGGCTGGTGTCAACTACATCCCCTTGCCGGTGTATACTCAGGGCACCATCTCCAGCGGCCTTGTCCAGCCCCCGGACCCGTCTCAGCTCATGGCCACTTCGCAGACTGGCGTGGTGACGCAGCGCTTCCCACAGAGCGCCAACTCCCCGCCCACCATGCCGCCTGGCCCCGTACCCACCGGTGGAATCGGTAAGGTGTTCCCCCTCCCTTCCCCCCCCCTCCCCGGAATATGTACTGACGAGCAAAAGAAATGCGACATTTTTGGAACCATTGGAAACAAAAATTCCAAAATTGTCGCATTTGACTGCCAACAAGGAACGAGGGCGAATTCAAAGCGGATAAACAGCTTGTTTCATAAGAATAAACAACACTCCAGACATCTCCAAGAGGCATAGATCTTCATGAGGCCGGAGGCTGTATGGCTGTTTGAGCTGTTTGGAGTCAGTGTTGTCTACGCTTCTACACACTGGTTATCTGCAGTGATTGCGCTCTCGTTCGTTGTTGGGAGTCGTTCGGCGTAAACATCCACTATAAATATTTATCTCACTGTGGACATATACTTGGTATATGTTTCACACAGTGTAAGTGAGTGTTTGCATGCACAAGGGGGTACATTGCTTCAGTTCCCGACTGAAACACCTACAGTGCATACTCAAACCACCGCGTGTTTCTGTGTGCAGGATACTGCGTGTACAAGAACCAGACCTACCGCCAGTCGGAGACGTGGACTGACGGCTGCAGCTACAACTGTCTGTGCGAGGATTCCTCCCGTGGTTTCTGGCGCTGCTCCGACATGTAAGTCATCTAAGTCGTCGACCTGCCTATGTAAACGCGCGCGCAGTCCCGATGGGTCATTTAAATCCTAGTCGTCAGCACGAAATCATAGCGCCGCCTGCTTAGCGATTAAACGGAAGGTACGCCATCGGGACCCGCCTCTTTAAGTCGTTGACTGCTGGCTTACGACACCGCTCGGCGGAAATGACGCCGCCCAGTGACGCGTCTTATCAGTCACGCGGACTGCTACTGTCGATACCGTTCGGCCGAAAAGATACGCATTCACGCGTTATTTTGTTGTTATCGCCCAGCATTATGGTCAGTAACAATCAAGGTGCTACATAAATTAATAGATATGAACTTTTATGTCTGCTTATGAACTAATCGAAAAATCTGCATCCTGCCCGCCTGTTCTGCAATACTGCAATATGAAATATTAAATGGCACTGTAGGTTTAGGGGCCATTGTTGTTTAGTATTACATAATTTTTTAGCTGAGGCGCGACATTAAACGATACATTAATGCTACGGCCAGATGAGAATCGACCATGATAGTTCAAGGGTGGGATCAGAATAGCTTTGCCCCATGATAGTTCAAGGGTGGGATCAGAATAGCTTTGCGCCATGATAGTTCAAGAGTGTTGTCAGAATAGCTTGGCGCCGGTTGGCGCCAAGCTATTCTGACACCACCCTTGAACTATCATGGTCGATCTGTCCTCAGAACTGTGTCGTAGTCCTCAAAGGATATCTAAAGAGTTAAAGTTCATCCTCACGATGTAAAGAGACAACGCCTCCATGTTTTTGCAGGTGTCTGACCTACCCGCCCATGCCCCAGTACTGTAAGATGATCACGGACCTCGAGTTCCCTTGCTGTCAGAAGCCCTTCTGCGAGATCCCCTACATCATCAACTCCACGTTCGGCTTGGGATCGACGACACCGAGACCCCACATCGCCATCACGACCAACGCGCCCAGCGTCATCACCACCACGACGCCTCCTAGGCCAGGTGAGGGTTAACTCTTTCAGTGCCAGCTTTTAAGTGCGCGGGCACATGCGCACGGATATGACAGGGTTAGCCATTTCACTGCCAGTGGTCGCAGTGTTTGTTACTGAAATAATTTTTTAAAGGCAACGCCAAAGGGACCTATACGTACAAAGAATACGGGATACAACTCGGGGTCAGCGAGATGCAGAGATCCTCGGGAACCCCCTCGCACTTGCTGGGGCTCACGAAGATCAGTGCCTTTTGCAGGTGGATGTCGTGGGGGAGGGGGGACGGGGGGGGGGGGGAGGCAGGGGGGAGGGGGGCAAATGCGGTGGAACATGGGAGGAGTTAATCCCTGATGCGTGCTCATACAAATACTCATGAGACCTAGACTGTCATGAGCCAATGATACTAGATGTGTGTGCAGACACAAAAACAAGCCAGAGGCATAGACTCTCATGTGCCCCTGCGGCCCTAGGGCCGCAAGGGGCACATGAGAATCTAAGCCTCTTGCAAAAAGAACGATACAACCACATTGCTGTGGAACATGCATAGTCTGAGGTAATCAGTTGTGGGAGGAAGCTGCATGTACACAAATGTTGTGACGAACTGTATATGAAGCACACTTAATTTGTGATAAATGTTTTGTTACTAAGTATGTACATAAACGGACTGCCCAAGACATATACATAGTTTGTAGTAAACACTCTGGTAGTAGCTGTACATTTGTGATACACGGTACAGAAAAAAATCCATAGGAAAATTTTACCCGCAAAAATAGTACCAGTGGGTATCGCGGTTCACGGTCTGTTTCGCCCATGATAAATTGCGGCCTCGACCGGTACCACACTGTCGGGTAATTTATGTAATATTTACTTTTGACTTTATCATTTTGTTTGAAAGCCACGTGCGTGTACAAGGGCCAGGAGTACGGCCAGGGACAGGAGTGGTATGACGGCTGTGACTACCGCTGCACGTGCTATGACGCGCTCAGCAACCTGTACTCCTGCACTGCCAGGTTAGCATAGTAGTAGTATGCATCCGTTAGTCTTAAGAGACCATGTAAAATATGATCTCTAATAAGAATAATGCGTGTTGCAGTCGCCAGTAATTTCATTTTGTCCCGGTCGGTGTACAACAGTCGGCCTACGTTTTAACCCTTAGGGTGTCGGTAGCGACGTTGTCGAGGTGTTTCCTGCTGGAATCATCTGGACCAAAATCGCTATCGACACCCAAAGGATTTACACATTCGCGGCAAGCCGCATCCGGATGCGCGGCATAAGCCGCGCATCCGGATGCGGCTGGCCGCGATTAATTTAACCCTTTAGATGTCAGCAGTACCGACAGCCACAGAGTTAATGGTTTCGCTTCCAGTCTCAAGAGACTTTTCAGCCATCGTAATTCAAAGCTGCATTCAGCCCACAGCTGTTATTTACCGTCACCTTTTCACGTTCCCTAGGCATCAGGCATCTTTTTCATCCTTTATGGTCAATGAACTCGGCGCACTCGTAAATGCTGATCAGTAGGTTGCATAGTATTGTTAACCCTCTCGCTGCCAGTGATCACGATTTGCGTGTCTAAAACCATTTCGCACTGACCGACGTTCGCAGTAAAAAAAAAAAACAACCGCAAAACACTGATGTAAATTCAACCAAATAATTATAGGCATAAACCACACAGGACTAACAAGAGACATAATCTTTATGAGGCCCTGCGACTTATCGAATTTTCTCGTGTGTAGGTGTCCGACGTTCTTCGGCTTAGACCAGACGCGGTGCACGAACCAGCCCGACCCTCGGGATCCCACCTGCTGTACCATCCCCGTGTGTGAGCCTCCCACCACCCACGAGAGCGGCACCACGCCCATCCCCACGGTACCGGGAGGCAGCTTCGAGGTCACCAACAGTCCTGGCATTGGTAAGTCACGGAGTGAGAGTGTTGATAGGCCCCTGCATTTCTGTATTTCTACTCGATCCCTCACGTCCTCCCACCGCCCTTGCTTTAGCGTTTCCGGTGATTTCGATGATGTCGCATTTATTTTCCTCGTCAATATAGGTTGAGAGAACTGAGTGAGTGAGTGGGTGAGTTTGTTAGTGAGTGAGTGAATTTGTGAGTGAGTGAGTGAGTTTGTTAGTGAGTGAGTGAATTTGTGAGTGAATGAGTGAGTGAGTTTGTTAGTGAGTGAGTGAATTTGTGAGTGAGTGAGTGAGTGAATTTGTGAGTGAATGAGTGAGTGAATTTGTGAGTGAGTGAGTGAGTGAATTTGTTAGTGAGTGAGTGAATTTGTGAGTGAATGAGTGAGTGAATTTGTGAGTGAGTGAGTGAGTGAGTGAGTGAGTGAGTGAGTGAGTAACTGAGCGAGCGAACGAGTGAATTTGTGAGTGAGTGAATTTGTGAGTGAGTGAGTGAGTGAGTAACTGAGCGAGCGAACGAGTGAATTTGTGAGTGAGTGAATTTGTTAGTGAGTGAGTGAGTGAGTGAATTTGTGACTGAGAACGTGACGCCATGGGTGCGTTAGAGATATATAGCTGTGCGCGGACAAACAAAGGCTGAAGTAGGCTGGAGGGCCCTTCGGACCCACGACATCGATTTAGGAGCCAGAGAATTCACTGAGTTACGTCCGAAATCGCCGCTTCAGGTAGTAATGAAGCTGATCTGCACGAGTCCATGTATGTGCAGGTTATTGCGACTACAAGGGCACCCACTACACTCAGGGACAGAGGTGGGATGATGGTTGTCAGTACTCGTGCGAGTGTCTCGATGAGTACAGCGGCCGCTACAGATGTGACGAGAAGTGAGTGTTCTATCCTGACGAGCAAAAGAAACGCGAAATGTTTGGAATCATCACAAACACTTGAGTGTTTCCGATCACTCCAACAATGTCGCATTTCTTTTGGCTCGTCAGTATATTGGGACCTTTTTATGACCTAGTAAGCTGAAAATACTCGGGCTGTAATCCGCATTAAATGCCTCGGGGCACGGCCGTGCACGAACCGATTTGTGCAGATGTCGTCCTAAGAAGGGTTTGCTCACAGGGATATATAACAATGTGGTCTATTGCAATGTTTTGTCACATGCAGCTTGTCTGCGTCCCGAATAAATCTTTGCTGCTGTCGGGATTTTAAGTACAACTCACTCACTCACTCACTCACTCACTCACTCACTCACTCACTCACTCACTCACTCACTCACTCACTCACTCACTCACTCACTCACTCACTCACTCACTCACTCACTCACTCACTCACTCACTCACTCACTCACTCACTCACTCACTCACTCACTCACTCACTCAATCAGTCAATCAGTCACTCTTTGCTGCTATCGGGACCTTATGCACAACTTAATGAATGAATGAGTCAATCAATCTGTGCAGATGCCCTCGCTTCCCGGCACTACCCTCGGGCTGCATCATGGTGACGGACTTCGCCAACCCGTGCTGCCAGAAGCCCACGTGCAACTTCCAGGGAACAGGCGGTACCATCAGCGGACAGACCAACCTGCAGACTCCTGCTCCAAACCAAACGCCCGCGCCTGATGGCAGAAAGCGTAAGTGACACTGTTTGTTTTGTCGGCCACCATTACGATATACTGACGAGCAAAAGAAATGCGACGTCACTAGTAGCACCGGAAACACTTGAGTGTTTCTCGATGATTCTAGTGATATCGCATTTCCTTTGCTCCTCAGTATAGTTTTGAGTTCGGTGAGCTGAAGGTCCCAGGGCCAACGTGGGACTTAACTGGCCAGTTAAGACCCACGTTGGCCTAAATAGTATTTTGGTATACATTTAGGTTTTTGTCGGCTAGCATTCAGATTAAAGAAGAAATTGTGTTACTTTGTTTACGCTCTTTTTATGACACTGACAGTTTCGCATCGACGCAAAGTTATGTCCAGTGATAGCAACGACGTCATATCTCTGCATTAACCCTTTTAGCCCCAAGGTCCCATTTCTCAAATTTTGGAGGTGTTGCCAAACGACTATGTACCAGTTGTAGGAGATGGATTGATCACGATAATTCAAGGGCAGTGCCAGATGAGCTTGGCGCCTTCAGGCGCCAAGCTCATCTGGCACTACCCTTGAATTATCATGATCAGTCCATCTCCTGGTTGCAGGGTCCTGGGGCTAAAAGGGTTAAACCTTCAATTTCAACGGATATGTCAGTCACAACACAATCTTGCATTTAAGAGCAGGTTGTCCATTTTCTTTCTAGAAGAGTGAAAGCTTGAGCCGCGTAACTAGACGTGAGTTTGACCTGATATATATTTTAAAAAATTCGACTAGCCTTTCTTCTTCTTCGCTCTCATGTGACGTTACGTGCGAACTGAGACAAAATAAGTATAGGTACTCCGGTTCTTCCCCCCCCCTCCCCCGCCCACCCCCACGACTTTGGTATCAATTGCAGCCCACTTATCAAATTTCATCAAGCATAAAACGATTTGAATTTCCAAAAACTTCAGTAGCTCGCTTGAGCTTGCCCTTAGCACCACGAGAATGTTCTGTGTTTATGTACAGTGTGTGAGCGAATGCGCGTGATTCACGTGAGCGTGCTTGTTGGGTTCAGTTCGCGGCGGCGCTTTGAGCCGATATTCAATTGGGATAAAGCGCCTATTTAATGATGTGATTTATTATTATTATTTATTATTTTTGCACCTTTTTCTTTTCAGTCGTTTGCGTGTACAACAACGTGGAATACCAGCAGGGGCAGACCTGGGACGACGGCTGCAACAAGAGGTGCCGATGCGAGGACGCGGAACGCGGTCTCTACGTCTGTGATGACAGGTGAGGGTTCCTACGCTGTCCCAAGATACGCCGGGTCGGCCTTGATAGCTCAATGGTGGTGCCAGAGCAGCTTGACGGCTCTAGCTATTTCGGCATGCGCCTCTTCCCCTTCCTTACCACTGGAGGCATATTATTTTTCTGAAACCTCCGTCCACCCAACGACCAAAAAGCCACAAACGTCCGAGGGGCATGGATATAAACCGGAGTCAGCAAGAGGTATAGATCCTCATGAGCCCCCGCAGATGCGGGGCTCATGAGGATCTATACCTCTTGCAGGTAAGTCAAGCCGTTCAGTTTCAGCTGCGGCAGACCGTGTTTGTGCAATCTTCCTTGAGTCAACACCAAAAGCCCTAGCTGTCACAGGAACATGGATTCAAAGCGGTGTCATCGAGAGGTGTAGATCCTCATGAGCCCCCGCAAAACTTGCAGTTGGGTGCTTTTCAGTTTTTCTCGGCTGTGAAGCGGTTAAGCTGTCATGGTCGCGGATCCGCCTCCTCCACTGTGATGTAATTTTCAGAAGAGAGCTATTTTGTACGGAAATTTCGACCCCAAGGGCCTTTAGCACATACACAGCCTAGAAAAAACTGAACATCGCCCAACTGCAAGAAGCATAGATCCTCATGAGCCCCCGCAGTTGCAGGGGCTCATGAGGATCTATGCCTCTTGCTGACGCCACTTTGAATCCGTGTTTCTGGGACGACCTGGGCTTTTCGGCGTTGAATTAACAAAGATTGCGGTTACACTCTCTGCGTGCGCTGCCAGTTATGAGAAAAACCTTCATGTCTTCTTCTTCTCTTTTGTCGTTTCATTTTTATTTAAAATTTATTTCATTGTCTTTTTATTATTTTTTTATTTGTAGAGTATCAAAATCAAAGAAGAAGAATGGATCGTAATGACTTCCTCATTACGTCCTCCATTGCGTACTGACGACCAAAGAAATGCGACATTATTCGAGTCATCGAAAAAAAATTGAAGTGTTTCCGATTGACTCAAATGATGTCGTATTTCTTTTGCCCGTCAGTATAAACTATGGCCAGTGTTCCCTGTTTTCTGCTGCCTGTTCTCTGCTCCTTGTTACGCGGGGTCACTGTTCACTGTTCACTGTTGACCGTCCACTGTTCATTGCCCATCGCCCAACGCCCGTTTTCCATTGCTGATCGAACATTTATCGCTGTCGTCTTTAAACGTTGTGTTGTGCACGTTCAGGTGCGCCAAGTACGCCGCCATTCCCAGCGAGTGCGTGATGGTGACCGACCCGACTGACCAGTGTTGTAAGGTGCCCCAGTGCCACTTTAACCCCACTTCCGGCCAGACCTCTGGTCAGGGCGCCCAGCCTACCCCATTCCCAACCGCCGCTCCGGGTGTCATTGTTGGCCAGCCCAACCTCCCCACCCCTCAGCCTGGCCAGACGCCTACCCCTCTCGGTAAGTTTGGAGTTACATGAAACGGCGTATCCAGCACCGTTGGCAAGAGTGCGTTCCGGATAGACCAACTCGGGGAGTATGCCAAAAGTACACTTCTATTCAAATGAGGTGCTTCGCATCTCATTTGAATAGAAGTGTACCTGTGACGTTCTCCCCGAAAGTCATCTCATTTGAATACAAGTGTACTTGTGGCGTACTCGCCGAGGGGATCTATCTAGAAAGTACCTCCGCAAAATGCACGAGGTGCCGCATGAGTGCTCGTCTCTAATTTTGTACCAGTTTTGAGCGCGGGCCGCAGACTACTGTCCGACGTTGCTCGGAGGACCCTCGGTATAATGTGCTTTTTATTACACGAAGCTCCTCTGCTGTCAGCATCGTTTTTGTTGGGGCGATTCCTGCGCTGAAGAATCACCTCGACCCCCCCCCCCCCCCCCCCCCCCCAAAAAAAAAAAAAAAAAAAAAAAAAAAAAAAAAAAAAAAAAAGAAAAGAAAAAAAAAAAAAAAAAAAAAAAAAAAAAAAAAAAAAATTAAAAAGAAGAAGAAGAAAAAAGAGCATTACTGAAAGCCAAAGTGTTTCACTCAACGATGGATCGTGCATGACTGAGATCGTCGACGTTGGCCAGGAGACCTTTCTGCTCAGTGCGATAATGCTTTCCTTGTTGACCTTTTTTTTTTTTTTTCTGTTGCTGTTTGCACTAATTTACATACCCATTCAAGTGTCAGACGCGTGCTTAACCCTTTGGCCGCTGTCGGTAGCGCTTTTTGTTGCGATGATTCCTTGCGGGAATCATCGCGACAAAAAACGCTACCGACAGCCAAAGGTTTAACATGTTCTTTCGCCTATATATCATACCTCCCGCGGTCTGATGAGGAATATTGTGCGTGTGTCAGGTTTCTGCGTGTACAAAGGCCGAGAGTACAGACAGGGAGAGGAATGGCAGGACGGCTGTGAATACACGTGCGTGTGCGAAGACCAAACAACCGGCAGATACCGTTGTGACGAGAGGTGGGCTTTGTGATTTTTGCTGCAATTCAGATTTAGATGCGTTTCTTGTCGCTGTGTTACTGACCACACACCAGAAGAACCCAAAGGAGAAAGAAGCACGCTTAGAAATGACAGTTACAACACAATTTATTACTATTATTTTTTTTTCAACATAGAGTAAAACAAACAAGTAAAACAATTTATTCGCTACACTTCTTGTGAGAGAGAAGAAGCAAGGCGGCAAGATAAGTAGCGATTGATTTAAATACTTGTTTGTTTGTCTAGTTTGAAATATTAATAAATTGTGTTGCAAAACTGTCATTTCTTAGCGGATTTCTTTCTCCGTTGGGTTCGTCTCTGCATTTCACACGCTTGGCAGTCAACGCTTTGGTCTGGGGTTGACCGCACCCGTGCTTTAACTCATTTAGCCCGACGACCGCATTTCCCAAATTTTGGAGGCGTCATCTAATGACTATGCACTAGTTGCAGGAGATGGGTCGACCATGATAATTCAAGGGCAGTGCCAGATTAGCTTGGCGCCGACAGGCGCCAAGCTAATCTGGCACTGCCCTTGAATTATCATGGTCGACCCATCTCCTGCTGTAGTGCGTCAGGGCTGAATGGGTTAAGGATAGCCTGTTGACAATGACGTCAATGTCCTGGCACGTGTCTTCATTAGTTAGTCATTTCGGTTTAACGCCGAGCAGGCGACTAAGGCCATCTCACGGCGGGACGTGTGTCTTCGTGTCGTCAGGTGCCCTAAATACCCGAACCTGCCCACGCAGTGCCGCCTGTTCAAGGACCCGGCTGACCCGTGCTGCTCGAAGCCCGACTGCTCCTTCACGCCCAACTCTGGGCAGATCACCGGCCTCGGGTCCCCCACCCCCGCGCCTCAGACCACACCCGCCCCTCACTTCTCCCCTGTGCCCGGCCAGACCACCGTCGCCCCTCTCCCGGGACACACGACGCTGCCAACTTTGTCTCCGCCTTTCGGCACCACACAGGCCCCCAACCCGTACAACCCTCCCTCTCCTTCTCCCACCCCGGGTAAGTATCGAGGAAGGTTGTTTGTGTGTGTGTGTGTGTGTGTGTGTGTGTGTGTGTGTGTGTGTGTGTGTGTGTGTGTGTGTTAACCCTTTTCACTTTCAGTGATCGCGAAATGAGCTTCTGGAATCATTGTACATTCAACCTTTCAAGGAAGATGGGATACACAGTGGTTTCAGCTGGGGGCATAGATCCTCATGAGCCCCCGAAGATGCGGGGGCTCATGAGGATCTATGCCTCTTGCCGTTCCATCGTGTTCACGTTTTTCCGGCAGCGAAAGGGTGAACGTGTTAGCAGGACAAAATATCGTGTACACATTAAAACCCGTAATTGCTGTGGGCTCTAGTTTTCGTTACTAAATTCATTGTAAAATTCAGCGAAAAAAATGGAGGGGTGATGGTGGGGTGGAGGGGGTGGCTGGTTGGTTGGTTGGCTGTACATTGCTTAACGTCCCGATAGCAACAAGACTTTCTCAGGACGTACCTGCACTGCATGTGAAAAAAACCCTAAACAGAATATTGAATGTGTGTCGCCAGCCGGTCTAATACGCTAAATAAAGCTAAGACCATTTAGCAACACACATCTAATATCAAGAGCTACAGGCAGTGCAGACATTAGGGACAGTTTAAAAAAGGAAAATACAGGTGAATGGACCAAGGGTAGACAGAAACACATGCCCCAGAATAGAGAGGAAAACCCACCCTGTGAGGCTGACCAGGGTGACCCTGGGAACTAAAAAGTAGTTAACCTCACCCGTCCCCCAGGGCAGACCTGGGGGGGGGGGGGGAGGGGGTGGCGCGAGACACAAGCCGCCCAAGATATTCGCATACTATGTAAGGGGAGAGCATGAGGCATAAAACTGGCCTCATGAACCCCACAGGGCGCCAAGCTAATCTAATGCTACTCTTGAACTCTCATGGTTCATTCCAAATCCCGCAGTTGTGCTTAACGTGTACGTGAGTTGAAGTAGTGTGTCCTCGTTTCCACAGTGTGCGTGTACAGAAACCAGGTGTACGCCCAGGGTCAGACTTGGTACGACGGCTGCGACTACGTCTGCGTGTGCGAGGATGGCATGACAGGCGTCTACAGGTGTAACGACAGGTAGGAACAATTTGTTTTCACGCCAGCTACGTTTTCTACTGAGATCGCACCTTTTGGAGCCGCGGCATTCCCGCGTTATTTTTGCTTTGTAGTATTGTTTCAGTCTCCACTCTGTAGAACTAAGCCACATCTGACACATTGATACCAATTAGACATTAACCCATTCAGCCCTGACGCACTACAGCAGGAGATGGGTCGACCATGATAATTCAAGGGTAGTGCCAGATTAACTTGGCGCCTGTCGGCGCCAAGCTAATCTGGCACTGCTCTTGAATTATCATGGTCAATCCATCTCCTGCAACTGGTGCATAGTCATTAGATGACGCCTCCAAAATTTGTGAAATACAGCCGTCGGGCTGAATGAGTTAACCCAAGCGAGTCTATATTCGTTCAGATAAAGTCTCAATAATTGTTATTCAATTTTCTTGAATTTTGTCAGCTTTTTTTGTACCCCGTTCAGTGTCGAGACAATTTGAACACCCCCATCTGCAAGAGGGATAGATCCGATCATGAGTCCCCGCAGTTGCAGGGGCTCATGAGGATCTACGCCTCTTGCTGACACCAATTTGAATCCATGTTCCTAGGACAGCTAAGGGTGTGTGTGTATGTTTGATATTGTGAGGTTTGTATTTTTGTTGCATACGTATTATTATTATCATTATTTATGTCACTTGATTCCTTGTTTTATTTAATTATCCTTCACCAGTGCTGCAAAGGAAAATTTCCATATAAAATCTTTTTTATCTGGACAATAAAGTTTTTGAATCTTGAATCTTGAATCTTGAAGTAGATTTTCCTTACTGTGATTATATAATTTGTTTGATTGCATTGATGCGCCGTGTTCATGCCCCTTGATTGCCTTCCTATTGCTCCTTTCGTTCACCGCTGTGATGCTCAATGTTTATGCCCATAACAATGACGCCCTGTGTTTGTGCCCGTGACAGATGCCCGTCCTACCCCGCCCCTCAAGGCGTCAAGTGCACCATGAAGCCCGACCCCAAGGACCCCATGTGCTGTCAGATCCCCGAGTGCGAGACCCCAGCGCCGACCCCAATCTCGCCAGGCGGACCCTACGTTGTGCCCACAATCGCTCCTCAGGTAACGAGACAGGAAGGAGAAACCGACGCGTGGGACACGAACCACGTGCAAGAGGCATAGATCTTCATGAGCCCCCGCGAATGCGGGGGCTCTTGAAGATCTATGCCTCTTGCAGATGGTCCGACAAATTTATCAGACTCGATAGATGAAAGCATAAGTTTTCTTTACAGTTCCTCGTCGGGAGGGGGAAGAGTGTGGGGAGACCCCAGGAATTCTTCCAAGATCGACCATGAGAGTTCGAGAATGGTGCTTGTAGTTAGTTAGTTATTGGGGTGTAACGCAGGCGACTATGGCCATCTATCTCACGGCGGGACGGTGCTTGGAGACACCAAGCAGTCCTGGCACCATCTATCACGGTCGAGCCATCTCCTGCTGTCCCGTTCAGTTTCAATAGATCAACCCATTGACTGCTGCTGACTAACGATATCGTTCGGCTGAAAAGATGTGTGTCTTGGAATGTTTTAGTGTTAAGTAATGTTTATTGAATGATTTTGTTCTTACTGTTTTACCGTCCACACAACTGCAATTGCCCTTTAAGTGAAAATCAATTGAAAATATATATATATATATATATATATATATATATATATATATATATATATATATATATATATATATATATATATATATATATATATATATATATATATATAAATTTTAAAAAAAATTGAATGGAATTGAATCTTCCACCGAACGGTTTTTCGTCAGTAGCAGTCAAGGGATTCAGCGCCGATGTGTAGCTGTTGTAAAAAAAAAAATATATTAAGATCATAATGAGCCATTGTCAAATCGTGGTATTGCCATTTGGACGATCACTTAAACGATCGCTGCACGCAGCGCACTTGAGTGGTAGACAGTAAAAATGGCTGCGTGGATAAGGGGTGTTAAATAACGTTGATGGCTAATTACCATTGGCTGTTTTGTCGGGATAGGGTGTTGTGACCGGAGGCAGTGTCAACCCGACAACCACCCCACCACCGACCCCGCTACCAGGACAGACCATCGCTCCTAACCCCAACTCTACCCCAGCACCGCAACCCAGAAGTAAGTGTGTAGAACACATTATGTCTTATCGGAGACAAGGATTTGTATGGAGGGCCTTTGTATTTCTTACACAAGGCAGCTAAACATATCACAACCCCTTCGGAAGGAAATCACGTTTTTGGAACCGCTGACATTGAAACGCCAAATAATCCTATCCAAGGAAGATAGATGTAAATGGGGAGAGCAAGAGGCAAAAGAACCTCATGAGCCCCCGCATTCGCGGGGGCTCATGAGGTTCTTTTGCCTCTTGCAGTTTGTTAGTGTTTGTATTTTCCCGGCAGTGGAGGGGTTACATTCGGTTTAACTCATTCTACCCCAACATCGAACTCCTTAAATGTTGCCGTTGTCCTCAGAAGACCGCGTAGCAGTGCACGACACAGATCGACCATGATAGTTCAAGGGTGATGCCAGAATAGCTTGGCGCCCATAGGCTCCAAATAGCTTGGCGCCCATAGGCGCCAAGCCATTCTGGCATCACCCTTGAACTACCATGGTCGATCCTTATCTTCCTGTGGTGTGTCTGGGGTAGAATGAGTTAAATAAGAAATCTAAATGTTATCACTGGCTAAAGAGGACTAATCAAGCCGAGGTACGCCCACTATGGTGCTGGGTGTTTTTTTTTCTCCGATCATTTTGAAATGTAAAAGTCACTGTATTTATTGTTGTCATATTTTCTCTGTAACTGTCTCATTGCGTTAACCTGTTTGTGTCTAGGCGTGTGCGTGTACAAGGGACAGGAATACACTCAGGGTCAGAAGTGGCAGGATGGCTGTGACTACAACTGTGAATGCGTCAACTCCATGGAGGGACTCTACCAGTGTACCGAGATGTAAGCAGATTCAAATTTAAGCATGTTTTTAATTAAGTTCTTTATTATAGTTATTGAAAATATTATAATGGATCGATTTGTTCCGCTTTCTTAAATCTAATTTTAGAGTTTTCTGTGATATTATTATCCTAATTTATTATTATTATTATTATTATTATTACTACTACTACTACTACTACTACTACTACTACTACTATTATTATTATTATTGTTATTGTTGTCTCATAATCATTATAATTGTTATTGTTATTATTATTGTTTTCATTATTATTATTATTATGACAGCCTCATTTGTATCATCATAATCATAATTATTATCATCATTATCATCATCATCATTTTCGTTTTTTTTTTTTCTTCTTCTTCTTCTTCTTCTTATTATTATTGTCATTTCCAGGTGCCCGAGGTACGCGGCTGTACCCCAGGGTTGCTACATGGTGCGTGACGTCTACAACCCGTGCTGTCAGACCCCCGTGTGCCCGTTCCCCCCCACCGGCACCCCCCAGCCTGCCACCACCGTGCAACCACCCACCGCCCCTAACGGCCAGACGCTCTCACCTCCCCTCTCTACACGTGAGGAAATTTCGAGCATCTTTTTGCAGCCTTTTTTTTTCTTCTGCACTTTCAGTTTGTCTTCTGTAATGATCTTCAATGCTTAGCTTTTCGCCGATGCCCCCCTACCCCTCCCCCCCCCCCCAAAAAAAAAAAAAGCTTTAACCCCTACACTGCCGGGAAAATGCGAACACCACGCAACTGCAAGAGGCAAAGAACCTCATGAACCCCCGCTTCAGCGGGGGTTCATGAGGTTCTTTGCCTCTTGCAGACCCTTTTGGTATCCGTGTTCTACTGATTTCATGATGGGATTACTCGGTACTGAATACTCCCTAATTTAAATATGATGGGATTACTCGGTACTGAATACTCCCTAATTTCAATATGATGGGATTACTCGGTACTGAATACTCCCTAATTTCAAAGAATTTTTTTTTTGCAGTGAAAGGATTAAGCCTTGATTGTTTGCATCTACACACAATCAAATTATTAATTTATTTTACGGTTTGTCCCTCTCTTTTCAAACACGATTTTTCCTAGTCGTGTACGCCTCCTCACTGGCTACGATTTCATGGCAGGAGATACACAGACCATGAGAGTTTAAGGACCGTGCCAGATTAGCCAAGGTGCCTGAAATTGTTATGGTCGCTCCATGTTCGTCCTCTGCTGCAACTTTTCCCTTTCAGTAACTCATTCGAGACGCGCCGCCTCCGGATACGCGGCTTAAGCCGCGAATCCGGAGGCGGCACGTCTCGAACGAGTTAAAGAAAATTGCTGAATTCTTCTTATTATTTTACCTTACGAAAAGACGGAGAAATGCATCGTATGACAAAGAACACATTATTATATTACAGCTACTAACGTTAAACAAATCCGCTTACATCATCGTGAATAATTTCAACTGCATAATGTCTCTCATCCACAGCTGCGCCCCGCCGCACGTGCGTGTACAACGGAGTGCCATACCGACAGGGCCAGACCTGGGACGACGGCTGCGACCTGCGCTGCCGATGTGAGGACGAGATGAACAACGTTTACAGATGCGACCAGAGGTAGGACATTCACGTTCTCACGACATTCACCCTTAAAAATTCAACCTCAGGACATTCAGCCTAAGTTTCGACAAAAGCGGGAGATGGATCGACCTCAAGGTTAGGCAGCGAAAAAGTAAACACGACTCAACCGCAAGAGACGTCGTAGAACCTCATGATTCCCCGAAGGGGCTCATGAAGATATGCCTCGAGTTGACGCCACTTTGAAGCCACGATCCTTGGAAGCTGTGGCGGGGTTGGCTCTTTGGCGTTACAATTAACCTGCTGGAATCTTCGCGACAAAAACGGCCACCGACAGCTAGAGGGTTAAAGCATTCCGCAGTGAAGAGGTCACATGTAAAGGCACGTGTTTGTGAGACACTGTCAATGAGTCCAATGTCACAGACCATTATCACCTTCTCCCCTCTCTCTCTCTCTCCTCCCTCCCTCCATGTGTGTGAGCTGTTGAATTGTATGTACTGACGAGGAAAAGAAATGCTACAATTTTAGAGCGGTTTGAAGTGTTTCCGGTGATTCCAAAAATGTCGCGTTTCTTTTGCTCGTCAGTATACACGTATAACCTCTCGTTCTCTCTCCCGCCGTGAGATGGCCTTAGTCGCCTGCTCGGCGTTAAACCCCATAACTAACTAACTAACTAATCGTTCTCTCTCTCTCTCTCTCTCTCGTGACAGATGCGCTCGTTTCGAGCTGACTGCCGGCTGCGTCATGGTGACGGACCCACGTGACTCTTGCTGTCTCGTGCCCAACTGCCCGCTGGTCGTGCCCACCACCCCCGCCCCCGTCCCCGTCATCACCCCCGCCCCACTGCCCGGGCAGACGCCCTCGCCAAACCCCACCCAGGCGCCCAACCCGTTCCCCACCGCCAACCCTCTGCCAGTGCCCACTGCCATCCCCGGAGTCATCGTGGGTAACTCTGTCAACCAGCCGCCCAATGAGAGTGAGTTTTGACATTTGTGGGGTTCATTACTCAACCCCTTGACCGCCAGTGATCGCGGATTTCGCGTCTGTAACCACTGCACGCTGACCGACATTCGCGTGGAAAAAAAGAAGAAGATCAACAACAACAAAAACAAAAAAAAAAACCCACGCGACGGGGTCAAAAATGGGCACAAACAACACTAAACTAAACAAGAGACATAAATCTTCATGAGCCCCCGCGACTGCGGGGGCTCATGAAGATTTATGTCTCTTGCATATGTATGGCGTTCGCCTTGCAGTTAAGGGTGAAGAAATGTATGTGCGTTAGTTGAGGGTTGGATGTTTGACATTTCCAAGCGCGTTTGTTTTTCTTTGATTTTTGAGGGTTGTAACTCGATCAGAAGATAGCGCGTAGTGGACGTTGTTCGGGAATCAGGAGTAGATCAAAACCTCACGTGTTTTCACAAAAACTGTGGCATGCGAAAATTGCGGAATGTTTGTCCGGGCTTTTAATGCACAATTGTCCTGGAAAACAGGTGCAGTTTTTTTTTTAAATCGCATGTTTGTCCGGGTTATTAATCCACTGTTTTCATCGAAACGCGTGCAATTTGGACCCTCTTCGGAAAGCGTCTATTGAAACTGTGTTGTATCCTTGCAGCGTTCTGCGTGTACGACAGCAAGCACTACAGACAGAGCGAGACGTGGATCGACGGCTGCAGGATGACGTGTGTGTGTGTGGACCAGACCACAGGGCGATACGAATGTAAACAGAGGTCAGTGCAACAGCTTTAGATTGACTGATAAAGATTTGAACTTACGCACGAACGAAATCAAGTACGATTACGTAAGAGTGGTCAGTGAAATAGATGGATAGACTCTGATTGATTAAATCAAGTACGATTACGTTAGAGTGGTCAGTGAAATAGATGGATAGACTCTGATTGATTAAATCAAGTACGATTACGTTAGAGTGGTCAGTGAAATAGATGGATAGACTCTGATTGATTAAATCAAGTACGATTACGTAAGAATGGTCAGTGAAATAGATGGATAGACTCTGATTGATTAAATCAAGTACGATTACGTAAGAATGGTCAGTGAAATAGATGGATAGACTCTGATTTTAAATATCAATATCAAGTACAAGGTCAAGTAACGAATTCACGTAGGACATCAAGTAACAAGATCAAGTAAGAAGTAACGACATCAAGTAACATTTTCGATTTTCGAGCAACCCCTTCGCTCTCAACAGCTTTAACCCATGACATCACATTCTGAGGCTGACTTTAAAAGTTGCTTAACTGTCCTATGAAAGATACATTACAGATTATGAGATGAGTCAACCTTTTTAGGCACCAAGCTATTCTGGCACCGCCTTTGAAGTGTCAGAGTCAAATTTATTCCAGGCAGCGGTGTATCAGGATGAAAAAGGTTAACGCATTCGAGGCGTCCAGCATTCGAATATACGGCTTCATGCGCGTCTCGAATGAGTTAACCCATTTAGTTTTGACACGCGAACCAAAAGTAATAAAAACTGACCACGATAATTCAAGGTCGGCGTTGGAATAGCTGTACGCCTGGGGCCAGTTGCATGAGCGAGCTTAGTCCTGCACTAGCCACTAAGCAAAGTGGGCCGCTATAGCTATGGTACCGGTTTCAGGCTACTTTATAAAAAATGTCAAATACAAGCGATCAAAATTTACGACCCTTCGCACCACGTGAATGTCCTGTGTTTGTCTTGTACTGTGTTTGTCTTCACTGTGTGTCACGTGAGCGTGCGTGTTGGGTTCAGTTCGCGGCGCTTTGAGCCGATTCGCAGAATTGGGAAAAGCGCCTATATAATAACCGGTATAAAAATATAGCTGGTGCAGGACTACGCTCACTCATGCAACTGGCCCCTGCTTTCTGGTGTCGTTTCTTTTCTATTCATTTCCTGTCTCTAGCACCAGGGGCCAGTTGCATGATTGAACTCAGTCCTGCGACAGCCACTAAGCAAGGTGCTCCGCGGAGCACCTTGCTTAGTGGTTGGCGCAGGACTAAGCTCACTCATGCATTCCCACCCCAGGTGCCCCGTGTATACATCCATCCCGAGCTACTGCACCATGGTGACCGACCCGCAAGACTCGTGCTGTGAGAAGCCCTTCTGTACCGCTCCGTCTACCCCCGCGCCGCAGCTAGGGTCCACGGTCGCGCCTAACCCGCAGCACACCGTGGCACCGCCCACCGGCCCCACCCCTGTTCCGGGACAGACGACACACGCCCCGGTACCAGGCAACACCCCGGCACCTACGCCATCTCCTGTCACCGTGCCGCCTCCTCAGCCTAGAAGTGAGCATACACAATTTTATATTTAGTTTTATTATTATTATTATTATTATTATTATTTTAAAATTGTTTCCGCTTCCTGTGTCATGGCCGAGATATGAAGCAGTGTCAGTATTGACCCCATCGATGCCAGTG
Organism: Semisulcospira habei; assembly: GCA_036245525.1. Classification (NCBI taxonomy): domain Eukaryota; kingdom Metazoa; phylum Mollusca; class Gastropoda; family Semisulcospiridae; genus Semisulcospira; species Semisulcospira habei. The sequence goes on from BTPG01000002.1 coordinate 88,021,429, forward strand.
ATCACGAATTTCGCGCTCTGAAGCGACCGCACACTGACCTCTTGTGAAGAACACAGAGGTAAATGGGACACAGAAAGGTTAAAGGAACATAGGACTAACAAGAGACATAAATGTTTATGTCTCTTGCAGCTGGGTAGTGTTCGACATGCCCCAAGCAGTTAACGGCTTAAGAGCTAAGCTGAGTACCATGTGAAGGTAAAATACAGTAATAATGGACTTCTTGTCTACAACAACTGACTCGTGTGTCAACAACTGTCTAGTGTGTCAACAATCGCATTTGTCAGTATCGCACGTCTTGTTTTCGCTTGTCTTGCCTCGTCTCGTCTCGTTTTGCCTCGATTCGTCTCGTCTCGTTTTGTCTCATGTCTTATCTCGTCTAGTCTTGTCTTCTAAACGGCACTTGATTTGTGTGGCGTGCAGACGTGTGCGTGATGAACAACAGGCAGTATGTGGAGGGCCAACAGTGGTATGACAACTGCGACCAGATCTGCGTGTGTGAGGACGGCCAGACAGGATTCTACCGATGCAGAGACAGGTCAGACACATACCATTTTGTAGTGAGCAAAGGTCCTAATTTTTTTCATTTTTTGTGTGGGTTTGTTGTTTTATTCTTGTTTGGGCATTTTTCGTGAAGACATTAACTCATTCGCGACAAGCCGCGTCCGGATGCGGCTGGCCGCAAATGAGTTATCGTCCCCTCAGTCGTGTTGTATGTGTTTGTTGTTATTCTTCATCATGTTTAGTGAGATAATGAAATTCCTCCTCGCCGTCCAGGTGCGCCAAGTACCCGAGCCTGCCGTCTGGCTGCACTCTGGTGGTGGACCCCCAGGACCCCGTGTGCTGCAAGGTACCCCAGTGCGCCCCGACCCCAGGACCCAGCGGCTACGTCACACCGCCACCCGGCCAATCCCCGACCCCCTTCACCGTCACCAACGTGCCTGGCATCGTCACTGGCCGCGCCCCGTCCCCCACCCCCGGGCCCGACGGATCCACCCCAGCACCCAGAAGTGAGTATGGGGTTCGGAGTTGGTTAGTTCGGGGGTTTGGCTATACAGCACCGGAGTGATAATGGACGGCCCATACGGGCGAGGTACGGGGGGTGGGGGTTAGGGGTGGGGGGTGGGTGAAGCAGGAGCAGCTATTGCTGAAAGAAAAAAGTCAGTTAACAGTTTGCTATGAAAAAAGATGTGTTACATGCTAAAGGCCTACCTAAAAAGAAAAGTCTTCAGTGGATTTTGAACAGGGACACAATCATCAAATCGCCTACACGCGATGCGTGCGTTTGTCGAATGAGACTGCATGACAATCCAAACGCTGTGGTTTCTAGTCTGCAAGCCTCTGGTTCTTGATGAAAATCTGACTGCGGATTCCGTTTGTAGGCTTCTGCGTGTACAAGGGCCAGCAGTATGCTAGAGGACAGAGATGGCAGGATGGCTGTGACTACAACTGTGTCTGCGAGAACGAGATGACTGGCGAATACAAGTGTGAGGAGAGGTAAGCACATCCTTTCATTCACGCTATTTGTCTTATTTCACGCCGGTGCCTGTCTCCTGGGTGTGGCAACACCCGTCCGGTTTTTGCACGTCAACCCCTATCATACTGAGAGGCTAAAAGCTTCAAATTTGTACACTGCCATATGCAAGCTACATTATAGTACTTACAGATAATGGCTTTAGTTTCAGGGTGGTGCCAGATTAGCTTGGCGCATAAAGGTGACAAGCTATTCTGGCACTACCATTGAACTATTTTAGTCAAACTTATTTTACACACTGGTGTATTCAGAATAATAAGGGTTCACCGGAATTGAACTCGTAACTCCTCTGATTTAGCAGCCCTTGATATTCTCAAACCGGCCGTAAAATAGGTTATTGCCCCCAATATTGCCGTTGGACGGAAACTGTTTTTTGAAATCATTGTAAATTCAACTAAAAAAGAGAATCGTCAGCCGTCAAAGGAACATAGATATAAAGCAGTTTGAGCAAGAGGCATAGATCCTCATGAGCCCCCGTAACTGCGGGGGCTCATGAGGATCTATGCCACTTGCAGTGGGTTGATGTCGTGTGCGTTCATTTTCTCCCACAGGTGCAACTCGTACCCGATGATCCCCCCTCAGTGCTACCTACAACAGGACCCGGCTGACTACTGTTGCAAGATCATGCACTGCGACATGTCTCGCTCCACCCCGAACCCCTTCCTCACCCCCGCGCCCCTGCCCGGCAACACCCAGGCCCCCAACCTGTCGCCGTCCACCCCGGCCCCGACCCCCGGACCCTTCGATTCCACCACCCCCAGGCCAGTGCCGACCTATATCATCCAGCCTAACCCTAACCCGGTAACAACGCCGTCTCCGAACCCCACGCAGCCTCCTACATATGCGCCTCAACGTGAGTATCTTCAAAGGTGTCTGATATGAACCCTTGGGTGTTGGTAGGGGTTTTAGTCCTATAGGGCTCATTGCGAGGAAAACCGCTACCGGCACGCAAAGGGGGGAAAACCTCCTCCCCCCCCCAAAAAAAAAAAAAAAAAAAAAAAAAAAAATAAATAAATAAATAAATAAATAAAAAAATAAATAAAAAATAAACAAAAAAATAAATAAAACTCAACATTTAATTTTCTGCAAATAAATCTCCATTTTCTGACAAACCCTGCTGCAGTCGTTAGCGGTTTTTTTTTTTTTTTGTCGAGGCGATTCCTGCAGGAATCACCTCGACAATAAAAAAAAACAACCCGCCACCGACAGCCAAAAGGTTAGACATATACTAATGCGTATATACTCTAATCGTCTAAAACATTGGTCTGTGTACGACGGGGCTCTCACAGAGAACTGAATGTAAACACCGTTTGTGTATGTGTGAGATGCGAAAACATTGCAGGATGGTTTAATATCTTGGCGCTCACATTGTAACTGAAACTCTTGGTCTGCTTCAAACTGAGGCGTGTTTATTTTAAGGGTTCTTGAACAGTTTCAGTCATACAGCTCAAAGACGACATATACCGACGAGCAAAAGAAATGCGACATTTTGGGAATCGTCGGAAACATTGTAGTGAAGTGTTTCCAACGATTCCAAAAATGTCGCATTCCTTTGCTCTACAGTACACACACACAAAAATTATGCACAAAGTGTCAGCATCGCCTGGTACAACCAGTCGTAGAACGAAGTTCATGCGTAAATCCTCATAGACCAATCACTAACACATGTTACGCGTTTTTCCCCCGGCGAAACAAAAGCCAGTAAAATACATGTTCGTGAAAGGCTCGATTTTCACTGTAATACAATACAGATCCTGCTTTAGTCATTTGCCTTGGAAGTGCTGGGCAGTGCTGGTCTGTGGTCTCCCACCCGTTTGCATTCAGCGTTGATCTAACAGCGTCTAACTTCGTTCTGTTTCAGCGTTCTGCGTGTACAACGGTGTGGCATACAGACAGGGAGACACCTGGAGGGATGGTTGCTCCAAGACGTGTCGCTGTGACAATGCCGACATGAACTACTACACTTGCCAGGATAGGTACGCAGATAACACGAACATTAACTCATTCGAGACGTGCCGCATCCGGGTACGCGGCTTTTGCCGCGTATCCGGATGCAGCAAGTCTCGAACGAGTCATGACTTGAGACCTCGTATACTACCCCAGTAGATGGATCATCCGTGATAGTTCAACACAAGAGCAGTGGCAGAACAGCTTGGCGCCGGTAAAGAAGGCATTTACACGTTCCCCCTTGTATATGTTGTAAAAGTAGATGGACCGACCATGATAGTTCAACACAAGAGCAGTGGCAGAACAGCTTGGCGCCGGTAAAGAAGGCATTTACACGTTCCCCCTTGTATATGTTGTAAAAGTAGATGGACCGACCATGATAGTTCAACACAAGAGCAGTGGCAGAACAGCTTGGCGCCGGTAAAGAAGGCATTTACACGTTCCCCCTTGTATATGTTGTAAAAGTAGATGGACCGACCATGATAGTTCAACACAAGAGCAGTGGCAGAACAGCTTGGCGCCGGTAAAGAAGGCATTTACACGTTCCCCCTTGTATATGTTGTAAAAGTAGATGGACCGACCATGATAGTTCAAGGTTTGTGGCTGAACAGCTTTAATAATAATAATACATAGTTTTTATATAGCGCCCTTCCCCACGAACAGCAAGCTCGGAGCGCTTTGTGTCTGTAAAAAAACACATGTACACCTTCCCGCCTGCATACATGCTGTGGCAGGAATCGGATCGAGCACGATAGTTCAAGGGCGGTGACTGAACATGTTTACGCCTATGCATTAAAAGTGGACGTTTAGCCCTTTGAGGCCAAATGCTGCGCAGAACATGGGTCGACCATAACAGTTCAAGGATGGTGCCAGATCAGCTCGGAGCTTGGACTGTCAGATCATGGTCATGGTATTGGCGCGGAGCTGTGCTGGCACTGTCCTTGAATCATCATAGTCATGATCTGGTATATGGTCCTCAGAGCGGGACTGTCAGATCATGGTCATGGTATTGGCGCGGAGCTGTGCTGGCACTGTCCTTGAATCATCATAGTCATGATCTGGTATATGGTCCTCAGAGCGGGACTGTCAGATCATGGTCATGGTATTGGCGCGGAGCTGTGCTGACACTGTCCTTGAATCATCATAGTCATGATCTGGTATATGGTCCTCAGAGCGGGAGTTTCTAGCTTACGGCCTGCTGTTTTAACTCATTCGAGACGTGCCGCCTCCGGATACGCGGCTTAAGCCGCGTATCCAGAGGCGGCACGTCTCGAATGAGTTAAACATACATTCCCACACCTTTGAGGTCCACGGATCGTGTAAAGCTTTCGTATGTAATACATGTATTTGAATGTGTAAAACTTTCTCTAAATGACGGACCTTTCTGGCTGCGCAGGTGCCCAGTGTACACCAACATCAACCCTACATGCATCATGACCCTGGATAGCAGGGACTCCTGCTGTCAGGTGCCTGTGTGCCCGGATCTTCCCACCCCCGCCCCGACACCCTTGGGCCAGACCCCGATCCCAGGACCTACCCAGGCCCCCACCGCCACCCCGTACCCTCTGCCCCAGAAGGTGCCCACGGGTACCATCACTGGAAGCAACCCTAACCCCAACCCCAACCCGAGCACAGGTCCCAACCAGCAACCGAGAAGCAGTAAGTGCTAATTTAAAAAAAAAGGGGGGGGGGGGGGAAAGAAAGAAAAAGAAATGGTGTGCTTGAGAAGAATGCATGTTGCTGATTTTTGGCTCACTTTTAATAGCAAAAGTGAGTCTGTTTAATGGGCCAATGGTCATCCGTCTGTCGTCCATGGTCAACTTTAACGTTGGCATTTTCTCCGAGACTATCCGAGCCACAGTCTTCAATCTTAGCCCAAGGATACTTTGTGGCCACACTTTTTTTTGCATGTACCTGTACCAATTTCAGTGACCTCTGTCAAAGGTCAAGGTCACAGGGGATCAGGAAATAGGTGAAAAATAGCTATATTTTGACATTTAAAAAAAAATCTCAAATACTATTCACAACTTCAAACCCAAACTTTCTACACATACCGATTTCAATGACCTCTGTCAAAGGTCAAGGTCAAGGGGATAAAAAAAAAAATGGGTGAAAAATAATCGTATTTTGACAAATTGTTATCTCTCAAATACTATTCACAACTCCAAACCTAAGATGCTAAGAGCTCCCTACGCATACACATTCTCCATTATCGACACGCCTTCGTGCCCACGACGGGCCCAGTGGGACCGCGCAACGCGTCCGTCTGGGCCCGAGGACTGGGTTGTAATGTTCCGTGTACGCGTGTGTTGCAGACATGTGCCTGTACATGGGCGTTAGCTACAGACAGGGACAAAAGTGGGACGACGGCTGCCAGTACCAGTGCGAGTGTATCGACGAGATGACAGGGCGCTACGTCTGCAACCAGAGGTAATGACGATTCGTTGTTTTGCTGGTCCGCGTGCGCTGGCGCCTTTTACTGAGAGACAATGTCAATGAAGGACCTTAGCAAAAGATTTGCGAGACCACTGTTACAGTGTCAGCTGACGCCTTTTACTGAGAGACAATGTCAATGAAGGACCTTAGCAAAAGATTTGCGAGACCACTGTTACAGTGTCAGCTAACGCAGATTACGGTTCTGAAGTCTTCGTTAATCCAGTTAAGACAAAACAGATGGAAACATGGATTCAAAGTGGTGTCAGTGAGAGGTATAGATCCTCATGAGCCCCGCAACTGTGGGGGCTCATGAGGATCTATTCCTCTTGCAGCAGGGTGGTGTTCCAATTTCATCGACACTGTAGGGATAAACCCAGTTTGAAAGCACCGTTAAACGCATTTTTGAATCCATCTCTGAGACAATCTTTTGAAATCCAGACCAAAAAAGTGACTGCCAAGCGTGTAAAATGCAAAGAAGTACCCGACGGAGAAAAAAAAACACGCTTAGAAAAGACGGGTACAACACAATTTATTAATATTTTGGGTAAATACCCTTTGTCAAAATAGACAAACAAACAAACAGAGAGATTAGCCGCTACTTATCTTCATTCGCAGAAGGAGTTGCCACATTCCTTCTGCCAATGAAGATAAGTAGCGGCTAATCTCTCTGTTTGTTTGTCTATTTTGACAAAGGGTATTTACCCGAAATATTAATAAATTGTGTTGTACCCGTCTTTTCTAAGCGTGTTTCTTTCTCCGTTGGGTACTTCTTTAATCTTTTGAAAGACATAGTTCCAACGGAAGGATCGCAACTATCACCATGGGTGGGACCCCCAAAAAAGTTGAATCCTGAAGCAAGGGGTCTTGGAACACTTTTTAAATGAATTTTATTTTACAATTTATTATTATTTTTTTTTTTAATCCGGAAATCCGGCGGTAACCGGAAAAGTCCCACCCATGTATCACTTCGTGAAGCGATCTTTAAAACAAATTTAGCCCAGTGGGTGTCGGTGAAGCCTTTTGTTGCGATGAGTCCTGCAGGAGGGTTAATTAATGTCTTGCAGCTGGACGGAGTTTCGCCTTACCGTTAAGGAGTTAAAAGGACGGTTATGCTTGGAAGTAGCACTGGTGTGTTTTTCATTTTTTATTATTATACAGTTTTAGGTAAGGGATTATTTTGCAGACGGGTAGAATAAATAAGTGCGATTACGCGTGTGCTTTTGCTGCGTGTCCAAACTGCTGTTAAAGTTCATTAGGTGTGTCGTCGAGGCACAACAAACACAACTGGTGCTGAAGTTGGTCTTCAGATTTATGCGTAATGGTGCTGTAAAACCATTTCAAAACTCATGTAAATAAATCAAGTTATGCCGGACATACCATTACTCGTGCTCAGTACGACCGATACAATGCTCGCTAAAGCGAGCATTGTATTGGTCGTACTGAGCACGAGTAGGTAAGGTATAATTTGATCTCTGATACATGGCGTCTTTGCTGGGTTCAGACCTTTTACCCGTGTTCGTCTGTTGCAGGTGCGACGAGTACAGGAGCGTGCCATCCTTCTGCATGCTGGTGAAGGACCCCGCCGACGCGTGCTGCATGAAGCCACTCTGCACCCCGCCTCCCACAGTCGCCCCGGGCATGGCGACCACCGTCACCCCACCGGTCGGCGTGACCTACGCCCCCAACCCCATGACGTACCCGCCCGGCATGACCCCCGAACCTGGACACACCTACGCCCCTGGCGCCACCGCACCTCCAGGTGGGTACTACTTCTTGTTTGGCCCATATATCAGTATGCACCCATTCCATAAAGTTTTCCCTTCTTTGACACATGTATTGATATTTTGTATAACAAGCCAATTAATATTCATGAGCTTGCTAGCTATACTTTCCTTTCCAAAATCCCTTGCGCACCAAGAAAACTCGATCTTGCTGATACTTGGATTTTCAAAAGGGAAACGCGAAATATGCTCACACTGTAACATTAACGCGCTCCTTTTGTGTAGTAGTAATGACATACTTCTTAGTGTGTATGAATGCTCGAAATTTATATCCTATACACACACACGAACGGAGAAAACACGCCATGAAACGGGCGAGTCGCTGGACTGACAAGTAAAATTGACGAGATGTCAGCTGGCGATATCGACAATCTGAGAAAAGAGCTAAATAAACAAACCTGCTGGCATTTTCCGCAATTATGCGTGATCTAGTTGCAAGAAGAATTTACTCTGCAACACGCACGGTTATACAATGCACTGAGTCGACCGCAATGTGCATCCGTCTGCCATTCATGTGTTTTGTCTGAACACCGCAATCAGCCGCAAAATGAATGACGCGAGGCATAGTTTTGTTTTGGACTGGGTACATAAATTATATTAAGCAACAATTTTGTTTGATATAGTGCCGATAAACAGACAGATGTGATTACTTGACTCGAATCAAATGTTAAGGGATATTTGTCTTTGCCTGCCGAGCGTAAGTCAATCAGCAAATGGGTTAACGTTGCACAGGAACAGGTTTTTTTAACGCATTGACGGCCGGCTACTGACGTAGTTACGTTTTTTTTCCGCCGAGCGGTATCGTCGGTAGCCGTAAGGGGGTTAACACGCCTGCCCTGTACACGATATGATGTTTCTGTTTGTTGGCGGATTAGCTTCCAAATAAGGAAACTCTTCAGTGTCACGTCTAACACGTGTAGAGAATTGTGACCTCCACCCGTCACTCGAAAATAACTCAACAACATCAACTTCAAATCAACAACTTGACAACAACAGCAAAATACAAACAAACAAACAAACAAACAAACAAACAAACAAACAAACAAACAAACAAACAAACAAAAGAAATGAGGAAAGAAAATTCACCAAATGCATACACGTTACCATTCCGCTACATTATTTGCCAAACGTCACTGCATACCAACGCCAATCAATGGCTGGTGCCCAGCAGCTGAGCAAAGCTGCGGACAGACTGTCATCAGGGAAGGCTCCAGGGAGGGATGGGAGACCCCCTGAGGTCATCGTGTGGGAAGAGCGTCCTACTAGCGCATCTTTACGGCCTCCTGTGCCAGTGTTGGGAGAAAGGACATGGACATGCGGGATACCAACATCGTCACTCCGTACAAGAACAAGGGCGGCAGAAGCGACTACTTAGCACTGTGGGAAAAATCCTGGCTTGGGTAGTCCTGAGCAGACTGCATAAACTCCCAGTGCAGAAGGATCCACTGGATGTGGTTTTCTCCCTGAGACAAATGCAGAAGAAAATAATGCAGACAGCAACCTAATCTACTCACCATCGCCTTCATAGATCTGACTGCCCAATGCGCTAAAGGCCAACGTCAGCAGTGACGACCTTTAATTGGCCACAGTCGACTGCCCGCGAAAGCTTTTGAGCATCGCAGTCCTTTCACGACAACATGAAAGACGCTGACAACTGTAATGTATGATGGATCAGCATCCGGCATCCGCAGCGCGGTCAAACAGGGATGCATCTTTTCAGCATCTTCTTTGCTGTGCTGCTAACGCACGCCTTAGGTCTGGCACCAGATCCGACGGGAGGCTGTTCCACCTGGCTCGTCTAATTGCAAAAAGCAAGGTGCTGGAGGCAGTAATAGGGATTCTCGGGCCTAATAGCAAAAAGCAAGGTGCTGGAGGCAGTAATAGGGATTCTCGGGCCTAATAGCAAAAAGCAAGGTGCTGGAGGCAGTAATAGGGATTCTCGGGCCTAATAGCAAAAAGCAAGGTGCTGGAGGCAGTAATAGGGATTCTCGGGCCTAATAGCAAAAAGCAAGGTGCTGGAGGCAGTAATAGGGATTCTCGGGCCTAATAGCAAAAAGCAAGGTGCTGGAGGCAGTAATAGGGATTCTCGGGCCTAATAGCAGAAAGCAAGGTGCTGGAGGCAGTAATAGGGATTCTCGGGCCGAAGTCGGCCGCGGTGGCGCACTGTCGTGCGCGGGCCCACTGCGGCCGACTTCAGCCCGATGGCCTTTTGAGTACTGGGACGCGAACAGGTCTTTGGCTCCCGGGGGGGTGCTCGGTGAGCAAAAGGCACTCAGGATATCGCTGTCTGTAGATGTTGCACCGTTGACCAGGCACACCGAGGAGCAGCTGGAGAACCTCATGGGCCTGTTCTGGAAGGTGTGCCCAGAGTTCACCCTGACCATCAGCCTGAAGAAAACCAGTGTGATGACCCAATACAATGAAGCCCCCACCATCACCATCAGCGACTACACGCTCGGGGTTGCACACGTGTGTCTACCTGGGCTAAACCATCACGGACAACCTTGTCACTGGATGTTAAGGTCAACAAGTGTATCGGCAAGGCATCTTCCACCCCGGCCCGGCTGACAAAGAAAGATTGGAACAACATGCCAGCCCTCAGTACCAAAGTTGTTGTTTACTATAAAATAATAATAATAATTACGGTATTTATAATGCACTTATCTTATAATAATTATAGCTCTAAGCGCGCACTCACAACTCGCGCACGCATGCGCACGCTTTAGACAATGACTCATGTACCACAAATACATCACGACAGTCAGCTTGGGGTGCGGCGTGTGGTGATGTTATAGTGCTAGAACTGTTGAAAGAGGTGAGTTTTGAGGGCGGACTGGAAGGAGGAGAGAGAGAGTGTTTCTGACGGAGAGAGAGTGGGAGAGTGCTCCAGGTGGATGGACCGTAGATAGAGAAGGAGCGGGGGCCGAAAGTGCTGAGTTTGGTGCGGGGGATGTGGAGGCGGAGAGGGTCGGAGGCGGAGCGGAGGGAGCTGGAAGTAGTGTAGGGGTGAAGCAAGTTGGAGAGATAGACAGGAGCGTAGTTGTTCAGGGATGTGTAGCAGAGAGACAGAATGTTGTATTGGTTGCGTTGGGGGTTGGGGAGCCAGTGAAGGAGTTTGAGCAGGGGAGTGATATCGTCGGATTTGTTCTTTCTGAGTTTGAGCAAGGGAAGGATGTGGTCGGGAATAGTTCTGCCTGCGCACTGCACATAATTATGTACGCTAGTGAGTCCTGGGAACTCTGCGTATCGTAGGAGAAGAGCTCGAACGCCTTTCACGTGCGTTCTCTGAGGCGGATCCTTCAGATCTCATGGGAGGACAGGATCACGTAAACAAAAGTCCTCGTCCGCGCTCAGTTTCCAGGTGTCTTTATTATCCTTCTCAAGCGCCTCTTCAGATGGCTGTGTCACGAGGGTGACGTATGCCGTATGGACGACTGCAGAATCCCCAAGGACATCCTCTGGTTGCTGGCAAGAGCGCTGTTGGCCGCCCCCACCCGGGTTTTGCTATAAGGATTTTGTAAACGCAATCTCGAAACTCTGGGCATCGACACAGCAAGGTGGGAAGAGCTTGTCTAAGACAGATGTCAAGAAAGATGCAATGAAGAACGGCCTCAAAGCCACCGAGCACTCCGACAGAACGTGGCAAACAGCCAGAGTGACCACCAGGAGTCTGTCTTAAAATACCTCGACTGTAATAGGGACTGCCATTCCCGTGTCGTCCAATACAGCCATAGCAGGCGTTGTTCAAAAACATAAGACCAAAGTTATACTATTAACAGCGCTACTCCATGGTCTCTCGAGACTCACGGACGCCTACAACTATCCCAATGTGCCCGGTGGCCTTTTCGCACTGAGATTTTTTGCCAAGCCTCACAGTATACCTTTGCCATTCAAATGCGCGGAGAAGCACTCCTCCGCTCTTCTCGACCGTTCATTATGATATGTCCTTGACTCCTTTAGGCGTGACCTTCACCCCGGGTCCAGGACTGACCTACCCACCCCAGCCCAGGACCTACGCCCCGTGGCAGACACCCTTACCAGGAGTCACCTACGCCCCTGGGGTCACCCCGCCCCTAGGCGCCACCTACATCCCCACCCCCGCGCCCCCTGTCGGCGTGACCTACGCTCCTAACCCCATGACGTACCCGCCCTACATGACCCCTCAACCGGGACAGACCTACCCTCCGGGAGCCACCGCCCCGCCAGGTTTGTAGTACGGAGATGTTTGTCAACAGCACTGGTGGCTGTTTGCTTAAGAGGGCTGAGATACTGCCATTATACGGCAACAGCCAGTATGTCTACTCTTGAGAAAAGAGACATTTTCATTGTTATGCAGTGAAAATCGCCACGTATATATGGATGTGTTTGGTTTTGTGTGTATGTGTCTTTCAGTTCGTTTCAATTCATTTCACCTTGTCTTACCTCGAGATTTCTAGCCCATTATTTTGTTTCCGTCGGTGTCTTTTGCTTTCGTGTCCGTTTGGTTTGTGTTATGTTTTGTTTTTGTTATATAAAAGTGTGTGTGTATGTGTGTGTGTGTGTGTGTGTGTGTGTGTGTGTGTGAGTGTGTGTGTGTGTTTGTATATGTGTGTGTGTGTATTTGTATGTGTGTGTTTGTGTGTTTGTATGTGTGTGTGAGTGTGTGTGGGTGTATGTGTGCGAGTGTGTGTGTGTGTGTGTGTGTGAGTGTGTGTATGTGTGTGTGAGTGTGAGTGTGTGTGTGTGTGTGTGTGTGTGTAAGTGTGTGTGTGTGAGTGTGTGTGTGTGTGAGTGAGTGTGTGCATTTGTGTGTGTGTGTGTGTGTGTGTGTGTGTGTGTGTGTGTGTGTGTGTGTGTATACACACAGAACATCGAAGATGTCGGTGACGGATATGGTAGCTCACATGCTTGATACGAGCGAACCCAACACTGTTCTTGAACATAACTTTCGATCCATCGCCCGTGATCTTTTTCGTTAAGGCCGATCCATCTCTCTATAGCTCCTGTTGAAACTAAAATATATGCTGACGTGCAATAGAAAGGGGACATTTTATTTTTGGAATCATCGTAAACACTCAGATGTTTCCGAGGATTCTAAAAATGTCGCATTTCCTTTGCTCATCAGAATATTATGTAATGATCTCTGTCACCTTGACTCCTTCAGGCGTGACCTTCACCCCGGGTCCAGGACTGACCTACCCGCCCCAGCCCAGGACCTACGCCCCGTGGCAGACACCCTTACCAGGAGTCACCTACGCCCCTGGGGTCACCCCGCCCCTAGGCGCCACCTACATCCCCACCCCCGGGCCAAGCTCCACCCTGGCTCCGCCTGTCGGCGTGACCTACGCTCCTAACCCCATGACGTACCCGCCCTACATGACCCCTCAGCCGGGTCAGACCTACGCTCCAGGAGCCACCGCCCCGCCAGGTTTGTAGTACGGAGATGTTTGTCAACAGCACTGCCGTGATATGACATAAACTACTATGTCCATTTTTGGGAGAAAAGCGCGATTTTCACTGTATAACAATGAACATCTCGCGTTTCTCCAAAACGGACTTGGTGGCGTTTGTCAATTAGCGGCAGGTCTTACTGTACTGGTGGTTTTTGTGCTGAAGAGGTGGCTAAGAATATTGCCGTTATTTGGTTACAGGCAGTGTGACTTTTTACTGAGAAAAGCTATGTTTTCATTGTTATACCATGAAAATCGCGCTTTTCTCAAAATTGGATAGGCTGTTTTTTGCCATATAACGCAAAAAATGTCTGAGATTTGTTTCATTTGATACGTCTGATTCAGTTTCTTTCAATTCATTTTGGTTCGTTTTGACCCTCACAATTTTTTCCCTTTGCCCTCCCTTCGTGAGATGGCCTTATGCGTCTGCTCAGCGTAAAATCCAAATAACTAACTACCTAGCGCGCAAAGGTCATCGGGCCGACGTCGGTTGCCGTGCGCGGACCAATGGCGGCCGACCTCAGCCGGATGGCCTATTGCGCATTGGGTAACTTCCTTCGCTTTCCTTGACTCTGCTTTCTGTTGGGATCTGCTTCGTCTATAATTCAAGGGTAGTGCCTGATTAGCTTGGCGCCTGATGGCGCCAAGCTGATCTGGCACTACCCTTGAATTATGTTTTTTTTTTTTTTTTTAAGTTCGAGTTGACGTTCAGACTGATGTTGAAATCGAAAATCTGTAAGTCACGTGTGTCTCTCTGACTCCTTCAGGCGTGACCTTCACCCCGGCTCCAGGGCAGACGTACCCGCCCCAGCCCAGGACCTACGCCCCGTGGCAGACACCCGCTCCAGGAGTCACCTACGCCCCTGGTGTCACCCCGCCCCTAGGCGCCACCTACATCCCCACCCCCGCCCCCCCTGTCGGCGTGACCTACGCTCCTAACCCCATGACGTACCCGCCCTACATGACCCCTCAGCCGGGACAGACCTACCCTCCGGGAGCCACGGCCCCGCCAGGTTTGTAGTACGGAGATGTTAGTCAGCAGCACTGCCTTGATATGACATAAACTACTATGTCCATTTTTTGAGAAAAGCGCGATTTTCACGGTATAACAATGAACAACTCGCATTTCTCCAAAACAGACTTGGTGGCTTTTGTCGGATAGCGGCAGATCTTACTGTACCGGTGGCTTTATGCTGACGAGGGGCTAAAAATATTGCCGTTATTTGGTTACAGGCAGTGTGACCTTTCACTAAGAAAAGCTATGTTTTCATTGTTATACAATCAAAATCGCGCTTTTCTCAAAATTGGATATACTGGTTTTTTTTTTTTTTTGCCATATAACGCCGAAAATGTCTGACATTTGTTTCATTTGAGACGTATGATTCAGTTTCTGTCAATTCATTTTGGTTCATTTTGACCCTCACATTTTTTCCCCTTCGCTTTCCCTCTGTGAGATGGCCTTAGTCGCCTGCTCAGCGTTAAATCTAAATAACTAGCTACCTAGCGCGCAAAGTTTATATTACCGACGTCCGCCGGCGTTGGCGCGCGGACGGCCGTTTTCTGTTGGGATTTGGTTCGTCTGGTGTTTTTTTTTTTTTTTAATTCGCTTTTGACGTTCAGACTGATGTTGAAATCGAAAATCTATAGTCACGTATGTCTCTCTCACTCCTTCAGGCGTGACCTTCACCCCGGCTCCAGGCCAGACGTACGCGCCGCAGCCCAGGACCTACGCCCCGTGGCAGACACCCGCTCCAGGATCCACCTACCCACCTGGGGCCACCCCGCCCCTAGGCGCCACCTACATCCCCACCCCTGCTCCCACTAACCCACCCGTGCCCACGTACATCGCTCCATTGACCACGCCTCGTGAGTACTCAATCCATAAGAAGTGCTTGATTCGGTGTACTTACTGTCTGCGAAGGTGTTCAAAATGGCTGCCGCTATGCCGCTTCGCGATTTGAACGATGTTTGTTTTTGTACTCCTTGCAGTAGCGACCCCACAAACAGCGTTGCGCCTCCCACAAATCTATAAAAATAGGTCTTGTTCTTCGCACGAGTGAAATATCGCCGTCCGCCATATTTGTTTGTATCGGTGACTGTCTTCTTATCTCCAACGCAGAAGAGGGTAGAAGTTTTGACCAATCAGAGAAAAGGTTCGCCTTGGTTTGCTCAACACGTTTTTTCCGACAGCGAACTATGGTTTGCCGAGGTTCGTGAACTACATCGAACTAGGTTCGCCGTATCTTTAGATCGTCAAATTAAGAACCAACCTGGTTCGTCCGAGATCGTGTAGTTCGTCAGAGTTCGCGAACTAAAGTTCGTTTAATTAAGAACATGCTTAAGTGCAGGTCATCCCAGTACGCAGAAAGCTTGCGACCAACTTTGGCTCGATGGCTTTTGAGTAGTGGGAAGCGCTGCAGTATATATCGCGGTATCTCATCTATCGCGCACATGTCGTGGGCTCGCACGCTTAGAAAGGACAAGAAACACGCTCAGAAAGGACAAGTACAACACGCGCGTGCCACGATATCGAAAGAAACCCCTGGAAGTCTTCTGATGGGGTTGGGCGGAGCGCGTATGGGCTTTCCAAGCGCGGAGATCCTATTTTGACCGAACTGACCTGAACTGATATCTTTTTCTCGTTTCTTTCCAGTGAGCAAAGGTCTTCGGACCCACGACGGCCGCAGTGGGCCCGCGCACGACTGTGCGCGGGCCCACTGCTGCCGTCGTGAGCCCGCAGAAGTTTTGCCACTGGGGTTTCTTCGGTGGGGAATTTATTTTTTTTGCGTTTTACACGTTAGGCATTTTCAAGTTCACATTACTTCATTGTCCACCCGGATTCACCTATTTTGGGCTGGATTCTGTGTCCCAGAGCCGGTGTGTATCATGAGCGGACGCGCCTACACCCAGGGCCAGCAGTGGTACGACGGCTGTCGCCAGATCTGCGTCTGTGACGATGGTATGACCGGTCACTACACTTGCAGACAGAGGTACGTGTACCCCATGCATGTAATAAGACAGACTATTTCACTTTTCATGTCACCTGACAAAACATCTCAGGATCAACGACTCTTGAAGGCCCACTACCGCCGTAATTGTTCAAAGATACACTTCTGTAACAGATGGTTACGAAAAGCTACACACTGGTCGAGTCATAGTTCATTTAGACACAGGAGAATCCAGTTCAGCGCGCTTCGTCTTTATATCAAGTAACCTGACAATGACTCCACTCTGTGCTATAAATACGACGCTTTCAGTACGAGAAACAGCTAAAAATAGATTGACACGCAGAATAAATGAGTGCGATTACGCGCGTAGTCAGTGTTGCAGTTAAAGTTCATTACGTGTGTCGACAAGGCATTACAAACACAGATGTGCTGAAAAGTGTCTTCAGATTTGTGCGTAATGGTACTTTAAAATCCCAGAACTAAATGACGTCGATTCTACAGAATGGAAGTCATTTAGTTCACGGAGTTTAAGAGATGACGTCTTTGTTCATGACGTCTGGGAGCCACATTCAAACTTACGCGTAATTGGCGGCGACTGACATTTTCTTAACGCGGTGAGCGGGAAGTTTGACGTTCTGATAAAGGCAATAGAGATTTTGTATATTTGACCATGGAAGTTCTCAAGGGTGGTGTCAGAATAGCTTGGCGCCTGTAGGCGCCAAGCTATTGCAACACCACCCTTGAACTATCATGGTAAATTTATATTTTGGCTGACATTAGTTAAATAGGATATCATCGACTAAGAAAGGGAACACGCTTTGAAAGCACATAACTGTTTTTGTTCTCGGTCTGTCTGATCGTGTTTTTGTGTGTGTCTGTTTTCACACGCTTGGCAGTGGCCTATTCGGTCTGGATTTTGGAGTGAGCTAATTAACTCCTTGTGTCCCAGGTACGGAATACCCACATTTTGGAGTTGTCTTCTGAGGACTGCATTACAATTTAGGAGACCTATCGACCATGATAGTTCAAGGGTGGTGCCAGAATAGCTTGGCGCCTATAGGCGCCAAGCTATTCTGGCACCACCCTTGAACTATCATGATCGACTGAATGAGTTAACATACAACGTTCTAGTTTACCATGACACCGTTTGAAACAAGAGAATTGTGTCTCTCCTTCGCCAGGTGCGCGACGTACCCCAACAGTGACCCCAGGTGCATCTCGGTGCCCGACCCCAAGGACCCCACCTGCTGCACCATCCCGCAGTGCCCGAACCCCACCAACCCAGACCTGCCCACAGGCCAGAAGGGCACGATCACAGGCAGCGGCACCCCGGCTCCACCCACCACACTGGCCCCCAACCCCTATAATACCCCGCCGGTGGGAGTGACCTACGCCCCCAATCCCATGACCTACCCTCCCAACGCGACCCCCGCCCCTGGAATGACGTATGCTCCGGGCGCCACACCTCCTCTGGGTTTGTAATGTTATTTTCGTTGTTACACGCGTATCGCTGTTATTTTATTTTTTTTAATTTGTGTGTGTGTGTGTGTGTGTGTGTGTGTGTGTGTGTGTGTGTGTGTGTGTGTGTGTGTGTGTGTGTGTATGGATTAGTTTAGTCGGGTTTGGTTTGCAGTCGTACAGCGATTAAATCATTGATCAATTCCCAGTAAGCTTGGGTCCTCGGGCCCACGACGGCCGCCGTAGGCCCGCAGACGTTTTGCTACTGGGGTTGGTGAATGGATGTATAGAGTGAGGGATGGATGGAGTGTGGGAGAAAGGGAGGAAGGAAGGTGGGATGGATGGATGGATAGATGGACTGGGCTCTACTTATGAGTAGATTAGCGGACACCATCTATAAGTGCTAGTAAATTCCATGAAAACTATCGGCGTCCTACCGGCGTTGCAAATTAATGAACCGACTCTGTGCCCTTGACCTTTCTAGGCGTGACCTTCACCCCGGCTCCAGGCCAGACGTACGCGCCGCAGCCCAGGACCTACGCCCCGTGGCAGACACCCGCTCCAGGATCCACCTACGCCCCCGGTGCCACCCCGCCCCTAGGCGCCACGTACATCCCCACCCCTGTGCCTACTCAAGCTCCTCAGCCCAGAGGTGGGTCCTCCACGTTTTCCTGGTTCGACAACACGTGGAATCGGACGATTTGTGTGCTGGTCTGTGGTTTTGGAATAAGGTCCAAAATCAGAGACCAGCAAAAACAGAAGAACATGAGGGTTGCCAAAAGCTTATCTTTATGTTTCGGCCAGGGGAGGAGGGAATGGGGGGTGGGGGCGAGTGATCAATACAGACCTTTCTTTGGGTTTGGTTTGGGCGTTGGCGCCATTTGGAAATGAATCTTTCGTGTACCTTAGCCCGCTTGGCTGTTGGTAGCGGTTTCACATTAATAATTGTCCCGGCGATTCCTACAAAAATCGCTTAAAAGGGTTAACCCCCTTGACTGCTACTGACGCCGCCGCTCGGCGGAAAACACGCATAACTACGTCAGTTGCAGCTGAGTGGCTAGTATGAGTTAATTTGTGTGTGTGTCGTTAGCTGGCGAATTCAGTGTCATCCAGCAAGTATAAAAGGGAACTAACGCTTCGTTTAAGCATCGGGTGATTCCCCTTTTGATATGCGTATTGCCCAAAATCAGGTGGCATATTAACAACTTCGCGACCGAGAAAAAAGTGAACACGATCCAACTGCAAGAGGCATAGATCCTCATGAGTCCCCGCGACTGCGGGGACTCATGAGGATCTGTGCCTCTTGGTGAGACCAATTATTTGCATCCACGTTTCTCGGACGGTGTTGACGACTTTTGGTCTTTGAATTAAGCAAGATTTTGAGATTTCAGAAACAAAAATGTCCGTGGATAGTACGTACAATGGCAGGGAAGGGGGATAACCGGGAAACACATGTTGTTGCAGAGGTGTGCGTGTACAAGGGCACGGAATACAGGCAGGGAGTACGCTGGAGGGATGGTTGTGACTACGAGTGCGTGTGCGAGGACGGAATGACCGGATCCTACAAGTGTACCGACAGGTCTGGCATTGTATATGTTCTCCCCCGAGAGACGTGAATTATTGTACTCCCAGCCGGTCATCTGCAGAGGCATAGAGCCTCATGAGCCCCCGCATATTGAAGGGGCCCAATGAAACGCTATGCTTCTACGAGACGTTAATTGTTTGAGACTGTTATTATTATTTTTCATTTTATTTGTTTGTTTTTGTATTTGCTGAACACGTGACATACGTTAAGTTCAGAAGAGCATGTATTACCGCAGTAACTGTGTATGAACCTTTCATTCTTTTGATAATAGTTTGTGCAACAGATATTTCACCCATTACGCCCTGAGGCTGATTTCGTAAAATTTGCTTATTGCCCTATGAAGGCTACATTACAGATTAGGAGATAGATCAACTGTCTTAGTTCAAGGGCGGTGCCAGAATAACTTGGCGCCTCAGGCGCCAAGCTATTCTGGCACCACCTTTGAACTATCAGTCAATTTTTTTTCAAGCAATGGGTGTATCAGGATGAAAAGCGTTAAACGTTTTGAAATACGGATTAGGCAAACCCAAACGGAAACGATCTATGACGGTGTAGAAAATGTTAGAAAAAAAGCTCCCTTCACCCTTAGGTTGTCAATAGCTCGATTTGTCTGGGTGATCCTTGCAGTAATCACATCGACAACGACTTGCAAGCAGCCAAAGAGTTAAACATCTTAAATTGTTCACGCACATGTTCATTGCTCATAATTATATGATAGACCTGGGTGATATTGCGCGTTGTCTACCGCAGATGCTAAATCTGATATTGCGGAAATGCATGATATCGCATGCTATCTACCGCCAGGTGCGCCAAGTACCCGCCCATCACCGCCCCAGGCTGCACCATGCAGAGGGACCCCAGTGACGCTTGCTGCGAGATACCCGTGTGCACACCCATTATGAACCTGACACCCCCACCCGGCCAGACCCTGGCCCCGGGACAAACACCCGCGCCCCAGCCAGGAAGTGTGCCCCAGCCCAGTAAGTCGGGAGAAATTTTACGCAATACCCTATGCGCTGAAGGCCATCGGGCCGACATCGGCCGCCGTGACCCGCGCACGGATGTGCGCGGGCCAACGGCGGCCGACATCTGCCCGATGTCCTTTTTGCGCATTGGATGGATGCTTTGACATTCAGTGGACCGAAACTCATGTGGTTAGTGGCTGGCTCTGTTTGCCGCTGGAGTGTGGGAAACATCTCTTTTGTTTTTAACCCCCTTGACTGCCCGAGAAAGGGTGAACGCCGTCCGGCTGCAAGAGGCATAGATCCTCGTGAGCCCCCCGCGACAGCGGGGGCTCATGAGGATCTATGCCTCTTGCTTAGACCAGTTTGTATCCATGTTCCTTGGACGGTGTTGGCTTTGGGTCGTCGAATGATCCAAGACTTCAGAAACAAGATGCACGTCCACTGGCAGGCAAGGGTTAATACCCTTCTTTCACTCTGACTGGTCAGACCGTGGTGCGATGCTCAGCGTTAAGCCCCTAACTAGCTAACCAGTGTTTCTCTTGCAGACTTCTGCGTGTACCAGGGTGTACCGTACCGACAGGGCCAGACGTGGAACGATGGCTGTGACAAGAAGTGCCGCTGCGAGGACGGTATGACAGGCACCATCAACTGTGACGACAGGTAATGACGTCATGCGTAGTCGTTGCTTTTTTTTTCTTTCTACCGTTATCATTGGCTGTGGCTGACGAAGGGTTTGTCGTCATTTCTGCTGGTCGTAAACTTTTTTCCATAGCATTTAATCAAGACTACCGAGACTAGCGAGTATGGCGTAAATGATTAACCCCTTCACTGCCGAGAAAAGAAGGTGAACACGATCCAACTGCAAGAGACATAGATCCTCATGAGCCCCCCGCGACTATGCCTTTTGCTGAGACCAATTTATATCTTTTGCTGAGACCAATTTATATTTATATTATATATTATTGTTTCTTGGAAGGTGTTGGCTTTTGGTCGTTGAATGAACCACTATTTCAGAAACCCTTTATAAACCCTTTGTGTGTCGGTAGCGGTTTTAGTCGCGATGATCCCTGCCGAATCGGCAGGAATCATCGCGACTAAAACCGCTACCGACACACAAAGGGTTAACATGCTAGCTGATATTTAGCTTTTCAAAACGATACACTGTACGCCATGCCTAATCTGCCACTCACCTCCAGCAAATCACCCACCCATTCACCCACTGCTGTCACTCACCCACCCCCTTGCCCTGCTCGCAGATGTCCCACGTACCAGGCCACCCAGCCGGGCTGCGTCATGGTGACGGATCCTCAGGACCAGTGTTGCCAGATCCCGCGCTGCGAGAACCCGAACCCTCTGGAGCCCACCAAGGTCATCACCGGCGTGCCAGGAACCATCAGCGGCAACTCGCTGCCGCCCCAGAACCCCAACCCGCTCGCGCCCAGGAGCGGTGAGTTCAATGTTTTAAAAATGTCTGGGGTGTTTTGTTAGCGTCTGATAAAGCAGAACCCGAACCCACTCCAGCCCAGAACCTGTAAGTTCCAACTGCCTTTTTATTTGTGTGGTGTTTTGTTAGCGTCTGAAAAAGCAGAACCCAAACCCGAACCCCAACCAGCCCAGAACCTGTGAGTTCAAACTGTCTTTTTATTTTTTGTGGGATGTTTTGTTAGCGTGTGAAAAAGCAGAACTCGAACCCCCTCCAGCCCAGAACCCGTGAGTTCAAACGGTCTTTTATGTGTGGGATGTTTTGTTAGCGTCTTAAAAAGCAGAACCCGAACCCCCTCTAGTCCAAAACCTGTGAGTTCCGACTGTCTTTTTATTTGTGGGATGTTCTGTGAGCGTCTGAAAAAGAAGACCAACCAATGCATACGTACACTAATATGTAACGTAGGGCCCCATATGTTTGCGTCCTCTCGAGCACACATCCAGGGACTTCCTTTTGTGTGTGTGCTGGTCTGTGATTTTGGACCTTGCGGCTTTAGCCGCAAGGTCCAAAATCACAGACCAGCAAAGATTAGCAATCCTTTCTGCTCTTTTATCGCCTATTTTTTAAACGCCGTTTTTGTCACCTTCGTCTGAGACAATAATATCAAACCGGACGTAAAGCACGGTTTATCGAATAAAACAAGAGGTAATAAAAAACGCGAATTTTTCACCGTAAAATATGCTTTAATCGGGGTTATTTTGAACTCGAAAGGCAAACAGTTGTTTATTTTGAGCTGGCGCCCATATTTACCTGATCAAATGAATGAGTGTTTTTTTTTTTAATAAAAAAAAAACTCTTTGTCAATCACTGTAACAAAAAACGTGGTTTGAAAACAATTTACATTGAATAAAATAAGATTTACTGAGAAAATGATGTGCACCGGGAGTTCTGGTTTTATAGTGAATTTAGTAAGTCGAATTTTTTTGAGGCAGTTAATAACACTATAAGCGGTCCACGCAACATGTGTGTCAACACATCTCACAACAAACTTGATTTGTCCAGCTTCACCTCTAATGAAAACCTGTATGCGATTTCCTTGTGAAGGTAGCTCAGGCAGTAGGCTCAAGATCTGATGTAAACAACAAGAAAACTTTTCTTTTTTTGTGTGCTTAGGATGGCTGTTTATTTGTTTGCGGGTACATTTACCGACAGTTTTCGCGTTTTTATTGCCTCCGAGTGTACATGATGATAGTATGGACTGTGTTTGTTTGACTTTGCGACTGTCTCTATCGCAGCTGTCTGCGTGTACCGAGGCGTGCAGTACCAGCAAAACCAGAGGTGGGATGACGGCTGTTCCTACAGCTGTATCTGTGATGACGGCATGAACGGACACTACACTTGCACTGAGAGGTGAGGGGGTTCCCCCCCCCCCCCCCCCCCCCCTTGTTATTTTAGTTACGTTGGTAGAGCGGGCATCGACCTCCGTCTTGTGAGAATTTGTACACGGTATTAATCGCGCGAAAGGCCATCGGGCCGACGTCGGCCGCAGTGGACCCGCTGCACGACTTCGGCCAGATGGCCTTTGTTGCACCGTTCGTCTCACCCTTTTTTTCGACATCTGACACGCAAGGCTTTGTTGTGTGTTCGTGCTCTTTGCTCACATTTCCTTTTGTGTTCACTTCCTTTGCGTGCGTTTCGTTTTGGTCATATGTGTCCAACGTTCCAAATGTTCCAGATGCGCGCGCACACCCAACATCCCGACGCAATGCCAGATGGTGCAGGACCCGGCTGACCTCTGCTGCCAGGTGGCGAGCTGCCCCATCCCCACCCCCAACACCACCCCAGCTCCCAACCCCAATGGCAACCCCACCCCTGTGCCCCACACTGTGGCGCCTTTGCCTGGCCAGACTCCGGCTCCCAACCCCTTCAACACCCCGGCTCCCACGCCGCCACCTTCCATTGGTGAGCATTTGGCTTTCTCCGCAGAAACTGTCGTTGCGAGATAGATCGACCGTGATAGTTCGACGTGCTTCATCTCGAGCCATCATTGTCGATCCACCTTCAGTATCTCGCACTTATCGAACAAGGACCAAACGCTCACCGTGAGATACCTATATATATATATATATATATATATATATATATATATATATATATATATATATATATATATATATATATATATATATATATATATATATATATATATATATATATATATATATATATATATATATATATATATATATATATATATATATATATAAAATAGTAAATAGCTCAATATATACATATACAGTAAAAATGCTGCGGTCATGATCGGTCGTCGATGGTTCTTCCACGCATTCCTCCTTCTCTTGTCTGGACACCACTTTTTATTTCAAAAATATACTGACGAGTAAAAGAAATGCGCCATTTTCGGATTCCAAAAACGTCGCATTTCTTTTGCTCGTCAATAATATATATTCTCGAGCATTACGCTACTTATAATAGTCACGTTTATTGTTCTCGAGTTTGAACCCCCCCGGACCAGAACTTCAACTTGAAAATGTGTTCACAACAGAAGTGGTGTGATCATGTTTCTGCCGTGCGATGTTGCAGTGCCCATGTGCCTGTACAAGAACCAGTACTACCGCGAGAAGCAGATCTGGTACGACGGCTGCAACGCCGTGTGTACGTGCGAGGACGGCAGCACCAACTTCTACAGATGCCAGGAGCGGTAGGGCTGCATCCTTAACTCTTTTACTGCCGAGAAAAACAGAACACCGCTCAAGTGCAAGAGGTTATAGATCCTCATGAGCCCCCGCGACTGCGGGGGCTCATGAGGATCTATAACCTCTTGCTGAAACCACTTGTTATTCATGTTGCTTTAGTTCTTAGAGCTCAACAGGAAATTCTCTCATAACCGCCTTGTGCATTGGATGACATATTTAGGTCTAAAGCATACAGTACTAGTCTAGCAGTGAGCATAATTTTTCATCTGTGATGCACTTGACGCGTTTATGTATATTGTGATTATTGGTTTGTTGCCTTTTAAGTCGTAATAGCTTTTTTGGGCATAATATCATTATTAGAATAGTTGTGTGTGTGTGTGTGTGTGTGTGTGTGTGTGTGTCTGTGTGTGTCCGTGACCAGTTTAATTATATCTTGTTTGTCTCCTATGTCCTTCTTTTGTTATGCGCAGCACTGAGATGATTTCATAATGTCTTTTTACATATGGCAATAAAGATCTATCTTATTTTATCTTAAACGTAGAAATTGCTTTTTTTCCTTCTCGAAAACACAGCATTGTTTGTTATGAGGCTGAATGCGATCACCAGCGGTATACAGCCTAGCAAAGCTAAACTCTGGTATACCGTCACTTTGACAGGTCTCTCCCGGCTTACCTTTCTGCTTCACTCTGCACATACAAGCCTTCACGTTCTCTGCGGTCCTCCAGTGAGAAACTTTTGAAGGTTCCTAAACGTAACTTGAAAACTGTTGGTGAACGCTCATTCAGCTTCATTGCACCTTCAGTTTGGAACTCGCTGCCTGTCAGTCTTCGAAATCTCTCTACTCTCCCTCAGTTTAAGGCTCAGTTGAAAACTCACTTCTTCCAGCTTGCTTTTCCTCACTCGTAGATCCGTGGTCCTGTTGTATTTATGTGTAATGTTTCATATCGTCTATGCCATGTTTGAATGTGTGTGTTAGCGCAATGAGGTTTTGTCACACACACACACAAAAAAAAAAAATTGCGCTATGCAAGAACCATTCATTATTATAATTATTATTAAAGCCAGTATGCCCATGCGTAACAATGAAAATCTCAAAACATGGGCATACTGGCTCTGTCCAAAGGACGGCAGTTCTGCACGTTGTATGTGTTCACCAACAGATGTGGTGACTACAAGAACGTGGACACGTCCTGCATCATGGTGCCCGACCCCAAGGACCCGCAGTGCTGCAAGATGCCTGAATGCCCGCTCATCCCTCAGGGCGGCACCACCCCGGCCACCCCGGGTATCATCCGGCCACCCCAGCCTACGGCCGTCATCACCAACTACCCTACCCCGCAGCCCCAGCCTCAGAGCACCCTTGCTCCGCAAATCGGGCCCAATGGTGTGCCTATCCCGCAGACTACGCAGACGCCCACTCCAAGGACAGGTGAGTTTGTATAAACAATTATTTTAACCCACTCAGGCCTGACGCACTACAGCAGGAGATGGGTCGACCATGATAATTCAAGGGCAGTGCCAGATTGGCTTGGCGCCTATCGGCGCCAAGCCAATCTGGCACTGCCCTTGAATTATCATAGTCGAGCCATCTCCTGCAACTGGTGCATGGTCATTAGATGGCGCCTCCAAAATTTGGGAAATACGGCCGTGGGACTGAATGCGTTGTTGTTTTCAGTTATTGTAAACCCTTCCCAGCCACAGCACGTACCCTGTATACGTACATTTTTGATTCTCAAATCTTGCCGTTGATTCAACGACCAAAGGCCATCACCGTCCAAGAAACGTGGAGACAATCTGGTACCAGCGAGAGGCATAGATCCTCATGAGCCTCCGAAGTCGCGGGGGGTCATGAGGATCTATGACTCTTGCAGTTGGATCACGTTCAGGTGTTTTTTTTTCTCTTTTTCGGCAGTGAAAAGGGTACCCGATCTGCTGCAAGTTGAAGCAAACCTGTTCTTCTGAACTTGGTGTTAAATTGGTGTTCATTTTACCACCAAGAGCTCCATTCGTCCCCTGGAGCGTGGAGACAGAGTGGTGTCAGCAAGAGCCATAGATCCTCATGAGCCCCCCGCGACTGCGGGGGCTCATGAGGATCTATGTCTCTTGCGGCTGGACCTTCAAACAATCCAGACCCAAAAGAAGGTGACCGCCAAGCGTGAAATGCAGAGAAAAAACCCAACGGAGAAAGAAACACGCTTAGAAATGGCGGCAGTTGCAACACAATTTATTCACGCATTCTGCCCGCGACAGATCACAGCCAGATATGGCTCGACCATGATAGTTCAAGGGTGGTGGCAGAATAGCTTGGCGCCCATAGGCGCCAAGCTATTCTGCCACCACCCTTGAACTATCATGGTCGATCTGTCTCTGAATTGTAGTGCAGTCCTCAGAGGATAACTCCCGAATGTGGGTATTTCGTACCTCGGGCACAATGAGTAAATATTTGGGATTGTTTCACATTTTCCAGACAGATAAACAAACGTACACTTTGCTACTTATCGTATCGGTGCGCGTAGAAGTGACAACTGAAGGATGTGTTGCAACTATTTTTTTTTTTTTTTTTAAATTTTATTTTTTAGCGTGCTTCTTTCTTCGTTGGGTTTGAGCTGGATCTTGGGGTTTGGCTGCTCATTTGTACGCGTACTGATTAGTAATATATTATACATCGCCTGTTGCGTCTCTCTTTGGTCTCAGGCTGCATGTACAACGGCCGCACCTACCACGCCGGCGAACAGTGGGACGATGGCTGCCAGTACAAGTGCGCTTGCCTGGACGACATGACTGGACAGTACAGATGCACGGAGAAGTAAGCCTCTCTTTCTTCTGTCCACTGCAAGACTGTTCCCAGTTAGCAAACTGTTCACGGCTAGTTTTGCTCTCTGGGTTTATACTGACGACCCTGGCCGGGGATTTTAACAATGAAGTGCATCTGCACTTTGTGGATGGGTGTAAGCGTATGCCGTCTGCACTTTGCTGTATAGGGCTCGGGAATCTGTCGTCATCACGCCAGTCGTGGCGGCCATCTTGTGAGGATACGGGACTAAGCGCTCATAGGGAAATCGCTGTGTTTTGTAATGTCAGGAAAGTCCTGACGTACTATAAGCAATAACAGCAAGTCTTGCCATCACTGTAGCAAACCGCTCACCAGAAGCCTTTTTTTTTTTTTGTTTCCAAAGAGAAAGAAAAATGAAGAAAAACGTGTTGAAACACTATTTCGCTACTATCATGACTATGGTATCCTCTTAAGATGGCGGCTGACGCGCCGACTTCCCGAGCCCTATTCACTTGGTTGGATTATGTAGATGTAAAGCGCTCTGAGCCTTTCTTGTGGGATACTGCAGTATATAAGAGTTATAGATAATTATTATTATTATTATTATTATTATTATTATTATTATTATTTAATGCTATTAATATTGACAAACCCTGACCGGAAAGATAACCACATTTTGAACAACCATTTTGTTGAGTGATGAAAACGGCTGCTACTAGGCCTGGGATTTTCACCTTAACACATTCGTGACGTGCTGCATTCGGATACGCGGCTTTATGCCGCGTCGGAATGCAGCACGTCACGAATGTGTTACGCTGCTTCACGCCGCGTATCCGGATGCGGCACGCCTCGACTGGGTTCAGTTAAACATATATCACTTCATACACGATGAATCACACTCATCTGGATGTTTCGCCGTGTTCCACACAGGTGTGCCCGCGTGCCCAGTGTGCCCAACAACTGCGTGCTGATAGCCGACCCTCAGGATCAGTGCTGCCAGGTGCCCTACTGTGACTTCGTCAACCCCACGCCGTTCCCCAACGGCATTCCCACACCCTCACCGAACCAGGTGAGTACGCTGCAGTCTTGATGGAGAAAACATACAGCATTGATAAATCATAGTGAGAGATAGAGCGATCATGGATGTTCAAGGGTTAGTGCCAGATTAGCTTGGCGCCGGCGCCAGGCTAATCTGGCACTACCCTTGAACGGTAGGGGCAAAGCTATTCTGGCAATACCTTCATAGTCGTGCATTGGCGCACGGAGTATAGAAGATCCCCTTTAGCTAATACTATTGATTACAACCCCCCCCCCCACCCCCAATCCCATTTTCTGGTATTGTTTTTGATCCACATTTAATATATTTTAACCCTTTTCATCCTGATACACCGTTGCTTGAAATAAATTTGACAATGACAATTCAAGGGTGGGGCCTGAGGCGCCAAGCTATACTGACACCACCCTTGAACTAAAATGGTTTATATGTCTCCTAATCTGTAATGTAGCCTTCATAGGACAATAAACACGTTTTTTAAAAAAAACCTCAGCTTCAGGATGTAATGGGTTAACGGAGATGACCTCTTCGTAATGTTGTTGTTGCTTATTGTTGTTGTGTTTTGGGCTCGTCGTTTGAATAATTCTTCTACTGCGTTCCCAAATCGCTTTGATTCACTAACATATTTTTTTTCGTTCTCAAATTTCAGACGCCAGTGCCTGGCCAGACCACGCCTATTTACTACGTGCCTGGTTACGTCACCTCAGGCGGCAACGGACAGCCTACCACAGCTCCGCCGCTGTCCCCTGTCCCCATCGCTGGACAGTCTCGTAAGTCTTGGGCCGGCAGTTGTCACCCATTTGCGTTTGCAGTCACCTGCACTGTTTACTGTACTGGCGACTGAATGCACAAGTCGGCTTGAGGTTTGTAACCCTTTCAGTGCCAGAGAACGCGAACTATTATTTCAGGATTATTTGTCGGGTCGAAAGATCCCAAAATGTCCAAGAAACATATTGATACAAAGTAGAGTCAGCAAGACGCATGGATCCTCATGAGCCCCCGCATCTGCGGGGGCTCATGAGGATCTATGCCTCTTGCTTCTGGATTGCGCTGACTTTTTCTCGGCAGCAAAGGGGTTATCCACTCTGTGCATGCAGCCTGTCGTAGTGTATGGCATACAACCTGCGGTACTACACGGCGTACAGCCTGACGTAGTACACTTCATACAACCCGACGTAGTATATATGGCATACAAAAAATCAATCCGGACCAAAAAGGTGACTGCCAAGCGTGTGAAATGCAAAGAAGTACCCAACGGAGAAAGAAACACGCTTAGAAAAAACGGTACAACACAATTTATTAATATTTCGGGTAAATACCCTTTGTCAAAATAGACAAACAAACAGAGACATTATTTGCTACTTATCTTCAGATGCAGAAGGTATCTGAAGATAAGTAGCAAATAATGTCTCTGTTTGTTTGTCTATTTTGACAAAGGGTATTTACCCGAAATATTAATAAATTGTGTTGTACCGTTTTTTCTAAGCGTGTTTCTTTCTCCGTTGGGTACTTCTTTATATGGCATACAGCATGGCGTAGTATATGGCGTGGAACCTGACGAAGTATATGGCACAAAACACGACGTAGTATATGTCGCAGTGTATATGCCATGCAACCTGACGTAGTATGTGGCAAATAAACATGACGTAGTTTATGGCGTACAACCTGCCGTAGTGTTTGTGTAGTATATGGCACAAAACTTGACGTAGTATATGCCATACAACCTGCCTTAGTGTATTTAGACTACAATCTGACGTAGTATAAGGCATACAACCTGACGTAGTATATGGCAAAAACATGACGTAGTATATGGCGTACAACCTGCCGTAGTGATTATGGCATACAGCGTGACGTAATATAAGGCATACGACCTTACGTAGTATACGACACAAAACATGACGTAGTATATGGCGTACAACCTACCTTAGTATATGGCACACAACTTGACGTAATATCTGGCACACAACATGACGTAGTATATATGGCACACAACCTGACATAATATATGGCACAAAACATGACGTAGTTTACGGATGTTTTTTGTTACAGAGGTGTGCGTGTACATGGGTGTGATCTACCGTGCCGGCCAGACCTGGGAGGATGGCTGCACCAAGAAATGTGTCTGTGACGATGCTCTCCACGGCATGTACTCTTGTACCGACAGGTGAGGCCCACACTCATAGCCAGCACACCATTCGCAACCACGAAGGCCTCATTGCTGTCTGGAGAGCGCCGATGGCATCCGTGCTGGGAATGCTCTCAACACTAGAGAGGCGTCACTGCCGGGAAAAAAGCGACCACCACCCGAATGCAAGAGGCAAAGAGCCTCATGAGCCCCCGCAATGCGGGGATTCATGAGGTTCTTTGCCTCTTGCTTGCCCTGTTGTGTACCCGTGTTTCTTGAACTGTTGGGAGTATTCAGTGTGGACCCTGTCCTGTTTTCCAAGACACAGTTTTGCATTCTCTGGCGGTGAATGGGACAACGATTTGTTTTTAGGCAAGAGAGTGTCCTCTGATTTGAGTGTCCTTGTCTGGTTGATACAGGCCTATAACGTTACTTTCAGATGCTGTCAATGCTCGATTTGTATACACATCCGCGCACGGAAAGTATTTCCGATGAATCCAAAACATTGTCGCATTTCTTTTGCTCCTCAGTGTACAATGAACTGAACTCTCAATGAGCCACAGCCACAGATGTTTTCAGATGGAACAAAACGCGTCACCGCAAATGTCCACATTGCTTAATTAGGCTCTCGTTACTATGCGGCGTGTAAGGGTGGGTTTCGGTCATTGAAAAGTCAGTTTTCCAGGGCAAAATTGTTGGTGTGTTCGGCGCGCTGTAAGCACCGGCACTGTAGCTTCTACGCCTGTATAATCCAGGTGCCCGAGCTACGGCAACCCAGGCCCAGAGTGCGTGATGAGGACCAACCCGGCCGACCCGTGCTGCTTGGTGCCCGAGTGCAACCCCAACTACGTCACTCCCGGCACAGGCGGCGTCATCAGCGGCAGCAACCCCACCATCCACCCGGCCACCCAGCCCGGCTTCACCGGCGCCGGCACCCAGCAGCCGTACATCATCGCCCCGACTGCCGCGCCCGCCACCTTCACTGGCCAGAGACCGCCCATCGACTACAACCAGCCTGGCATGACCGGATACAGCAGTAAGGAAGTCGTTTCATGTCTCCCCTGCACAGCCCGTTAGCGGGCTCGGATTATGTTGTTTGGAAATTAATCGTTGTAAATTCAGCGTCAGAGATCTCCAGCCGCTTAAGGAAGTGGATGCAAAGTCTGTTTCAGCAAGAGGCCTAGATCCTCATGAGCCCCCGCAGTTGCGGGGGCTCATGAGGATCTATGTCTCTTGCATTTAGATCGTGTTCACCTTAATAGCAAACAGCAAAGGCAATTGCTTGCATTTCATATTTCGGGCTCGCCTCACGGCGATACTTTTATCGAGTCGATTCGCAGCTGGGATACAGCGCCTGCATCATGTCTTGTCTTAACCCATTACACCCTGAGGCTGATTTCTAACCAAAAATTGCGTATTATTCTATGAAGGCTACATTACAGATTAGGATATAGATCAACCATTTTAGTTCAGGGGCGGTGTCGGAATAGCTTGGCAAACTATTCTGGCACCACCCCTGTACTAGCATAGTCAAACTAATTTCAAGCAGTAGTGTATCAGGATGAAAGATGATAAACGGATGATAAACGTTTAACCCATTGAGCCCTGACGCACTACAGAGGGAGATGGGTCGACCATGATAATTCAAGGGTAGTGCCAGATTAGCTTGGCGCCTGTCGGCGCCAAGCTAATCTGGCACTACCCTTGAATTATCACGGTCGACCCATCTCTTGCAACAGGTGCATAGTCGTTAGATGACGCCTCCAAAATTTGTGAAATACGTGCGTCGTGCTGAGTGAGTTATGGATAAACGGGTGACGACTATGATGATGATGATGATGATGATGATGATGACGATGATATTAATGATGTCGCGTGTTTGCAGACATGTGCGTGTACAAGAGCACGCCATACACCCAGGGCCAGAAGTGGGACGACGGTTGCCAGTTCAAGTGCGAGTGCGTGGACGCCCTGCGTGGAACCTACAGGTGCACGGAGAGATGCAGCAACGTGTACTTCATGCCGGACGGCTGCACCATGGAGCCTGATCCGAATGACGCCTGCTGCCAGCGAGCCAAGTGCTTGCCATCGGCCTTCCCCACGCCAACGCCCTTGACCATCATCAACCCGCCCACCCTGTCACCCACACAGCAGCCGCCGATCACTCAGACGGTATGTTGTCGTTGTCGTTGGTGACGTATTGTTGTTGTTGTTTGTGGTGGTGCTGGCGATGTTGTTGGTGTTGGTTTTTGTTGTTGTGGTTGTTGCAATTCCTCTTTCTTATTTGGCATTGTTGCGAATTTGAAAGTTCAGGGACGAGCCTGGCGTTTTTCTATTCATCCACGTTCGAGGAAATATATGCAAAGGCCCTCGGATCCACGGTGGCAACAGTGGTCCCGCGCACAGCTGTTGTGGGGCCGAACACATATTACTACTGGGGAAGGTTTCGAAAATCAGTTAATGTGTGAATCAGTTGTGTGTTAATTTCTTTCGCGAAAAAAATCTTTTTTCCGTTATGATTAACCCTTTGGACGTCGGTGGCTGTTTTTTGTCGTGATGATTCATCAGGAACCAAGGGTTGAAGATTTCACATTACAGTATTCCGATTATCTCCTTCAAGTCGCGCCTTCTACGGATACGCGGCAAATTGCCGCGTATCCGTAGGAAGCTCGCCCTGCATTCACGAAGGTTCCGTCCTTTTGGGAGGCACCACAGCGAAGGTTCGAACGGTCATCATAAGTCAACGGTATTGTGTGTGTGCGTGTGTGTGTGTGTGTGTGTGTGTGTGTGTGTGTGTGTGTGTGTGTGTGTGTGTGTGTGTGTGTGTGTGTGTGTGTGTGTGTGTGTGTGTGTGTGTGTGCAGGCCCCGCATGTCGTCACCACGCCGCTGCACCTCACTGCGTCCCCCGGCCCTGTGTTCCAGGGAACTCGCTCGCCCATCGGCTCCACCGTCCAGTCATTCACTGGCAAGCCAAGAGGTAAGTTGAACAGCAAACCGGATAGAAACGCGTCTACCCTGACACCGGTCCTGGGCTGAAGCTGACACAATCTGAATCAGGACGTGCTGCATTCCTGTACGGGGCTTTATTCCGCGTGTCCGGTTAGTGCAGGGTTTAACGTCCACAGCACCGGAGTGATAATGGACGGCCCTAACGGGCGGGTTGTGTGGGGAGTAAAGACTGCTTACGTCTGTGGAGTACGACCTGAACACTGATCAATTCAGGCGCACTGCAATTGTGCCACTTTGATTTACCAGGACCTTTTAACTGACATGCTATCTGAACAAGACCGTCGTTTTGCCTGGACAACGCGTATACGGATAAAGATCGCTTTATTCCTTTCAGCCCCAACACCCTACAGCAGGCGATGGATTGACCAGGATAATTCAAGGGTAGTGCCAGATTAGCTTGGCGCCTGCAGGCGCCAAGCTAATTTGGTACTACCCTTGAATTATCCTGGTCAGTCCATATCCTGCAACTGGTACATAGTCGTTCAGTAACGCTTCCAAAATTTGGGAAATGCACCCGTGGGACTAAAAGGGTTAACAAACACCTGTAGGCAAAGCAACAGTGATCAACAGTGAAAGAGGCTTGTGTTGGGTCCCGACCTCGGCGTGGACCCATCCTCGGCCAGAGTGACGTAATGCTCAAAATGTCCTCAGAATCGGTATAATCACGGGTATATCAGTGATTAGCCATGCCACTGGCCTACACTTTCACAACAATGGTGTGACATATACTGCTCGCAAAAAGTAAGGGACGTCATAAATTCAGTTTGAATTACTAAAATGTCGAAAAACACTTAACATCTGCAAAATGCAGTCACCATTTTGGTCTGATTAATGTTTAATCTGTTGGGGACATTTTAATAATTCAAGCAACAAATAATACGTCCTTTGTTTTTTGTGAGCAGTATATGTCATACCAATGTTGTGAACGTGTAGGCCAGTGGGATGGCTAATCACTGATATATACCCGTGATTATATCGATTCTGAGGACTTGCAGTAATTTCAGTGGATAAGTTCATATACCCTACTATTTGTGAGCAGTATATGTCGCTTTAGCCGAAATTGGGTGGACGCCGAGGTTGGGAGCCAACAACTTGAAATGTTTTTTAGAATGCGTTCGTCACAGAACTAAGCCTCTCACCTTGTCCCCTCTGTGTACAGACATGTGCGTGTACACCGACGGACGTACCTTCTCCCAGGGCCAAACCTGGACAGATGGCTGTGGATACAACTGCCGCTGTGACGACGCTGCCCAGAACGTCTACCACTGTGACTTCAGGTAAGAACAACACTGATTAGTAACAACGAGAAGAATCAGAATAATGTTACGAGTAATATAGCTTCATGTCAGTGTACTGCTTTAATGGCAACAGTGAGAAGAATGAGACTTGATATTGTTAACACATTCTTCCCCAGGACCAAAATCCCCAACTTTGATGTTGCCATCTGACGGACTGTATTACAATTCTAGAGACAGATCGAGCATGATAGTTCAAGGGTGGTGCCAGAATAACCATAGTGTGTCCTTCCTTTACTCATTGTTTTTGCATTTTTTTTCAATAGAAAAGCCAAAGCAACTACTATGTTTTGTCAACAAAATCCCAAACAACCTTAGAAAGGACAATTGCAACACAATGTATGAAATAAATTGTGTTATAATTGTCCTTTCAAAGCCAATGTTTACAGCTTTTCATCTCCCCTACGCACTAAACAGGAAACAGATGGATCGACCATGATAATTCAAGGGAAGTGCCAGATTAGCTTGGCGCCATCAGACGCCAAGCTAATCTGGCACTACCCTTGAATAATCTTGGTCGATCCATCTCCTGCAATTTGTTTTTTTGTGTGTAACATTTTACATACTTGGCAGTCGCCTCTTTAGTCACTTTTTGTCAGCACACATGATTCTATCAACAATTTCCTACTGCCATAAAACAGATGCCAGGTGTACTCCGACCTGCCGCCTTTCTGCCACCTGGAGAACGACCCCGCCGACCAGTGTTGCCAGAAGGTGGCCTGCACCCCCACGGCTCAGGGCACGCCTATCATCGCCATCACTGGAGACAAACAGCCCACGGCCTCCCCCACCATGGAGCCCAGCATCCAGAACGTCGTTCCCATCGGCACCCACACGGTCATTTCCGGATCCGGTCTGCCGCCTGGCGAGCAAACCCCCGGCTTCTTCGGCGGCCGACGTGAGTTGTTGTGTGCTATTTATGATAGCTCAATGGTAGCACAGGCAGAGAATGGTTATGTGAAGCTCACGTACGTATGCACTGACGAGCGAAAGAAATGCGTCTTATTTGGAATCATCGGAAACACTTTAGTGAAATAGCATTTCTTTCGCTCGTCAGTATATATGTGGTAATTTACATTATACGTATCTCTTAACGAACCTCAATACATCTTGTAACTGATTACCTCATTGTCAGTGGCAAGCGCTGTCTTATGATCTGTCCGTGGCGGATATCGTTTGCTTGCTAAGTCTAAGTGTACTAAAGACAGAAAAAACATGAGTGAATGAATGAATGAATGAATGAATGAATGAATGAATGAATGAATGAATGAATGAATTTTATTTAATGTCTCTTCTTATCTTGGTGATTTTAGAAGAAAAAAACCCCAACAAAAACAAAACAAAACAAAACAAAAAAACCAAAAGAGACAAACACAAAATACACACACCAAAACAAAAACAAAAAACAACAACAAACAAACAAACAAACCAAAAAAACCGACAAATCCCGATAACTTAGAACTTAATAATCTAAACTATACATGCACTATAACAGTTTATCTATTGGAGCCTGACATCAAGTGATTACAGTAAGATCGCAGTCACTAGATGTTTTGTTTTTCTTTCTTTGTTTTGATAAACTCTTGTCTGACGGTATGTGTGTGTGTTTGTGTGCAGAGCTGTGCGTGTACAAGGGCACCGTCTACCAGGCTGGTGAGAGCTGGGAAGATGGATGTGACTACACTTGCCAGTGTCTGGCGCAGGAGCCTGCTGTCTACAGCTGCGTCTCCAAGTATGTGCACCGCAGCTATCGCGATTTGGCCGAAGCCAATATATATCCATTTACGCGAAAAGCGAAATTTTCATCGTAATACAATGAAAACCTGGTCCCCCCCCCTCACCCCTCCACCCCCCGCCAAAATAAATAAATAAATAAAAATTAAAAAAAAAAAAATTAATGGACCGGATGGCTTTTGCCTTGAATACGGTAGTCAATTTCTTGAGATAGCTGTAAATTCAGACCGTGCCATGGTAGGACTTGTTCAGCGTTGACTTTAGAGCATGCCCAATATACAACAAACTCTACCTGAACTTTAACCCTTTTAGACCCACGGGTGCTTTTCCCAAATTTTGGAAGTGTTACTGAACGACTATGTACCAGTTGCAGGAGGTGGATTGACCATGATAATTCAAGGGTAATGCCAGATTAGCTTGGCGCCTGAAGGCGCCAAGCTAATCTGGCACTACCCTTGAATCATCATGGTCAATCAATCTCCTGTTGTAGGCACTCGGGGCCAAATGGGTTAAACGAGCCCAGCCCTCTCTTCCCCGCCGCATGCAAACAAGAAACCAATCCAGACAAATCTTTCTCCGTTGGGTACTTCTAAACAAGAAACCGTCTCGGCAACGAAATAAATTGATGGGTTTTCTCCCCGGAGAAAAAAGAGAAAGTTGTGGGGTCATTTAGAGGTCAGTTTTCCGAGGTCAAAATTCGTATTATATTTGGCGCGCTTTACTGACGGGCAGAAATGTCAGAATGATCATTAACCAATTCACTGCCAGCAGATGCAGAATGCATTTTGGAAATCGTCGTCAGTTCAACGTCAAAGATCATTATACGTCGAAGGAACGCAAGTACAAAGTGACGTCAGCAAAAGTGACGTCTCGCAGTTGGATCGTGTTGTTCAGTTTCCCCTGGCAGCGAAGGGGTTACGTGAACGATCCTTATTATAAAGTTGCTTTGGATGTTTTCTGCTGTATATCATTTTTTCTCTCTCTCTCTCTTCACGCCTGTCTGCTGTACAATGTGTGTGATGTCGTGCAGGTGTCCGGACTTCCCGCCGCTGCCGCACTACTGTTACATGGTGAACGTCCCCGGCCAGTGCTGCCCAAGCATGAAGTGCGACGTGCCCAACGTTGGCACGTACAACCCCACGCCTCAGATCACGCCCGGCCTTATGCCCACACCCGCCCCCGGCACCGCGCCTCAGAGGAACCCGCAGGTATGGTGCCATACATTGTTAAACCCCTTTACACCCCCCCCCCCCCCCCAAGGTCCCTTTTTAAAATTTGGGATGTGTTGCCTAACGATTATGTACCAGTTGCAGGGGGATGGCGTGACCATGATGATTCAAGGTTAGTGCCAGATTAGCTTGGCGCCTTCAGGCGCCAAGCTAATCTGGCACTACCCTTGAATTATCATGGTCAAGCCGTCTCCTGCTGTAGGGATCCCGGGTTAAGAGGGTTAACCCCTTCCCTGCTAGCCGCTTGAGATATTGTCTTTAAAACAGACATCAGTCAAATTTTATTGTAATAATGATAATAACACCTATAATAACGATAATAATAATAATAATTAATAATATAATAATAATAATTAATAATAATAATAATTAAATAAAAAAATAATGGCTTACAGCCAGCTGTAAATCCTCGTACTCCGGGTGGAATATTTGTCATCAAAGGCCCCACCATTGTGCTCAAGCAAGCGCTTTTGGTCTTGTGTGCTGAAAGGTTTGTTGTGAAGCTGGCGTTGGTGGTGGGTGTTGTTGTTGTAACTGCTGTTGACATTTTCTGTCGTGTTCCCACAGATCATCCTGTCGCCAGGCACCACCTCTGTGACTGGTGGAGTCAACCCACCAGGTGGCGGCACCATCATTGGCAACCCCAGCACCATCAGCGGCATCACCGGTAATGATACAACTTAAAGGTCACGTTAGGAAAACAAAGAAAACAAACAGAAGAACGGACCCCTCCCCCTCACCCCCCCCCCCAACCCTTTCCGCCCCTTCTCTCCCTCCACCCCAAAATATTTTGATTGTTGTTATTTCGAACTGGGCCTTTGAAAATCATCGGAAATTGCCACTGGCCTGCCCGATCGTTGGTCCCATAATATTAACCCCTTCACTGCTGAGTAAAAATCTGAACACGCAAGAGGCATAGATCCTCATGAGCCCCCGCGACTGCGGGGGCTCATGAGGATCTATGCCTCTTGCTGAGACCAATTTGTATCTATGTTTCTTGGACGGCGTGGGCTTTTGGTCTTTGGAGTGAACCAGGATTTCACAAACAAAAAATGTACGTACAGTTGGCAGGGAAAGGGGGTTGATTAGTGACCGTCGCGTGAAAAAAAAACTAGGTGTGTTCCTTAGTTCTTCACACACTTTTTGCCTCCCTCGATTCGCTACCGCTGCCGCGGTAGCGAATCGAGGCAGGCAACCAGATGGGAGCTCTTCATTTGGTTTCTACGTGTCTTTCCCTCAGATCGTTGCGTGTACCAGGGAGTCGACGGCCACTACAGAGCCTACGCTCAGGGCGAGACCTGGAACGTCAACACCTGCGACTACAAGTGCGAGTGCGTGGACGCCCACAGCGGCTTCTACCAGTGCATACCCATGTACGTAACGACAGCCGAGGAAGGCGTAGTGCAGTTTTGTTTGGTAGAGATTCACTGCAAATATGCCGTGTGCAAAGCAGTATACACATGTTCTACAATGAAAATCTCTTCCCTCAAAGCTGGACAAACTGGCTTTGGCAAAATCAGTTTAACACTTGATTCAAATAAAATGCTAAGCAATTTTGATTACCCCCTCAAAAAAAAAAAAAGCAGCAAGAACAAAACAAACCCCCCAAAAACAACAACAAATCAACAACAACCCCTCCACCCTCCAAAAAAAAGCCCCCCCCCCCCCCCCCAAAAAAAAAAAAAAAAAAAAAAAAAGAAAAAAGAAAAAAAGAAAAAAAAAAAAGAAGCAAAAAATCCAAAACAACAACAACAACAACAACATCAACAAGCAAAAATGCAGTGGCCTTTTGCTTCCAGGTCTGTCTGCATAATTAATTTCTGCACACATTTTCTGAAATGTAGAAACAGTTATGAAAATGATATATATGATAGGCCTGCTGGATCGAGTGGTTCTCTGCAGATGGAACTGGTTCGTTCTGGTTTTATTTTGCTCGGTCCGATTCTGTACCTTAACCCTTATCATTCTGATGCCCCCGTTGCTTGAAATAAACTTGACTGATAGTTCAAGAGTGATGCCAGAATAGCTAGGCGTCTGAGGCGCCAAGCTATTCTGGCACCACCCTTGAACTCAAACAGTTGATCCATCTCCTAATCTGTAATGTATCCTTCATAGGACAATAAGCAAATTTTTACAAAAATCAGCCTCAGGATGTGATGGGTTAACAGGTGCCCAGACTATGGCCGCGGAAACCTGCCCGCCGACTGCACCCTGCAATACGTTAACGGCGAGTGCTGCCCGGCTCTGAGCTGCAGAAACCCTGACGGCACGATGGTCAACCCGCAGACCAACCCTCAGGGAACCAACCTGCCAGTCTACGGTGTCATGGGCACCGGGTACCAAGGATTCAAGCCTGGCGTCATCCCAGGCAAACTCGGCGGCACCACCGGGTACACCAGTAAGTGCTGGAGTTGTTTGTTTTTTTTTAACCAGTAAGCACAAGGTCATCTGGTCGACATAGGCCTTCGCTGGCCCGCGGGCCACTGAGCTAAAGCGACATGTACCACATGTCTTTTTGCTTTCTGCGCTTTTTTGGGGGGAAATGTGTGGCTCATTCCCAGTAAACAAAAGGCTTTCGGGCCGAAGTCGACCGCAGTGGGCTCGCGCACTGTCGTGTTAGTGTAGTCCACTGTCGTGTTAGTGTAGTCCACTGTCGTGTTAGTGTAGTCCACTGTCGTGTTAGTGTAGTCCACTGTCGTGTTAGTGTAGTCCACTGTCGTGTTAGTGTAGTCCACTGTCGTGTTAGTGTAGTCCACTGTCGTGTTAGTGTAATCCACTGTCGTGTTAGTGTTATCCACTGTCGTGTTAGTGTAGTCCACTGTCGTGTTAGTGTAGTCCACTGTTGTGTTAGTGTTATCCACTGTCGTGTTAGTGTAGTCCACTGTCGTGTTAGTGTAGTCCACTGTCGTGTTAGTGTAGTCCACTGTCGTGTTAGTGTAGTCCACTGTCGTGTTAGTGTTATCCACTGTCGTGTTAGTGTAGTCCACTGTCGTGTTAGTGTTATCCACTGTCGTGTTAGTGTTATCCACTGTCGTGTTAGTGTAGTCCACTGTCGTGTTAGTGTAGTCCACTGTCGTGTTAGTGTAGTCCACTGTCGTGTTAGTGTAGTCCACTGTCGTGTTAGTGTAGTCCACTTTTTTGTTAGTGTAGTCCACTGTCGTGTTAGTGTAGTCCACTGTCGTGTTAGTGTTATCCACTGTCGTGTTAGTGTAGTCCACTGTCGTGTTAGTGTAGTCCACTGTCGTGTTAGTGTAGTCCACTGTCGTGTTAGTGTAGTCCACTTTTTTGTTAGTGTAGTCCACTGTCGTGTTAGTGTAGTCCACTGTCGTGTTAGTGTTATCCACTGTCGTGTTAGTGTAGTCCACTGTCGTGTTAGTGTAGTCCACTGTCGTGTTAGTGTAGTCCACTGTCGTGTTAGTGTTATCCACTGTCGTGTTAGTGTTATCCACTGTCGTGTTAGTGTTATCCACTGTCGTGTTAGTGTAGTCCACTGTCGTGTTAGTGTAGTCCACTGTCGTGTTAGTGTAGTCCACTGTCGTGTTAGTGTAGTCCACTGTCGTGTTAGTGTAGTCCACTGTCGTGTTAGTGTAGTCCACTGTCGTGTTAGTGTAGTCCACTGTCGTGTTAGTGTTATCCACTGTCGTGTTAGTGTTATCCACTGTCGTGTTAGTGTAGTCCACTGTCGTGTTAGTGTTATCCACTGTCGTGTTAGTGTAGTCCACTGTCGTGTTAGTGTTATCCACTGTCGTGTTAGTGTTATCCACTGTCGTGTTAGTGTTATCCACTGTCGTGTTAGTGTTACTGTCGTGTAGTGATCCACTGTCGTGTTAGTGTTATCCACTGTCGTGTTAGTGTTATCCACTGTCGTGTTAGTGTTATCCACTGTCGTGTTAGTGTTATCCACTGTCGTGTTAGTGTTATCCACTGTCGTGTTAGTGTTATCCACTGTCGTGTTAGTGTTATCCACTGTCGTGTTAGTGTTATCCACTGTCGTGTTAGTGTTATCCACTGTCGTGCGCGGGCCCACTGCGGCCGACTTCGGACCTTTATCTTTCGCGTACTGGGTTGTTGCTCGAGTGTTTTAAAATTTTATTAAAAGATAAAATAAACGAAATAATTATAAGAAAATAGAATCAAGTCTACAAGAAGAAAGTGGATAAATCAGGGATGAGAACACACTGGAAACAAATGTAGGGTACCATTAATTTTAAAGTTCATGTAGAATAATCTACATTCTTTTGAAAAAAAAAAAACCCAAGACAAAATCTTAAATTTTGTGCTTAGTTGAAATCGTGACCTTTTTATTAAAAAAATGTAGCCCTTAACTAAGTGTGAGATTTAACTCCTTCGAGACGAACGGAATCCGCATACGCGGTTTCAGCCGCGCCGCGCATCCGGATGCCGTTCGTCCCGAATGAGTTAATCTTGAATAAACGCAATGGATATGTGTGTGCAGACAAGTGTATCTACAAGGGAGTGCCTCACGACCAGGGCGACAAGTGGGACGACGGCTGTGACTACAGTTGTACTTGCACTGACTCCCGCTCTGGCATGTACACCTGCACCAACAAGTGAGTAGCACAGATGTAAAGTGAACCCGCATGAGGGGTGCATTCTCGCCAGCCTCTGTGCATTCTCGCCAGCCTCTGTGCATTCTCGCCAGCCTCTGTATCGTGCTCAAAGAAAGAAATTTTCACAACGTATGAACCTTACTCTCTTTTCGAGAGAATTAACTTCTTATCGTTCGGAATACACCAATGTGTGAAATAAGTTTTGACTAAAATAGTTCAAGGGTGGTGCCAGAATAGCTTGGCGCCTCTAGGCGCCAAGCTATTCTGGCACCACCCTTGAACTAAAGCCATTGGTCTATATCCTTATCTGTAAGTACTATAATGTAGCTTGCATATGGCAGTGTACAAATTTGAAGCGTTTAGCCTTAGTATATGGTTTAAAATGTCACACATTTAGCCAGCCAGCCAGTCAGCCAACCAACCAACAATTCAGTCAGTCACACAGTCAATCAATCAATCAATCAATCAATCAATCAATCAATCAATCAATCAATCAATCAATCAATCAATCAATCAATCAATCAATACAGTAGGTCTGCAGCTCACTAGCAGGATTGCTGACAGGTGCGAGAGGCCCCGACACGGTGCGGGATCGCTGACTGAAAACACTTTGACAGCGAACACCTATCGTCTGCAAAAGATACAGACCCTCAGTCGTGAGCCGCCGCAGTTTGCAATGGCTCTTGTTGATCGATACCTTTTACTTACCGATTTTCATCAGTGTTCCTCAGTCTGATTGGGTCTTTGCGTGTAAGTAAGTAAACTTTCCCGCTCGTCAGGTGCCAGACGTACACGGCACTGCCGCCACTGTGCTCAACCTCCAAGGATGCCAGCGGCTGTTGTGACGTCGTTCACTGCCAGGCGCCGGTCACCACAGCTCCCCCCACCACCGCACCACCAGTCACACAGCCTGGACAGACCGGCAACTGCGTGGACCGAACAGAGGCCAACTGCCACATGTATGACAAGGCCACTTCTTGTACCGGCATCTACGAACCGTGGGCCAGAGACAACTGCCCGCAGTATTGCGGCTTGTGCCGTGAGTTTGGATTGGATGATTTGTAGAAAACAACATAAGAAAAAACAACAGATTAGATAATTAAGATCACGTGTTCTTGTACCGGTCCAATCAGCACCACGGGTGCTGATTGGACCGGTACAAGAACACGTGATCTTAATTATCCAATCTGTTGTTTCTTCGTATGTTGGATAATTAAGATCACATGTTCTTGTACCGGTCCAATCAGCACCACGGAAAGCTTCCTTCTGCAGAACACGTTGTCCGTGCTGCTGATTGGCAGGACCGATGGAAGTATTGTCAAGACTGAATGCAATGGTTGTGAGAGTTTTAGTTTGATTGGACCAATGGCAATGAGATTTTAAATTTTTTTTAAAAATATAAATCTGTGCTTGTCGGTAGCGGTTTTTGTCGCGATGATTCCAGCAGGACAAAAACCGCTGCCGACTCGCAAAGTGTTCAGGGCTTGTTACAGCGGGTTGTTTCCATTGAGCTGTGTTGCTACAAAAGATGAAGGGTGGCTACCCGTGTTTAGGCTGACAACTTTATTTAGGCTTGTCGTACATTTGTGTAGTGCTTATGACCGTTATGTCTAAGATCACAGGCAGCCACATGTATCGTGTGCAGTGTGTATTATTTCAATACTGTCTCGTCATCAGCGAGCGCGGTTGCGACCACACCCGGCCCATGCGCGGATAAACTGGACAACTGCAACATGTACGGACAAACAGCCTGCACAGGCCAGTACGAGGCATGGGCCAGAACCAACTGCCCCAAGTACTGCAACCTCTGCCGTAAGTAGAACAATACACTATTTGTGTCAATCAGAAGTAGGTAGAAATTTCACGCGTTTCGACGAAAACTGACGGTGGGTTAATTCATTCGAGACGTGCCCCGGATACGCGGCTAATGCCGCGTATCCGGAGGCGACACGTCTCGAATGAGTTAAAAGCCCGGACAAACATGCGATCACAAGAACAGCTTGGCACCGCCAGGCCTCAAGCTAATCTGGCAAT
Organism: Semisulcospira habei; assembly: GCA_036245525.1. NCBI lineage: Eukaryota > Metazoa > Mollusca > Gastropoda > Semisulcospiridae > Semisulcospira > Semisulcospira habei. The sequence goes on from BTPG01000002.1 coordinate 88,065,471, forward strand.
ACTCGTGAACTGTCTTGGTCGATTAATATCCGGTGGAAATAGACTGACGAGCAAAACAATGCGACATTAAAAAAAAAAAAAAATCAAGATTTTAGTATTTCCGATGATTAACAAAACGTCGCATTTCATTTGCTTGTCAGTATAAGTTGGGGCTGGCTGGTAAGAAGAGGGGAAAATATATCTTCTTCAACAAACTCGGTTGAGCTAATATATCTTCTTCAACAAACTGGCTTGAACGAATTTTCAAACGCAGTGACTACACAAGCAAATGTAAATAAATGGTGTGTTGACTTGTGTTTCAGCGTGTGTGGATCGCATCGCCAACTGTAACCAGTACGGATCGTTCGCCTGTATGGGACAGTACGAGGCTTGGGCCAGAGACAACTGTATGAAGACTTGCGGATACTGCCGTAAGTAGTTTGCATTGCTCTGCGTTCTCGTGATAAATGCGTACGGACACTTGGAGAATAATGCCCTCCTCTTGGGTCAAGATGGCAGTTGTTTACTCACTGTTCCCTTGGTGACAGACGCGTGCAAACTCGTGAATTTATGTTGAAATAATATTTTGTATGAAGTGAGATTAAAAGCAATGATAACCGTCACCATTTATTAACCCATTCCAGGCCCGGATCACTTACCTCCAGGGGGGGGGGGGGCGCCAAACTTCTTGTTTGGGACCTTGAACCTGAAACATAAACCTCCGCCACGCTAGATCTTGGAAGGGGGGCGGGGGGGGGGGGTAGGCGGCCGCCAAAAAATCAAACAGTGGGGGGGGGGGGTGTTAACGGCCGCCAATAAATCAACCAGTTGGGGGAGGGGGGGCCAAATACATCGGTAAAGGGACTTTGTTATAGCATTTTAACAAATTTGGGGTCTGGGGCCATTGACCCCAGTGCCCCCCCCCCTCTAGATCCGGGCCTGCATTCAGCTCCGACGCGAAAATGTCTTGACCATGATAATTCAAGGGTAGTGCCAGATTAGCTTGGCGCCTTTAGGCGCCGAGCTAATCTGGCACTACCCTTGAATTATCACGGTCAGTCCGTCTCCTGCAACTGGTACATGTTCGTTAGGTCACGCCTCCAAAATGTGGGTCGTGAGGTTAAACGGGTTAATTGCAGTCTAATGTCGCGGTGGTCGTCTTTTGCAGCGGGCATGCAGCCATTCTCCACCCAAGTTCTCCCGACCGGCTCTGGCGTTGTTCCTGATGGTGTGTAAAACTCTGTGCTAAGATTATTTAATTAAAGCATTGACCCCTTGACCCGCGGCTGACCGGATACCGCTCGACGGCCGCCGAACGGTATCGTCAGTAGCAGTCAAGGGGTTACATCTCCACAAAATCGCCAAGACTCGACAAAGGGTAAAAATGTCGAGCATGTTGTAAACGCTTTATCGAGCAAACAAAATCCCCACACAAAGAGACAAACACTTCCGCAGCTAATGATTTGGGGCTCCTCGAACGAGTTAAGCATCACGCATATAACACCACACTCACTGAAAGAGGCACATAGCTCCTCCAGCAGGGGACACAGATGTTTATCAGTTCATCCTGATGAACCGCAGCAGATGTGAGGTGCTCACAGGTTGTACGCCATTTAGATTCCACGTGCCGACTGAGGAAGCATGAGGATCCTTTGCATAACGGGTCACAGAGCAGACGAAACATTCGTTAACACATTCGAGGCGTGCCGCATTCGGATACGCGGCTTTACGCCGCGTATCCGAATGCGGCACGTCCCGAATGAGTTAACGGTTGTTTCGTGCTTCTCATTTCCCTTGACGCTGTTTCATGTCGATCACTGTTCCCGAAGATCCACGATATGAATCTGAAGTTAAACGATGAACTGGTTCCCCAGGCTGGACCCTGCTGCTGAAGGGAGTCAGCGGTGTCCCTGGCGACCTGTGGCAGCTGTGGCAGTCACCCAACACCGCCAACGCCAACATCCCGGCCGCCCAGAGGCTGACCTCGGAGTACAAGGGTCACTACAAGCCTGCCCTCGCCAACAGCCTCGATCAGTGCGACTTCGACAAGGTACTAAGGGCTGTTGCAGTATTTGTGAGACCAGCGTTACAAAGTGGAAGAAAAACAAGAAAAGGGCGAACTGTGTACAAAAGGGGGGGAGAGAACGAGGACATTTTCGGCCTATTATTTCTTCTCTTTTTATTTTGTAGAATGAGAAGTTTGAAGATACCATCCCGTCAGAAGTTTTCATAGCTCTTAGAGATGAACTTTGTTTCAACACACAGTTCGTGTGTCCGTCAGACGTGTATATTATTTACGTATAATACTCGGTGCAGAGGGATGTTTGGACTCCCACACCTTGTCAACCTAATCTAAGACGTCCGCCATTAGTCGCTACAAGGGTTTTTGTAGCGAGGTCACATGGTACGGGGTTTGCGTTAAAAAGATTGGTCGTGTGACGCAGGAATGAAAGCAAATTTTCTTGTATATTCTTTACGTATAACGCCCACCACACACTGTGCATTACAGATGAAGGTAGCCATTTACAACAATGGCGTGGAGAAGGCCAGCATCGTGTTTGACGGCCGCAACACGGGACGCGATGATTGGTTCACCCAGGCCCGCATCCTCGACAGCAGCTACACCGACCTCAGACAGCAGTTGGTCCAGTACTTCCAGCTCCAGGGGTAAGCTCACTGGTAGACCTTGTTTGCTCTTCCTTCGCTGTCAGATCATATCGATATCAAAATGGGGACCGCCAAGCCTGTTCACTGACCCCTGACCCCGGACTCTGTTCAACCCCTTCACTGGTGAACGCAATCCAACTGCAAGAGACATAGATCCTCATGAGCCCCCGCGAATGCGGGGGCGCATGAGGATCTATGACTCTTGCTGAGACCGGTTTGCACCCATGTATTTGGGACGGTTGTGGCTTTTGGTCGTAGAATGAATAAAGATTTCAGAAACAAGAAAAATGTACGTGCAGTGGCAGAGAAATGCAAAGAAATAACCAACATAAAAAAACACAAAACAAAAACACACTTCGGAAGAACGGTGACAGAGCAGTTTACCGTTCAGTAAGTTGTTCTTCAGACAGGTCATTGACGATTTCCAGATTTAGGTCAAAACCGCACGTGCTTCGACGAAAACAGTAGATTAAAAGCCCGGACAAACATGCGATATCGTGATGTATCAATCTGATCAATGGTTGCGTTAATCGACAATTTCCTCGATATTTGCAGGCAAATGTTGGAAGGGGGTGGGAGAGGGGGGGGGGGGGGGCGGTGGTGAGAGGGAGAAGGTAGCAGGCGGTGGACGGTGCCGGTTTTACTTGAGAAGACCGGATTTGGAGGCCGAGATACCGGCTATGCTAGAAGACTTCCGGCATTTATGATGATACATAATAACACATGCCACATTTCTGTTCACTGTCCGACAGAGACCCGTCCTCAGGCCGTGAGTTCTACGTGGGAGGCACGAGCAGCGGTTGCACTGGCACCGGCTGGTTCTTCGTGTCGACGAGGTCCACTTGCAGCTACGAGTCCGCCTCCAAGCCGGCCTTCTACTACTCCTCGGGATCCACCTCTTCCAGCTGGCAGAGCGGTGCGTGCTCACTTTGCTTCGTGTTGCGACACCTTGACTTTTGACACTATTGCAGCGGGCTATAGACTGGCCATGTTACTTCAGGGGTAGTGCCTGCTTAGTTCGGCGCTCACTCAGTTTAACCCCTTCACTGCCACTGATCGTACAGTGTACGAGTCAAATCTGTGTGAACTCCACGGTGAAGGTGTCCCCAGCCGTCCCAAGAGCAATGGATACAAACGTAGTTTCAGCAAGTGAGGCATAGATTCTCATGAGCCCCCGCAATTGCGGGGGCTCATGAGGATCTATACCTCTTGCACTGGTGTGGTGTCCGGTTTTTTTTTCTGGGCAGTGAAGGGGTTAAGGGTAGTGCCGGATACGACTGACGCCTGCAGAGGCGCGAAGGTAATAATCTGGCACTACACGCCCCACGCAGACACCTCCCAGATTTTTCGAACAGTCTTTATGAGGTGTCAATGAGTCGTGTGCGCAATCCGTTTTGGCACCGAGGTCCGTTATCTAGATTAATCCCTTGACTGCCAATGGGCGCGGATTTCGCGCCTGAAGTCACTCTGCACGCTGACCGACATTCGCGTGGAGAACACAAAATGAAAGGAGACCAAAAGTGGGCACAACGAACACATGACTAGCAAGAGACATACCCTCATGAGCCCCCGCGACAGCGGGGGCTCATGAGGATTTATGTCTCTTGCAGATGGGTGGGGTTCGCGTTGTGCAGGCAGTAAGGAGGTTCTATAGATTCACGACGCTGCAAACAATGCACATAAATGCACGAGGCGTTGTCAGCGAATAGTGTTTCTTTGTTGCTTAAGCCCGCCTCGTGCAGTTTACAGTACCGGTGCCGGCACACACACACGGAGTTAACAAATAGAAACACTGTTGATAGTACTACTGGTGCCTTCCTGTTGATAGTACTACGAGAGCATCAAGGTCATCAAGGTCCTTGATGATGACGATGCAGTGTACATCAGGTATCGTCTCGATGGCAGCCTGTTCAACCTCAGACGACTGCAGGCCCACACGAAAACCCTAGACCAACTGATTCGTGAGCTGCTTTTTGCTGATGATGCTGCCCTCGTTGCACACACAGAGAGAGCCCTGCAGCGCATCACGTCTTGCTTCGCAGATGCTGCCCAGCTCTTTGGACTCGAGGTCAGTCTGAAAAAGACAGAGGTCCTCCATCAGCCGGCACCCAAGACAGTGTATCGCCCTCCTCACATCACCATTGGCGAGTCTGATCTAAAGTCAGTGCACCAGTTTACTTACCTTGGCTGCATTATCACGTCGGACGCCAAGCTGGACAAGGAGCTTGACAGCAGGCTGGCAAAAGCGAACAGCGCTTTCGGGCGACTTTTCAAGCGGGTGTGGCACAATCAACAGCTGAAAACAGGCACCAAGATCAGCGTGTACAGAGCTGTGGTCCTCACCACCCTGCTGTATGGTTCCGAGTCCTGGGCCCTCTACCGCAGCCAACTACGACTCCTCGAACGCTTCCACCAGCGCTGCCTGCGTACCATCCTGGGCATTCACTGGAGTGACTATGTCACCAACGTCGAGGTCCTTGAACAGGCTGAAACTGTGAGCATCGAGGCTTTGCTGCTGCGGACACAGCTCCGCTGGGCGGGGCATGTCTCCAGGATGGAGGATCATCGCCTACCAAAGATCACCCTGTTCGGCGAGCTTGCTACTGGACACCGTGACAGAGGGGCACCAAAGAAGAGATACAAAGACTGTCTCAAGAAACTTGGTGCCTGCCAAATCGACCACCACCAGTGGTCTTCGCTTGCTGCGGACCGTGACACCTGGCGCTCCACCATTTACAAGGCAGCTGTCTCCTTTGAGGACTCTCACAGAGCTAGCCTTAAGGACAAGCGGCTCAGGAGAAAAAACAGAGATGCCGCAGCTCAGAACCCCGGCCATACCTTCCCCTGCAGCCACTGCGGTCGAACCTGCCTGTCTCGGATTGGCCTCCGCAGCCACGAACAAGCCTGCAGACGTCGTGGGCAACTCCTATAAAATCTTCGTTCGCGAAGTCAAGCCAAGAGACTACGAGAGCTATTATAATATTGGTTGTCTAATTTGCAGGTCAAGTACAGTCTGGTGATGTATTCGCTATTATGGGACAGGGCGGAACCTGTAAGTATTCTTGACTTTGCACGCCCGTTTCAGAAAATGTAAATGCTTGTAATTCTTACAACAAACCAAGGGGAATTACTCAGCGCTGGACAGACAAACAGTTAGATCCCCTGCCCCCGCCTATCAGGCACCCATTCGCCAGCCCACAGAGAAATACGCAGGTATAGAACAAGACGATCATTTACATCCCTATAAAAGGATGCATCAGGTCTCTTATATAACTTGTAATTCTTGTTATTTGCAAATGTGAATAACAAACATGATTATTATACCAACGATAAAAAAAAAGAGAAGAATGCAGGCTTTCCGTTAACGAAACATTCTCCATATCTGACAGGGATGGAACAATGAAACAATGAAACTGCCCGTCCCCGGGACGGACTAATCTTAAGAAAAAAAAAATTAACTTATTCCTGCTGTGTTTCAAGTACACGATGGACTATGGAGCGCATGGGACGGACTTTTTTTTTGGTCATGTTGCCCGTCCCCATGACGGACAATTTTAATTAGTCCCAGCGGAAAGCCTGAAAACTATTTGTGATCTTGTATGTGATCAGTATGTATTGTATTCGGTTCGTATCAGAGCAGACCTGAAGTTTCCCCCTCGCGGGAGCAGTAAAGTAGTCTTATCTTATTTTATCTAACAACACAATGTGGCAGATGCAGTCATATCTTGTATTTTCCTGCTTTTGATGTAAACCCCATATAAACCCTATTTTTACGTTGTTTCTTGAAGGTTAATCGGTACCTTATCTTTTTAACCCATATCATCTTGTGGCTAAAAGCTTCACTGAAATTTGTACACTGCCATATGCAAGCTACATTATAGTACTTACAGATAAGGATATAGACCACTGAATGGCTTTAGTTCAAGGGTGGTGCCAGAATAGCTTGGCGCCTAGAGGCGCCAAGCTATTCTGGCACTACCCTTGAACTATTTGAGTCAAACTTATTTCACACACTGGTGTGTTCCGAATGATAAGGGTTAAAGCCCTGTCGTTATGACAACCATTGGCAGAAACATTGTCGGTGTTTATTTATTTTATTCCATCCATAAACGACGTCGTTTTCAGAAGAGACTTTCGGAAAACAAACTGCTCGCCTTTCGTTGAGAACAGTGGATTAAAAGCCCGGACAAACATGCGATGTCGCATGTTTGTCCGGGCTTTTAATCCACTGTTTCCGTCTGTTGCCGGACGCGCAATTTTTACCTAAATCTGGAAATCGTCAATGGCGGCGCTACTGACTCGATACATAATGAGAAAAGTCACTGACACGAATATTCCGCGACGACGTTGGTACGCGATTCACAGTTGACATTACGTCTTTAATGTTTACAGGCAGCGCAGGGGCGACTATGCTGCCTACCGTCACCCACAAGAGTAAGTACTCTATTATCTTTCCTCATTCAAGTCTGATTACACATACCCAAGGGGAATTACTCAGCGCTGGACATACAAACGGTTAGATCCCTTGTCCCCTCCTATCAGGCACCCACCCCCTTCAGTAACAAGACGATCATATAAACATCCCCTTAAGCCTGACAAAGAACGGGTCATAGCATCCCGTGAACACCTTTGGGTGTCGGTAGCAGTTGTTGTTGCGAGGACTCCTACAGGACACCCAAAGGGTTAAAACTAGGCCAGCGCACTCCTTCATCTCGGTATGAGAAACATCAGACTAGTTTTTGTCACGACTGTTGATAATACTGACAAATGTAAACGACAAGCGTGAATGGTGTTAACCGCTTCCCTGCCAAAGTACGTTCATTTCGTTTCCGAACTCTACGCTCACTGAACGACCAGAAGCCGACAGCTGTCCAACGAACACGGACACAAAGCGGTCTCAGCAAGAGGCATAGATCCTCATGAGCCCCCGCAGTCGCGGGGGCTCATGAAGATCTGTGCCTCTTGCAGTTAGATCGCGTTCACTTTTTTTTCTCGGCAGTGAAGGTGTTAATAACGACGACGAAAATTTAAAAAAAAAATGATGACGGTGATAATATTATCGCCGGCGGCGATGACTCTGACAACAGTAGTGATGAAAGCTAATGGCGTGGTGTTTGTTTGCAGCCGACGTTTGCGTGTACAAGAACCAGATTTACCAGCAAAGCGAATCCTGGCAGGATGGCTGCGACTACAACTGTACCTGCGTGGACGCCACTAGAGGACTCTACCAGTGCAACAACCTGTGAGTAGAGTTTAGTGCCACTGACTCGCCAGTTTCCGTTCCTCCGCCTCAGATGCACTGCAATCCATTATAGCTTCAAAAGTAAACGCCTACTTTGAGAGTCATTACTCCACACGTTTAGCGGCAGGTTGCTTGCTATGCACAGAGTGAAACTGGCTCTGTATTAGTGACTTCTGAAGTAGAGGGCCAGCAATGCCTCAATTACTACATCGCTGATCGCTCACACTGAAAGTCAGTTGCCCGTGCTAAACTCTCCACTGCACGGGCTCACGCGCTCACACTTTTGCCACGTTGGGCCATCCATGTGGAATGCCCTTCCTCTCTCCTTGCGGCAGTCTCCATCTCTCCCGGCATTCAAAAGTAATCTTAAAACGTACCTTTTCCCCAAAGCTCATGAATCTGGCTAGCCCTCAGTCTTTCAAAGGCTGGCAGTTAGTCTTTAATCGTTCTTCAGTTATCATCACTGAAGGGGGCTCATGAGGATCTTTTTTCTGTTGTTTGCTTTGTGTTGAATGGGGACTGATCAAATTGCAGAAATACAGTCTGCTTCAGTCACCGTTGGCTCAGAACGGCCGGTCAAGTGGATTCCGCCAAAATTTCACCTCAGGGCCGAACAATACAGTATTATTGTATTGTAGTGTAAACTCGGACACATAAATGTACGTGTATGATTTTCTTGTGTCTGTGAAGGTGTCTGACGTACACGAACCTGCCCGACACGTGCTCACTGATCAAGGCACCAGGAGAGTGCTGTGCTAAGCCCACCGGCCCCGGCTGTGGCTCTTCCAGTAAGTTTTCTCACCCTCCGAATATTATTATGATGAGTAGTTTTAACCCATTTAGCCCCGAGTCCCTACAGCAGGAGATTGATTGACCATGATAATTCAAGGGTAGTGCCAGACTAGCTTGGCGCCTTCAGGCGCCAAGCTAATCTGGCACTACCCTTGAATCATCATGGTGACTGAGTCCACCTCCTGCAACTGGTGCACAGTCATTCAGTAACACTTCCCAAATTTGGGAACAGCATCAGTGGGGCTAAAAAGGTTAATATGTTCGAGAAGCGGCCACCTACATCGCATCGAGTTAACTCATTCGAGGCTAATTGGCAACATAAATGACTGAACTTGTTATTGTTCAGATGCCTGCCTGTACAACGGTAACATTTACCAGCAAGGACAGGAATGGATCGACGGGTGTGATTACAAGTGCACATGCAAGGACGGCACCACAGGCAGATATGAATGCACAACCAGGTAAGGAATTATGTGAAACAACAGAGCCTGTTCTGAGCGACTACCCTTATTGCAGGTCACCTGTCATTAAAGTACCATTACGCCTGAATCTGAAGATACATTTAACACCATTTGTGTTTGTAATTGTCTATACACCTAATGAACATTAACAGCAGTTTGGACACGCAGCAAAAGCACACGCGCAATCACACTATTTTTTTTTCTGCGCTGCCGTTAACATGTCAATCTATTTTTTAGCTGTTTCTGGTACTGAAAGCGTTGTATTTCTAGAACGGAGTGGAGTCGTTGCCAGGTTACTTGATATAAAGACGACGTGTGCTGAACTGGATTGTCCTGTGTCTAAATGAACCATAACTAGCTAGACCTGTGTGTAGCGTTTCGTAACCATCTGTTACAAAAGTGTATCTTTGAACAGTTATGGCGGTAGTGGGCATTTAAAGACTATCATGTATTTGGATATAGCCACCTAAATGACGGTTTTTTTTTAATGGCAGTTGACACTTTTTGCTCTTCAAGACTTTTCTTGAGAGAGCACCTGATCTTTAAGACCATTCTTTCTCTAAAAAAAAAAACAACCAAACATCAGTGGTTGCTCAAAACACGTTCTGCTTTACTTAATCTTGATGTTTTAGTCTCAGATACTAGTGGTTCTACTCCACCACTCGGACAACGAAGGCCACGCCAGTATTGCTGAGGACGTAGATGGGACAACTCGCTGCTAGCAAAAGGCATAGATTTTCATGAGCGCCTGCAGCATGCAAGGCCCCATGTGAATCGATGCCTTTTGCAGATAGATCGAAATGTTGATGGGCGTCAGTAACGACAGTATACGGACCAACAATGTGAGCGCTACTGCTTATGATTTATTATAATAATCATTAGCGGTAGCACTCACATCGCTGGTCGTATGGCCCAATGTCTACAAGTTCCTACTGCTCTAGGCCCGGGTTGTGCCAGCCACGGTGCTCGGGCCCACTGCAGCCGTCGTGGGCTCGAAGACGTTTAGATGCTGGGAAGCGCGTTTGCCTCGCCTGTTAACTGGATGCTAACCAAATGCGTCTCTGCTCTTTCCACCACAGGTGTCTGCAGTTCCAGCTGCCAGAAATATGCCACATGGACCCAGCGCCAGCAGGCAAATGCTGCGAGGTGCCCAACTGTCCATCGTTCGTCCACATCACATACCCAGCAGGCTACGTGCCCGTGTAGCCGCCTGTACCCGATTAGTAGGACGATATGTGGACTTTTCAATTGCGCCATCACTTGACAAAACGTTTTGTTTTAGATTATACACGTTTGATGAAATAAAGTTGTGATAAACGGGGAGGAAAATGTGTGACAGTTTTGTTTTGCGCCATTCGCTGCCGAGAATATGTGAGCCCCCCCCCCCCCCCCCCCCCGCAATGTGCTGATCCTCGTTAACCACCGCAGCGCATGAACCCTTGCGCTGCAAGAAGAAATACATTTCCTGTCTGGCTGCCGCGAAACATTGAGTACCACTCGCCTGCCAAGAAACACTGAACTCTATCCAACTGCAAGAGGCATAAATCCTCACGAGCCCCTGCAGTCGCAGGGGCTCATGAGGATTTACGCCTCTTGCTGACGTCACTTTGTATCTATGTTCCTTTGACGGTTCGGGAACTTTAACTATGAATTTACAGCGATTTCCAAAACACAATCTGCGTCCACTGGAAGTGAAGGGGTTCAGACAAAGTTGGAGAAAAATTAACCTCAAGTTTCAAGACACAGTACTAAGGCGACAGGGGCCATTCCCAGAATGGGTAGACGCAGGCCAACCCAAGACAAACTACCCTATAAGCAAAGGTCCTCGGGGTCCACGATGGCCGCAGTTGAGAAAAGATGACGTCAGTGTGTGTGTGTGGGCGTGTTCAGATTGTGTTCTCTCTCTCAGGTTCTTCCTTGTCATGTATACTTCTCATATTTACATCGTCTATTGCTCCACCGTCTGACCATCGTGAAAAAGTCTCTGTTGCGTGGAAAGCGTTCAACTTATCAATAAACTTATCAATAAATCAGTCCATTATCCAATCAATCAGTCAACCAATCGATCAACGAAGCAAGCAATCAACCGCCTTGTGTAAGAACAAGGTCTTCACGAAGCGAGCTTATTAAGGGCCGGTGGAGGAACAAGAATAACAACAGTCTTGTTACACACACACACACACACACACACACACACACACACACACACACACACACACACACACACACACACACACACACACACACACACGGCACACACACACACACGCGCACCGCACACCACAAATCCAAGACAAAATCTTAACATTTGACAGTTTGCATATTTGAAACCACGCCCATGTATCGGGGTTTCTCTTAACCCTCTTAACATACGGCCGCATTTCCAAACTTTTGGAGGCATTGTGTAATGATTATGGACCAGTTTAAGAGATGGATTGATCATGATAATTTAAGGGTAGTGCCTGAAGGCGCCAAGCTCATCTGGCACACCCCTTAAATTATCATGATCAATCCATCTCCTGCTGCAGGATCCCGGGGCTAAATGGGTTAACTTATAGTGAGTAGTAAATGTGTATATACATGTATTTGTTTCAAGTTAAGCCTAAAAACGGGATGACAGGGATATCAATCATCATTTATTACTGGAGAGAGGGATCAACAATAATCACAGGCTCTCGACGGCCGCTAGCCCGTAGTACTATGACGTCCCGTGTACACACCGTCTCTCTGGGATCAGGGATCCAGGGATCCAGCAGCCCTCCACACTGTATTAGCTGCGAGATAATATTTCATTTATTGTGGCTGTGATTCCAAATGTGTACTTCTGTTGGTGCCAACTTCGTCATGTAAATACCGTGCATAAACTGTGCATCATTGGTGACCCTGTCCAGTAACGGTCAGTTGCATTTTTTACCGTTTTCTCCTGGACCGCGCAATCCACACACCAAATCTAATTCATTCCAGACTCTAATTGCTCTAGTGTGAGTTCGTGTTCGAACTGTGCATACGTTTCTATTGCTTCGAACAGATTTCCAGTGCCGCTCTTCTCACTAGCTGTGATTTGTGTGATAGCCGTGTATTTTACTTTTGGTTCTAACCTGTGTCATTTACTGTTGCTCTACATAGTGATATGCTTCAATTGGATCTAAAACATGGTCTCTAGGAGCCGTTGGTGCAACTGCAACGAGTTCTCTCCCTATTGTCGATTGTCGCCCTTGAGCTCTGGCTTCCCCTTGGCGGCTTGTCGACACGCTTTCTGTCAGCTCCGATAGAATTTGGTTTTCCAAGTGGATATTGCCGCCACCATGGCAGTAACTGGCCTCCCAGCTGCTGTATCAAACATCCTGACCACTCTACTCAGCAACGACCACCATGTCACGTCGTGGAAGGTGACAGGGGAGGGTGACAGCTCAGTCGTCATACTTCGCCTGTCAGCTACACAACCGGGCGTGGTGCCATTACACACAACTGGCCAGTGGCGTCGAAAACCACCGGGACAGGTTCGCAGGGACCAACAACGAGCAGCACGACACAGACTACAACACATGGACGAAATTACAACTACAACAGCCAACAACCTACGTCAAGGTGACAACCACAACAACAACGACTTCGGCAGCGGCGATGGAGTGCGTAATGACTGTGCCACCGGGTATCCCACAACTGAAAATGACAGCAGTCGTTCTGACACGGGGGCAGGTATGGCTGTGAAAGGCAGGATTGACAAGCATGACGAACATAGACAGGCAAGTGACTTTATTACTCGTAGAACTTCGCCCTCGGGACTGTTTATGCCAAGCCCTACCCCCACCCTTATTTCTGAATGGGACATGCAAGCTGAAACAGCAAGAAATAACGCAATAGGTCTAACAGTTGACACACATGAACATTCACGTGCAGCTTACGTTAGTGTCAACATGAGTGATCCGACACAGATGTGTTGTGACCTTCCAGCCCAGACTACAACAGAAGACCTTTATGACATTTCAATCGATTCTAACGGAGAAACATCAGAAATGACGTCCATCGAACAGCTCCTTTCAGAGAGAGGATATGTCATGGAGAACGTGAAGGCAGTTGTGGCTGGTTTGACAAACAAATTCAAACAGTCGCATCTACGTCAAGTCAAAAGAAACACTGCGTTCAAGAAAACAGTATTAGACACACGGGGTAGCAACGAGATCATTATATGTGACAGTGATGATTATGTCTTCACCTATGACTGTAAGCGACAAATTTGTAGTTGGTTCATCAAGGTGTACGACGGTCAGATGTCTCAAGAAGATCGTGACACACTGTCATGTTTACGCAAGTGGGACGCTATTGACACTGACCCATATAAAGAGTATTGTGACGTTTTGCTGGAAGACATGGCCTGTGTGTCACGTGCGGTACGATATCTCATGGGCTAACATGCGTGTTGATAGATTGTGATATGTGTAGCCAATAATCACGGAGTTTTGACTGTGTCTGTGTGTGATTATGAGCCAAACTGAACACTTTTTCAAACATATGCATAAGTGTCATGGTTTCCATGTCACGACCAGATTGTCCATGTTTTTATACACGGTTCCTAAAGTGTGTTTTTTTGTAATCCCCTTCCCCCAACTCCCTCTTGTGTATGGGCTGAAAGCCTTGAACACAATAAAGAATCTGAATCTGATTGTCGCCCTTGAAAATTGAGGTTGCCTGGCGGCGCATGGGTACTGTAAAGACCTGATGAGATGGAACTACTACTCTATTTCACCTAAGCATCACTGAGCATGCTAAAATGAAAGTACCTCCACCTTCTTGCCCCCACATCTTACTCGTCTACACCCCACCTATTCCTCCATCCATCCACTATTCTGACCCCGTTCTCAAAATCAACTTTCCCCCCCAACCCACCCACCCACCCCCACCCCGCCTTTTTTTTTTTTTTTTTTTTTTTTTCCAACCTCGCTCATAGCGATATAGATGGCATGTTTCTCCCCGGTCCAGTCATGTCAGCCTACCCTCCAGTCTCAAACCCCTTCCCAATCACCTAACCCCAAAGATCCCATTGTGAAAGACACTCTGGATGAAAAACAAAAAGTGTTCAATGACACAAATATCCATGTTCTGAAACGCTGGAGAAAGGCCTTGTCGGTTCGCTATGTTCACCTTCTAGAGTCCACTAACAGTGGGTTTGACGTGACTTGGAAGGATGTGGACTTCGACAATAACACTATCGACCGCACTGACTTCAGTGTTCGTACAAGGGCAGCAGGAATTCCTAATACACTTGCCAAGACATTCGTACAAGTGAAACGGGCGGGCGTCAACTACATTACTCTTCTTCTTGGCTTGACTTCGCGAACGAAGATTTTATAGGAGTTGCCCACGACGTCTGCAGGCTTGTTCGTGGCTGCGGAGGCCAATCCAAGACAGGCAGGTTCGACCGCAGTGGCTGCAGGGGAAGGTATGGCCAGGGTTCTGAGCTGCGGCATCTCTGTTTTTTCTCCTGAGCCGCTTGTCTTTAAGGCTAGCTCTGTGAGAGTCCTCAAAGGAGACAGCTGCCTTGTAAATGGTGGAGCGCCAGGTGTCACGGTCCGCAGCAAGCGAAGACCACTGGTGGTGGTCGATTTGGCAGGCACTAAGTGACTTCTTGAGACAGTCTTTGTATCTCTTCTTTGGTGCCCCTCTGTCACGGTGTCCAGTAGCAAGCTCGCCGAACAGGGTGATCTTTGGTAGGCGATGATCCTCCATCCTGGAGACATGCCCCGCCCAGCGGAGCTGTGTCCGCAGCAGCAAAGCCTCGATGCTCACATTTTCAGCCTGTTCAAGGACCTCGACGTTGGTGACATAGTCACTCCAGTGAATGCCCAGGATGGTACGCAGGCAGCGCTGGTGGAAGCGTTCGAGGAGTCGTAGTTGGCTGCGGTAGAGGGCCCAGGACTCGGAACCATACAGCAGGGTGGTGAGGACCACAGCTCTGTACACGCTGATCTTGGTGCCTGTTTTCAGCTGTTGATTGTGCCACACCCGCTTGAAAAGTCGCCCGAAAGCGCTGTTCGCTTTTGCCAGCCTGCTGTCAAGCTCCTTGTCCAGCTTGGCGTCCGACGTGATAATGCAGCCAAGGTAAGTAAACTGGTGCACTGACTTTAGTTCAGACTCGCCAATGGTGATGTGAGGAGGGCGATGCACTGTCTTGGGTGCCGGCTGATGGAGGACCTCTGTCTTTTTCAGACTGACCTCGAGTCCAAAGAGCTGGGCAGCATCTGCGAAGCAAGACGTGATGCGCTGCAGGGCTCTCTCTGTGTGTGCAACGAGGGCAGCGTCATCAGCAAAAAGCAGCTCACGAATCAGTTGGTCTAGGGTTTTTGTGTGGGCCTGCAGTCGTCTGAGGTTGAACAGGCTGCCATCGAGACGATACCTGATGTACACTGCATCGTCATCATCGAGGTCCACTGTGGCCTGCTTCAACATCATGCTAAAAAAGATGGTGAAGAGGGTCGGTGCCAGCACGCAGCCCTGCTTTACGCCGTTGAGAATAGGGAATGGTTCTGAGAGGTCATTGTTGAGTCTGACCTGGCCTTGCTGGTCCTCGTGTAGCTGGACAATCATGTTGAGGAACTTTGGGGGACAGCCAAGTCGCTCCAGGATCTGCCACATGCCTTGCCTGCTCACAGTGTCGAACGCTTTTGTTAGGTCGACAAATGTTACGTACAGCCCTTTGTTCTGCTCGCGGCACTTCTCCTGTAGCTGTCTCAGCACAAAGACCATATCGGTGGTGCTCCTGTTTGCTCTGAAGCCACACTGGCCCTCTGGGAGTTGGTCTTCAGCGATGGCAGGTACCAGCCGATTCAGGAGCAGCCTTGCAAGGATTTTCCCAGCAATGGACAGCAGGGTAATTCCCCGATAGTTGGAACAGTCAGACTTCTCGCCTTTGTTCTTGTACAAGTACAAGTACATTACTGTGACCCTGTATTATAAACGGAAGCGTAGCATGGGCGGAACCTGTCTGATCCAGGGAATACGAGCTGAAGAGTGGGTGAAGACGGAATTCCACCAGCTGTGTGCCCTGGTCAGGTCACTACAGAACTGGAACTTTAACGAAGATGATGTGCCCCCGCCAACATTCAGTCACCTACCCCTGTGTTCTAGCTGCGAGCCACAGCACCCCCCATATCCGCACAAGTCCTCATCCTCCACTGCAGTGTGTGATTTCACATCCACTGAGGCGAGGGATAACAGGGTTGTTAGCAACCAGACCACATCACCCTTCACAGTCACACCATCCTTCACCTCCCCCACCATCTCCCCTAGCGAATCACGTGGGTTGTTGCTCGACGTCTCCTTGGCAGACACTCCCATCACTCCCACCCGCTCCACTGTAACGGAAACCTCAGGAGTTTCGCTCCTAATGCTGATACCGAAGGGGGATAACATGCTAAGGCCGATCTCGCCCCAGCACTTGTCATCGTCGGCAGATCGTGTCTCCTTTACAGCCACACCCCCTACAGATTCAGCGTGTTTTGTTCCTGTTATGGCAGCCGTGAATGATTTGCAAGTGTCATCTCCTGGCATGCAAACCCTCCTTCCCGCAACTGACTTTGAGATCAGCCCGTCAGAGGCAGAGTTACAAACCGTGACTTTGCTCCCTGCGTCTCGACCAGCTTCTCGTCCACCTGAGATAACCAACAGCAGCGACCCAGGTATGACCCAGGCAGCCGCTCATGTTACCTCCATAAACACCGTGCTCCCTCTCCGACATCTTGCCGCTCTACCAGCACTACAGAATTCATCACAGTTGTACTCCTGCCTACACGATGCTCTTAATATCATCGCGGGTCTTCGTGCTGATGTAGACACTTTGTTTAAAGGGCTGTCAGCGGCTCTCGTCAAGATTGATCAACTTGACAGCCACATCCGCGATGAAGCAGTGAGGAGAGCCAAGGATCTGCAAGCCACAGAGTCCTGCATGGGCGAGATGTTGTCTAGTCTCGACGAAAGGATAAATAGTGTCGAATCAGCTCAGCACGCTATGAACAGCATTGTAAACAAGTACCCAACGGAGAAAGAAACACGCTTAGAAAAAACGGTACAACACAATTTATTAATATTTCGGGTAAATACCCTTTGTCAAAATAGACAAACAAACGCTTGGCAGTCACCTTTTTGGTCTGGATTATTTAGCATTGTAAACGGTTTATCCACGGCTAAACAGAATCACAAGCAGCGCCTCCGAGATCTGCAAAAGAAACTGAACAAAGCATCAGCCCATACAAACAGTCGATCAGTGACTGATAACTCTGACAGTACACCTTCACCTCTGTCTGCTGCCCTTGACAGTAGTACCTCTCAGGGGTGTGCAATGGACATAGAAACAGTTGCATCCCCACTCTCCGCCCCTCCGCTTCTTACACAAGACGACATCATGGCTGTGTCCCTCCAGGCTATGAGAGTGGGTGAGAACGAAAGCTGGGAACGCCGCATTCCTGTCCGGATAACCGCCGGCCAGCCCGAGATCATCAACCAAACTACTGAAGCCAGCGGCGAACAGCAGCAAAACAACAGACCGTTTCACAGGCTGTCTCCGGAGGAACAGATACTTCAACACTCGGTATTCGCCGACACCAATACTCTAGTTATCGGAGACTCCGTTGTTCACTACATCAAGGCGGAGAAGATGTCTACGTACCCAGAGGAAAAGGTGCAGGTCATATCTGTGTCTGGCCTGAAAACTCCCCACCTGATTGGCTGGCTCCGGAGTCGAGAACCCTCTCACACAGTCTCTCTTGTGACCTTCCATGTCGGAGTGAACGACTGTAAGCAGACAGAAGTGACCAGCTTGCCCGGCAATGTCGGCGGGTATTCCCCAGCGCATGCATCCAAGCTTCCTCCATTCTGCCAGCCCCGCAGCGGGGACAACAGCTGAACAGGTCTATTACTGCCTCCAACGGAAACCTATACCACATGTGCAAAAAGCGTGGGGTAACATTTGTGGACAACACGCTGATTTTCTCTACTACAGATGGATTTCCGCGCAAAAGGCTCTACAGGCGCAGTGACCCAATCCACCCTAGCCGGCAGGGCACAATTAGCTTGGCCATTAACGTGAAAAGGGGTGGGGTGCCTCCTGACACCTCCACAGCCATCTGTGCTCCGAGCAGTGGCCGGGACCGTGGTGAGAGGCGTAGCGGCAACTCTCCAGGACTGTATTCTGAAATTGTGGCAGGGACTGCGTCCTCTACATCTACGTCCTACCTAGGATCACAGTATGATGCAAATAGCCACCAGATAACAGGAGATTGTTTCAACAGCACATCTCAACAGCAACAGCGATGGGCCTGTTCGGTTTTTGTCCCCTCTGGGCTGGCGGAAGGGAGGCAAGCCAGACACATGCTGATACAAGACATGTCACTCCCGAGGCAACAGGAGGCACCAGATCAACAGTTCGTGACTATGTGGCAGTCGCCTAACATACTGCAGTTCCCGACAGTTCCTGCAATGTACCCGCAGTATCGTGCGGCGCCAACGGACCACTTTTCGGGGAACACTATGGCGCAACCCTACCCATTTAACGTCACCGCACCGGCACACACTCCGTATACACACCACGACGTCTGGGCTCAGTACAATCGCCCAGCTTGTGTTTACTGAGACTATAACCAGAGCATCCTATATACATATATTAAACATTATATTCTATGAATTGTCTGTTGGGCCAGTTGTTCAGCAGAATTTCAGTGACTAGACATTTCTTCCTAAGTGATCTCTTACATCATACACATTGCTTCCTAAGTGATCTCCTACATCATAGACATTGCTTCCTAATTAATCTCTTATATCGTGTGCGCACTGTAACGGTATTTCCTATCCTTCGTCTATTACTACACCAGTAACATTATCACTACGAGAATACATAATTTACATTTTGAGCGATTTGGGACGCTGGTTAGGTATCTTTGTGTAAGCGTACCACACATCGAGTGCACTGTGACACTATTTTTTCCTTGTGTGTTTCCCAGCACACCATCAGTCATAAGCGATTATTGACGCTTTTTGGAAAACTTCGAGTAACTCTTCATCTACTGGACAGTTGGTCAAGACACATTGAACATGTAGTGTGTCAACGTATAGACTGCCTTGTTTTTCCTCGTCTCCACTGAAAAACAACACACGTCTATACAATAATATATATCTTTTACTCTTGGTTCATAGGTGTTGATTTATTGTTATCTTTCTACATCAGTTATGTCTACAGACAAGCCTGATACGCATCATTTGATTATAGGACATTTAAATATATATCATTTGTATAAGAAAGTTCCAGATTTATGTGTGATCTAGAGTCAACCAAACGCTTTCCACGTGTTTGGAATAACTGAATCACGACTGTGCTCTAACATCAGTGATGAAGCCATTTCTATCCCGGGTTTTCATGTATTTCGTCGCGATCCTGTTTCCCCTAAACACACGGGTATAGCCGTGTATTTAAACAATTCAATTAGGGATTGCGCCCGAAGAAGGACAGATCTGGAATCAGACCTAGTGGAAAGCGTTTGGATTGAACTAAAAGCAAGCAAAGCCACCCCATTATTAATCTGCTTTGTTTATCGAAATCCCTCAGCCACTTTTGAATAGTATGACACATTTACGGAAATGATGGACAATGCAACCAAATGTACTTCTGATCTATTAATCTTAGGCGACTTTAACATTAATTTGTTTTCTTCCAATCCTGCTTGGGAAACTACTCTTACTTTGTTTGGTCTCAAACAGTTGGTCACTAAAGCAACAAGAGTAACTGCCAGTTCCTCAACATTGATCGACCATATTTACACAAACAACAAGACTAGAGTACTAGGGGTGCAGGTGCCCGAGGTTGCTATTAGTGACCATTACCCCGTCTGTTGTAGCTAGGCTCTGAAAGGTGACCGACGCCCCAAAAATCACCAACACATCACTATTAAATTCAGATCTTATAAACACTTTAACAAAGACGTTTTCCTATCGGATCACTGTCAAGTATGTTTCAGTCACGTTTATAATTACACGGATCCCAATTCTGCGCTTGCAGAATGGTATGAGCTTTTTCTAAGTGTACTGGATAAACATGCACCATACCGAGAAAAACGTGTAAAAAGTGCACAGCCTCCCTTGTGGCTAAATAAAGATATCAAGGATGCTATGTCACTTCGTAATGAACTTAAAAAACACAAGGAATTTGATGCCTATCGTAAACAGCGAAATAAGGTAAAATATCTTGTTCGTGAAGCCCAAAAGTGTCACTTTAAAAGGATCATTGATGAGAAAAGGGACACAGTTACAGTGTGGCGCGCCCTGAACACATTTACAAAATCTAAACAAAAACCGGCATGCACCAGTGTTTCAGCAGATACATTTAATAAACATTTCCTATCTGCTGCTGATGTCCTATTACAAAGTTGTCCAAACATGTCACAAATATCAGACGTACTTGATAAATTCTGTGCCGAAAAGCTCAAGTCAAGTATTTTCAACATTCCTGTTATAACGGTTTATGACGTTGGTAAAACGACATCTCAGCTAAAAAATAAGAGATCAACTGGTCATGACGGCATTAGTACTGCAATACTAAAACTAGCTCTCTCATATGTCGTTGATTCTCTGACGTATATTTACAATCTTTGTATTCAACAGGGAACGTTTCCGTCCAGCATAAAGAAAGCAAAAGTCATTCCTTTGCCCAAAACTAAAGATCTTTCTGAGCCAAATAACTTTAGGCCCATTTCCTTACTTTCAACTTTGTCGAAACCAATAGAAAAACATATTCACCATCATTTACAAACAGTTCCTGGAAAATCATCAAGTTTTACACCCCTTGCAATCAGGCTTTCGACAACGCCATTCTTGTCATACAGCACTGATTCATCTGATTGATAGATGGCTCGATGCAATGAACAAACTGCAAACGACAGGGACAGTATTCTTAGATTTTAGCAAAGCTTTCGACTTAGTCAATCATAATCTACTTATACAGAAACTTAGAGCATATAGGCTTAGTAGCAACGCTGTGGCGTTTTTTTCAGTCATACCTAGAGAATAGAACTCAATTTGTTCTTGTAAATGGCGAACAATCTGCAGAGGGTATAATTCGTCATGGTGTGCCACAGGGATCAATACTCGGCCCCTTATTATTTTCTCTTTTTATAAATGATCTTCCTCTACATATTTCTCCCACTGGAGTCACCTGCAGCCTTTTTGCAGATGATGGCACATTAGACTTTTCTGATGCAAATGTTTTCAGTGTCAACCTCACCCTTCAGCAGGGTCTAAATGTTACATCAAAATGGTGTGCGAATAATTTCATGATTCCAAACACTGGTAAAACAAAGTGCATGCTCGTCGCCACCAGACAAAAACATCAGCTCAATCCCCCTCCTTTGAACTTGTTTCTGGGATCAGAACAAATTCAGCAAGTTAAAGAACATCGAGTACTTGGCACACACATTGATAACTGTCTCAGCTGGCAGAGCCAAACAGATAAGATATGCAAGGTGGTCTCAAGAAATTTGTTTCTTCTTGCTAAACTAAAATATTTCACTGACAGAAAAACAAGACAACTATTCTATAATGCACACATTAAATCGCATATTGATTATGTCTCATCTGTGTGGGATGGCTGTAGCGATGCAAATTTAAAAAGATTAAACTCACTCCATAGGCGAGCAGCGAAACTTATATTAGATAAAACCATTCCACGACGAAAAACTTGCTTTACTTCATATGCTCCCTCTCCGTCAACACTTTGTTTTTAATAAGTTAGTAATGGTATATATAGAAATGGCCAGTAGAATGGACACAGTCTCTAGTGATCCCGCTCCCCAAGAAAGGAAACCTGAAACAGTGCCAGAACTACAGAACTATCAGTCTGATAAGTCACCCTAGCAAAGTAATGCTTAGAATCATTCTCAACCGCCTCAAAACTTTCGCCGAGGAACTGCTGGCAGAAGAACAGGCTGGCTTCAGAGTTGGAAGAAGCACTGTAGAGCAGATTTTCAACTGCCGCGTCCTGATCGAGAAACATCTGCAGCATCAGCGCGAACTCTACCACAACTTCATTGATTTCAGGAAAGCATTTGATCGCGTCTGGCACGACGGACTCTGGCAAGTCATGAGATCGTTCAACATAGAGGAGGGACTGATCCAAATGATAGAAGCGCTTTACAAGAACGCCTGCAGCGCGGTTCTACTTAACAATCAGTCAGGCGAGTTCTTCAGGACGACGATCGGTGTCCGTCAAGGATGCCTGCTCTCTCCTGTCCTTTTCAACATATTCCTGGAGAAGATCATGCAGGAAACCCTCCACGACCACCATACTTCAATCTCTATTGGTGGCAGATCCCTGTGCAATCTTCGATTCGCAGACGACATTGACCTCATGGCAGGCAGCAATAGTGAGCTCCAAAACCTGACAGACAAACTTTCAAGTAGCGCAGGGTCTTATGGCATGGAGATCAGTATGGATAAAAGCAAAGTGATGATCAACACCACAAGCGACAGCAGCAGCAACATTCACATGAATGGCCAAAAGCTAGAAGAGGTCAATAGCTTCAAGTACTTGGGAGCCGCCCTGTCCAAAGACGGTAGTTGCATAGCAGAGATCCGTATCAGGATAGGTACAGCAACATCCGCAATGGCCAGGCTGGACAGGATATGGCGAAGTAACTCCATCAGCTTCACCATCAAGTACAGGCTTTACAAGTCCCTCATAGTGTCTATTCTACTCTACGGCTGTGAGACTTGGACACTGCTTGCAGACTCAGAAAAGAAAATCCAGGCCTTTGAGAACAAGTGCCTGAGGAAGTTGCTCCGCATCTCGTACCGCGAGCACAAGACCAACGAATATGTACGGAGCATCGTCACTTCCCTGGTGGGCCCACATGAACCCCTTCTGGCAACCGTGAAACGGCGCAAGCTTGCTTGGTTTGGCCACGTGACCCGACACAACACCTTGTCCAAGACTATCCTCCAAGGCACTCTCGAAGGAAGTCGTCGGCGAGGTCGTCAGAGAAAGAGTTGGGTCGCAAACATAAAAGAATGGACCGAACTCGAGATGTCAGTCTTGCTTGCCACCGCCCAAAATAGAACTCAGTGGAGAGCACTGTCTGTTGCTGCTGCCTTTCAGTCCCCTCAACGCCCAGTTCGGGCAAGGGACTGATGATGATGATGATGATGAATGGTATATAAGGCCACAGTAGGAAAAACACCAGCTTACATATCTAATCTTTTCAAGACTTGTAGCACACCCTACAACACACGTAAAAATGACCTGGTAGTTCCAAAGCCCAGAATAGACATATTCAAGACGTCTTTTTCTTACTCGGGTACAATACTGTGGAACGCACTCCCCAAAAAGATTAAATCAGCACAGTCTGTGAGCTCCTTCAAAGCCCAACTACTACAATATTTACTCAGAAATAATCGTACAGATTAGATGTACTCTACAAACTTTATTAATAGTATCATAAAGATGATCATTAATTCTGATTCCGTATCATGCTACTTTGATCTGCTATCATACATTCAACTTGCATCATATTTGCACGCTCAAATGTGTGTGTGTGTGTGTGTGTGTGTGTGTGTGTGTGTGTGTGTGTGTGTGTGTGTGTGTGTGTGTGTGTGTGTGTGTGTGTGTGTGTGTGTGTGTGTGTGTGGTGCAACGCATCACTCGAGTAATGACCGTCTCGCATTACTCTTGCGCTGCATTGCATCTGGCACACATGTGTGCGTGCATGTGTGAATGTAACGCATGACTCCAGTAACAGGCACCTTGCGTTACCCTTGTGCTGCCTTACATCTGACTGAATGTGTGTGTGCGTGCGCGCGCGCGTGTATGTGTGTGTGTGTGTGTGTGTTTCAATTCCTCAATAGTTACAGTTGATGGTTAGTGTTCAATAGTTTACTTTTGAAGTTTTAACTTTACTCCTTCAATTTTTAGTTGAAATCTTAGAGTTAATATTTTTTCATATAATCTATGATCATCTTTATGTTTATTTAAATCTATTCAGTGTATGTGTGCGTGCGTGTGTGTGCGTACGTGCGTGATTGTAACGCATCACTTGAGTAACAGTCACCATGCGTTACCCTTGTGCTGCCTTACATCTGACTGAATGTGTGTGTGTGAGTGCGTGCATGCGTGTGTGTGTGTGTGTGTGTGTGTGTGTGTGTGTGTGTGTGTGTGTGTGTAACGCATCACTCGAGTAATGGGTGTTTTACTTTATTCTTGTGCTGCCTTACAACTAGCATACGTGTGCGCATCGACCGCCGTATGTCAGTGTGTGTGTGTGTGTGTGTGTGTGTGTGTGTGTGTGTGTGTGTGTGTCTGTGTGTGTCTGTGTGTGTATATGTGTGATATTTTCAATTCCTCAATAGTTACAGTTGATGTTTAGTGTTCAATAGTTTACTTTTGAAGTTTTAACTTTACTCATTCAGTTTTTAGTTGAAATCTTAGAGTTAATATTCTTTCATATAATCTATGATTATTTTTAGGTTTATTTAAATCTAATGTATGCGAATACATTTGTATGTGTGCGTCTGTGTGTGTGGGTGCGTGCGTGCGTGATTGTAACGCATCACTTGAGTAATAGGCACCATGCGTTACCCTTGTGCTGCCTTACATCTGACTGAAAGTGTGTGTGTGTGTGTGTGTGTGTGTGTGTGTGTGTGTGTGTGTGTGTGTGCGTGTGTGTGTGTTTGTGTGTGTGTGCGCGCGCGAAATATTTCTGTTTATTATTATTATTATTATTATTATTATTATTATTATTATCCTCTCTTCTTTTTATTTTTATTTATTTGTCATGTTATCTTTTCTGTTGTCATATTTATTTAAAATGTTATTAAGGACAGATGTGTAAAAAGGCCTGCGTGCCTACTGTCTTCATCCTTAGAAAATAAAGTTTCAATTCAATTCAATTCAATTCTGTACCATAGTACTATGACGTCCCGTGTACACACCGTCTCTCTGTACCGTAGTACTATGACGTCCCGTGTACACACTGTCTCTCTGTACCGTAGTACATGACGTCCCGTGTACACACCGTCTCTCCGCGGCTGTACCGTAGTACTATGACGTCCCGTGTACACACTGTCTCTCTGTACCGTAGTACTATGACGTCCCGTGTACACACCGTCTCTCTGTACACGTTATCACGTGAGACAGTGCGAAAAATTGAAATGATTGAAAACGGTCCACGCGATACCAATACCCCCTTTCCAGCGCGGAGAGAAATAAATTCTCACGAGACCTGCTCATGAGAATGTTTGTCTCATGCAGATGGAACAGCCTGGCTGAAAGGCTGTGCTGTCTGAACCCACCGGCTGAAATTACAGAACCGGACCTCTGCGTGTCGGTAGCGGTTTTTGTCGCGGTGATTCCCAGTATAGGAGTCATCGCGACAAAAAAACCCAAAAAACAAAAAAGCAAACAAACAAAAAAAGAAACCGCTACCGACACAAGTTAGGCTTATTGGAATTTTGAAAAAGCTGGGGTCAGTGTCCAGGACTGAGGACTGTTCCCCGTGCGTCATTAGTTGCGTGCGGAGACGGGAGGCACACGAAGCGCGGTAAGTACAAGAAAGCTTCGAGCCTGTGGTCTTACTCACTTTAACCCATTAACTACGGGAGGAGATGGATTGACCATGATAATTCAAGGGTTGTGCCAGATTAGCTTGGCGCCTTCAGGCGCCAAGCTAATCTGGCACAACCCTTGAATTATCATGGTCAATTCATCTCCTGCAACTGGTACCCAGTAACATTTAAAAAATATGGGAAATGCGCGCTTAGGGTTAAATGTCTTATGATATTATTTCAGTATTGTGTAAATGTGCATCATGGATGAGTGTATTTTGTATGCGGTCTGTACTTGCTTGCATTCACTTACATTATCTAGACGTAAAGCGCTCCCAGCCTTTCTTCTGGGGACATTGCGCTGTAGGAGTTATATCATTATTATTACTTCTTCTTCTTGGCAATGTGGAGCTCGCTTCCACAATACCCCACAGTGAAGGAACTCAGGTGCAGGTGGGCGCGCGCGCGCGTGCACACACACACACACACACACACACACACACACACACACACACACACACACACACACACACACCACGCGCACATTGTCACGATATTGGCAAAAGTCAAGAAAGCGTGTTTGTTTTACAATTTTTAATATTTTTTTATGTTCCTTTTTTTTTCAAAGATATCTCAGTTTTACTCTGGCACGTTTGTAAGAGTTGCACCCAAAAATAGAGATCCCACAATGGAAAATTCATTGCACAAAACAATATGTCCATCCGCAAGCATGCTACACATGGAAGGGACTTTCGCAAGCACCAACGCACAATTCTATGAAACATGGTAAACAGCGCAAAAACATTTAACAGTACGACCGCAATCATAATGCAGTGTCGTTGGACGATATTGTTCAGTCACGGAGAGCGGGGGATGAGGGGGGGGGGGGAGGGGGTAAGCGAAGGGGAAGGGGAGGGGGGTTCAGCGTTCCTGACGTCCCTTTCACCTTCGCTACTAAAATCGGGGGGGGGGGGGGGAGGGTGGTGGTGGGGGGGGGGGGGATGTTGGAGTAGTTAGAGAGAAGACAAGCGACAGTCCAACCTCCAAAATCATCAATCGATGTCCTCTCATTTTGCTCCAATATTGCTTCTCCAAACAATAAAAAAAAAAAAAAAAAAACATAAATTTTCCTATAGTCTTTTCCCCCCCTCCAACCCTGCGCCTCTCCCGCACACATTTTCATTGAAGGGGCAAGGACCCCCCCCCCCCCCCCCCCCCCCCCCGGGTTAATACGCCACTGTAATGTGTAGTAATAAATAGGTGGTTTTAAATGTCAACTGAGTCAGCGCAAAATCCTCGGGCCGACGTTGATCGGTACCGCAGCCGACCCCCGCAAAGCTAACAGTATCCAACGTCGGCCAGACCTTTTGCTAAAACCTTTGGCTGATGCTACGTTGATATTTGTACACAAACCAAGGGGAATTACTCAGCGCTGGACAGACAAACAGTTAGATAGTCCCCTGCCAGCGCTAGCCTCACCTATCTGGTTTGTGAGTACGTTGATATTTAGTGCGTCAGTAACCACGTCATGCGCGCAACAAGAACAACTGACGTCATAACAAGAAATGTCTGCCGATATACAAACACCTAGATGGGCGATGCCCCTAAACAAACATTTGTTCATTCATCGACTAAAAGCCAACACCGTCCAACAAACATGGATACTAAACTGGTCTCAGCAAGAGGCATAGATCCTCATGAGCCTTCGCGACTGCGGAGGCTCATAGGGATCTATGTCTCTTGCAGCTGGATCGTGTTTTTCTCGGAAGTCAAAGGGTTAATCGTGAAATCCGAAAGAAAAATTGCCATCGCTACACTAATTTAGCCCAATGCCAACATCACCACCCTGCCTCATTAAAACCGCCAGTACGTCCGTTTCCTAATCCATCCTTCATTACGCAGGACGCTCTTTTCAGTCAGAGCACATACAATGCACAGCGAGCGCCGCGGACGAACACTAGCAAAGAGCAGCAACACACAGCTGCACCAGTCAGCGTAGTCCTGCGCCAGCCACTAAGCAAGGTGCTCCGCTACAGCGAAGCACCTTGCTTAGTGGCTTGCGCAGAACGAAGCTCTCTCGTGCAGCCGACACCAGAATTCTTGCTTTCATTTCCCGTTTGCTTCATATTATCGTCTGCCACGCATTCTAATGGCATTACTTCCCTTTGCTTAGAGGAAAAACAACAGGTGGCATGAAACTGGTGGCATTGGGTTAGGCTTTGTCACACCGATAACGACATGGTAACGGAAGATGATTGTAAACCTGCTGTGAGAGATGGCTTCAAGGCTCTCATATATCTGGCACTAAATTTGAACTATGATGGTTGAGCCATCTCCCTCTGACATCTCTCAAGTGAAAATTAAATCAGGCTGTGACCTTAAGCTATCATGGTCGATCTGTCTCCCGCAGCTTGTACATTAATGCACTGAACAAACGACCTTAACCCCCTCATGCATGCAACCACTGGTGCTCTGTACAGTACCACACACAACTGTTTGCAGTACCACACACACAACTGTTTACAGTACCACACACACAACTGTTTACAGTACCAGTGGCTGCATGCACAAGGGGACAAAACTGAACGATATCTGGCTCTGCAGATTACTGAAATCTGCAATGTGGCCACATTTGGCAGGTGGGCTCTAAACAGAGGTGACTGCAAATAAAAATTTGTATCACATAGTCTTGGAGTAGTATAGTGTGGATTGAAACTGGCCGATAAAATACCTGATTAAAGCTACAGGTAAAAACAGTATGTACTTGTATGTACATATAGGAAGAAGTATTGTTTGCACAATATATGTGATGCACACAACATGTGACATGCAAACAGTAACAGTACTCAGAAGGCAAATGAAACCCAGGTAATTTCATGTTCCCACAGCTTGTCCATAGGGGTAAGAAGCCTGTATCTCCCCTGACAAAAAGCCTCAAACATCTATTGTCACTCGAAAACGATGTCATGAGACATAACACATACCCAATGCGCAAAAGGCCATTTGGCCGCCGTTGGCCAGCGCACAGCCGTGCTTTCTCCAATGGCAGTCCAAATGGCCTTTGGCGCATTGGGTACTGGCTTCCTCACCTCTGTGCTTTGTTTTCAACACATGTACTGAAACAATATTATTGTAAGCATTAGCATCAGCACACAAAAGCAGTAATAATGTACTGGCAATAGCCAGATAATTTTTTTTTGTCTTACACATACCTCTACAGGGCCATATATATATATACACTAGGATCTAATAAGTCTTGCATATACACATTGGCAATTATGGCCATCATTTTTGCTCAGAGAACTTTGCATGCGCGGTTCTTGCAAACTGAATGTCAGAGCACGACGGAATTTCACAGAGTAACAGATAAAGCTTTGCACTACAAGTATCGGGGTCGTCTGCTTCACGACAACGTTTTACACGCCAGTCGGATCAAAATGGCTAGAATAGTAAAAGTGTAACCCCTATGGAGAAAATGCTGATCACACAAGTAAACGAAGCAGGATGTGCATGTAGACTGATAACTGATGTGTTCAGGAGAAACCAGGCTTTGATCACACAGAGACAGGAAAGCTAAATCACTGATCAAAATTAGATTGGCCCTTTCGGATCGTAAAGAAGCAAAGTTGTGTACTGTGACTCGCAGTGTGAAAAAAAGCATAGGGCACCGGCGTGCATGTGACCTTTTTTGTGTGTGGAACCATTGATTGTTCACATATTGATTGTGGACATATGAACAGTGAGTATTATACAGACGTCCTAGACCAAAATCTGACAATTATTTCTGTCAAAATGACAATGTGCAATACCACGAGTCATACCACAGCAGTACCCAGAAAACATACAAAACAAATAAATGTTTGAAACGGCCATCACAATTTACGTAGAGACATTAGTGTTGTTGAAAATGTGTAGTGTTTACTAAAAATTCGCCACCTTGCTATTTCTCATGCTGATTTCGAAGGGTGACTATAAGACTGACAGCACAGTCATCTCATTTTTGTTTTCACAGAGATTCTGCACTTTAATTCCTTACAGTAACAATAAGTGTGCAATTAAACCAAAGGCATTTTATTTCCTGGTTGGTGAGAGTATTTTTTGAGAAGTATTTCTGCAAGCATGTGTTCCAGGAAAAATCTGACTGAACGCCATGTTTTATACAAGACTTCTTTGACCCGCTCATGTAGTACAGAGCACTGATGCTTCATAAAGCTGTTACAGGTAAACAAATGGATCACCCTATCCATACAATGAGTGTGGTTTAACTCATTTGAGATGAACGGCATCCAGATACGAACTTATAAGCCACATATCCAGATGCCGTTTGTCTGAAATGAGTTAATTTTTGTTCTTCCAGTGCCACTTCATTGTGGTATAGGGTAATGTCATGTATGTAGCAGCATGTAGGTACATGTACTATATTTTCAAATGTTTTAAAATCTCATCCGTAACTATTTTCTTTCTAAAACATAACAAGAAATTTTGTTTAGCACAGAAAAAGTCAATGTGACTAGAAAATAACAACCAAAATCATAATCAACGAGTAAACAAACCCAAAACAAATACCAAAAACCATAACAATACCAGCAACAATGATGGAGTTACAACAACAAAGCATTAAACACAATCAACATCAAATTATCAAAATGGCATCATCTATACTTAACCACCTCTGGTTCAGGAAAATGAACTTTCAAAGTAGAGCTAACATGTTTATACACAGTGTTAAACCATTTATAATATAATAAACAAAAACGTTTGTCCGCCCACGATAATAATTAAAAACATCCTTTACAGAATAGTAAAGTTTTGATACAAAACGCTCTAAAACTGAACAAAAACCTAGAATACTGAACAGAAATGCCACACATATTTAAATCCATTTTCCTGTTGGTAGCGCTTATGTCACGGTGATTCCTGCAGGAATCACCACGACAAAATGCGCTGACTGCCAGAGGGTTAACCTATTTAGCCCCGACGCCCTACAACAAAAAATGGCTTGGCCATGATAATTCAAGGGTAGTGCCAGATTCGCTTGGTGCGAATCTGGCACTACCCTTATCATGGTCAAGCCACCTCCTGCAACTGGCACTTAGTCATCAGGTAACACCTCTAAACGTTGGCAAATGCGGCCATGGGGCTAAATGGGTCATCTCTTTCAAGACGTGCCGCATCCGGATTCGCGGCATAAAGCCGCGAATCCGGATGAAGCACGTATCGAAAGAGTTAATGTAATCTGTTTCAGGGCAGTGATCACACCACTGCAAGAGCCGCTGTGTGGTCTGCATGAACATGGACTGAACTGGGTGGCCTGGTCTAAGCCAGAAGTCTTCATCCACTGTGGCAACAGTAGGCCGACCCATTACAACCTGAAGCTCATATTCACATATCTGCCTATTGTGCTGCGAAGGCTACATTACAGATTAGGAGACAGACCACTCATTTTAGTTCAAGGGTGGTGCCAGAATAGCGTGGCGCCTCAGGCGCCACGTTATTCTGGCACCACCCTTGAACCATCACGGTCAAATTAATTTCATGCAGTAGTGTATCAGCATGAAAAGGGCTAATCTGGCTTGGGCCAACCTGACAATTTCAGTCCGCATTCATGTATACTGTAACGCTGATTATCAGTCAACTTGTAGCTAAAACAGTCAGCCCTCAACAATTGATTGATATGGTAGTTGTTCTCTGTAGACTACTTGCTAGTTCAGGAGATAGACTGACCATGACCGCTGAAGGGGGGATGCTAGAGTGGCGGGGTGCATCCAGGCGCCAAGCTACTCCAGCACCACTCTTCAAATCTCACAGTCGTTCTATCTCCCAGTCAGGTATGAATCGGTTAGCTCCTTCCCTGCTGAGAAAAAGAGAGCAACACTGAACTGCAAGAGGGCACAGGTCCTCATGAGCCCCTGCAGGGGCTCATGAGGATCTATGCCTCGTGGTGGCCCCACATTTCATACATGGTTCTTTGGCGTGTAACAAATTAATAGACATAATCTGTGACAACTGGCAGTGGAGGAGTTAAACATCAATGGAAGCACAACAGCACAGTCAGCGATACACAATATCAATGTCAATATGGCTTTCGTCGGATAAAATGTACACCAATGTGGAGACTACAAAAATACCCTCTTCAAATTTATTTCATTGACTCATAAACTCTCAGAACCAAATGACTTCCATTCGATAGAATGGAAATTATTTAGTTTTGGGAGTTTAAAGAGTTAAAAACATCGTCAGTACACAACCAAGCACCCCAGGTGACCAGGAAACAATTAGAGCGACCTACTGCAGGCAATAGAGGGTTAATACTTCACTATTAAAAATGTTCTTAGTATGTTTTACAATAGTGTTGTACAAAAAGGCCTAACTTACTTATGAAGTTTTAATGCCAAATGAAATACTTTACTGCTCATTTACACCTTTATTAACCCTTTTCATCCTGATACACCAATGAGCGACTTAGCTCACTGCTGCTGCCACTAGGTGGCATAAACACAGTAGGGGGCTAAACTCGACATTCTCAGTGTTTTAGTTGATCCCTGTCCGTGCACATTATCTTTGGTCCTCGGGACATACTACATGCCACGGGTATGTCGTTTTTCTGTTCACAGGCTTAATTTCGTTTTCATCTGGTATATCGCATACAGTAGGATTAGTCAATGTGGTTTACTGCGCTTAGCGTGTCTGGAATCCATGTCATCCAATAGGGCACCGAGTTTAGGAGCGATATACCTGCGGCCTGTAGTGTAGCGCGAGTACTGAAGCCTATGCACACGAACAGGTGTCACCTAAGACACCGAGAATAGTGACTTTTCCCCTTATAAGAGCAATGACACCACACGGCAGCAGGAGAAGACAATTTCAGCTAAGTCAACCACTGGTTGCCATAAATTTGACTATGATAGTTCAAGGGTGGTGCCAAAATAGATTGGCGCCTGGGGCGCCAAGCTATTCTGGCACCACCCTTGAACTAAAACGGTTGATCTATCTCCTAATCTGTAATGCAGCCTTCAGAGGACAGTAATCATATAAAATAAATCAGCCTCAGGATGAAATGGGTTAATGCACACAGGAGAGTTACCCCACTGTGCACAAAGGGCAGTAGAAAACCTCTGTTACATATACGTCGACTCAAGGAAGATTGTTATGTGAACAGAAGGGCAGAACAGTCTTAGATCAGGCATGACGCATTGGTCGCCCACTGTATCGGCAAATTTTAGCAACCAAAGCCCACCCTGGAGCAGATCACTTTAAGAACAAGTGTGTACATATACAAGAAAAAATAATGCGATTGCAGTTACCTCCTGGGGTGGGAGAGAGTTCAAACTTTTAAAGTTTGGGACCTTCAACCTCAGACAAAAGGCACCCACAGGCCAAACCTTGAAGGGTGGAGGGGGAGGTGAGGGGGGGGGAGGGGGAGGGGGAGGCAGAGGTTGGTCGGAAGGTATGTGCGTGTGCGTGTGTGTGTGTGTGTGTGTAGACAGCAATCAGCCAATCGATCAATCAAAAAAGGAAGAAAAAAAAGGGGTGGGGGAGGCGGTGCCAGGACATTATAGCATTTGAAAGTATTTTGGGGATGGAGGGGGGTTCTGGACTGGAACCCCTGTAATTCCCCCACCCCCCTCCCTCCTTCCTAATCCACCCCTGCATTGACTATCACATTTTTCTTGTTTGCTTGTAAGCATACTTCACAGTTTTAAAAATCCTGCACGCTCGTGCACAACAAACTGACAGTTATAATATGTACATCTATTTACAACATCTACATGATGATTGGCACTACAAAGGGAAGCACCACTCACTTTCATTTCAATATGTACTGAGCATGTCAACTTATGTGCTCCATTTACTGTACAAAATGGAACACAGTCACGTGCTAGGTCATGGATGTTTAACTCAATCACGGCATGCTGCATCCGGATGCACGGCATACACTGCGCATCCGGATGCGGCTGGCCCGAATGAGTTAACGCTTTGCGTATCAGTAGCGGTTTTAGTCGCGATGATTCCTACAGGAATCATCGCAACCAAAACCGCTACCGATGTGCAAAAGGTTAACCCTCTTGTCCATGCAGTCACTGGCACTGTAAACAATATAGTTCATTTGTGTTAAGGTTGCCTCATGGTTTTTTCCAAACAACTTTTGAAGAAGACATATTTTGACAATACTAAGACCCAAAAATGATCACCAAATTTGGAGCTAATGTATTTAAAATTTGTATGGCTTCAAACCCAATGGTGTAGCCACTACCCTAGGGAGATCACGGACATGACCTATTTAAAAGTTGAAATATGTACTCTATTCAGACCTCAGTGACCTGAACCACTGAAGCT
This sequence comes from Semisulcospira habei, assembly GCA_036245525.1. Taxonomy (NCBI): domain Eukaryota; kingdom Metazoa; phylum Mollusca; class Gastropoda; family Semisulcospiridae; genus Semisulcospira; species Semisulcospira habei. The sequence goes on from BTPG01000002.1 coordinate 88,099,524, forward strand.
GAAACTATGACACAGAAGCTGACACTATGACACGGAAGCGGAAACTATGACATGGAATATACTCTATTCAGGTCTCAGTGACCTGTCCCACTGAAGCTGAAGATATGACAGGAAGAATATGACACGGAAGTTGAAATTATGGCACGTTATATACTCTATACAGGCCTCAGTGACCTACACTACAGAATCTGAAGCTATGAGAGGAAGACTACAACAGGGAAGCTGAAACTATGACACGGAATATACCCTATTCAGGCCTGAAGCTGAAACTATGGACAGGCTACGCCCGGATCAAAAGTCTTGCAAGACCAAGCTATTTAACCCATTTAGCCCCGAGTCCCTACAGCAGGAGATTGATTGACCATGATAATTTAAGAGTAAAGCCAGATTCGCTTGGTGCCTTCAGGCGCCAAGCTAATCTGGCACTACCCTTGAATTATCATGGTCGGACCATCTCCTGCAACTGGTACATAGTCGTTAGGCAACACCTCCAAAATTTGAGAGATGGGACCTTGGGGCTAAAAGGGTTAACATATCCACCATGGAGAGTGTGAATTTTACAGCAGTAAATGTGTCAGTGTTTGTGAGTGGGGCTCGATCAGGGTATACACTAGAAGGTATAAATAGGTCGCGTAAAAAAATTCCTGAGGACAGTGGCTAAACTGCTGCTGTCACGACTAAAGAAAAGTTAAAACAATAAAGTTTGATGGTCATTAGGAAGACTACAAAGTAAAGTAGGTAAAAGCAGGGTCATCTATTTTCTTCTTGGGGCCATCTTGAAATCATCTGCATTCAAAAGTTATATGCAAAAAACAAGAGACAAGCTTAATATTGCACCAATGGACTATAAGCTTAATATTGCACCAATGGACCAGTGGCTGCATGCACTAATGTGGATTAACCCATTCAGCCCTGACGCCCTACAGCAGGAGATGGGTCGACCAAAATAATTCAAGGGTAGTGCCAGATTAGCTTGGCGCCCGTCGGCGCCAAGCTAATCTGGCACTACCCTTGAATTATCATGGTCGATCCATCTCCTGCAACAGGTGCATAATCGTTTGATGACGCCTCCCAAATTTGGGAAATGCGTGGGTCGGGCTGAAACAAGAAAACGTGTAAAATAATGTATTGACAGAGTTCAAGCTGTTACACAGAACATCTGTCGGTCTCATAAAGATCCATCAACACAACAGAACACACCAAATCACACCTATAGTGTAAGAACACAGTTGAAACAAATCTGGGGCTCATGCAGGGGCTCATGAAACTCTGTGCCTCTTGCAGATGAACTCATCTGGACATAGAACACGCAGAATGTGTAACAGACAGTAACTGCATACCAGTACATGAAATGCAATAAAAACATTTTATTAAAAACAATGCACAGTGCACTGCACTGATCGAATTATCAGCTTGACTGCATTATAAAACCGACTCCAAACAATACCAGCACTGCAGAATGTCCGTGTTAAACTCATCGCGCCCTGACACACCACAGCAAGACATGGATTGAGCTTGAGAGTTCAAAGGTGGCGCCAGAATAGCTTGGCGCCCACAGGCGCCAAGCTATTCTGGCACCACCCTTGAACGATCATGCTCGATCTGCCTCTAGAATTGCAATACTGTCCTTCAGAGGACATGAAATTTTAATATCTGGGGGATTTCGGTCTTGGGGTAGAATGTGGTAAGCCCATTGATGCAGCCACCAGTAATGGTCACTGCATGCATGCAAATTAGAGGGTGGGGGTAGGGCGTGGGCAGAAAGTCATTAAAGGACTATTGTTCACAATCCTTGGGATGGTCACTTAACTCTTAAACTCCCAGAACTAAATGACTTCCATCAACAGAATGGAAGTCATTGAGTTCTGGGAGTTTGAGTTTTAAGCAGCATTAAATGCACCCATTCGGAATCTGAGACAAGTAATGCATGCTATGGCGGGTGTTGTACAAGACAGACTCAGAGGGCTTGTGTTTTCAAAACACTTTCGGAAAACTCGGGCATTCAGCATGCATCATTCTCCAGTGCTGGTGACATCACTGATATCATCACCTTTTTAAAGTTGCGTTCATTGCTAATCCCATGGAATAAACCAATTGAAAATGATATTTAGCCTGTTCTGTCTCATTAGAACCAGTTAGTAGCGCTCCTGGGGACCAAAAATCATGGGCTCAAAAGTGGGATTCACCCATTTTAGTCACCGTAACAAGAGAATGAAACACGATGTTGGTTTTGTCTAAGATTTCTCATAAAAGACTACTGCAAACTGAAACACATTTATCCTAGAATGTTTGTTTGGTACAAGGATAGCGGGGGTACCTCCGAGTGGGTGTATTCACTCTTTTGGGTGTTAGCATTACATGCATCTAACACCACCTTGCTTTTGGTCAGAACACATTGTAGGAGAGTAGATGCCAAAAACGTATTCTCCATATCTGTCATAGACACACATGTAAGTCAAAATTACCACTTCCCTGTCACTGTACGTGCATTTTTGTTCCTGGAATCTTTGTTCATTCAATGACCAAAAGACAAAACCATACAAGAAACATGGATACAAATTGGTCTAGCAAGAGGCATAGATCCTCATGAGCCCCCACAGTCGCGAGGGCTCATGAGGATCTATGTCTCTTGCAGCTACATTGTGTTTACTATTTCTTGGCAGTCAAGGGGTTAAAAAAATTAATACGTGGCACCATCAATCATGAAATGGTTCCTAAGAAGTTTAATGTGTCATCCAAAACAAAAACAACCAAAGCAGCACACTGGCTGTCTTGCTCGATTCCCTACAGATAATCAGTGGTAGCGAATCGAGGCAGACTACCAGTGTGCTAAAGCAGTTATCAGGTTTTTTTCCCCACGTCAGGAGTACATTACATAAAGCATAATCAACCAGATACTAGGGATAAATGTTAAACCTGTGGATATCAGTAGCAATTTTTGTTGCAATAATTTCTTCTTAAATAATTATATCAGTTTGACAAAAACTGCTACCGACAGCTGAAGGGCTAACTGCCATAAAGGGATACAATAGTGCCAGCATCTCTTTACACAAGCCCAGTACAAATTTTGACTAGATATTTAAATGCACATGTTAACAATACTTATACACTGAACACTGCTGGCAGCAAGTCGCTAAATATTCAGGAGCACCTTCCTAAAAAAAAAAAAAAAAAATCACAAGAAAAACTTGATAAGATAACCAAACGTGTTTAGGATACCATACGTGACTTACAAAAATAAAGTTTTTTTGCTCTTTCATTTTGTAATTACCCTCTGTTAACCCTTTTCATCCTGATACAGATGTTGCTGGACATAAATTTGACAACAATAGTTCAAGGGTGGTGCCAGAATAGCTTGGCACCTTGAACTAAAATGGTTGATCCGTCTGCTAATCTGAAATGTAGCCTTCATAGGACAAAAGCCAATAAAAAAGAAAATCAGCCTCAAGATGTAATGGGTTAGCACTATAATCAGATTTCAGACCACATATGTTTGATCACAAAACAAAATTAAAACATACCAGCACAAAATGAGGTAACCAGCAAAAGTATATATAATACGGTACCAGCAGGCAAAACTGCCTGAACGTACAAAAGCACAGCTGCAAAACCACCACTGAGTCATGCCTTTCCCCAAACTACTGCGTCATTTAACACCAAGGCTGCATTTCCAAGAGCTTGGAGGTGGCAGCTAATGATTATGTACCAGTTGCAGGTGATGGATCAACCATGGTAATTTAAGGGTAGTAGTGCCAGATTAACTTGGCGCCATCAGGCTTAAAGCTAACCTGGCACTCTCTCGAATTAACATGGTCAATCCACGACCTGCTGTAGGCCAGCGGAGCTAAAATGGTTAACTCTATGTGTACGCCGTGTCACTGGCATGACAGCATTACAGGAAACCTATAATGACCTATAACGGCATACTGCGGCATTTCCAGCATTTTTCAGTGACAAAAAGAAGAAAGAAAGGGTGGTGGGGTTTGTGTGGGGGGGGGGGGGGGGGGGGGGGGGGGGGGGAGGGGGGGGGGGGGAATAATTTGATGCGAAAGGTGCCACTGAGTATGAATACTGTAGTGGAGAGAAATCAGATAGCCCTTTCACTTCCAGAGCCAAGTGAGTCACACTTTACAATCTGCAGTGCACTACAGTCAAACCTGTGTAGGATGGACTATCAGAGTCTCACTTTACAATCTGCAGTGAACTACAGTCAAACCTGTGTAAGATGGACTATCAAAGGGACTATCAAAAAGTGGTCACCTCAGACAGTTGGTCTCCCAACACGGGCCCACTAGAAAGAAGACCAAGGGACCAAAAATGCGTGGTTTGCATAGATACCCTAGCTGGTTACCTTAAGCAGGTGGCTGCCTTGACAGGTTTGACTGTACTCAAGACCAAAGTAGTCTCGAAACATGGGTGACAGCACACACATTTGAAATGACTGAAATCAGTCCTCAGATTATTACTATGCCCCATGATTTTGGGCCAGCAAGAGACATAAATTCTCATGAGCCCCTGCGGATGCAGGGACTCATGAGAATTTATGTCTCTTGCAGACCCCTGAAATTCAGCTTTCTGGGATTTTGAAAATGCTGAATCATTCTATACGACTGAAGACTGTCACCTATGCAATAGTAAAGCTCACGGGCAATGCCAGAACAGGCCTGGAGCTGTGACGTCCAAATTCACAGGCCAGCAGACAAAATAACCTTCTGGCCTTAAATCATTCAAGATGTGCCATCTCCGGATACACGGCTCACAGGAATGGCAGGGGAAATGAAAGGGATATCAATGCAGCAATCAAAGGATAATTGGCCCGACGCTGGCCGCAGCTGGCCAGCGAATGACTGTGCGGTGGCCAACTGTGGTCAAGGTTGGGCCAAGGGCCCTTAATTTGTTCACGGGGAAAATACTTATTTGTAGTGTAAATAATTTATCACAGACATTAACACTGACAGCATTAGACACCACTGTCTGTTAAGGATGATGTGACCAATGGGTGACTCCCACCTGACGTCTGTTCCACCGTCTTCTTCAGCTCCAGCCGAGCTTTCCTCACCACAAACACCAGCAGGAAAGCTGTGAACAGCATCTGCACAGACAAAAAGAAAAAAGAAAAAGAAAAAATGAAAATGGAATAAATGTAAACTTATTTAGCACATAAATTCAGCTGCTGTCAGAAATCTGAAAATGTGCACAAGTTCGGACATGTGTATGAATGTATGTACACAAGTGTAACATGAAAACGTTTACACAAATATCTTGCATACGAGAGATAACGTACATGCACTCAAACACAGTGTGTATACAAGCACAATCACAATCGATCACATGAAATAAATCTCATACACCCCAGCCCACACCCTGCCCAGTGGCTCATGAAGGCATATGTAATTTGCCTTTGGTGTTATCATTCTGATACACCCATTGCTTGAAATAAATTTGGCTGATATAATTCAAGGGTGCTGCCTTAGGCGCCAAGCTCTTCTGGCACCACCCTTAAACTAAAATGTTGATCTGTCTCCTAATCTGTAATGTAGCCTTCATAGGACAATAAGCAGATTTTACAAAATCAGCCCTCAGGATGTAATGGGTTAACCCTTATCATTCGGAATACACCAGCGTGTGAAATACGTTTGACTAAAATAGTTCAAAGGTAGTGCCAGAACAGCTTGGCGCCTCTAGGCGCCAAGCTATTCTGGCACTACCCTTGAACTAAAGCCATTGGTCTATATCCTTATCTGTAAGTACTATAATGTAGATAGCATATGACAGTGTACAAATTTGAAGCTTTTAGCCTCAGGATGATATGGGTTAAAGGTTAAACCTTTGGCAGCTACTGGCAGTTTTTGTCACAATGATTCCTTTGACAAAACCACTACAAACAGCCAAAGGGTTAAAAATACAACAATGCATATATATACCTGTCCTCCCAGAATGAGATAGCCAGTGAGCTGGTTGTCTTGATCCGTAAGCACATCCTCCATGCTACGTAGCGTAGAGCCCACATAACAGTACAGCAAGGCCATGGGTATCAGCCCCACCATCGATGCCAGCAGGTACCGAAACTGGCTCATGTCCGCCAACTGAATATTACAAACACAAATAAATTGTAAGTGCAAATGTGTGTTAAAACAGAATTAGTAATAGTAAAAAGGTCCTACCGCGTAACACTAAAATCTGTACAGAAACCAGTCATTTCACACACATTCACAAAACCACCACCACAACCACTTTGTGTGCTTGCCAAAATCTTGACCTGATTACATGCATCGTTAAAAGTAAAGGCATGAGCCAGTGTCAGCAACCCTCCCCCTCCCCCCACCCCCCAAAAAAAAAAAAGTAAGCATTTTTCACACATCTGTCATCCCCTGTGATCTTTGACCTTTGCAATGAGTTGACTATTAAATTAGTATGCATAAGAAGATCTTATCATCAGCTGCCTTTGTGCCAAATTTGATTGAAAAATTTGCAAAAATGTTGATAATACATACAATTTTATTTTAAAAATGGCATTTTAAACATAATTTGCCGGCCTCTTGTGACCCTTGACCGTTCCAATGGGTCATCAAAATAGTATGCACAGACAGGTCAAGTTTGAAGACTGTGGCTTGAATAGTGTCCGAGAAAATGGCAACGTTAAAGTTTACCAAGACGATGGACGACAGCGGACGACCACTGGCCCTGAACATACTCACTTTTGCTTCTCACATGAGCCAAAAATTAAAATTTAATAAATGAAAAATTGTTCTTTCTGAGCATTTTTCTTTCTTTATTGGGATTTTCTCTGCAATGGCTTACAAGATACTCACACACCGAGAATCATTGTTCAGTACTGTTCCCTGTGACCAGATTTAAAATATTGTTGGGGTGTGTAAATACTAATTCTTTTGAGGCCATGATTGAGCCGAGTCCTGTGCCAGCCACTAAGCAAGATGCTCCGCTACAGCAGAGCATCTTGCTTTATGGCTGGTGCAAGAACTAATTCAGCTCACTCATGCAACTGACCCCAGCAAAGTATCTTTACCTCTAGAGGTGAAGTCAATCACATATTGTAGGTTAAAGGTTATAGTAAGGTCATGACAATCTGGGTTCATTATAGATTCTAGGTTGATCACTGATAATTGTTGAAGAGCACTATGTCATGCGATGACAAGTTCATTATTAACTCTTACCAGTTCGCTCTATTTGAGGCCAGTGAACAAAATGACTTTTACCCTCACACATGACCAAGCAAAAATGCTGCTGAAAGCTCTTCTAGTGGTCAAAAGTTGGCTTATTATACATCATATTAAAGTGCATTGAGTCAGCTTTCAGTCAGGATAAGTAAAATGTCTGTACTTAACGTAGTTTAGAAGTTGTTGTTTATTTAGCGATGAAGAAAAAATGGTGTCCGGTTTCCAAAAACAGTTTTCACGAAAGTCACTAAGAAGAAAAATTTTTTGTTTCTTGCCCCTTTGTTTAAAATGTGAATCCAGTGTGTGGACAAATCATTTCTACACATTTTTGTGAAGTTTCAAGAAAATGTGTTTGAATTTCTAAGAGTTACGCAACATAATCTACACCGGTCAAGGGCAGGAAAAAGTGGGCGTGTCAACACCTGGCATGACTGAGACAACAAACATGTGCTTCTCTGAAAATCTCTGACTTGCTGAAAATAATCACTGAGGCAATACACAGCAAGTAATAAAACTTGTTTATGTACTTCATAAAGTTTCACGATTCTGAACCAGACGATAGGTAAACAAAGACTCACATGGATAGCACATGGTCAAACCAAAATAGAAAGTGTCACAATGACCTGCGATGGTTTTCTTTCGTTTTTTCCACATCGCTGGTGCTGGAATCATGTTCAGTGGCCTGGTTGCTGGAAGATTCCCCTTCAGTGAGATACTCTTCACTTTCGGACTCAGATGAACTCATTTTGACGGAATATTCTCAGAGAGAAATCGCAAGCAGTGAAAATAACGCAGTAGGGAAAGCAAGATGGTGGACGTAGTGACTCGATCGATAACAAAGGTCACGAACAAACTCAAAATTAATATTTTTTTCATTCTATCATATAAAAGTGACTTTCTAATGTCAATAAGTTATTACAATAATACTGAGAGTAAAAATTAATTGGTTTTAATTCAGTAAACACGATGGAATTTTCCATGGGCGTGGCTTCGTATGTATACATACGATGGCCAAGGGAGCGAGCTGGTAAGAGTTAAGCTGCTCAGTAAACCCAACAAGGCCAGTGATTGAGTTTTCCCAGCAATGTATTTCACTATGTAATGTCTCCTGAACCACGCACATGCAAGAATTATTGGTAGATTGTGAGTCTGTAAATCTTACCTGCAGTGACACACATGCAGTTAAATGCTCTGGGGCTTAACCCATTTAGCCTCGAGTCCCTACAGCAGGCGATGGATTAACCATAATTCAAGGGTAGTGCCAGATTAGATTGGCGTTAAGGCGCCAAGCTAATCTGGCACTACCCTTGAATTATCATGGTCAATCCATACCCTGCAACTGGTACATAGTCGTTAGGCAACACCTCCAAAATTTGAGGAATGGGACCTTGGGGCTAAAAGGGTTAATACAGACACCAGTGTGGTATTATTCCTAATAAATGTCTGTTACAAATTACAATTTTTGTGTAGTAATACTGTTGCCACTAGGGTTTCATGTGAAAGAAAATCAGAAGATAGTGGTAGAAAACCCTTTAAAATAGAAACAAGAAACGACATTTCGGATCAAAGATCCTTTTTCAGGTGACATGGAAACAAATGACGTTTCGGATCAAAGATCCTTCTTCAGGTGACATGGAAACAAACGTTTGTTTCCTTGTCACCTGAAGAAGGATATTTGATCCGAAACGTCATTTCTTGTTTCTATTTTAAAGGGTTTTCTACCACTATCCTCTGATTTTCTTTTACAATTTTTGTGCGTGGAATTAATACATGTACTCCTAATTCAGAATCAGATCAGATATAGCACGTTATGCCCCCTAACAGTAAGGACGTCCTCACAGTCATAAGGGGACAGTTAATTAATTACCTTGGATCAATGAGTCCTTGTGTAACAGATGTACTTTTTAACCCCTTCCCTGCCACTGCACATGTATACATTTTTGTTTCTGAAATCTTTGATCATTCAACGACCAAAAGCCACAACCGTACAAGAAACATGGATACAATTACAAATTGGTGCCAGCAAGAGGCACTGATCCTCATGAGCCCCCGCAGTTGCGTTGGCTCATGAGGCTCCATGTATCATGCAGTTGGATCATGTTCACTTTTTCTCAGCAGTGACGGGGTTAAACACCTGATGAGTACCTGGAACTGTGGATGTAGCGGAGGCAATTCCCTGTGAACATGGCATATAGATTGTCATGAGCCTCTGTGCCTGTAGGGGCTAGTGGCAAATATACACCCTCTTGCAGATGAGTGGACTGCATAAATTCATTAGATGTTTCAAGCATGGACAATTTTTGAATCAGTTCCGATTTAGGGATATATCAGTCCTCTATTGTAAATTTTCAGTCAAAATAAAAAATAGTGTGCGACTAATTGTCATGTATGAATCATTATCTCATGACTGATTTGCATTATAATTTAAAATGAGTACACATAACTAACCCATACATATTCATACTAACTGGGGTAGTTAACTATATATATATGTCGAGTAATTCTCCCCTGTTGCTGACTGTTAGAGGCACACTTGTTTTGATCGAGCTAGAGTCATGGACTTTGACCAGGTCTTAAAATCTGTTGTCAGAATGTATTAGCAGCACTCTTCAGGTATGTGTGCCTCATTAAAATGTGTGATAAATCGTCCAAACGTTGAAACAGAAAATGGAAAAAGTTATGTGCTGCGGCCATCAGGGGCTTGTAATTTGTTTAGTGATTGGTCTATCTAAAGACCACAACAGGTACATCTATGATTTATAACAAATCAAAGATCCTTCTCAAAATGTAAAATATTGGCCCCTTAAAAAAATAGACGTAATGTGCGTTATTCATGGTATCATGTACACACTGCAACATTTACTTATTACAAGATGATTAACCCTTTTAGCCCTAATACCCTAGAGCAGGAGATTGATTGACCATGATAATTCAAAGGTAGTGCCAGATTTGCTTGGCGCCTTCAGGCGTCAAGTTATTCTGGCACTACCCTTGAATTATCATGGGTCAATCCACCTCCTGCAACTGGTAAATAATTATTAAGTAACACTTCCAAAATTTGGAAAATGCACCCGTGGGGCTAAAATGTTAATTTTTTCGAGACGTGCCGCAACCGGATCCGCGGCATAAAGCCGCGAATCTGGATGCGACATGTCTCGAAAATGTTAAAAGACTGTTAAAATCCTTTCTGCAGGAGATATTGCTAGACTTACAAATGATAAATACACATATATGCATGTTCATCTCTCAAGTTTTTATTAGTTCGTCACCAGTCAAACACTTAAAGTAATGGCGTCACAGTATAACGCATGTTATGCAAGTATGCTTGGATGGATCTATTTACAGTTGGTCATACTGCTTTTTAGAGTAGGCCCCTTTATAACATGACTTATACACAATTCTGTACAGGTCAGGCAAAGTTGTACTATTTACCTCTTTTCTACTTTTATAATAATAATAATAATAATAATAATAATTACGGTATTTATAATGCGCTTATGTTATAATAATTATAACTCTAAGTGCGCACTCACAACTCGCGCACGCATGCGCACGCTTTAGACAATGACTTGCGTACCACAAACAGTGGAATACATTACGACGGTCAGCTTGGGGTGGGGAGTGTGGTGATATAGTGCTAAAACTGTTGAAAGAGGTGAGTTTTGAGGGCAGACTGGAAGGAGGAGAGAGAGTGTTTCTGACGGAGAGAGAGTGGGAGAGTGTTCCAGGTGGATGGACCGTAGACGGAGAAGGAGTGGGGGCCGAAAGTGTTAAGTTTGGTGCGAGGGATGTGGAGGCGGAGAGGGTCAGAGGCAGAGCGGAGCGGGAAGGTGTGTAGGGGTGAAGTAAGTTGGAGAGATAGGCAGGAGCGCAGCTGTTCAGGGATTTGTAGCAGAGAGACAGAATTTTGTATTGGATGCGTTGGGGGATGGGGAGCCAGTGAAGGAGTTTGAGCAGGGGTGTGACGTGGTCGGATGTTTTCTTTCTGAGGACGAGGCGGGCAGCATTGTTCTAAACGCGTTGGAGAGTGAAAATGGTGGAGTGAGGGAGGCCGGAAAGGAGAGAGTTGCAGTAGTCGATGCGAGATAAGATGAGAGAGACAGCAAGTTTGGTGGCAGCTTCGGTAGTGAGGTATTTTCTGATCTGACTGATGCGGCGGAGGTGGAAATAACATGCCTGGGTCGTGGCGGAAACGAAGCTGGTCATGGACAGAGAGGAATCGAGGATAACGCCGAGGTTCTTGGCCGAGTCAGAGAGGGAGATGGGGGTGCTATCGAGTTGAAGGTGGAGAGAGGGAAGGAGCTTTTAGCCATTAACAGTGGAAAGTAACTCAAATAACATATATGTAACATTATATGATGCATAACATTTAACTTAGTAAACCCACTTGTGCATGCAGCCACCTGTACCATAAACAGTATCAGTGGCTGCATGCACGTGTGGGCTAATGGAACAGGACTGTAATTTTAACCTATTACATCCTGAGGCTGATTTTGTAAAATTTGCTTACTGTCCTATGAAGGCTGCATTACAGATTAGGAGATAATATATATAATGTCAACTGGTTTAGTTCAAGGGTAGTGCCAGAATAGCTTGGCGTATCAGGCGCCAAGCTATTCTGGCCCCCCCCCCCCCCCCACCCCCCTTGAACTAAAACAGTCAAATTTATTTCAAGCATTGGGTGTATCAGTATGAAAAGGGTTACTAGAACTGTAGAAGTCTCACGGGTATCAGCATACTTACTGAGAACAGAGCATTCTGCAGCCCAAAAGGGATTGGTGTGACTCTGGACAGAGCCACCACTTTGAAGCCTGAAGATCCGTTCATCATGCGGATGACAGCCTCCACTTTTGTGCTGTAGAACTTGTCCATAAAGTATGTCCTACAGCAGTTTCTCATCACTATATTGGCTCCAGCCAGTCCAAGAAAACCACAGCCAATCACAACTAACGTACCATAAACACACCCATATAAGTATCCTGCAGCAACAAGTAGCAGGGCATATCCCCAGAAGAGGGGAAAAGAAACTATAAAGAAAAGCAGAGTAAAGATGAAGATGCCTACAAAAACATCTGTCTCCTGCAACCACATGAGCACACTTTTGATATATCGGTGTCCAAAGGCAAGGCACAACAAAATAATGATGATAAGGATGACAGATGTCAGAGTTGCTTGGTACCATCGAGTGGCTGGACTAGGCGTTGTAACCAATGCATCCACTATTATCCTTGTTGTTTCGATGCCATCAATGTTTTGTTCTTCTGGTGGGTGTTTCTCAAGAAAATGTTTAATATTGTCATCATCTGCAGGGTTTACAGTGTCCATCTCAATCTCTTCACGAAGCTCTTCTGCCAAGCTTGTTGGGCTCAGTGAGCTTGGGAGAAAAATTTCATCCATTTTTGATGGTTCTCCAATTAGTAGTGCTGGTCCAACTCTCACACAGCCACTCATTTTTTCATATCAGAACAGATCTTTAAACACAGTCAATAATTTATCTCTTTTTTGATTCTGCTCAGATCCGTTTCCTTTTCACTGTGGTTTTGGAAACATGAGGGCATGGTAGTGTATTCATGACACTGATCGTTCAGGCATCAACCATAAACACTCTGCACAATTTATCTCACATAAAAGTGCAGCCATGAAGTGTTTCATCCGTCAGCATGGCGATAAGTGTCAGCAAGATAAGTCGATAAGCAGAATAAACTGTCAATCCTGGCAGCAGAAGCAAAAATGCATAATTACACATCTAAAATGAGATTACCCCGTGAGAGCACAAGGCCATCAGGCTTACATTGGTAGTGTCTGGCACATGCAAAGCTGTGCGGGGGCCAACAGCAGCGGACGCTGGCCTGATGACATTCAGTACTGGGTATTCTGTCCTGCCTATGATTATGGACCTGTGTTATCATCCACACATAATACTTGTCAACACTCGAAACAAATAGCCCAGTGTACAAAAGGTCATTGGACCAACATCTGCCTGACGACCTTTGCTTGCTCGGAGTTGAAGTGTTGACACTTGAGTAATTGAACGAATAAAATCCATGCTCAGAGCCCCAACAACCCCTGTCAATGTTATGCTAAGAAGCAACAGGTGGTGATATAAAAACCACTATAATTCTTCACCAAACTCTAACACACACACATCAGTATGTGGATAATGGTAGATATTGATTAATGGCCATGTCAGAATTAAGCTGTCTTCATCAATATGTATCACAAATGGATCTGTCTTCAAAGATGATTATAGATTGGATATGCCTCTTGTGAACAGTGGCCCTTGATCAGAGGAGATTTACCATATTGCAAGGTTTGATGTTAGCTTTTATCTAAAGTAATGCATCATGTGTGTGTGAAATAATCTTAAACTAAAATGATAAAAAGATCGGTAACAACTTGTATCAGTCAGCTGTCTGTGGGAAAGATCTTGTCATAGCTTACACATAATGTACACATTTTTTAAAAAGTTCTACAGACAAACACTAAAAAAATATTGTCAGTGAAGAAAAGTTAGAGAACAACAGAAAACGCTGCTAAAGAGCAGTGAATGTACTTACAGGGTTCATATGCCACTCACTGTTGCAATGTGGCAGATTTCATGCGTAAAACTTACAAACACTGACACCAGATATCACACTATCAGGTCGCGCAGAACTGGATGGATCTGATAAAGGGCGGTGTAACACATAGACTCTGTGTCATGCAGGTTGATATTGTCACACTGCATTCTGTCACACACACTGACTTTAGCCCTATCTGATAACTGCCACCCACAACAGTTCATTTCACAGCTGTGAGTACATATATATATATATATATATATATATGGTGCCGACATGACAGATTTAAGCCCTGTTCATACGCTCTCAAGAGTCCTTAAACACCATAATGTACAGGAATTCATAATGTTCAACCAGCACCACAGATTTAAAATCCGGCATCTGTGTGTAATATGGACATCCTTCAAAGCTTAACCAACTATGCTTTCTGCACTATGCTGGGTGAAAACCAGATCTGTTACTCGTCTGTGAGAAAAATCTAAGTAGGCCATCTTTGTCTGAGCACTGCAATTTTTTTTCTTTACACACTTTACGATACTAGGTCACCATCTCGCTGTAGCAGACGACACACGAACTGATTTTTGCACGCATGCAAATCATGTCTGCTCTTTTTCCTCGGGCATTTTCCAGTCCGAAAGTTGCAGTGCATTGTTCGATGATAAAATACGACTCCTAACGTCTGTTATTTGAATGTCCTCTTCAAGTTGTGTGATTTTTGTCAGGCGATCCACAAGTGTGGACGAAACAGTCACAGAAAGTCGGCCATTACTGTAAAAAGGGGCAACAACCTCAGTGGTTCGCGCTACAGAATCATGCGTCACATCACGCAATTCTAGCCATAATAGACCTGACTACACGGCATCGCTTTACCGTTGCAGTCCTCAGTGTTTGGGCTTGAATGACGTCAGATTGGGGTGTGACCGAGCGGACGGCGCTGATTGGGCGACGGGTAAAATGTTTCGGCGAAATGTTTCACAAAATAGAGACAAGTTCTATTTCGTGAAATGTGTCGTTTTGCATTTCGTGAAACGGTGAAATGTTGGAGAAATGTCTGAAATGCGGACATTTCGACGAAATGTTTTGTTTCGTTTCTCCGTCTGAGGAAGCCTTTACAGACAAGGATATAGACCAATGGCTTTAGTTCAAGGGTGGTGCCAGAATAGCTTGGCACCTAGAGGCGCCAAGCCATTCTGGCACTACCCTTGAACTGTATTTTAGTCAAACCTATTTCTCTACTGTATTTTAGTCAAACCTATTTCATCTATCAAGTATCATCACTAAAGTACCACCAAAATATGATTCTGGCACTACCCTTGAACTGTATTTTAGTCAAACCTATTTCTCTACTGTATTTTAGTCAAACCTATTTCATCTATCAAGTATCATCACTAAAGTACCACCAAAATATGATTTTAGGTCAGTTTTCTGAACCCCACTTTCATCGGCTGCTCTTCGAAGCCACCTACAAGATGGCGGCTACCGCTTCAAGACGGCGGCATCCTCGATTCACTTGAACCAGCCTTGTTTACGCATTCAATTAATTGTGTAAGTGAAGGCACACATGTCTTATATGTTTAGTTTTTAAGCGTCAGTAGTCAGAAATATGACCCAATATCCACCAGTGAACAGTTACTTCCCCTGTACCAGGCGAAATGAATTTTCACCGCGTTTCTGCGTGTGCGGAAAAGGCATTTCGAGGCAATGAAAATGTTTTGTTTCTTGTGCATTTCGTTTCTCCGTGTAAGGAAGCCATAAGTGCTATAATGTAGCGTGCATATGGCATTGTACAAATGTGAAGCATTTGGCCTGAGTAAGAATTATGATATGGGTTAACTCATTACATCTTGAGGCTGATTTTGTAGAGTTTGCATATTGCCCTATGCAGGCTACATGACAGATTAGGAGATAGATCAACTGTTTTAGTTCAAGCTATTCAGGTACCACCCTTGAACTATCAAATTTATTTCAAGCAATCTGTGAATCAGGATGATAGGGGTTAAGGAGAGTTTGGCACATAAAAAGCACTAAGCTATTCCGGCACTGGCTGTGAGCTCTCATGGCTGATCATCTCCCCCAGCTTTTGTTGTCCTCTTTGTAGCCACCTCCAGCAGGTGTAACAGTTGTTTACGGATTTGAATGAGCGATGGGCTTATGGTGCAGGCGGAACTTACAGAGAGTGTACATTCACACTGCAAGGGCCGCATGCGGCTAAGACCATGTCTCCTTTGTCTGTGTGTGCTGGCCCATGATTTTAATCCTTCTCACTTTAGTCATAGGGTAAAGGCTAATAGTGGGCAGTGGGCAGATGTTGACATCTGCACGGGACATAGACGACCCCGCCCTCCACGAGTCGCCTGCTGCCTTGCAGGCCTGGCCGCTTGGCTGCGGAAAGGCTAAGGGAGGAAACCCCTGACATCAAAGCCCCCGTGTCTCCGGGGAAGGCTTTTGAGCCAGAGACTAGGACAAGGACAGTCTGATATAAAACCTACGACCCGAGGACCTCGATGCCATCGTCCCAGCTTGCTAGGCCATGGCAGATGAACCAAGGGTTTAAAGGGTGGGGCCAGTACTGCGCACACTGCACTCCACCAAAAAGCTCCACCGCGCAGGCTTTAGGAAACGTCCATGGACCATGACACTGACCATTCCAAGTCCTGTAGCGACGGGCGAGGGGCGAAACAGCAGGTGAAAGATGTCACTGGAAGCCGCAGTCTCAAACCTGCATGCAGGCGGTTCAGGATATTGGTCGCCTGATGTTGACCTGGGGATGACAACATCACTCGGCACACCCTGAACGACCAAGCAGCCTTCTCTAGGGACAGCACTGCTTGCTCCACACGGAGAGGGGCCTAGAAAAGGTGGCCTAACCAAAGCTCGTCCCCTCGCAACCCCAGTTGGCTAGCCGCGGTCAACGGGCATCTTCTCCTGCGGTCAAAAAACAAGAAAGAATAACGGATCCACTCTCATGACGACCACGACCGGACTCAACGTAGCATGCTGGAACGTCCGAACCATGCTCGACAAAGCAGACAGCGGACGCCCTGAACGCCGCTCCGCCCTCATTGCCCATGAATTGCGGAGGTTAAACATCGACATCGCCGCGCTCAGCGAAGTACGCCTTCCGGACGAAGGCAGCCTCCAAGAACTTGGTGCTGGGTACACCCTCTACTGGTCAGGCAGGCCTGCATCAGAAAGACGGCTCTCAGGCGTGGGTTTCATGGTCAAGACATCCATTGCGACTAAGCTGGAAAACCTACCAACGGGCCACTCAGACCGCATCATGTCCATGCGCCTCCCACTGAGACACCAGCAACACGTCACCCTTCTCAGTGTGTACTCCCCAACCCTCCTGGCAGAGCCTGCTGAAAAGGACAAATTTTACACTGACCTGCGCAGCCTCCTACAGAGTACCCCTGCAGACGACAAAGTCATCATCCTTGGCGACTTCAACGCCAGAGTGGGCCAGGACTCTGAAGCCTGGAAAGGAGTCCTCGGCAAGCATGGCGTGGGGAACTGCAATGACAATGGCCGCCTACTGTTGGAGTTCTGTGCGGAGCAGCAACTGGTCATCACTAACACTACTTTTCAGCAAAAGGACAGTCGAAAGACCACCTGGATGCATCCTCGCTCCAAACACTGGCACCTTATCGACTATGTCCTAGTGCGTCAGAGGGACCGCAGTGACGTCCTCCTCACCAGAGTGATGCCCAGCGCAGAGTGCCACACTGACCACCGCATTGTCCGCTGCAAACTCAGGCTCCACTTCAGGCCAAAACCCAAGAAATGGGGGCCCCCCAAGAAAAAGCTTGATGTTGCCAGCCTTCAGCGTGACGATGTGAAAGCTGCCTTTCAGACAGATTTACAGCGCAGGCTCAAAGACACAGCGGACCCAGTAGACTCCTCCCCTGAAACACTTTGGGAACAACTGAAAACTGCTATTACAAAATCCTCTGCAGAAGTCTTGGGTTTCGCCAGAAAGAAGAACAAAGACTGGTTTGACGAAAACGATGTAGAGATCCAGGAACACCTAGCAAAAAAAAGAGCCGCCCATCAGGCCCACCTAGCCCAGCCTTCCTGCCCTGTGAAGAAGTCTGCCTTCCGCCTCGTCTGCAGCAGTCTCCAGCGCAAGCTCAGAGATCTCCAGAATGAGTGGTGGACCAGACTTGCACAGAGGACCCAGCTTTGTGCTGACAATGGTGACTACAGGGGCTTCTACGAAGCACTGAAAGCAGTGTATGGCCCCAGGCACCTGGTACAAAGTCCCCTGCGAAGCGCGAATGGCCAGGCACTCCTCACAGATAATACCTCCATCTTGAACCGCTGGTCGGAATACTTTCAGAGCCTCTTCAGCGCTGAGCGCACTGTTCAAGAAGCAGTCGTCCTACAAATCCCACACCTCCCAGTAAAGGTTGAATTGGACGAACCGCCCACCGCTGAAGAGACCCTCACAGCCATCCACCAGCTCAAGAGTGGCAAAGCAGCAGGCATTGATGGAATACCGCCAGAGATCTGGAAACATGGAGGCACAGCACTGCACAACAAGCTCCATGACCTCTTTCTCTGCTGCTGGGAGGAAGGAACACTACCAAAAGATCTCCGTGATGCAGTCGTTATCACCCTGTACAAGAACAAAGGCGAGAAGTCTGACTGTTCCAACTATCGGGGAATTACCCTGCTGTCCATTGCTGGGAAAATCCTTGCAAGGCTGCTCCTGAATCGGCTGGTACCTGCCATCGCTGAAGACCAACTCCCAGAGGGCCAGTGTGGCTTCAGAGCAAACAGGAGCACCACCGATATGGTCTTTGTGCTGAGACAGCTACAGGAGAAGTGCCGCGAGCAGAACAAAGGGCTGTACGTAACATTTGTCGACCTAACAAAAGCGTTCGACACTGTGAGCAGGCAAGGCATGTGGCAGATCCTGGAGCGACTTGGCTGTCCCCCAAAGTTCCTCAACATGATTGTCCAGCTACACGAGGACCAGCAAGGCCAGGTCAGACTCAACAATGACCTCTCAGAACCATTCCCTATTCTCAACGGCGTAAAGCAGGGCTGCGTGCTGGCACCGACCCTCTTCACCATCTTTTTTAGCATGATGTTGAAGCAGGCCACAGTGGACCTTGATGATGACGATGCAGTGTACATCAGGTATCGTCTCGATGGCAGCCTGTTCAACCTCAGACGACTGCAGGCCCACACGAAAACCCTAGACCAACTGATTCGTGAGCTGCTTTTTGCTGATGATGCTGCCCTCGTTGCACACACAGAGAGAGCCCTGCAGCGCATCACGTCTTGCTTCGCAGATGCTGCCCAGCTCTTTGGACTCGAGGTCAGTCTGAAAAAGACAGAGGTCCTCCATCAGCCGGCACCCAAGACAGTGTATCGCCCTCCTCACATCACCATTGGCGAGTCTGATCTAAAGTCAGTGCACCAGTTTACTTACCTTGGCTGCATTATCACGTCGGACGCCAAGCTGGACAAGGAGCTTGACAGCAGGCTGGCAAAAGCGAACAGCGCTTTCGGGCGACTTTTCAAGCGGGTGTGGCACAATCAACAGCTGAAAACAGGCACCAAGATCAGCGTGTACAGAGCTGTGGTCCTCACCACCCTGCTGTATGGTTCCGAGTCCTGGGCCCTCTACCGCAGCCAACTACGACTCCTCGAACGCTTCCACCAGCGCTGCCTGCGTACCATCCTGGGCATTCACTGGAGTGACTATGTCACCAACGTCGAGGTCCTTGAACAGGCTGAAACTGTGAGCATCGAGGCTTTGCTGCTGCGGACACAGCTCCGCTGGGCGGGGCATGTCTCCAGGATGGAGGATCATCGCCTACCAAAGATCACCCTGTTCGGCGAGCTTGCTACTGGACACCGTGACAGAGGGGCACCAAAGAAGAGATACAAAGACTGTCTCAAGAAGTCACTTAGTGCCTGCCAAATCGACCACCACCAGTGGTCTTCGCTTGCTGCGGACCGTGACACCTGGCGCTCCACCATTTACAAGGCAGCTGTCTCCTTTGAGGACTCTCACAGAGCTAGCCTTAAGGACAAGCGGCTCAGGAGAAAAAACAGAGATGCCGCAGCTCAGAACCCCGGCCATACCTTCCCCTGCAGCCACTGCGGTCGAACCTGCCTGTCTCGGATTGGCCTCCGCAGCCACGAACAAGCCTGCAGACGTCGTGGGCAACTCCTATAAAATCTTCGTTCGCGAAGTCAAGCCAAGAGAGAGGGTTCGCGCTAGGGGAGATAACCTCCCAAAAGTATCGCCGGGTTTTATCTATAATAATAATAATAATGAGTACTTGTATAGCGCCTAACCTCAGATTAGAGCTCTAGGCGCTTAACAAAAACTAATGTACAAAAAATAACTAATTACAAAAATGGAATTTACAAAAAGTACAAAAACAAAATACAACGCACTCTGTAAACAAGCTATAAAGTCACCATTCAAAAGTGCTACGCTCATGGACTCATACTGGCATTCATTCACACACACACCCACACACACACTACTTCTATTCAAGTGTTACGTGCTCACCCTGAGCTGCCTTGGCTATTATGTGGCGATTTTAACGCCCGCACTGCCGGTCTGTCTGATACTGATTTTATTGATGGCAATTCACACGTGCAGCCTTTACAGGAATTAACAGATCTGCTAGAGGATGTACCACAAAGCCCACGGAGGTCAAAAGATATTGGCGTAAACAGTTTTGGTCGGAAACTGATAGAACTATGTCAAGAGTACTGTTTGTTTATTGTCAATGGCAGAACGAAAGGTGACAGTGAGGGAGAAATTACGTGCGTGGCCAACAGAGGCAAAAGCCGTGTGGTGGACTACTGTATTTGCTCTAAATCCGTGTTTGACCTAGTGACCGATATGTTTGTTGCAGACAGGTGCGAGTCAGACCATTTCCCCATTGTAACCACGTTTACTTCTATTCAGTCTGTTTATTCATGTGATGATGATGATTTAAATGATGATATAATACTAGAGGAAGGGGTTAAATTTGTTTGGAAAGAAAACTATGCTGAATCATTTTGGGCATACATTGAAGATAATCAGGACTGAGACTCAGTTTCAACACTTTTCGTCAGCGCTTGACTCGAGTGTAGAAGAAGGGTCGGCCTGTTTTGTAGCATTCATTCAGAAGGCGGCTGACAAAATGAGGTCAGGTAAGAAGGTAGTGAATCCCGTGCACAGCCGCCGTGGTGGGACTCGGACTGCGAGTTAGCAAAACAAAACAAGTACCTACAGTTGAAGCAGTTCAGACACACAAACACACATGACGACTAGGGAAGTATCTTGACATGAAGAAAGAATTTAAGAAGTTGTGTAAAACAAAACAAGTAGAGTACAACGCACGGGTTTTGAATGAGCTCAACGATGCATGTAATGATGCAAACTCAAGAACATTTTGGCAAAAAATAAAGTCTCTGACTGGCGTTAAAAAGTTGTGTTCTGATGTCATTTCACCACGCGTGTGGTATGATTATTTTCGTAATTTGCTAAATGTGGATCAGAATGTTGATGATTCAGGTTTCAGCAGACAGGCCGAGGGTGTTTTGAATGACCATATATCTGATGATTGTGATGGTTGTCATAATGCAAAATTTGACGAGGAAATCACGCAGGATGAAATTCGCAGTGCTATTAATAACATGAAGAAAGGGAAAGCATCAGGCCCTGATGGCTTGCCCACTGACCTTTTTCATCATGCAGGTGAGATCCTTGTAAAATTTCTGCATCCTTTGTTTAATCGTGTGTTTCAAAGTGCGGAATACCCTGAAAGCTGGACCATGGCTGTGATATTTCCACTACACAAAAAGGGTAACCCTAGAAATGTTGACAACTACAGAGGAATTTCTCTTCTGAACGTTATCAGTCGTACAGTTTTGTCATTAACAACAGGTTGGTTCGTTTTTGTGAAGAGAATGATTGTATTCCTGAGGCCCAAGCTGGCTTCCGTAAAGGATACAGTACTATAGACAACATTTTTTGCTTACAGGCACTAGTGCAAAAGTATCTTAGCAAGCAGGGTGGCCGTTTTTACACCATGTACGTAGATTTTTCTAAAGCTTACGACAGTGTGCACAGGACAAAACTGTTGTATCTCTTGCTACGTAAAGGAGTTCATGGAAAGTTGCTTCAGACACTTGAGAGTATGTACAAACATGTAAAAGCTGCTGTAAGGGTTGGAACCAAAGTTACCGACTACTTTGATTGCATGTCAGGGGTGCGACAAGGTTGTGTGTTGAGCCCACTGCTGTTTTCTATCTTTCTTTCAGAATTTGAGACAGAAATATCATCGTGCGGTGCACGTGGCATTGATATTTTTGCAGACCCACTGGGTATTTTCCTTCTTATGTATGCTGATGATATAGCCATTGTCTCTGACTCTGTAGCAGATCTCCAAAAGAAAATTAATTGTTTAGAAAAATACTGTAAAAAATGGGGTCTCACTGTGAACATGGACAAGACAAAAGTGGTGGTCTTCAAAAATGGAGGTTTTGTGAAAAATTGTGAAAAATGGTTTTATGCTGACAAGCAGATTCAAGTCGAGTCCAGTTATACTTAATACTCACAAACCAGATAGGTGAGGCTAGCGCTGGCAGAATTGTCAGTACTCAAACCAAGGGGAATCACAGCGCTGGACAGACAACAGTTAGATCCCCTGCCCCCGCCTATCAGGCACCCAATCGCCAGCCCACAGAGAAATACGCAGGTATAGAATAAGACAATCATTTCCATTCCTAAAAAGAATGGATCAGGTCTCTTATATAACCCATGTCTTTCTCCGGAACTTAGGAAGTAGGCAGGAGAAACATACATACACAAACATGAAGGTGCGCTACTATATGTGGTCGGGTAAATACCCTGATTTCCCACAGTAGATGCACAGAACATTACACAACAATGTAACGATACAAATTTTGCCTCGAGTTATACATGATACTCACAAACCAGATAGGTGAGGCTAGCGCTGGCAGAATTGTCAGTACTCAAACCAAGGGGAATCACAGCGCTGGACAGACAACAGTTAGATCCCCTGCCCCCGCCTATCAGGCACCCAATCGCCAGCCCACAGAGAAATACGCAGGTATAGAATAAGACAATCATTTCCATTCCTAAAAAGAATGGATCAGGTCTCTTATATAACCCATGTCTTTCTCCGGAACTTAGGAAGTAGGCAGGAGAAACATACATACACAAACATGAAGGTGCGCTACTATATGTGGTCGGGTAAATACCCTGATTTCCCACAGTAGATGCACAGAACATTACACAACAATGTAACGATACAAATTTTGCCTCGAGTTATACATGATACTCACAAACCAGATAGGTGAGGCTAGCGCTGGCAGAATTGTCAGTACTCAAACCAAGGGGAATCACAGCGCTGGACAGACAACAGTTAGATCCCCTGCCCCCGCCTATCAGGCACCCAATCGCCAGCACACAGAGAAATACGCAGGTATAGAATAAGACAATCATTTCCATTCCTAAAAAGAATGGATCAGGTCTCTTATATAACCCATGTCTTTCTCCGGAACTTAGGAAGTAGGCAGGAGAAACATACATACACAAACATGAAGGTGCGCTACTATATGTGGTCGGGTAAATACCCTGATTTCCCACAGTAGATGCACAGAACATTACACAACAATGTAACGATACAAATTTTGCCTCGAGTTATACATGATACTCACAAACCAGATAGGTGAGGCTAGCGCTGGCAGAATTGTCAGTACTCAAACCAAGGGGAATCACAGCGCTGGACAGACAACAGTTAGATCCCCTGCCCCCGCCTATCAGGCACCCAATCGCCAGCCCACAGAGAAATACGCAGGTATAGAATAAGACAATCATTTCCATTCCTAAAAAGAATGGATCAGGTCTCTTATATAACCCATGTCTTTCTCCGGAACTTAGGAAGTAGGCAGGAGAAACATACATACACAAACATGAAGGTGCGCTACTATATGTGGTCGGGTAAATACCCTGATTTCCCACAGTAGATGCACAGAACATTACACAACAATGTAACGATACAAATTTTGCCTCGAGTTATACATGATACTCACAAACCAGATAGGTGAGGCTAGCGCTGGCAGAATTGTCAGTACTCAAACCAAGGGGAATCACAGCGCTGGACAGACAACAGTTAGATCCCCTGCCCCCGCCTATCAGGCACCCAATCGCCAGCCCACAGAGAAATACGCAGGTATAGAATAAGACAATCATTTCCATTCCTAAAAAGAATGGATCAGGTCTCTTATATAACCCATGTCTTTCTCCGGAACTTAGGAAGTAGGCAGGAGAAACATACATACACAAACATGAAGGTGCGCTACTATATGTGGTCGGGTAAATACCCTGATTTCCCACAGTAGATGCACAGAACATTACACAACAATGTAACGATACAAATTTTGCCTCGAGTTATACATGATACTCACAAACCAGATAGGTGAGGCTAGCGCTGGCAGAATTGTCAGTACTCAAACCAAGGGGAATCACAGCGCTGGACAGACAACAGTTAGATCCCCTGCCCCCGCCTATCAGGCACCCAATCGCCAGCCCACAGAGAAATACGCAGGTATAGAATAAGACAATCATTTCCATTCCTAAAAAGAATGGATCAGGTCTCTTATATAACCCATGTCTTTCTCCGGAACTTAGGAAGTAGGCAGGAGAAACATACATACACAAACATGAAGGTGCGCTACTATATGTGGTCGGGTAAATACCCTGATTTCCCACAGTAGATGCACAGAACATTACACAACAATGTAACGATACAAATTTTGCCTCGAGTTATACATGATACTCACAAACCAGATAGGTGAGGCTAGCGCTGGCAGAATTGTCAGTACTCAAACCAAGGGGAATCACAGCGCTGGACAGACAACAGTTAGATCCCCTGCCCCCGCCTATCAGGCACCCAATCGCCAGCCCACAGAGAAATACGCAGGTATAGAATAAGACAATCATTTCCATTCCTAAAAAGAATGGATCAGGTCTCTTATATAACCCATGTCTTTCTCCGGAACTTAGGAAGTAGGCAGGAGAAACATACATACACAAACATGAAGGTGCGCTACTATATGTGGTCGGGTAAATACCCTGATTTCCCACAGTAGATGCACAGAACATTACACAACAATGTAACGATACAAATTTTGCCTCGAGTTATACATGATACTCACAAACCAGATAGGTGAGGCTAGCGCTGGCAGAATTGTCAGTACTCAAACCAAGGGGAATCACAGCGCTGGACAGACAACAGTTAGATCCCCTGCCCCCGCCTATCAGGCACCCAATCGCCAGCACACAGAGAAATACGCAGGTATAGAATAAGACAATCATTTCCATTCCTAAAAAGAATGGATCAGGTCTCTTATATAACCCATGTCTTTCTCCGGAACTTAGGAAGTAGGCAGGAGAAACATACATACACAAACATGAAGGTGCGCTACTATATGTGGTCGGGTAAATACCCTGATTTCCCACAGTAGATGCACAGAACATTACACAACAATGTAACGATACAAATTTTGCCTCGAGTTATACATGATACTCACAAACCAGATAGGTGAGGCTAGCGCTGGCAGAATTGTCAGTACTCAAACCAAGGGGAATCACAGCGCTGGACAGACAACAGTTAGATCCCCTGCCCCCGCCTATCAGGCACCCAATCGCCAGCCCACAGAGAAATACGCAGGTATAGAATAAGACAATCATTTCCATTCCTAAAAAGAATGGATCAGGTCTCTTATATAACCCATGTCTTTCTCCGGAACTTAGGAAGTAGGCAGGAGAAACATACATACACAAACATGAAGGTGCGCTACTATATGTGGTCGGGTAAATACCCTGATTTCCCACAGTAGATGCACAGAACATTACACAACAATGTAACGATACAAATTTTGCCTCGAGTTATACATGATACTCACAAACCAGATAGGTGAGGCTAGCGCTGGCAGAATTGTCAGTACTCAAACCAAGGGGAATCACAGCGCTGGACAGACAACAGTTAGATCCCCTGCCCCCGCCTATCAGGCACCCAATCGCCAGCCCACAGAGAAATACGCAGGTATAGAATAAGACAATCATTTCCATTCCTAAAAAGAATGGATCAGGTCTCTTATATAACCCATGTCTTTCTCCGGAACTTAGGAAGTAGGCAGGAGAAACATACATACACAAACATGAAGGTGCGCTACTATATGTGGTCGGGTAAATACCCTGATTTCCCACAGTAGATGCACAGAACATTACACAACAATGTAACGATACAAATTTTGCCTCGAGTTATACATGATACTCACAAACCAGATAGGTGAGGCTAGCGCTGGCAGAATTGTCAGTACTCAAACCAAGGGGAATCACAGCGCTGGACAGACAACAGTTAGATCCCCTGCCCCCGCCTATCAGGCACCCAATCGCCAGCCCACAGAGAAATACGCAGGTATAGAATAAGACAATCATTTCCATTCCTAAAAAGAATGGATCAGGTCTCTTATATAACCCATGTCTTTCTCCGGAACTTAGGAAGTAGGCAGGAGAAACATACATACACAAACATGAAGGTGCGCTACTATATGTGGTCGGGTAAATACCCTGATTTCCCACAGTAGATGCACAGAACATTACACAACAATGTAACGATACAAATTTTGCCTCGAGTTATACATGATACTCACAAACCAGATAGGTGAGGCTAGCGCTGGCAGAATTGTCAGTACTCAAACCAAGGGGAATCACAGCGCTGGACAGACAACAGTTAGATCCCCTGCCCCCGCCTATCAGGCACCCAATCGCCAGCCCACAGAGAAATACGCAGGTATAGAATAAGACAATCATTTCCATTCCTAAAAAGAATGGATCAGGTCTCTTATATAACCCATGTCTTTCTCCGGAACTTAGGAAGTAGGCAGGAGAAACATACATACACAAACATGAAGGTGCGCTACTATATGTGGTCGGGTAAATACCCTGATTTCCCACAGTAGATGCACAGAACATTACACAACAATGTAACGATACAAATTTTGCCTCGAGTTATACATGATACTCACAAACCAGATAGGTGAGGCTAGCGCTGGCAGAATTGTCAGTACTCAAACCAAGGGGAATCACAGCGCTGGACAGACAACAGTTAGATCCCCTGCCCCCGCCTATCAGGCACCCAATCGCCAGCCCACAGAGAAATACGCAGTCTAATACTTATACTTAGTTATACTTACCTTGGTGTGATATTTTCCTCTACTCTGAACTGGGCTAGATGTGTAGAAAACTTAGCTGGAAAAGCCAGGAGAGCAGTTGCAGGCATCAAAAGACTATACTTCAAATTACAAAACTTGCCAGCTGACACTGTTTTTCACATTTTTGATGTCAAGATTAAATCCATTGTGCTATACGGGTCAGAGGTCTGGGGTTTCCAGAGACATGATGTAATTGAGCAGGTTCATATAAAGGTTTGTAAAATGGTCCTTGGTGTTGGAAGAGATGTAAAAAACAATATTGCGCTGGGTGAGTGTGGAAGATTCCCTATGTATATTGATGCCTATGTTCGAATGGTGAAGTACTGGTGCAGACTTCTTACCATGTCAGAAAACAGATACCCAAGACAGTGTTACACGATGTTATGTATGCATGATGCTTCAGGTAGATCGAACTGGGCTACGCAAATAAAGACTCTATTGTGTATGCACGGGTTTGGGTATGTATGGGAAATGCAGTCAGTTGGAAACACTCCTCTGTTCATTCAGATATTCAAAGATCGGCTGATGGATTGTTTCCGACAGGACTGGCATGCATCCCTTACCTCAAACACAGAATACTGCCATTACCACCCAGAAATACTTAGAGCCAGTTACATAGGGCAGCTGAACTCTTGTGAACTCAGGCGGGCAATATGTTTACTTAGATGTAACCGTTTACCTTTAAACGGAGTATCCAGATTTGGAAAACCCATCACTAATCCAGAATGTAATTCATGTGATTGGCATAAGGCTGAAGATTTGTGTCATTTTCTGTTCGAGTGTCCAAAATATGCCCCTTTACGTAAAAAGTACATTCCACTGTTTTACTACAGATTCCCATCCGATCTTAAAGTTCAGCTGCTGTGTGGAAACCTACATGATAAACTGGTCTTTAAAGTTGCTATGTATATTTCAGGTTGCCTTAAATTAAGGAATTAGAGGGATTTGCTTTGAACTTTTCTTGTTTTTGTTTATTTATGTGCGCTGATGTAATGCTATATGAGTGTGTTTTACAACCACCTTCCTGTATTTTCTGGTTGTAAATTGTATTTTGTGTTCATATGGGCCTGATGGCCTGCAAAAACTGAAATAAATTTATTATTTACACTACTTCTATAAATAGATAGAGATGACTTTAACATGACAGGTGTGTGACAAAGTCATTTGTAGCTGACAGAAAACATATGGGTCTTTAGGGCACGCTTGAATGCCTCTCTCGAATCCACGTATCTCAGTTCGCGTGGGAGATCATTCCAAATAACTGGGCTCTGGTATCTGAATGACCTCTCACCAAACGACTTTGTTTTGACAAGAGGGATACGTAAAACTCGAGAGTCGGCAGCAGAGCGCAAATTCTGTCTCAAGGGCGTATACAGCTGGAGAAGAGAGGCAAGGTAGTGTGGGCAGGAACAGGTAATACAACTGTGAGTCATGCATGAAATTTTGTACTGAATCCTAGCTGTAACAGGTAACCAGTGTAGGGCAGACAGATGGGGTGTGATATGATCTGATCTAGGGACTCTAAGAATCAACCTGGCAGCTGAGTTTTGAATTTTCTGGAGTTTGCCAATCAGACACTGGGAACAGCCAGCCAAAAGAGCATTGCAATAGTCTAATTTAGACAAAACAAAAGCGCAGACAAGTACTTTAGTTGCTTCAGGTGTCAGATAGTGGCGGACTGAAGCAATACGTCGCAGTTCAGTATAGGCGGATCTGCAAACGTTGTTCACATGAAGGCGCATGGACAGGCTACTATCAAGTGTGACACCCAGATTTTTTACATGGGGGGAGAAGGGGACAGTGGCACCACAGATTTGTAATGACTGGGGGAGTGTCAGCGTCTTCGTCAACCTCGGGGAAGCAATTATCATGGCCTCAGTTTTTCCTTCATTCAACTGTAATTTGTTTGAAGTCATCCACATCTTAGTATCCAAGACGCACTCCTGAAGGATCTCGATTGTGTCCATAATCTGATCAGGTGAACATGAGTCATGGAGTTGAGTATCATCTGCAAATGCATGATGTGATATAGAGAAACGGTTAAAGACACTGGCCAGTGGCTGAACATACAGGGTAAAGAGGACTGGTCCAAGAACTGAACCTTGTGGGACGCCAAAGCGCACTGTGGATGGGCTGGATAGTTTATCATTAACAACTATGCACTGAGTTCTGTCCGTCAGATATGATCTAAACCACGATAAAGCAGTTTCATGAATGCCATACACAGAATAGAGACGTTGTAGCAAAATGTCATGGTCAATCGTATCAAAGGCAGCAGATAGGTCTAACAGTGCGAGAACAGATACTTTGCCATCATCAAGAGCCTCGAGGAGGTCATTAAGAATTTTTGCAAGCGCAGTTTCAGTGGAATGACCTGCACGGTAAGCAGACTGATTGGGACTAAGAAGATGATTCAGGTTCAGATGGTCGAGAAGTTGCGACAACACAACCTTCTCAACGATCTTAGAGAGAAAAGGGAGGTTTGAGACAGGGCGGTAATTCTGTAGATTGTTAGGGTCTAGAGAGGGCTTTTTTTAGCAAAGGTTTAACAATGGCGGACTTGAAATCCGACGGAAAAATACCAGACCTCAGGGACTCGTTGACAATGTTGGTCATGACTGGAAGCACAACATCAATACACTCGTACAGCAATGTAGTAGGAAATGGGTCTAAACTACAAGTTTTTTGTGCAGTTCTCTTCAGCACAGCATGAAGTTCCTGTTCACTGACAGGTCTGAAGGACGAGAGACACTGACCAGAAAAGGGAACGTCATACTGTGGTGGAGACTGTGAAATAAGTCCATCAAGTCTATCACGAATGTTCTGAACTTTTTCATTAAAGAAATTTGAGAACTGATCAGGCAGCTCTAATGGTGAGAAAATGGTCGGGAGTGGAGATGGATCCCTTCTAGCAGTCAGTTTGTTGGTTACATTATATAGCTGCTTGCTGGTGGTGCACGCTGCAATCTTGGCATTGAAGAAAGCTGTCTTCGCCACGAGTACCAGACGAGTTACATATTTCTTAGCAGCGCTGAAAATCTGCTTGTGTACGGTAAGTCCAGTGGACAGCCATAGTCTCTCAGCTTGTCGTCGCTCTCTCTTTGCAGCGAGAAGCTTGCCTCCCACGGCGCTGAACCACGGTGAGGATGTCCGACATGACACTTTACGGCGAGCAGATGGAGCATGCTTGTCAAGTAGTGATCTCAGACCCGAGTTCAACAGTCCCACAGAGGGATCAGGGTGTTTGCTAAGATATTCATGCAAATCAGCTTTGAAAGCCAGGCAATCAATAGCACGAATGTTTCGTTTTTGCACAAATACAGGCTGAAAGGGTGGCACTGAAACAACTAGATCAGCAATCACGCATAAATGATCAGACTCAAGTGCATATGACACATAAGTAGACTGAACGAAATTATCACTTGGTCGGTGTAGTAGCCAATCAAGAGTATGACCATGCTTGTGAGTTGGCTGACGAACAGACTGTTCAAGGTCAAAAACACTCAAAAGATCCATTAGTTTCATAGTACTAGAGTTCTGCGGGCAGTCAAAGTAAAAGTTGAAGTCTCCCAAAATAGCAAGGTTACCTGGGAGTGAGTTGCTGTATTCAAGTAAATCAGAAAACTGATCAAGGAACATGGCATCAGTCAGCTTGTTTTTGCGGTTAGGAGGGGGCCGGTAGAGAATGAAGAACTGTACTGGCTTGCTTGGTAGCGTAAGTGTTACGTGTGCTAGTTCAAAGGAACAATGTTCGAAGGCAAATGCAGTGTTACAGGAGAAGTAGGGCACAAGGTCATCTCGAAAAATGATGGCAAGACCGCCACCCCGAGATGGACGTGGGAATGACTTGACGGTGAAGCCAGCAGGGGCAAGTTCGGCACATTTCGCCTCGTCACCACCCGGTTTTAGCCAAGTTTCAGTCAAAAACAAGACATCAATGTCGTTGTCATATATAAAGTTGCTTATTTCAGTTCGTTTCTCTGGAGACGCGACTGAACGTGCATTGAACAGAGCCACTTTCAGTCCATTAGTTTTGTGTGGACGATTGGACGTTGATAAGGGGATATGAATCAAGTTATCTTTACACACATCTGGGACGAGGGGGAGGGAAGCGGATGAGGGGAGGGCCGGGGTGGGTGCAGGGGTTGTCCGTTTGGGGGCGGGTGCGAAGTGGTGGCCACATTTTTAAGTCCCTTCTATTTATTGAAGGGACCTTTTAGGACGGGTCGTGGTGGGGCGAATTTCAGTAATAGCGGCGGCATGTCCGCCGCCACTGACCCTGACGATGTCAAAGGCGTGCCGTCAGGTCTAATTGAACCTCTGGGCGGCACAACTGAATTGAACTGAGTAACAACTCGATACAAATTACGTCATGTCTAGTTACACTAAAACAAAACCCTGCTGAACTTGCGTACAGTTTGGCGCGAAGCGCCGTGTGTGGCGTATGTATGTCAGTATGCCGTATGTATGTATGTATGTATGTATGTATGTATGTATGTCAGTATGTATGTATGTCAGTATGTATGTATGTCAGTATGTATGTATGTATGTATGTCAGTATGTATGTATGTATGTATGTATGTATGTATGTATGTCAGTATGTATGTCAGTATGTCAGTATGTCAGTAAGTGACCCTCCCAGCATACTGTAATTGAATGTCTCTCATTTAAGACATAAACACCGTTTATAGGAAGCCTGTTGACTTGACCCAGATTACTAGAGTTCGTAA
>BTPG01000002.1:88133757-88158116 GCA_036245525.1 Semisulcospira habei
TCGAAAACAGCTCATTTCAGTGGCTTGTATCCTCCTTTCAAGGTCTGCTGTGAGGGTCCATGTCTCACAGGCATACAAGAACACTGAGATGACTAAGGAGCGCATCAGTCTGATCTTGGAGCAGAGCGTGATGTTCATCTGTCCTTCCATTATGGTCTTCAATCTTGTCAGTGCTGTTGTTGCCTGCGCAATCCTGGACAGTATTTCTGGTTTTGATCCCTCATCTGTCACAATGGCTCCTAAGTATTTGAATTTATTAACTGTTTCCAGTTTTGGGCTGCCAATCATGACGTCAGTGCCAATGTCAATGGTGTTGTCATCAGTTTGGTCTTCTCTGAACTGATTTCCATCCCATACGCAATGGCTGTACTGTCCAGTTTTTCCACGAGCTGAGCTAGCTCCTTCTCTGTTCCTGCAAGGCCATCAATGTCGTCCGCATAGCGCAAGTTCGTGATTATCGCAGAAAAAAAGTATTTATTACGTCATGACAAATGACGCTTTTGAAACCAGTGACTGACGCAATGGAGTGTGCTCACCGAAGCCGACTGGCAAATCGGCGAGGCTTTTTCATCATAGGAGTTATCTCAACATCAGAATCAAGTCAAAGACAGTAGTTAGAGACCATTGACAGTGAGGACAGCTCTGTGAGGATAGTTTTCTAATCAGTGTCTTCACTGAGTAATGACGGCATGTTCCACTGAAATGCGCCAGCTTCAATCAACAGCTTTGCAGTCGTCTCAATTAGTAATCCGCAGCAGAACTTCTTCCATTTCCAAAGTGCATCTTGGAAACCACACTTTTCTTCTATTTCAAAAGTGTATCTTGGAAACCGGCCACACTTGGCAGCATGAAACTTAACTCAGTGATTAACCTGCCCAGTGCCGAGAAAATTTGAACACAACCCAACTGCAAGAGCTATAGATCCTCATGAGCCCCCGCAGTTACGGGGGCTCATGAGGATCTATACCTCTTGCTGACACCACTTTGAATTCATGATCCTGGGACAGCTAGGGGAAAAGGGGTGGGGGGGGGGGGTGAGGAGGGGAGGGGAGGGGGAGGGGCGGGGGGGGTGTCGTGATGTATACTTTCCAAAGCGTTCTGGCCTTGACAAAGCGTTCCGGCCTCATTCAGCTCTAACGCGCTATATCAAGATACTCGGTGATCGATCGACATGCCCGTATGACTGATCCCAGTGCGCAAAGGCCATAGCAGCCGACGTCTGCCCGATGGCTTTTTGCCCATTGGGATGGTCAATGTAAGGATGCTTCAATCTCACGTACGTTGAGATACAGCCGCGTTATCAGATACAGGAAACGTTGCCCGGCAGTCCCAAGGAAAACGTCAGTTGATGGAGGTGTTGGCACGGCCGGGAGCGGAGGGTTAGAGTGGGGATGGGGTGGTGGAGGGTGGGGGGGGGGGGCGGGGGGGGGGGGGTAGTGCGCTGATTTCTTTACATTTACAAACAAGAGAAAGAAATGAAACAGAAAAAGAAACAAGAAAACAAAACAAAATTTGAGCACACACCCTGACTGAGACGCACCGAAATATTACACACACACACACACACACACACACACACACACACACACACACACACACACACACACACACACACACACACACACACACACACACACACACACACACAAAGAAAAAGAAAAGAAAAGAAAGAATATCACACACACACACACACACACACACACACACACACACACACACACACACACACACACACACACACACACAGAAATAAAGAAACCACTTAACCCCTTCACTGTCAAGAAAACAGTCAACACCATCCAACGGCAAGAGACATAGATCCTCATGAGCCCCCGCAACTGCGGGGGCTCATGCGGATCTAAGCCTCTTGTTGAGACCAGTTTGTCACATCGATGTTTTTGGGGACGGTGTTGGCTTTTAGTCGCTGAATGAACCATTATTTCAGAAACACAAATGTACCAACAGTGGACGTACAGTGGCAGGCAAGGGAAATGTACCAACAGTGGACGTACAGTGGCAGGCAAGGGAAATGTACCAACAGTGGACGCGTACAGTGGCAGGCAATGGGTTAAAACCAACTTTTGTTTTCCCCTTTGAAAACATTTTGACAGCCAGTTTATTATCTTTTCTTGCCTCTCTTTTAGTTTTTTGGTGAGGTTTGTTATTGTTGGTGGTGTTGATGCTGCTGCAAAATTATTATTATTATTATCTTCTTCTTCTCGAACGCCGTCACACTTGGAGTTTGGCTCTCAAATGAAATCTGTGGTCCTCTGTAGCACCTCCACAGGCCCGTACAGTTTCTCTTGTAGAGTGGCGGGCTTCTCCATATCTCCTCCCTCAGCAGCTGGTGGTTCCCACAGTCCAGGAGGGTGTGCTCTGTGGTCTGCTCTGCTTCTCCACAAAGCTATGACACTTGGAGATTATTATTATTATTTTCAGTGTGTAGGTTTGCAGTTCTGACGGTGGATACAGGATGATTTATTGTACTGGTTAGTGGTTGATCTCCACATGTCGAGGAAACCTGCAATAGTTATGTTCTCTTACAACAGCTCCGAGTCTACATGCTTCGTGATAATTAACCCATTACATCCTGAGTGATTTTTGTAAAATTTGCTTTTCCAGTGAAGGCTACACTACAGATAGTTCAACCATTTTAGTTCAAGGGTGGTGCCAGAATAGCTTGGCGCCTCAGGCGCCAAGCTGTTCTGGCATCACTCTTGAAATCTCATAGCTTTATTTATTTCAAGCAATAATGTATCAGGATGAAAAGGGTTAACTGAATTCCTTTTATGGTCCCTGGGTAAAATGATGAAGGAGTTTCGTGACAGGTTTATGGTGGTCTTGATCATAATGTGGCATATATCAGTGGCGTAGGAATATACTTTTCATTGGGGGCGGATGGGAGGGAGGGGGTGGGGGTGGGGTGGGGGGGGCAATGGCGTGCCTGCTATGTTACTTTACTTTCCAGCCTTGACAAAATAATATTAAAAAAGGGGTTGGGGTGTGCGGGGGGGGGGGGGGGGGGGTGGCGGGGGAGTGGGGAGGAAAAGGCGACAAGCTACATTCCAGCCTAATCAAACAAACAAACGAACGAACGAACAAACAAACAAATCTTTTGATCTTTTCTCTCCCAATTTCTGAATGAAACTTTTTTTTCTTCTCCAATTTCCTCTAAAAATATATTGGGGGTTGGGGATGAGGGGATGTTTTGCCCACCTCCCATTTAACTTTTCCTTTGGGGGGAGCACTAGCCCCTTCCTTCCCCACCTCCATCCCCTCCCCCACCCTCCCCCGCTCAGTTGGTACGCCACTCTGTCTGCTTTTAAATCACTTCTAAAGACCTATCTGTTTTCTTATGCTTATAGTTAGGTGCATTTTCAGTGCGTTAGCAATCTTTGAATGTAACTGTTCTTGTCACGGTGTGTGAGTGCATATGTGTGAGTGTGAGCCTTTGATGCGTGTCACTTTAGTTTTTGTAACATTTATTGTAGCGTTTTCTTTCTTGTACTTTTTGTTCTGTGATTTTTGATCTTGTAAAGCGCTTAGAGCACCATCCGTTTGGAGGTTAAGCGCTATATAAATGTACATTATTATTATTATTATTATATGATACAGATGTGTCGAGTGTAAAACGTAAAGCCGGCGCGGACCAACAAAACAACTCCGGGGATCAGTAACACTACTAGTTTTATTAATTTGGACGCAGTGGCGCAGCTGTGTCGTCCCTGATCACCTAGGTGCCAAGGGACGTTAACCCCTTCACTGCCGAGAAAAAATGAAGGCGATCTGAGTGCCCCAAGAGGCATAGATCCTCATGAGCCCCCGCGACTGCGGGGGCTCATGAGGATCTATGCCTCGTGCTGAGAACACTTTGTGTCCATGATCTTTCCCGGACAGTTATCGCTCAGTGAACACAGATTTCAGAACAACCCCTACGTCCTTTGGCAGGGAAGGGGTTAAACAGGAACAAACAACAGCGCAGCTTTGAATGTGTTTGCTCTAAGGGAGGCAACCGCGGACCCACTCCTCCCCGCAGAAGCTCTGGGTTCTCTCCTCTGTTTTATACATCCCTATGCCGAATACGTTGACCGCGTTGTAATATTCTTGCGCAGCCCAGGTGCATATCCCTCTTTTCTTGCGGAGGGCGCGTCGCTTGCCCCACCCCCCAGTGGCGTCACACGCTTCCTTCATGTCGCTGAGGAAAGCTTGGTCACACTGGGCGCGGCTGATTCCGAATTTTGCTCCCTGCGGGTTGGAAAAAAGACAGTAATTACACAGGTTGAGAAAACCGATTAAGTTAAAGCAAGAGTTGTGCCCCTGACTCAGTCAGAGCGCCAATAGAATATATACTAACAAGTTAGTATCCTATACCTGTGGCGGTCCGAGTCAGGGGCACAACTCTTCGTATGACTGCCATAACAGGCTTCGGTTTTCGCCCCTTGTGTGAACTGTGAATGCCTGAAAACGGTGAGTGAGTAAACGTTGGCAGGCAGGATGCTGGTTCGGTGTTTGACTGGTGGCTTATTTTAGTCTGAGGACTAATTAGTGGCGAGGAGTACAAGACAATCTGCATGTGAATGGGTTGATGACAAATAACATGTTACGGACAAGCAGTGACTGAAGCGGCCGACTGACCCGAGCCACTGACTCGGCTAGCCAGCCAACTCAGTACTCGATCAACTAAACTAGCCATCTCAGTAAGGAACTAGACACCTGATAAAAGCAACCAAACAACTAATGGTCATGTTACATATTCAAATGAGGTAGGTGAGGTTGGGGCGGTCCGTGGCGCAGTGGTTAAGGCGCCTGCCACCAATGCCAAAGGTGCGGGTTCCGGCGGCGTCGGACTTTTCTCCTCTGGTAAGTGTCACCGTTAATTCGGACGGACCGTCGGGGGTTCTTTCTCCGGGTACTCCGGTTCTTCCACCCCCCACCCACCCCCCACACTTTGGTACCGGTTTCAGGCCACTTTACAAATTTAAAATACAAGAGATAAAAAATCTCTGTAACTTCAGTAGCTGAACTGGCCCTACGTCTGTCTTGTACTGTGTTTGTCTTAAATGGCGTAAATCCGTGTCTGTTACGGGAGTGTGCGTGTTGGGTTTCAGTTCGCGGCGCTTTGAGTAGATTCGCTCAAAAATTGAAGTGGAGATAAAACGCCTATATAATAACGGTATTATTATTTTTTATTATTAGGTGAGGCAGTGCAAGGACCGATGTTTTTAAAAATAACCTTTTGCATTGTTTGAAAATTTGTAGTAGGGCTAAATGTTGGAATTTGCTGAAAATTTCTGGTTAGATAAGAGGAGACATGTTTGGTGCTTTGATTCATACCATCCTGAGCTTATCCAGTGGACAATTGTGGGCCTATGTTGAGTTTCGTTGCCATGGTGATTTGAGGGGCACGCTGATTTCAGCTTGGGTGTGGGGTTGGTGAGGAATCAGGTTCATAGCCAAGAAATGAGACAGTCAATGTGCTGGGTTTTTGTTGTTGTTGTTGTATTTTGTGCAAGGCAAATGTGCAGCTGGTAGGCTGTATTTTTTTTTTTTTCGTTTTTTTTTTTTTTTTTAGGAGATTGAAAACTTAGGGGATGACTAGGACTGACTAAGGCTAAGAGACTGGACAGTACGGAAACGGCACTGTGTTCCTTTACCTAATGTGTCATTCAGCAACCTGATCATTCAGCCCTGACGCGCTACAGCAAGATACTCCGTGATCGATCGATATGCCAGTATGACTGATCCCAGTGCGCAAAGGCCATCGGGCCGACGTCAAGCCGACACTTGGCCCGCGCACGGCCGTCCGCGGGCCAACGGCAGCCGACGTCGGGCCGATGGCCTTTTGCCCATTAGGATAGTCAGTGTACGGATGCTTTAAGTTAGGCCGCTAGATCTGACACCACCCATTACCCATTTAGGTCCAGCGCACTACTACACGAGATGTATCAACCATAATAATTCAAGGGTAGTGCCAGATTAGCTTGGCGCCTAATGGCGCCAAGCTAATCTGGCCTTACCCTGGAATTAACATGGTCCGGATTCATCTCCTGCAACTGGCACGACACTATGACATAGAGGTGACTGACACCTCCAACATTTGGGAAATGAGACCTTGGAGTTAAAAGGGTAAACTGCCATGCTTATATTAGACTCCAAAACTGTATTACAGCCTTCAGTACCCCCCCCCCCCAAACCCTAATCCCCCCCACCCGCCACCCCCCCCACCCACACAATGTGCGAAATCACATCGAGTTGCAAGCACTTTACCTATGAAGTTATTTATACACTTGAGTGACAACACCCACGTTTGGAAATGTCGTCGGCAGGTCTTTAATGTGTTGACACAGTTCCGCAATAATAATAATAATAATAATAATAATATTACTACTACTACTACTACTACTACTACTGATAATAATAATAATAATAATGATGATAACAATAATGGCAACAATAATGATGATGATAATAATATTACAATGATAATTCAAATAACAGCAATAATAATGATGATGATGATGATAATAATAAAAAAAATTAATAATGATAATAATATCAAAATGATAATACAAATAGCAGCAGCAGCACCACCACCATCACCACCACCAACAACAACAAAATCAGGAGCAGCAGCAGCGACGACAACAGCAACAACAACAACAACAACGTACACAATGGTAACAAGCGTCGTGGCGCTGACAGGAAGGAGTGAAGGTCACTTTGTACGGGAGCCAGATGCCACCCGGGATGCTGCACCCGTCCGAGTACCGCTGGCATTGCCCCTGCACCAGCTCTGCCAAGGCGGCCAACACCAGGGCAAGGCACAGCGACAGGCCAAACAGTCTGTGGTGTCAACAATGGCACACATTATTTAACCCCTTTACTGCCGAGAACCGGATCCAACTGCAAGAGGCACAGATCCTCATGAGCCCCCGCAAGCGCGGGGGCTCATGAGGATCTATGTCTCTTGCTGAAACCAGTTGGTATCCATATTAAACTTTTCCATCCTGATACACTACTGCTTGAAATAAACTATTCAACTATGTTAGTTCAAGAGTGGTGGCACAGTAGCTTGGCGCTTGAGGCGCCAAGCTATTCTGGCACCACTCGAACTAAAATGGTGGCTCTATCTCCTAATCTGCAATGTAACCTTCCTAGGACAGTAAGCAGATTTAAACAACTCAGCCTCAGGATGTAATGGGTTAAGTGGAGGGCTGTGCCTTTGGCCGGGTCGTTGCAAGAGCAATGATTTCACTGATATACAAGGATATGCCGTACAGTGGCAGGGAAGGGGCCAAGGCAGGGTTCCGTGCCGGGTTTGTCATGAATATTATGAGGTACATTACAAACGTAATTTCAACAGGCGAAAGCTCCCTGGTCGAAGTCGGACCAAGCTGACCCGCGCACGGCTGTGCGCGGGCCAACTAGGTCCGACTTCGGCCTCCCGGTGATCTTTTGCGCACTGGGGTAGTCAGAGCGACATGCACCATGCAATAAATGGGGTTTGAATAGTTCCCAATGTCCTTAGCATAATATGACGTTCCTGGACACAAGAGATAACTGAACACATTCTGCTCCAGGACCGAAATCCCCAAATGTTGAAGTTGCCCCCTGGAGGACTGTATTACAATTCTAGAGACAGATCGAGCGTGATAGTTCGAGGGTGGTGCCAGAATAGCTTGGCGCCTACGGGCGCCAAGCTATTCTGGCACCACCCTTGAACTATCATGCTCGATCGGCCATGTCTTGCTGTGGTGTGTCAGGACTGAATGAGTTAAATCGTTCTGCTCCATGACTGCTAAACATGGCCGATACGACGGGTTATGACTGGTGTGTTGCCTCAGCTAAGAATTTTCTACCTTTTTTTTTTTTTAAACCCATATCATCCTGAGGCTAAAAGCT
The DNA here is from genome assembly GCA_036245525.1 of Semisulcospira habei. NCBI lineage: Eukaryota > Metazoa > Mollusca > Gastropoda > Semisulcospiridae > Semisulcospira > Semisulcospira habei. Next base: position 88,141,660 of record BTPG01000002.1, read on the forward strand.
TCAAATTTATACACTGCCATATGCATTCTACATTATGGTACTTACAGAAAGGTATAAGCAAATGGCTTTAGTTTAAGGGTGGTGCCAGCGGCCGCTTGGCGCCTAGAGGCACTACCCTTGAACTATTTTGGTCAAACGTATTTCACACACTGGTGTATTCCGAATGATGAGGGTTAATAACCCATGTGAGTAGGCACCCGTACCCAGAGGTTTTCCACTGACCTTTGACCTTGAGCGTAGCGGAAGTGAACTTTTCAGCGTAGGCCTACATACATAAGAGACTGAAGAAGAGCAGAGATGTCTTTCTTTCATTTTACAACATCCAGACTTTTGTCCAGGCAAAACGACGGGCTTGTTCAGATAGCATGTCCGTTAAAAGTCCTGGTAAATCAAAGTGGCACAGTTGCACTTCCGTTTCGGCCAAACTGATCAGTGTACAGGTCGTACTCCATAGGCAACAGATTTCCCTGTCTTTCATACCCCTCCCGGTAGGGCCGTCCATTATCATTCCGGTGCCGTGGACGTTAAACCCCGAACTGACCATCCAGACTTCAGTAAGTGAAGTTAGCAGTTTTCTCTTAGCATTATTGTAAGACATACTAAGAACATTTATGGAGGAGATTTTGCGAGCTAGTAACACCTTAGAAATGGAGGGAGCTGGTTGCCAAGTCATCAGTGGTGCCCCAACGGTCGGCAAGACTACGGGAGATAGATAGATAGATAGATAGATAGATAGATAGATAGATAGATAGATAGATAGATAGATAGACAGACAGACAGACAGACAGACAGACAGACAGACAGACAGACAGACAGACAGACAGACAGATAGATAACACCTTACTACCTGGAGTAGGTCGAAGTTATGAATTCTGAATGTCGTAATCTGAAAGATTTTTTTCTTCTTCTTTAAAAAAAAAACCAAAAAACTATACGTAAGAGAACAGTTGCGCCGATGCGCACAATAGAAAATCTCTGTTAGACCAAGTGCCAGCCTACTCAAATGGACTGAGGAAAAAAAGGGTTTGGAAAATCTCAGCAAAGGCAACACGATGTTCAGGACCCTTTGCATCAGCGAATTTTCGCAATCTAAGCCCTCCCCGGAGCAGATCGTGTTAACCCCTTCCCTGCTCAGCACGTACGCGGTACGTACATTTTTGTTTGTGAAATGTTGGTTCATTCAACCAAGAAAAACCAACATCGTCCGAGAAACATGGATACAAGTTGGTCTCAGCAAGAGACATAGATCCTCATGAGCCCCCGCAGTCGCGGGGGCTCATGAGGATCTATGTCTCTTGCAGATGGATCGTGTTCATTTTTTTTTCTCGGCACCGAAGGGGTTAAAGCAGTCCAGCAGCTGGCCAGCACCTCGCACGCGCACGGGCCTTTGTATTTTCACCAGCCGCTGCAATCGCAGGCTCTGTTGGCTATGCCGTTTTACCAGCCGCTGCAATCGCAGGCTCTGTTGGCTATGCCGTTATACTCATTGCAAAAGTCGGACTTCAGGTAGGTTCTGTCAGAATGCAAAGAAATAAGATGAAAAATGTCCAAAGTGTGGATATTTTTCATCTTATCTTTCATCATTGCGTAATGACAGAACAATAAACCGTTTATTTTAACGAATAGACAACAACCCAACAGCGGCAACAAGAGCAAGAAGGAAAAACACGATAACTATTTTTTTTTTGTTAAATTAAAACTATCCTTTCGCAATATTATCTCCTTGAAAGATAAGATGAAAAATATCCACAGTGTGGATATTTTTCATCTTATCGTTCATAATTGCGTAATGACAGAACAATAAACCGTTTATTTTAACGAATAGACAACAACCCAACAGCGGCAACAAGAGCAAGAAGGAAAAACACGATAACTATTTTTTTTTTTGTTAAATTAAAACTATCCTTTCACAATATTATCTCCTTGAAAGATAAGATGAAAAATATCCACAGTGTGGATATTTTTCATCTTATCGTTCATAATTGCGTAATGACAGAACAATAAACCGTTTATTTAACGAATAGACAACAACGCAACCGCAGCAACAAGAGCAAGAAGGAAAAACACGATAACTATTTTTTTTAAAAATTTTTAATTAAAACTATCCTTTCATAATATTATCCCCTTGAAAGATAAGATGAAAAGTATCAACAGTGTGGATATTTTTCATCTTGTCTTTCTTCATTGCGTAATGACAGAACAATAAACCGTTTATTTTAACGAATAGATGACAACGCAACAGCAGCAACATGAGCAAGAAGGAAAAACACGATAATTATTTTTTATTTTAAATTAAAACTATCCTTTCACAATATTAATCCCTTCACTGCGGAGAAAAAAAAGGGAACACTATCCAACTGCAAGAGACATAGATCCTCATGAGCCCCCGCGACTGCGGGGGCTCATGAGGATCTATGCCTCTTGCAGTGTTCCAGTTGTATCGATACTTTTTGGACGGGTTTGGCTCTTGGTTGTTGAATGAAGCACGATTTCACAAAGAACAATGTACGTACTGTGGCAGGGAAGGGGTTTAAGGACATTAATCCCCAAATTTCATTTTGAACGTTCAAGAAAAGCTAGGGACACTGAAAAATTTCCAGTATTTGAAAGAAACGGGAAGCGGAGAGACAGACCGAGACGGAGAAGATGGTGGGGATAGGGTGGCGGTGGCCTGTGTCACTCACCTCAACATTCTTTTGCTGAAAGTGTTGAAATTAACTTCTGATAATTTGGGGCGGTGCAGCGACCGAGCAAAAGCGAGACTGTTTCCCAATTACAATAGCAATCACCGGTTTAAACACGCGTTTTATATACTGACACAGGAATGTGCAGACTCGTTGGTAACGTTTGATTTCATTAAAGGACGCTTTGCTTATCTAAAGGAGGGGGCACGTGTTAAAATCGTGAGACGTGTCTGACGAATGCTTGTTGTTCGGGACTCGTAACACAGTTTCCTATTTAACCCCCTCCAGTTTGCACCCACCGGGACTGTTTGAGCATACATTAGGAGGCTAATCAAGCCGTAGTAACTGATCACTGGGCACTCATTTGGCTTCGATAACATCCGCAATTTTACATTGTCAACCGGGTTTAACTCATTTAAGGCGCCCCGCATCAATAGCTGCGGAAGTGTCGTACAGCGTTGCCGGCGGCAACGCTATACGACACTTCCGCAGCTATTGATGCGAGGCGCATTGACTGATTTAACTACACAACACTTTTTAGGCCCGGATACAGATAAGGTGATGCCATACGGCACGGTCGGTTGAGTGATGTCTGATAGCACTACACGCTCTGGCACTGCCGGACGGATGGATGAAGATCATTGTTAGGCTCTGGCGCTCCTTTCACAGGCATATTGAGGTGTGTCATGCTATCACAGGCTGCCGGACGCTGCCAGGTGCCTGTTGCCTGATGATAAAAAAAACATGGTACAATCTATCGCCGTCAGACATCCGACATTACCTTATCGTTACGTCAAACTTAACCCGTTCCCGTAGCAGCGCATATATGGACACCAGATAAGTCATTGCCTTATCGTGGATCAAGGCGTTTAGACGGACGGTGCATGACGCAGTGCACGTGGAATGGGACCGTGACCAAGTAACGATCAAGCACGATAGTTTCTCAATACTGCTTCCACTGTCCTCGCGTTTAACTCTTATCACCCTGATACACCCATTCCTTGAAATGAATTTGACTGACAGTTCAAGGGTGGTGCTAAAATAGCTTGGCGCCTTTGGCGCCAAGCTATTCTGGCACCACCCTTGAACTAAAACAGTTGATCTATCTCCTAATCATTAATGTAGCGTTCATAGGACAATAAGCGAATTTGAAAGAAATCAGCCTCAGGATGTAATGGGTTAAGGGACACTGCCTACTTAACGTGTCAAACTGTTTGCTTTTCTTTGGCCTGATTCTGACATAGAAATATTCCCGTAGTTTGGGAGTAACCAAGAAGAAAGAAATACGTGCGGCTACGAAAGACTAAAGCCGGGCTACGGTTCCATAGGCACGAAGCCGATACGAATTCCATCCGAACCCGATGCAGTGACGCAATTTTCCTTCAAATTCATTGGCGTCATTTTCCTTCGAAGCCCCCGGATGCGAATTCGTTTATCGCATCGGACATATGGAAACACACAAACATGACATGAAAAGGACTTGCACGATTTTGTTTTCTGTTTCCGACCCGCTTTGGATTCGGATCGGTTTGGTGTGGGATTCGTGTGTATGACAACGCAATGCACACCAAACAAATAAACACGTTTAACTGCCTAGAAAAAGTAATCGCAAAGTGCTTCAAAACACTTTAAACGTTAAACGTTTACGGTTTAGCACTTTTTGTCCACCACGAAAGTGATTTCAAAGACTGGGCACCGAATAGGGTCTGAAGAAATCTTGACCTCGGCTGGATTCGAACCCGCGACCTTTCGGAACCAGAGACGAACGCTCTGCCGCCGACCAAGCCAGCTCCCTGCAAACCTGCTTCCAGAGACACAGAGGGGCTCATGAGGATCTATGTCTCCTGCTGACACCACTTTGTATCCACGTTCTTTGGTGTGGCGTTGAGTTAACCCATTTAGCCCCAACGCCCTGCAGCAGGAGATGGAATGACCATGATAATTCAAGGGGTGTGCCAGATGAGCTTGGCGGTTTCAGGCGGGCGCCAAGCTCATCTGTCACTACCCTTGAATTATCATGGCCAATCCATCTCCTGCAACTGGTACTTAGTCTTTAGGTGACACCTCCACAATTTGGAAAATGCGGCCTTGGGGTTAAATGGGTTAACGAAGAGTTCAGAAATGCAATCTGCGTCCACTTAAGTGAAGCGACCGTAAAAGACTTAGACAATAACGTGTTTGGTCTTAGCCTTTTTAAAAGTGTTTTTTTTTCGTTTTTTTGTTGCTGATTTGCTTGCATTTCAATCTCTTTATCCTGGATACACTATTGCTTGAAATACATATGACGACGACAGTTCGAGGGTGGTTCCAGAATAGCTTGGCGCCTGAGGCGCCAAGCTATTCTGGCACCACCCTCGAACCAAAATTGTTGATCTATCTTTTAATCTGTAATGTGTCCTTCATAAGACGAGAAGCAAATAAAAAAAGAACAACAAAACAACTGCTCAGGATTTAATGGGTTAAAGGCTTGGCAATCACCCTTTTGGTCTGCATTTTAAAACATATTTTACATTATTGTTGGCAAATGATCCTAGTGTCAGCGTGTCACTGCGTGAGCGTGCAGACTTTTTGTCCCTGTAACACGCGGCGTGATATAAAGGAGTGAAGAATTCAGATAAGCAGTGTGAAATCCGGGTGTTGCGTATTTGCACGTGTTGCTATATGATTTTGGACATAATGACTCTAGATCGCCATGTCCAAAATCGCAGCCTGGTCGCCATGCCGTTTTCTTTTTTTAAATTTATTATTTTTCATTTATTTAGTGGCATAGTGGAGCAAAAAAGATTGCATGAGTTTCGGAAAGCAGATAGCAAACATATTTGATTGAGATTTTAAAAAATGCAGGTGGTTAGCGGTAAATCATATGAGAGCGATCATACCTCATGTATAAGCCATACTGATTGTCATTGACTTACTTACGGGGGGATGACAGCTTGGCTTTTTAACCCCTTCCCTGCCAGTGAGTCATTGAAGACGGTCACGCCTCCATGCAAGCCACGTTGTCATCTCCTGTGGTTATCCTGAACATTGGCAATACTCGGTGTTTAACCCGTTTCTGCCAGACGTGCTAGAAATGCTTTGTTTGGAACCATGGCATATCATCACAAGCTCCTATATAGCGTCCCAGTAGCCCTTTTGTTGACAGACAACATTTTAATAGGGACGGCACGCGCCGCCTCCCATCTGGTTTCACTAAATGCCGGGCAGGGGTGGGGGTGGGAGGGGGGCTGTGGGGGTGGGTGGGTCTACGACCTGTCCGGCCAACACTGACCTGTAAATTGATACACCCAGAGCAGTGTTAAATGTCCGTGACCCAGCGGCTTTGTTACCCGTACCTGGCAATGCAATGCGAAGCCGGATGACTGACGAACCTCGAAAGTTCAAGGACTCGCCTGATTAGCTTGGCGCCTAGAGGCGCCAAGCTATTCAGACACTATACCCTTGAGCTGTGGTAGTCCATTAGTGCTGGTGGTGAAAGAGGCAGTGCGGTATCAGAAGTTGGCACAGGGGTGTACCGTCGGGCAATATAGGAGAGGTCAGTCAAACACTCTTTAAATAATCTGGCGATCTGGTTTCACTTGATAGTCCTGAAGTTGTCTTAGTTCAGGGTGCTCATTCCCAGCCGCTGGAAACGATGCGTCTAAACCGGCATCACAGACTCACGGCTGTTAACCCTTTGGTACCTCGGATATGAATGGTGTCAGCAAGAGGCATATATCCTCATGAGCCCCAGAAATCACTTTTGAAATTTCCGAAACTTGTGGCAGTGTTGCCTTAAGTCTTTTTGTTGTTGTTGTTGTTTTTTTGTTTTGTTTTTTTGGGGGGCGGGGGGGGGGGGGGGGGGGGGGGGGGGAGGGGGGAGGGGATGATTTATGCCTGCAGACCGAATAGCGAGGATAGGAAATCTGGTGGGGTCAAAATCTGTTCTGACCCACCCTTTTCTGTGCTTCATTTTTATCACCTTTCTGATGGTGTAACGTGATACTCAAATGGAGTTTGTTTGTTTGTTTCAAGTGTTTGTTTGTGGGGGTTTGTTTGTTTGTTTGTGTGTTCGTTCATTTCTTTGTTTGTTTGTTTGTTTGTTTGTTTGTAAAATTCTACTAATCTGGTAAACCATTGAACCTACTTTCTACCAACCAAGCAGTAAAACAACTAACCGACCCAACCAGTTAGTCGGTCAACAAACAAACAAATAAACAAACAAACTCATTCCAAATGAATGAATGAATAGATCAATCAATCAATACGCCAAAATAAAAGTACACTGAGTTTGAGTGTTGACCACTGTACACTTTATCCAACCTCCCACTGACATACCAGAGGCAGGTCTGAACATCTTACGCGGAGCCTATCCTCTACTGTTACTTGTACCCGGTCCGACCGATCACCGCGGAAGCGGGGAGTACTAGATCTCGTCAAACGTCCTTCCATCTGCAAGAGGCATAGACTCTCATAAACCTCTACGTTAGCATGGGCTCATGAGAGGCTATGCTTCTTGTGTATGCCTAACATCATGGCCCCAAAACATTCCTCAGATCGAGGTATCGTACCAGTACATTGCCGTACAGGAGAGAAGTGTTTATAATCGCATTATCTCCCTTGTCGCATTACCTCCCCTCGTCACCTTACCTTCCCTTTATCACATTATCTTTCTTGTTGACACTTCAGCCACCAGAGGGTCAAGCGTTTAGAAGTCGGCTTTTGCGACAGTATATTATATTACACCGTTCCGCACAGGGGTATCTTTTCCCGGATTTTCCTGTGTTGTAAGGTGTATGTTTGATGCGAAGCCAGGGTCGGCATCTTAAGCTTGGATTTATGGAAGTGTGTTACCCTACCGCAGCCACACGCAAGGTGTTGTAGATGGAAGACGCAGCCAGACAAGAGTGTTTCCAGAAGAGTCTTTTATTTCTTGGTCATCGTGGGTCTAATAGGTTGGGCACAACCAACCTACTAGCATGGCATACTAAAATGGCGAAAATACCGGAGCTCGGTCTCTCGCTTCTCAGCTCCCTCTATCTATCTATCTCACTCTCTTCGTTGTGTACTCTCTATCTATCTCGTTCCCTTCGTTGTGAGCTCTCTCGTTCTGGTCATTGTGCGAGCTCTCTCTCTATCTCGTTTTCTTCGTTGTGAGCTCTCCCGTTCTGGTGTTTACCCCCAATATATATACCCGTTCTGGCCGAGGGCATCGCCCCTTTGTCTCAACCAGTCAATGGGGCTATTACTGTCACCCATATTATTCCACATCTATCATGGTGGCCAGCGTCCCCTGACCCTATCTGTCAAAGGAGCTATTACTGTCGCCCATAATCTATCCTCCATCTGCTCTGGTGGATAGCGCCCTCTGACCCTAGCTGACCAGGGACCCATTACTATCTCTCATAATTATTCCACATCTATTATGCTGGTCAGCGTCCTCTGATCCTAGCTATCAAAGGAACTCATTACTGTCTCTCCTAATTATTCCACATCTATTATGGTGGCCAGCGTCCTCTGATCCTAGCTATCAAAGGAACCCATTACTGTCTCTCATAATTATTCCACATCTATTATGGTGGCCAGCGTCCTCTGATCTTAGCTGACCAGGGACCCATTACTGTCTCTCCTAATTATTCCACATCTATTATGGTGGCCAGCGTCCTCTGATCTTAGCTGACCAGTAACCTATTACTGACTCTCATAATTATTCTTTGTCAGCAGGAGTCTGTGTTCCTCACTACTAACGAGGGCTCATTATTTATTCATTAGTCCCAGCTTAGTAGGGCCGGCCACTTGTCAACTCCACGTGAGCCCGTAGTACTAATTATACCCTCGTTATTTTCATATCAAGGGAAATTATAAAATTACCCGACCGTGATATTGGTCGTATACACTTATAGTGTAACATCTCCTCCCAAACCTACCCGAAAAAAAAAGGAATCTTAATTCACAAGATTCGTTTTTTTTTCATTACACAATATTCAGACCACAAAATCATTTCAAACAATTAAACATGTTATCCACAAAATACATCATTTTCGGAATGACAGCTTATTTAAATCGGTCACTCCTTATTAAAAATTATTATTGTCCGGCGTAATCACGCCAATAAATGTTCACATCAAAATCGTTGACTCAGTTATGTCTTTGCACATGTGTTCGTTATTCTTCACGATCCTTCCTGGATCACAACAGCGTTGATCCTTGGTTACCCCAACGACGGGTAAAACTTGACAACGTTCGAGGCGGGGAGTAACTGCACTCCTCCCTCCATCATCGGCGTAGTCCTTCGCTCTTGCGACGTCATTCACGTCTGCTGATTGCACAGCCGCCGAAATCAACGTAGGCACAGTGACCTCACGTTCACCCTTCCTGAGTCGTGATAGCATGGAGCCAAACCATGCGCTAGTTTTCTTTTTATATCGTTTACACCCTACCCCAATTATGATCACTACAACTGTCCCTACGATAGAACCAATGATGATCTGTTTCCATATCACCCATTCTTGTTTTGGCTTAACGAATCGCATGCTCTGAAGTCGAGCAATTAGATGATCCGGTGGCATTTCCTTAATTTCACCTAACTCTTTGGACAAAGAGATGGGATCGTAGTCTGGTAAAGCGCTATGAAATGGTTTTTATAACGTTATATTGGAAAATGCATAGTTTTCCATCCATCCTATCAATTTGTCTTCCACCTGATACTGGCTCTCTTGTTGGTAGTAAGGGGTTAACATCAATCTATCACTAATAGCCGTACATGATTCATTGAGGCGGATTAGCGATAATGGTGGGTTGATTTGTTGGTACGTGACCCCTTTACCGTGACAACTAATACTCATCTTTAGTGGACTATGATTACTAATGACCCATAGCCCATCCATTATATACCGTGCCATAGGTAACACTGTACCCAACTTGACCTTTGTTCGGCCGTGTGTTGCAATTTCGTCTGAATTGTTTAAAAACAGCGCCGTAACACAAAACTGATTAATGTTCATAGGATATATTGCACTTCGAATCGCACAGAATCCTATCAAGGGTTTGGAACAAGCTTCAAGTTCAGCCTCCGTAAGGAGCGCGAACCGCGTACGTTGCGCGTCTACTGCTATTGTTGTGGATTCTAAGTCATACTGAGCCGTCATTGATTCTGGCGCAGGCCGACCTGAATCTCCAGTTACTAGTGGTAACTTCATAAGTTTTTGAAATACGACATTGTGATTAATATTTAAACCCTGCGCTAGCCCCAATACTATCAGACTAAAAAAAAACTTCATCTTGTTGTTGTCTGCAACATACAAGATACCACCAGAGACTTATACCACTGTCTCTGACAAAACTCAAATCATGCTTCATGATTTACACATTACAATAGTCCTCTCCCAGATACCGTCTGAGAGTCGCATTTCTAATTTGAAGCCTTCTTTGGCAGAAGAGTCAGTATCGCTTCAAGAATTTCCCTAACCCCATTAGTCTGTAAACTAGGCTGAATCGAACGATTGTCATCGATCTCCCCATCATCAGAACTGTCTGATGTGCCCTTGCTACAACTAACGTTTACTGCTGAGAGAGATCTTTTCTCTCTTGTCTTTAGGCGCTTTCTTAACTCCATTAACGGAACGTCCTCCTCGGATGAAGAATTCTCACGCTCTTTTCGCACCCCCCTAGTCAGTCTGTCTCGTGCGTTCTCTTGCCCTACTGCATCGTCACTGTCGCTATCGGATGATTCTGGAGCTACAACCTGTGTGGCTTTACGTAATGTTCTCCCCCTGGCTTTTGGAATAGGCCACTCGCTAATTTTGGCTATCCGCAAGTGTTCAGCATGTGAACTGACCTCAGTGCCATCTAGTTGATGTCGTACCCTGAATGTGACAGGCGACAATTGTTCCACCACTCTATAGTGCGACCTCCACTTACTGTCTAACTTATTGTGTCTACGGTGATTACGAAGGTACACTGGGTCACCGACCTTAATCTCGACAGGCTGTACACCTCTATTAGCATACTTAGCCCCCTTCTTCTGTGCTTTCTTAATTCGCCGATACACCTGGGTGAAGGCCTTGTGTTGCTGCTCAAGCGCTATCTTGTGAAAATCTTCACCAGCGTATTTTCTTCGGGGTCTAAGGATGTTATCTAACGGTAGCACTGGATCGCGACCGTACAGTAAAAAGAAAGGAGATTCCTGCGTAGTTTCCGAAACACAAACCCTATAAGCTGCTAGTACCTGGTTAATATGCACGTCCCATGTCGAAAAATCCTCTTGTATCTTTTTGGACAGAATGTCGTTAACAGTTCTGTGAAAACGTTCGACCTTAGCATTGGACTGTGGATGATAAAGACTGGTCGTGACATGATCTATGTTCAGTTCTGCCAGCGTTTCTGCCATAACCCTATTCACATTCTCAGATCCATTGTCTGATACTATCTGCAATGGACAGCCATGTCTGGGTAGAATTTCTTCTACGAGCAGCTGTACCACTGACTGCGGCGTTTTATCTGGTACCGGGAATGCCTCTACCCAACCTGTCAGATGACAGATGAATGCTATGACATAGCGATTCCCGCTAAGGGAGCGGTCAAACGGACCTGCCAAGTCCAATGACAACTTAGCGAATGGGTATGGAGGAATGTCCATTTCCTGTACGGGGGCCCTTTTCTTTTGTAACACTCTAGACTGACAGATGACACACCCACTAACATATTCATACAGTTGTTTGTACATGTTAGGCCAGTAATACTTTCTACTGACTGTGTCATGCGTCTTGTCTATTCCTAAGTGACCATTTTCGTCATGGTACTGTCTGACTACGTACTCTACCAAGTGAGACGGAACATACAATCTGGCTACTGGTTCATCATCAGGATGAGACAAGAAATATAGAACATCCTCTATCAGCATGTACCTCCTATTGACTGTCATGGTTCCTTGTTCACTAATCAATAAGTCCTTTAAGCGCACTATTTCAGAATCCTTCTCCTGTTCCTCAATAATATCAAACCCTGGAAGATCAACTTTTTCCAGCTTCTCGTCACACCCCGTTACTGTACAACTAGCGAACTGCTTGGGTGTGAATTGGTTGGAGTTTATGACTCCAATGACAAAAGCATTGTCATTGACCTCTCTGGTTACCTCTACTTCTTCCTCATGCTCTGGCATGTGAGTACCACTCGGCATTCTGGATAGTAAGTCTGCCAAAACATTTTGAGGACCTGGGATATATTCAATAGTACAGTTATATCCTGAAATGCCAAGGGCCCACATCTGCACCTTCTTATTTTGCATTGGTGAATCAAGCAAATACTTAAGAGGCATGTGATCCGTGCGGATTACAAACTCCGCATTATGCAAGTAGTGATTTAGCTTTTGAAGCGCATAATGGATCGCAAAAGCCTCTTTCTCTATTGTCGACCATTTCCTCTGACTGGTACTAAGTTTATGGGATAGAAAGTAAATAGGTCTTTCTACCTTTGAGCCTGGGGAAATGTCTGAATCCTCATCACATTTTTGCGCGAGACATGCCCCCACGCATGTGTCGCTGGCATCCGTGTAAAGGATGTACGGACGCCGTGTATCTGGATAGGCTAACACTGGTGCTACAGCTAACGTTTCCTTCATCAAATCAAACGCTTTCTGGCATTCCTCTGTCCAACTGAATCTCGCATACTTTCGTGTCAGTGCTATGATTGGTTCAGCCATCTGGGAGAAATTAGGAATCATTTTCCTGTAAAACCCAATCATACCAATGAACGAACGGCACTCTCTGACACAGGTCGGAGCCGCCATAGCCCTAATGACTTTTACCTTTTCCTCATCCGGTTTTATCCCCTGGTTACTAATGACAAACCCTAAGTATTTGGTTTCTTCCTCAAAGAACTGACACTTCTTGAGTTTCAGCTTCAGGTCATGCTGTCTCAATCGATCAAAGACTGTCTGAAGGTGACACAGATGGTCTTCTATTGTTTCTGAGAAGATCAAAATGTCATCGAGATAGGCACAGGCAAAACTTTCTAAACCGGCTAGCACGATATTCATAAGCATCATGAACAATCCCGGTGCTCCCACTAAACCAAAAGGCATTTTCGTGAATTCGAATAATCCCTTGTGGCACGCAAATGCTACTCTATCCCTACTCTCCTGATCCGCCATCTTGACCTGCCAGTATCCCGACTTAAGGTCCAGACTGGTAAAATACTTGGCCTTTCCAAGCAGTGACAAAATGTCATCTATCAGCGGTAGTGGGTACGATGTTTTCTTTGTAACCTCATTCAGTTTTCTAAAGTCAACACATAAACGTTTCGACCCATCCTTCTTGGATACAATCACTAAACTAAAAGACCATGGGGACTGAGAACGTCTTATCACACCTGCCTGTAACATCTCTTCTAGAGCCTTATCAACAATCTCTCTATCTTGAAGCGGGATTCTATACGGTTTTATCCTAATGGGAGGATGATCGCCGGTATCTAGTTTCATCGTGACAGTGTCAGTAGCCCCTAAATCAAGGTCGCTATTCGCGAACAAGTCTTGATTGTTCGTAATGAGCTCTGACACTACCTCTTTCATCTTCTCCGGCGCAGTGACTTCCGTCAAGTCGACTGCCGATACCTGCCGATCAACCGACCCTATTTGTACTTCATGTACTTCCTGAACTGCTGTTACCTTCCCTACAACACAACCCCTTCTAACTCTATACGTCTTGTTTGTGTTGTTTACTATCAGTATGGGATACGTCTGGTGATTATTTTGCCTGACTACCGTGCTTGTCACTAACAGTCCCGGTTCTTGTGCTATAAATCCCTTGTCTGTTTCCGAAATCTCTAAGAGTGTCTCTCTTGCAAAATACGGAGCATTCTTCATCCGTACCTGGAGTACTTCTGCCGTCTGAGGTTTTATCACTTTCGTCTTAGTCACTCTGACCAAAGACGAAATGTGGATGTCCTGTTCATAGGGCACATAAACACTTCCGACTCTGAGTTTCTTCAAGTCAAAATAAATCCTCACCCCGTTTTTGTCTAACCAGTCATTTCCCAAAATAAAGTTCCTGTTGAGCCCTGATACCACGTAGAGCTTATGTTTAAACTTTTGCCCCGCTACCGTAAATTCTAATTCTGAACTCCCCAGTACGTGTAAAGCTTCTCCACTAACTGACTGTAACGACACATCTACCTTTCCTAACTTTGGCTTATGACTGAGTTTATCGTAAGCCCCCTTGCTAATCAAAGACACCTCTGCTCCCGTATCGATCAAGCTACGAAATCGTTGCTTCCCAATTTTGAACACTATGCACTTAGGGCTACCCGCTACATTAATGCTAAACAACTGACTCTTTCTACTTTTCCGGTCCTGCGTAACGGCTTCGTGTGCCGCAGAACCTGCTAGTTTTCCTGCCTCGGCGGAAACCTTCTTTGACCTTGTGGCCGCCTGTTTCTGGCCTTTCTACATTCCCGCTGAATGTGACCTCGTTCCCCACACTTCCAGCATTGAATCGGGGGACGCATTGTTTGCTGACCAACCGTCCCTATCACTCGGCAATTTCGTGCCTGGTGCCCTACTCTCCCGCATTTAAAACAATTACGGTGACGAGCATGGTCTACTTCCATAGCCTCTTCTCCACCCCTCGCTGTCGCTCTCGGCTGACTAACTGGCCGATTGTTTATCGTGCCGCCGTAGCTCAAACCTATGGCGAAGGTTTTCCTCCTGCATGGCCACCTGCACGGCCCTATCTAACGTATTTGAGTTGTCCCTCAGGACTTTCATCTTAAGAAAGTCGTGCGCCAATCCGTCAACAAAGAAATTTGTTAGTTGCCGTTGTACCACAGCAGCGCCCATCTGACCCGGGAAGGCTTCGCCGGCCAGAGTCATTAGTCGCTCTGCGTACAGAGGCACACTTTCCCTCGGGTGTTGTTTCACCCGCTGTAGCAACGCAAAAGCATGATTTTCATCGGCGATTTCGCCGAACCTTACGGTTAGCTGCCTTTTCAGTTCATCCCAATCCCCTGCCGCTTCCGTTTGTAAGAATCGATGGATAAAATCACTCACCGCCCCCGAGCTTGCTTGATAAGCAATGACCGGGCGCCTGTTGAGGGCTTTTATTAGCACTGCATATTTGTCAATTTCTTTTATCCACTCCCTAAATTTGGTAGGCTTTCCGTCAAACGTTCCTACCATCTGCCCTATACTCTGGGCGTTAATCGCCTGACTCATTTCCTCTACTTTTTCGCCTAAAATCCTAAACACTTCCTCTGCCATTTTTGTTTCTTTGTAAATGTAACAACAACACAACTCTAGCTAACTGGTCTGGCTCCTATATAAGACTCAACAAGGGTTAAACGAAAAAAGTCACTTACCCCGTGATCCTTTCGGCTGTTGGTCTTGAATGAGTCGCAGACGTCCCGTGGGCTCGAACTCTGTTTTTTCCTTGACGTGGGCTCGAACTCTGCTTTTCTTGAAGTGGGCTCGAACTCTGCTTTTCTTGACGTGGGCTCGAACTCTGCTTTTCCTTGACGTGGGCTCGAACTCTGCTTTTCTTGAAGTGGGCTCGAACTCTGCTTTTCTTGAAGTGGGCTCGAACTCTTCTCTTCTCTTCGGGTTGTTGGCTTGCACTCTTCTCTTCTCTTTCTGGTCTGCTCTTCCACCCTTGCGTCGTTGGCTGTCGATTTGGTGCTGATAGTCTAGTTTTTCTGTTTCTTCGTTCCTCTGTTTCTTCCCGTTCCGAGATCCTGGTCACGCGGCACCAAATAAGAAGATACGGCAGTGTTACCCTACCGCAGCCACACGCAAGGTGTTGTAGATGGAAGACGCAGCCAGACAAGAGTGTTTCCAGAAGAGTCTTTTATTTCTTGGTCATCGTGGGTCTAATAGGTTGGGCACAACCAACCTACTAGCATGGCATACTAAAATGGCGAAAATACCGGAGCTCGGTCTCTCGCTTCTCAGCTCCCTCTATCTATCTATCTCACTCTCTTCGTTGTGTACTCTCTATCTATCTCGTTCCCTTCGTTGTGAGCTCTCTCGTTCTGGTCATTGTGCGAGCTCTCTCTCTATCTCGTTTTCTTCGTTGTGAGCTCTCCCGTTCTGGTGTTTACCCCCAATATATATACCCGTTCTGGCCGAGGGCATCGCCCCTTTGTCTCAACCAGTCAATGGGGCTATTACTGTCACCCATATTATTCCACATCTATCATGGTGGCCAGCGTCCCCTGACCCTATCTGTCAAAGGAGCTATTACTGTCGCCCATAATCTATCCTCCATCTGCTCTGGTGGATAGCGCCCTCTGACCCTAGCTGACCAGGGACCCATTACTATCTCTCATAATTATTCCACATCTATTATGCTGGTCAGCGTCCTCTGATCCTAGCTATCAAAGGAACTCATTACTGTCTCTCCTAATTATTCCACATCTATTATGGTGGCCAGCGTCCTCTGATCCTAGCTATCAAAGGAACCCATTACTGTCTCTCATAATTATTCCACATCTATTATGGTGGCCAGCGTCCTCTGATCTTAGCTGACCAGGGACCCATTACTGTCTCTCCTAATTATTCCACATCTATTATGGTGGCCAGCGTCCTCTGATCTTAGCTGACCAGTAACCTATTACTGACTCTCATAATTATTCTTTGTCAGCAGGAGTCTGTGTTCCTCACTACTAACGAGGGCTCATTATTTATTCATTAGTCCCAGCTTAGTAGGGCCGGCCACTTGTCAACTCCACGTGAGCCCGTAGTACTAATTATACCCTCGTTATTTTCATATCAAGGGAAATTATAAAATTACCCGACCGTGATAT
>BTPG01000002.1:88158616-88184510 GCA_036245525.1 Semisulcospira habei
CAAGTTACGCCTGCCCGGGTACAGGCCGTCGACGAGAGACCTCCAGCGACTCCTGTCCTGTGCTTCTCCTTCGATTTTACTTAAAAGCTTAAAACTTTAAAAATTCTCCCTCTATCCCATCACTTTCAGTTCAACAAAGGTGTATTGATGTACAAGCTGTACACGCAATCATGTCCACTGTACTTGAGTTCTTTTTTCTCAGAACGGACATCTGTAGCTTCTAGACATGGACAACAATTCAAAGAGCCCCTGCCGCGTATTGATTTATTCAAAACCAGCTTGTCATTCTCTGGAAGTTCATTCTGGAATTCTATTCCTGCAGAAATCAGAAACGCAAAGACGCTCACCTCATATAGGGACAGCCTCTTCAAACACCTAGAATCTCTGACGTAATCTAATCATTACAGTATTTGGATAACTTGCACGTGTCTTCAGATGTGTACATGTGCGTGTGTGTGAGTTTGTGAGTGTATGTGTGTGTGTGTGTATGTGTGTGTATGTGAGAGAGAGAGAGAGAGAGAGAGAGAGAGAGAGAGAGAGAGAGAGAGAGAGAGAGAGAGAGAGAGAGAGAGAGAGAGAGAGAGAGAGAGAGAGAGAGAGGAGAGAGAGAGAGAGAGAGAGAGAGAGAGTCCCTTTTTCCCATAGCCGTACCATAATATTTGAATGCCAAAGAGTACATTGAATACTGCATGTACTGTTTATAATGTTTTTGCCTTCATATGTGTGTGCTCGATATGTTGGGCGCGCACTCGCGTATGTGTGTGTGTGTGTGTGTGTGTGTGTGTGTGTGTGTGTGTGTGTGTGTACTGTATGTGTGACTCTGTGTGTGTGTGTGTGCGCGCGCGCGCGCGCGTGCGTGCATGCTGTGTGTGTGTGTGTATGTGTGTGTGTGTGTCGGCGTGAGAGAGAGAGAGAGAGAGAGAGAGAGAGAGAGAGAGAGAGAGAGGGGGGGTGGGGGTGGGGAGAGAGAGATAGCACCTGCATACATATTTGCCCTTGCTGTATGAACTTTATTGTACTTGATGATTTTTTGTTTATTGCTTTACTTTGCATTTTTACTCATTTTATATTTTTGTGCGTACGCGTATGCGGGTAGGTATGTCTGGAGTGCGTGTCCGAGAGCGTGTGTTTGTTTTTGTGCGTATGTGCCTGAGTGCGTGCGTGTGTAAGTGTGTGTGTGTGTGTGTGTGTGTGTGTGTGTGAGAGAGAGAGTGTTCGTGCGTGTGTGCATGCGTACTGAATTGCGGTGTACATGAATGTGTGTGTCAGTGTGTGTGTGTGTGTGTGTGTGTGTGTGTGTGTGTGTGTGTGTGCGTGCGTGCATGCGCGAGTTGTGATGTGCATGCGTGCGTACCTGAGTGCGTGTGTGGGTATGTGTGTGTGTATGTGCGTGGTGCGTGCGTGCGTGAGCGAATGCATGCATGCAGCAGTGTGTGGTATGTGTATGTTTACATGTCTATGTCACTTATGTAGTAGATGTAGCAACGGCAAGTTTGAAAACTGGTCCTGTTACCAATAACTTCTACCGTTGGAAAATAAAGGTTCATTGTTCATTGTTCATTACTCCAGGTGGTTCCCAGTCTCTTGATGGATCCGTTATTGGTTATTTTGTAAAAGGTGAAGTCTGTTGTCACATTGTGAATTCTGCTAAGAGACCTTCAACCCGATGTGATTTCAACGTGAGAAAGCTGTCTCCGTCCACAATCAACATCCAGTCCCAGCCCAGTGCGCAAAGGCCATCGGCCCGATGTCCTTTTGCGCATTACGAGCTTACCCCCCCCCCCCAACCCTAACCCCTCCCCCAGTTGTTAGTTTTCACTGAGCCGTTTACACTCAGGTTTCTTTCTCCGTTGGGTACTTCTTTTCGTTTACACTGAGCCAGTGAGCCCGGCGACACTTAACCGCTGATCAAGCCCGTCAGTTATACATTGAGAAGAATAGATTGACATTGAAATGTCGTTTCAGGCTGGCTCAAACCGCAAAGACGAATTTGGAAATGCTTTTCAGTTAAGATGGAGTCACTCTGCGGCTAAGTTCGTCATCTGAAGTGAATTTTCGCTCCAACCCCTCCCCCGGCCTCCCCCCCCCCCCCCCCCCCCCCCCCTCCCGCCCCTTCCCCATTTTGTTGATGTTTGTTTGTTTCTTTCTTTCTTCCCATTCTCCAATGTGTAAGGATCAGGTGCTCCAATGTCTCCAAGTTGTTTGTTTGTTTGTTTGTGGTTGTTTTTTGGCTTTTTCTTTCATTTTTCTGTCTGGGCAAAGTTTTCTCCCTTTTCACGTATGTTTGCCGAAGTAATGCCCTGCGATGCGGCTGGAAAAAAAAGTATCAAGGGAGAGAACTTGGCCTCATGAGAGACTGCAAACGATGCAGGAGTTATAAGCCTTGGACGTACACGGGAAAGAGTAAAGAGCGCACATCAGTACGCAAAACTTCCCCGGGCCGACACTGGCTGCACGTGTCCTGTCAAGTCAAGTCAGCTCAGCTCTTTTAGTTTTTAAATTGAGCCAAGTATGCCGTGAACTGCACAGCTTCCATTTTCCCCGTATTTTTTTTTTTTTTTTTTTTTTTTAGGTATGTGGAATAGTCTATGAATTTAACCCTTGTTATCCTATATAATACTGTTTGAAATTATTGGACTACGATATTTCAAGGGTTGTTCTATCGCCTAGTCTATGATCATGTAGCCTCCTTCATAGGACAATAAGCATTTTTATATTAACCCATTCAGCCCTGACGCACTACAGCAGGAGATGGATCGACCATGATAATTTAAGGGTAGTGCCAGATTAGCTTGGCGCCTGTCGGCGCCAAGCTAATCTGGCTCTGCCCTTGAATTATCATGGTCGATCCATCTCCAGTAACTGGTGCATAGTCATTAGATGACGCCTCCAAAATTTGGGAAATTTCGGGCTGAATGAGTTTTTAAAAAAAATTAGCCTCCGGATGTAATGGATTAACTAGCCTCCGGATGTAATGGATTAACACACATCAGTTGCTGAAAGTGCCGGGCCGCGGCGTTTACCTTACGTCTATGCCTCCAGAGGCTATGAGACTTTTAACCCCTTCGCTGCCAGTGTTCACGAATTTCCGGCGCGTCCTGAACGACTGCGCACTGACCGACATTCGTGTGAAGAACAGATATGGAAATGGGACAAACGGCTATAGGCACTCGTAAAAAGAACACAGGACAAATCGACTCAAGACATAAATCCTCTCAGTCGAGCCCCCGCGACTGCTGCTGCGGCTCATGCCGCGGAGGCCGGGGTTTTCAGTGTCTCTTGCAGCTGGTATCTGAACTTGAGGACTTGCCCCGGCATAGCAGTTCAGTAATGGGTTAATGACTTTATTAACAGCAGCATAATAGCCTACTGACCGACCCGGCCATTTCTCCCATGGCGTGACTGACTGAATGCCGTCAAGTCACATGATTTAGCGTGGGCGTTCGCCTCTCGACCAATCAGTCAACTTGAAAGGCTGTACTAGAAGGTCGGTACGGCCGCAAAACAACGGATGTTTACTGATGCTTGCGGGGGCATGGAAGAGCGTCGATGTTTCCATTATTCAGTGTTTCAGTGGCACTTTCAGCGCTACTGATTTGACTGACTGAGATGCCTAGGCACTGTTGTTATGGGGAGTGTAAATCCGGCAGCTTGTTCCCGATACCCCAATCCATATTCAGGTGAAGAATTTCCCGAAGTCTTTATCACGACTGACAGACACGAAAGAATGGAGTCAGAGTCAAACTGACCTTGCGGTCGGCCACATAGTGGTCAACTGAACCCTGAGAGAATCACAAGACTGACATCCGGCACTACATATAGTGCTGGCGAAAGTAAAGTTGAAGTTCAGTTTCTGGCCGCTTTCCGTGCTCCATCATAATATTCACAGAGTGACTCGATCGCTTGTGCTTACATTAAAATTTGGTCTTTCTAACTTGGATAGTAGACCTGTCAGGTGTGTGTGAAGCTCAGGTTTAGGCCGTGCAAAGTCAGTGTACGCTGACCCCGTATGGCTGTGAGCGGTGTGAGTGAGAGACGCCTAGCAGAAGTTTTCAGGGGGCAAAACTGAAGAGACGATTTTAGACAGACTTTAGAAAAGTGTACTCGGATTGCCTGCGCGAGAATTTCTTTTAGAGACTCATTAGCGAGATATGATCAAATGTAGGTCATAGGATCGGCACATAATTTCAGATTGTAAACACATAAAAATTGATATTACCATCGGAAAGATGACATAAAAATGTGTGGTCGTGGAACATTTCAAACAAAGTTATATTTTATGAAACTTCACAACTTGACATGATTTGGCGAAAATGACTCGCTCGAGATGATTTGCGCATTTCATGAAATGCCGCTCCCTCACACCCGACAAAGCCTCATACGAAGCGAGGCGGCGACGAAGGAGACAACAGCTGCCAACCCTAACTCCGCCAGTTTGACGACCAATCAACCAAGACCCAAGACTATTGATGTCAACGGAGAACTACTACAACCTAGGCCCAAGACTATCAAATCAACGGAAAACCACAGGCAAGAAGGAACTCATCGACTGAAATAGGGTGGTTGACACTCACTCCCCACACCTGAAATCTTGGCTTGACTTCGCGAACGAAGATTCTATAGGGCTTGCCCACGTCGTCTGCAAGCATTTTCGTGGCTGCGGAGGCCAATCCGGGACAGGCAGGTTCGACCGCAGTGGCTGCAGGGGAAGGTCTGGTCAGGGTTCTGAATTACGACAACTCTGTTTTTTCTTCTGAGCCGCTTGTCCTTAAGGTTATCTCTGCGAGAGTCCTCAAAGGAGACGGCTGCCTTGAGAATGGTGGAGCGCCAGGTGTCACGGTCCGCTGCAAGCGAAAACCACCGGTGGTGGTCGATTTGGCAGGCACTAAGTGACTTCTTGAGACCGTCTTTGTATCTCTTCTTTGGTGCCCCTCTGTCTCGGTGTCCAGTGGCGAGCTCGCCGAACAGAGTGATCTTGGGTAGGCGATGATCCTCCATCCTGGAGACGTGCCCCGCCCAGCGAAGCTGTGTCCGCAGCAGCAAAGCCTCGATGCTCACAGTTTCCGCCTGTTCAAGGACCTCGACGTTGGTGACATAGTCACTCCAGTGAATGCTGAAGATGGTACGCAGGCAGCGCTGGTGAAAGCGTTCGAGGAGTCGTAGTTGGCTGCGGTAGAGGGCCCAGGACTCGGAACCGTACAGCAGGGTGGTGAGGACGACAGCTCTGTACACGCTGATGTTGGTGCCTTTTTTTCAGCTGTTGATTGTGCCACACCCGCTTGAATAGTCGCCCGAAAGCACTGTTCGCTTTTGCCAGCCTGTTGTCCAGCTCCTTGTCCAGCTTGGCGGCTGACGTGATGATGCAGCCAAGGTAGGTAAACTGGTGTACAGACTTCAGTTCGGACTCGCCGATGGTGATGTGGGGAGGGCGATGCTCTTCCTTGGGTGCCGGCTGATGAAGGACCTCTGTCTTTTTCAGACTGACCTCAAGTCCAAAGAGCTGGGCGGCATCTGCGAAGCAGGACGTAATGCGCTGCAAGGCTCTCTCTCTGTGTGCAACGAGGGCAGCGTCATCAGCAAAGAGCAGCTCACGAATCAGTTGGTCTAGGGTTTTCGTGTGGGCCTGCAGTCGTCTGAGGTTGAACAGGCTGCCATCGAGACGATACCTGATGTACACTGCGTCGTCATCGTCGAGGTCCACTTTGGTCTGCTTCAACATCATGCTGAAGAAGATGGTGAAGAGGGTCGGTGCCAGCACGCAGCCTTGCTTCACGCCGTTGCGAATGGGGAATGGTTCTGAGAGGTCACTGTTTAGTCTGACCTGGCCTTGCTGGTCCTCGTGGAGCTGGACGATCATGTTGAGCAACTTTGGGGGACAACCTAGTCGCTCCAGGATCTGCCACATACCTTGCCTGAAATAGGGTGGATGAAACTAATTCCCCACACCTGACAAAGGGTGGATGGAACGAAAACAACCAAGTAACTCGTCCCCCACGCCTGAAAAAGGCTGGAAATCCGGCCAGGCAGCGGAAAATAAAAAGCACACACAACCGACAAGCTAGAACAAGCGACAAACTACATTGCGATCCTATATTCTGCTGATTGAATAACAAGACACGTGTGAGCCAGCTACTCAACCGAGGCCAACTGACAATCGGCCCAGCAGCCCCCCACAGCAACACTCTCAACAAAGTGACATCTGTCATGAATCGCTACACGCTATGACGTCATACTGTTTGCTAAAAGACTTACCTCCCGCCAACGAGGAAGGCAAATCACCGTTACACAGACTAACCTACTTCGCATCGACCACAAAACAACGCGACACCAACTTTAATCCACAACACCAGGCAACACGTCACAAAGAACTCGTTTGAAACCCGCGCACAAAAGTGAAAGGAGGACTGAAACACTCGCAACAAGCGAGGCCAACTATTCTGTGCGGAAGCACTCGAAGATGTGAAGGCCTTTCTACACCGACGAAACCCGTCACCTACCACCTAAACGGTATACAATTCACTCGGCGGCCCAACAAGCCAACGGCAACAACAGCGGATCAACGCAGCCACACCAAAACAGCAGCAGCAGCTACAACATTAAGCTGCTTTTAAAGCATCAACTGTGAGACATGCACCACGGCAACACTGCGTATCATCATAGACCACAATAACCGGACAAGCATCTCTTTGCCGAGAAACAGACGAACCGCAGGCCGAACTCCCGTCGCGCATGCGTCAATTGATTTAGTCATCCTACGCATCCGCTTTTGTTTCCACACACAACAACAATGGAGATCGACACTGTTTTGCAGGTAAAGAGGAGCAAACATTCCCAAGATTTTCTACCTTGAACACTTATTCAATAAATAGGGGCATACATGGTAGCCTTTTTTTGTTTTTTGACGGTTTATATTTCGATTGAAGTCTTCCTTTGTGCATTCTATCGTTTATTTGTGTCACACGTGATAGGCTGCTGGAGTAGATCAAGTGAAGTGTTCTAGTATTAGTTTCACGTTTACACGAGATGGAAACTGTTGAAATATAATTGACTGTATTGTAAATCTGTCATAAATTAGTCTGTAGCTTCTATCTAGATAGATCTGTAATTATTCTTTCTACTATAATTCTGCCGAGCTGTATTAACATTCTTATAATATCTAAACCAGGAATTCGATCAGGACCAAGATGTTGGAGAGTGTCTGCATGCTGCCAGTTCGGCGTTACCCGCCACTTCCAACGTTGTCAAGGTACATATTAGTGCAAAAAGTATTAATCAATAATATTTGTACCATTACAAAGAACTGATTTTTAATCTCTCACGTGTACAACAGTAAGGGTTGAGGGAAAGTGACAAACTTTTGGTTAAAGTAACACGTACGTTCCTCCTCCCTTCCCCCTCAACAAAAAAATAAAATAACTATACAACACAAAAGAACTAAATAAATTGGCAGGGAGCATGAAGGCCAACATTTTAATTGTTCTTAGTTTAACTTAGTCTGTGCCTGTTTTTTAATCAATGGGTATACATGTTGCATTCTCTTTAATTGCCTAATGTATTAATGGCGCTGTTAACCTTTTTTTTTCCTAGCTGACGGTGAATATTGTTAACCAGGCTTGCGGAGAGCTGCAAAGAGATGACTGTATGCCAGAGAGCGTTCGTGAAATCTGCAAAAACTTAGACAGTACGTACCATCATATGTTCCCCCATTA
This sequence comes from Semisulcospira habei, assembly GCA_036245525.1. Classification (NCBI taxonomy): domain Eukaryota; kingdom Metazoa; phylum Mollusca; class Gastropoda; family Semisulcospiridae; genus Semisulcospira; species Semisulcospira habei. Next base: position 88,166,326 of record BTPG01000002.1, read on the forward strand.
TCCCTGCCTTTCACCTTTCTACAGTGTTCAGAAATCAGTGGGATGACACAAAATGCACATCTAAATATCTACTATTGGTGTGGATGTACTGGTTCACAAAGCATTAAATAAAAACAATGCTTGCAGTACTCACACTCACATGCACAATGTGAGTGTGAGTAGTGCAAGCATTGTTTTTATTTTTGTTACCATTTTTCATTGTTCTGTAGTGAGATGTGTTCTGTGATGACTCTTATAATCCCTTTTTGACTGTTGCATTTTTTATTTTATTTAATGAAAATCGAAGTGAATGTGCTTGCTGTAATTTGTCTGAATGAGTTTTAGTACTTGATAATTATATTAGTGTGGATACATAATATTGTGCAGTATATATTTATTAAAATGTTATTGTAAATGTGGTGTAGGTGTATGAATTGTGTGTGATCAGGATGTCTTTTTACATTTTAGCCATGTGACAATGCTATTGCTGTCTATTTTAATTAATTATCAATTGATTCCTGTGTGGTATCCAAAAAGCATTTTGATTCTGATAGAAACAGGCATTATTTTAATATCTTTCTATTTGAGCAAGAGCTTACATTATAAAAGGAACAAGAAATTGGTTTTACTGTTGCTGCAAAGTGAATGTCAACCTGTTCTCTAATACGATGTTGTTGTTGGTTTTTTTTAGGCAGTGTGATGCTGCCTGTTCTCCAGTTCCTGAACAACTGCTTGGTACCACGACACAAATTTAAAAATACAGCAAAGGAACGTGCCTACACCAAGTTTCATCAAATGTGCACAGAAAACATGTCCACTGTTGCAGAAAGATCATCAGAAATTGTAGCCCCATGGTTGTGTCTGAAAACATTTGAGCTGTTAATTCAGCTTCAATATGAACCTGAACAAGTGTGTTCTGAAATAAGCATGCCCCTTCTTGACACTGAGCATGACATTGTCGAGTACATTGGTGGTTTTGTAATCCAAAAACTCAGACAAAAGGCAAGAAGACTCCAAGATAAAGATGTTGGGGCAAGGATCATCAAGTGCCTGGAAAAACTAACATGCAGTGATGGTGACAGTACTACTAAAACTGGAATTGATGCTACTGCAGGTACCAGAAAGACACTGACAAGCATTCTCGACAGAGGTGGTTTGATCAAACTGAAACCAAATAGCGTTCAGATTTTTCTGGGTCTTGAAATGTGTTTCAGGGAGTTGTTTGGAGATGCATCAAGTGTGAATGCTTCATTTAAAACATATCTTGAAAGATGCAGTCAGTCAGAGTCTGTGTCTACTTGCTTGTATGATATTTTATGCAAGACTGATGTGTCAGACAGTACGAAAGAAAAGATCTTGGAAGATGTTGTTCACCTCTATTTCAAGGTGAGGATGTATCACAAATGCAAGACAATCATGGACTCGTTTAGGCGAAGAACTAAGACAACAAAAAAAGCAAAGGGTATCCGTAAACAGCTTAAGTAGTTCCCCCAAATCCATCAGGAACCATTATCCCGACCTTTTTTTTTTCCCCCAACAGCTTTTAGGTGTTTTAACAATTTTATTCAACCAATCATCTTCGCAACAGAATTTTTTCTCAATCATGTGAGTGCATTATTGCCTTGCTTTTGTGCGCTGCATTGAGCATACCTAAGTTTTAGTGTTTTCGATGCTTTCCATGAATTTATTATTATTATAGGCGTGAACGTGCAGCGTTGCTTTTGTATGTGCTGCATCCATAGGGTGTGCCAATGTAGACTGTGTGGGTGGGAGTGGGGGGTAAGCGATGGGGTAATGGGTGAATGTTGTATAGCAGTATGACATATATATATATTCATTTTACTTAACATCATAATTGTCACGAATGCTTGGATGTAATTTGCTGAGCTATGACATTCTTAATTAGTAGATTGAATGAACTTGTTCTAGTCACATAACATGTATCTTGTTATTTTAATGATCCTAACCATTGTTATGGTACTCTTAAATTTAATCTAGTTATGAGAAAGGCTCAGTTGTGTCTTTGCTGTGTTTTTTATTACTAATGTTTTAAGAATGTTGTTACTGCACTGTATTATGTAATTGCTTGTTGACTGTCTATGTATAGGTAAATGTAGAATGTTCTAGTCATGCCTCTACCTTTTAAGCACTGCCATTATAATCATGTATAGGCCGTGATATGTATAGTTTAAGACAACACTTAACTTGTGCTGTTATTAGATTATGTTGTGTGTGGGTGTGTGTGCGTGTGCTTTTTCTGCATGAATGTAAAATTATTAGTTATTATTGATGTGGGGTTTAGATTATGAATGTATTCGATTGGAATTTAGGGTTGCTGCTGTGTCATTAGAAATGAATGTGTCTCTGCTGATTGTGTATATAAAAAGGATATAATTATTGGCATTATTGCATGCTTCTTGCGAACGACGAGCCAAAGACAAATTTCTGTATGTGATGAACATCAGACAATAAAGTTATATTGTATTGTATTTCTACAATGTATTGATATTTATACAATAAATGTTTCTAGTACCTGTCCCACCAGTGTTAGAAAGCATGACTCGTTTGAATATGTCTCGTATTGGGTGCTCTTGTTTTATGGTGTATTAGTGCATGTTAACCCATTCTACCCCAACACCGAAATCCCCACATTTTGCTGTTGTCTTCTGAAGACTCTAGCGTAGCGCAGGACACAGATCGACCATGATAGTTCAAGGGTGATGCCAGAATAGCTTGGCGCCCATAGGCGCCAAGCTATTCTGGCATCACCCTTGAACTATCATGGTCGATCTTTATCTTGCTGTGGTGTGTCCGGGGTAGAATGAGTTAAGCAGAGAACATTAGAGGAACAACACACCAAAATGAAAGACAGAATTAAAATATATATAATGTATTCTTCCAACACCATTCCAACTGTAACATACAAGTTTACAACATAGCTACAACATAAACTATTGTTAACACACAATGAATCTAAATATGAACGTGCAGTATTAGAGCCAGAACAGTTCGCTTTAGTCAATTTTAATTAAGAGAACCGAAACTTTTACCACCCAAAAAAATTATAAGTTATATGAACATAAAAGCAAATAATATACCTCTGATTTTCACTGAAAAGTGCTTGTGGTCTAAATAATTAGCAGTCTGGTTACTGTGCGACAAATGACACAAATGCTTTCACTGTTAGGCCAAATAAAAACAAAATATTGTATTAAGGGTGACATGACCACCCCTCCCCCTCAAAAAATAAGAAGCGTTGGTCGGTTTATTATTTTATTTATAATTCATACTTCATTACTTCCCTTTGTTTTGGAATGGCAAAAAAATGAGTAATTCTTTTGATGTTTGATAAGAAATCAAAAAAAGTCATGGTTGCTCAAATTCAACTTATTTTGTTTTGGCCGTAACAATTGTCAATAATCTTGAGTTGTCTTAGCAAAAAACAGATAATGATCGGTGACTATCAAAAGCAAATGAGCTAAAATCATACAGAATATCTGCTCCCTATATCTCTCCGTCGGACACATATTTTGTTACACAGTACAGGTAACACTTAAAATACAGTAATACAAATCTGTATCTCAGAAAACAGACACACATTTTGTTACAATACATTTAGCACTTAAATTCAACAATGCTAGTCTGTATCTCCTCATGAATAGTACACACCAAATATGGAAATTGAAGCGTATAAAAAATATACCTATAAGAATCACTAGTTAATTTCAAATTAGCATCCTTTCATTAATGTACAGTTTAATGTGACATTTAAAACTTTCAATTCACTAGCATGGAATCAACACCCAGTTTCAACCAGAAAGGACCAAGGAGCACTAAAAAATTACAACACCACTACAATACCAAATTGTCAATCACATTAACATCCGCCTGAATTTTCATTCTACTGATACAGTATCTCACGTCGCAACAAATTACAACTACCAAGTGACAGTAATGGTCAATGCAGCATTCCAATGACAATAATTTATACACCCGCACTAAAAGGGTATATAATTTCTTACATCAACGAATTCGTTCCAAAACAAATTTCACAATTTATAAAGAGCTCATCTGCATGCAGTCAAAACAGCCTGGCAAATAATTCAGAGTCAACGTTGATCTTCATTGGACTTCAACTGATTTTAAACATTAACCCTTCTTTTGTATTAGAGCCAGAACAAGTTACCTGCAAATGCACCTTTGTTACATTAATTAAGAGAACAAGAACTTTTTACCACCAAGAAAAATTATATATTTTACATGAAAAGCAAATCAGTACTATCGCTAACAATTTAATATTAACTCTGCTTGTGACTGAAAAGTGCTTGTGGTCTGAATAATAGGTGGCAGGACTATTGAGTGACAAATTATACGGATGCTTCCGCTGTTAGACCAAATAAAAACAAAATAGCTTTGATTAAGGGTGACATAACCCTTCCCTCCTCCCCCCCCCCCCCCCCACCAAAAAAATATTATTTTACAGTTTCCTTACTTCCCTATGTTTTGGAATGGCACAAAATGTGTAATTGTTTTGATAAGAAATCAAAAAAGGTTTTAGGGTCGGCGTAAAACAGTCAGGTCGCTCAAATCCAACTGTCTGTTTTGTTTTGGCAGTAACAATAATTTGAGTTATTCTCTTATCCGTCATAGCAAAAAGAGAAGGATCAGTAACTATCAAAAGCAAATGAGCAAAAAAAAAAATGCAATCTCGACCAGAAAGGACTAAGGAGCATTCAGCAATAAAAACAACAACAATACAATACCAAATTGTCAATCACAATGACATGCGCCCGAATTTTCATTCTACTGTAGTACTGATACAGTATCTCCTGTCGCAACAAATGACAACTACCAAGCGACAGTGATGATCGAAGTGGCAACCAAGTTACAATAATTTATACAACCACACGAAAGTAAAATGGTATATAATTCCTTACATTACAAAATATGATCCAACACAAATCCCACAATTTTAAAGACCAAAACAGCCTGGCATTCAGTTTGAAATAATCCAGAGCTTGTCAACGCTTCATCTTCTTCATTGGACTTGTGCTGATTTCAACATCAACCTTTCTTTTGGCTGCAACATTACCTCTGGGTTGAAATGTCAGAGCTAGGCTTCTCTGGGTGGCCAGCTTGTTTTCATTGTAACCAAACATCCACAGATTTGGATTGTCACATCTTCGCCCAAGTCCTCGTTGACGTCCAAAGTGTTGTTCTATGGGATCTTGGCAGAACCTATTGCTTAGAACATACTCCACGCCACTGCTCAGAAGGTATCGAGTAGCCTCTGGAAATGCTTTCAATGTTGTGCACAGGCCTTTAAACGTTTGGTGACTGAGAAACATTTTGTTCCTTTCAGTCTGACTGAAGTTTCCCTCGCGCCTTTGCACCGCTTCTTTCCAAGCCACCAGATAGCTGTGGAGTTCTTCAAAAAATGCAAATCTCTCATCCATCACATTTCTATATGGTGCAATGTCTGACTTGTTTTTTTGTTGAGCTTCTGTCAAACTACGTGAATTCATGCAGTCAAAAAATCTGTCCATCAGCAGTATGAATTTGGCAGTTTGTTCCATTTCTGGCCTCCCCATTTCCAGCATAACCTTTCCAACCCGCTCACTCAACACTTGGGCTGCCAGCTTGACATTCATGACAGATTGTGGAGTCAAGTGTATGTGATCAGCTGTTAGTCGCGTTCGTCTTAGCACCTGAGCACAATCGCTGTTGTACACAGCCACAACATGCTGCCAAAGAAGATGACAACCATTCTGCCACAGGAATCGAGTGTTCTTGCCTGACCCTGAACAGCTCAAATTGTTTCGCACTGTCTTCACAAGATGTGGTGCATCTGAAAAGAAATATATTTCTCGCTGCTGTGCAAACAAATTCATTGTTTTATAACAGATGCTGCCAGGTGTGCCATGCATGTCAACAAGACGTTGATTAGGGGATGCCTTATCGCTCGTCGAGGCAATAACTTTCAGGAAGCAGTATGTTTCGAGAAGGCCTACAGCCCTCCAAAATAAAGGGTACAGTGCATCTGCTGTGACTGCTTTGGTGCCAAAAAATCCCACACTCTTGCTGAGATTGGTGTTTACACCAACTACATAAAACAGTAGTGCATGGGTGGCAATATTCTTTAGGTCTCCGGAACTGCCTGTTACGTAGCCAACAAGCTCACTTGAACGGCGATCAAAGACGAGATCTGATGTGATCGTCATCTCATCATGTAAAAGCACCACAAAACGTTCACTGTCCCTATAGTTCTTTGTTTCATTGCGGATACTCTCCAGTACTTCACTGCGGAAACCAGCGTTTGGATGGAATACATTAGTGTAATCTCTTAGTGTAGATTCACCAGGAAGGCGAAGCACACCTGTTGCTCGAAGGGTTTCGTAAGCAGCAGGACTTCGGCTGTGCAGAAGAATGGCCAAGCGTATCATAGTTGGATGCCATCGCATCCCCTTTTTGCCAACCTGGAAGGCTTTCTGTTGCTCAGCCCAAAACAACTTGGTCAACTTAGATTCATTTGAGAGTTTTTCTTTATCAATGGCATTGATCAAAGACTCATGCAAGGTGTCGCTCACTATAACGGAGTCCGTCTTCAGAGATTTTTTGAAGTTTTCCAGTTGTAGTTTCAGCGTAGCAGCTTGCTTGCGAATGGTCTTGAACGCTTGCTTCAGCTTTTTGTGTGACACTGACACCAATGGATTGTTGTTTAGAATTGGCGTCTTTTCGTTTGCATGTGCTCTTGCCTGTTTTCGCAGTAGTAAGTTCTTTACTTCAAGGCAGTCGTTACAGATCTTGGAGAATTCTTTCACCAGCAAATGACAGGTACTTGATCGAGCAGTAGAAGAATGTGTTATAGAAGAAGTCTCTGAGACATAGAGTACATGTCTGTAATATAGATCCTGTCCAGTTGGGAGCTCGGCAAATTTCTGCAGGGCATGGTCCACTACACCTGGACATACATGCAGACCAATCAAAGCTGTTAGATGTTTAGAGAGGTGAGTTGATTCAATATTGGCCGTCAGGTGGGGTGCTTGCAGTCCAAAAACAGAAACCACTGCGGATAGATCTGGGGTGATGCTAACTTGCAGATGTCCAATACCAGTTGGCGTTAGTGAAACAGCTACAACTTGGGCATCGGAGTGCAGAACTACACACCATGGAGCTTGCAATTTTGATGCAGCTTTTCTAACATCACTGAAGTTATTGTAGACAACCTTGACAGGCACCAGAGGTGGTTCACGTGCTACCTGAAATACACACAAAGAAATTCAGGTATCAGAGTAATCCCTTTAAAAAGTGTGAAGTTGTATTATGATGCATAATGTTACCAAATAGATAACAATAATATTCTATTATATCATTATTATTATTATAACAGGTTTTGCCAATAAACAAAAATTACATCCCCACCCCATAGCATCCTTTTATGCACAAGAGACATAATTGCTGTCTGCGAAAAGTGTACTGCCAATAAAACAAATTTGCCTTCATGTGACAGTACAAAGAAATTCAGTCATCTTGACCCTGTGGCCATGACCTGGGTGACAAACGTTGTCGTGGCCACTTCAAGTGAAATGTCCATGAAATCGGTCCAAAAGCACTGAGGATATGAGCACACTTTTGTTAAACAGTTTAGCCCCTACTGGCCTAGTCTGAATTATTGCACTGACAATACCACCTCATAAGGTCACTATACACCAAATTTTAAATTTGACCTCAATCCAATGGAAATATATTTTATATAAACATGTGACATTTCCATGTAATTGTGTGACCCCTTTAAACAGAGTTATGCGCACTGCACATGCCCTGGGAAAGTTACAGGACTATCCTCTTAATATAGTCATAAATTAATTTTATTGCAATTTGATCATAAACCCTGGAAAAATCAATGCCAAAGGCAAAACCAGATTTATGCCACAATGGAGAAATGAATGCCCAAGTCTAAAGTACAAAATCGACATAACTGCATGGGCAAGTGCACAACTGTTCATCGGATATGGATCTACTGCTCCATGGGATGTTATCAAATGTCATACAACACTGTCAACAGGATTTTATAAGATAAATAGACACTTACAGGTTCTTTTCTTGGAGGAGGTTGCCTTGTGACAATGGACTTGACAGGCATACACTCTGTTGGAAGGCTCCCGGGTAGAAGATACCGTTTTTTCCCACCAGGACCTACAGCAACATAATACCAGAAAAATAAGAAATTTGCAAAGACACAAATTATATAGTGATCAACCATAAACAAAATTGACAGTTAATTATACTCCTGTGATTTCTATTCCGTTCTATCGTTCCTCTGCATGAAGTAGCAAACCGAATAAGACTCAGAACTGAATACTTACTGAAAGTGAAAGTACACACGTGTGCTACTGGGGAGTACTGCTACTTTTGCTTACGATATTAACATCATGCAAGAGTCCCGAATAAATCGCAGGATAAAACTTTTGTATAGTGAATTGAACTTAATATGATTAGAACGAGCTTATATTCTAGGTAAATAATACTTACCCAACTTCACGCATTCCTGTCGAAAGTGTCTAGAACAAATCTTTGCAGTGTCTTTGTTAAAATTGCTGTCTGCACGATTCACGGCGTGAACAAGCTCTCTCTCCCACTTCAAGTCCTTTGGTTGGCGAATGGAGAAAAACGACAGCCCCTTGTGCTTTCCGTTGCATGCACCACAGCCCACAATCGTACAACTTGCACCAGGCATAATGCAAGACAAAAGACACTTTACAAACTGCACCACTAACCAAAATCATAGAAACAATCCACGTGAAAAGCTCCGATGTACTGAACCGGAATAATGAGTTGACTGATGCGCAAGAATATTTGCGCGACGAGTGCAGAGACCGGAAGCAGGAGAGAGAGCGGTCCGGTTATTTATGGTCTATGGTATCATCATCTACACAGAGGGCAATGACAAACACCAGTCTGTCGCATGTGTGGCAACACAGCCACACAAACAGCCGGCATCGTCTACAAACACGAACACACTGAGAAACAACAACGACGCTAAGTCTGGGATTGATCCGTCAAAATGGACGACTAATTAGTAAACAAAGAATATGACGGGCCCACGTCTATACACACAGACTCCCAACGCTTCCTGGTGTCTTATCGCTGAACAGGAAATGACCTTGGACCTGACAGGCACAAGCGCCGAGGGAACAGAAGACGCGGCGATACAATCGTATCCCGACATAAGAGCATAATTGCACTAACTGGACCCTGCAAGGATTTGAAAGCGATCATACTTGACATCAATAATGCGGCGTCAGGATTACATTTACACGCATGGACTACACGGACAACAATTACCATGTCCTAATGGAAGGAATAATATGCGACACAGAGGAATACACTAAGGAATGGACTGAGAATTGTAGGCCGGTTCCCTGATGAGTAAATCGGAGCCTGTAGTTATTAACTACGAATACCGATCGAAACGCCCCCGAGTGCTTTACTTTCTTCTGCTCGGATATTTAGAGGCGTTGGGACCAGAGTGACAGGATGCATACCTGGGTGGGACCGGTCTTGCTTTTTTACCACAGAAAAGTGTACTCAGTCGGATTGCCTGCGCGAGAAAGCCTTTTAGAGACTCATTAGCGAGATATGCTCAAATGTAGGTCATAGGATCGGCCCATAATTTCAGACTGTAAACACATAAAAATTGATATTACCATCGGAAAGAGGACATAAAAATGTGTGGTCGTGGAACATTTCAAACAAAGTTATATTTTATGAAACCTCACAACTTGTTTTGGCGAAAACTGATGACTCGCTCGAGATCATTTGCGCATTTCATAAAATGCCGCTTAGGTTAGGGTCGCATAACTAGTAATCAGTCTCTACACTGACAATATCCCCACTTGCTGTACTGATTTCACCCAATACCTAGTTTGTACTGACTAGTTACAGCTCCAAAAATGGTATACTTTAGAAGATATGCCATCCTAAATATGGTTTTCGTTAACGTCGAATAGTGCGCCTAATATGCTTGCAGACGACACTTGCGCTCTTTCCGCGAAGCACGAGTAGCACTCTTGCCGGAACCAAACGACTAAAGGGGCGCCGCCAAACCAAATTATGCGTCGGTCTGTTCTCAGTGATATCATCCAAGATTTCACGAAACAACTGAGCCACGTCATTGGGTTTTCCCTAGCTATCGCGTAAACTGATCACTTAAGCCTTTTCATCCTGATACGCTATTACTTTGAAATAAATTTGACTATGATAGTTCAAGGGTGGTGCCAGGATAGCTTGGCGCCTGAGGCGCCAAGCTATTCTAGCACCATCCTTGAACTAAAATGGTTGATCCATCTCTTGATCTGTAATGTAGCCTTAATAGGACAACAAGCAAACTTCTTTTTTTTTTAATCCTCAGGATGTAATGGGTTGATTGGTTTCCTTCCAAGAACACGTGGCAATAATAATAATAATAAAGGGTATTTATATATCCATTATTATTATTATTATTATTATTATTATTATTATTATTATTATTATAACAATACACATATTTTGTTCAATAATCATAAACGTGGCTTATATAGAATTCCGTAGAACATGCTTCCAGCAAGCACCATGTTTGTGCGAGAAAAACAAATGTCTTAAAAGTACCATTACGCATAAATCTGAAGACACATTATGCCTTGTCGACACACCTAATGAACTTTAACAACAGTTGGGACACGCAGCAAAAGCACACGCGTAATCGCACTTATTTATTCTGCGTTGTCCTTAGCGTGTCAATCTATTTTTAGCAGTTTCTTATAGTATACTGACAGCGTTGTATTTATAGAACGGAGTGGAGTCATTGCCAGGTTACTTGATATAAAGACGACGTGTGCTGAACTGGATTGTCCTGTGTCTAAATGAACCACCAGTGTAGTGCAGCGTTTCGTAACTCAGTATCTGTTACACAAAAGTCGTATTTTTGAACAGTTACTGCGGCAGTGGGCCTTCAAAAGACAGATGCTCTCATCATCGTTAATTGCGGGGGCTCCTGAGGATCTATGCCTCTTGCTGATACCACTTTGCATCCATTCCCCTGGGGCGCTGGGCTGTAGCTCTTTGTAGGTTGAGGTAACAAATATTTCAGAAACAATGGCAGTCAAGAGGTTCATATTACGTAAAAACTAAAACATACGTCATGACAAATGACGTTTGACAAATCAATGACGCGTATGTCCTGAGGGCCTTATAGAACTCAATGACGCATTGGCAGATCTGCGAGACTTTTTCAATAGGAGATGAATTCAGAATCAGGTCAAAGACAAAAGGTAGATACCCTTGACAGCTAGGAAAGCTCTCATATAGAAGGGATTTTGTGGGTTATGGTTCATCCCATCTTGTTTTACTTCGATTTGTTTTCATGTTGTAAAATGCGTTAAAACCTTTTCCGCTAGCGTCTAAAATTCAAAATGTGTTTGCTGCCAACATTGTAACACACATTTATGATTTCGAGAAAAAATTATGGGCAGAGTATTTATTTTGCACGCTGTCTTAAAAAGACGTTTATAAGCATTTCCTACTGAACTACAGCTTAGAGATTTCGTCCGAAAATGGGGAATACATGAAAGAAGGCAGCAGCATCAAAACATGATTTTGCGACATAATTTCATTTACGAGGCTGCACGCCAGCATCTTTGAAATAATATTTCCGAAAAGACATTGTTGCACTATGGACACGTAAAACCACTGAAGTCCAGTGATGGTTTTCTCTCGTGTTTATTTCAGTCTAAAGAGCATTGTCTGGGGTTGGGCAAGACCAACCACAGACTACAATTCGGTCGTTCTCTCACTATTTGCTCTCTCTTCGACTTTCGTCCATCTCTCTCACCCTCCTCTCACTCTCCTCTCGTTGTGTTCCCTCTCTCGTTGTGTGTCTAGTTGTGTGTCTTGCGTCTCCCAGTATGTATATACCCTTGCCCTTATCAATCATCTTCCCACTTAGGGCCCGCCCCTCGTTTAGGGCCAGTCCCGTTACGTGATTATGGCGTCCACGCTTGCCAACGGTCCCGTTAATTAGATGCCACTCATTTCCCATATAGTAACCGTTTCCGGATGGCCGGTCCGTTATCTTGATTAAGGCGGCCCGGCAAGTCCGGTAGTTACATACAGACGCTGACCATGTTTTACATGACCGGAAACTACATCCAGATGCCGGATGTGGAGGCACGCGTCAGTAGTGCAACATTCCTCCCTAACCCGAGAAAAATACATCCCGTTCAGGATTATTTTTCTATCTTGTTCAGGAGGGTTTACACTTCGGGACATAATAACAATATAATTCCACATCATTACACAATCAAAATACATTTCAAATCGGTGCGTGATATCTTGTCTAACTATAACAACACTTATTCCATCCAATTACACATAATATAAAATAAAAGAGAAAGAGTTCATTGTCAACACTGAAATTGTTCGTCTCTCATGCGCACCGTTGCGCTCACAGTCCCAACATAATTCATCCACCTCATAGGTCGCCTCATTTCAAGGCCAGGTAGAATTTCACGACTGGCGATGTCGTCTTCAGTTCCACCCTGTCTTCCATCATCAGTGCGGAGGCACTTGCTCCGTAGACGTCATTGTCGTCCGCCACAGTTGTAGCCACCGATCCCGGGTCCAGTGTAGGTCGAGTGACCTCACTATGCCATCGCCTAAGTCTCAATAAAGGGCCAGGTTTTAACAAATCGAAATATCGGGCTACTCCCACTATTTCGCCTACAAATGACATTATTACTGCCATTAATAATAAATTATAAACGCTATCTGCTAAACCCAATATCCTGAGACAGAGGACGAACCTCATGTTGCACGTCTGCAAAATGTAATTTACACCCGTAGTCGTATATTCATACACCCAAACTGCATTATCTGCACGATTTCCTGATTGATCCTCTCTCAATACCACTTGAGAGTTGCATTTTAAAAAAAGCCTAAAGTAGATCTCCTATAGCCTTTAATAACCGCCTCACTCCTTTACTCCTAGACTTAGGCAGGATTGCGTCCACATGCTTTATCCTATCATCATCAGAGTTATCTGATGTGCCTTCGCCCGAGCTAACATCAGCCGATTCTGCTTCGACTGTTTGTCTCCTGTTCTGACGTCTAACCCTCTTTGCTAACTCCATGAGAGGTATGTCGTCTTCTGAAGACGAGTTCTCCCGTTCCCTACGCTGTCGTTTGATCCAACTTTCTCTTGAAGGTAAGTCGCCTACATCTTCGCTGTCACTGGAAGAGCTGTCTTCCGGTGCGATCGCATAATTAGTCTTTCTGAGGGGCCTAATTGTTTCCGCTGAGGGTTTAGGCCACTCATCTAACTTAGCGAGTCTTATGTGCTCTGCATGCACTTTAACTACTTCACCAGTCAATTGGTTCCTGATCCTGTACGTTACTGGTGTTGTTTGCTCGACCACTCTATAGTAAGGTTTTCATTTGCTGTCTAGCTTGTTTTTCCTTTGATTATTTTTATAGTACACTGGGTCCCCGATTTTGATTTCGTCACTTTTGACCTGTCTGTTTGCATATTTTGCCCCCCGCTTCTGGGATTTCTTTATCCTTTGGTGCACCTGGGTGAACAGTTTGTGCTGTTGTTCTAAGGCTACCTTATGAAGGTCCTCTCCGACATATTTCCGTCTAGGCCTCAGTATGTTATCTAATGGTAACACTGGATCTCTGTTATACAGTAGAAAGAATGGAGAGCACTGAGTCGTTTCTGAAACGCTAACCCTGTATGCCGACAACGCATGATTGATGTGCAAATCCCACGTTTGGATATCTTCCTGTATTTTCTTCGACATGATATCATTCATGGTACGATGAAATCTTTCTACCTTAGCGTTAGACTGTGGATGATAATAGCTCGTCAAGACATGATCTATGTTTAGTTCACTGAGAACCTCCCTCATGATCCGATTGACATTTTCTGTGCCATTATCAGTAACCACCTGCAAAGGACAGCCGTGTCGAGGAATTATCTCATCCATCAAGATTTGAGCAACAGTTTCTGCCGACTTATCTGGTGCTGGAAAGCACTCTGGATATCCACTGTAATGGCAAACAAACCCTAAAATGTACTTGTTCCCAGACAGACTAGTAGGGAATGGACCCTGTATGTCTACACTAACCTTTGCAAACGGATATGGAGGAACGTCCATTTCCTGCACTGGGACTTTCTGTTTCTGCAACACCCTTTGCTGACAGGTAATGCAACCGCCTATGTACTCGTTCAACTCCCTGTACATGTTTGGCCAAAAATACTTCTGTTTGATGGTGTCGTAAGTCTTGTCAAGGCCCATGTGCCCATTTCCGTCATGATACTGATTTACGACATGCTCCACCAAATGGGATGGCACCACTAATCTCGCTACTGGATCGTCATCAATATTCGACAAGAAATACAAGACATCTTCTATGAACAAATACCTCATTTTTACACTGGCCGGTGCTTCTTCGTTCAGTAGCTGCTCTTTCAACTTAACAATGTCTGGATCCTTGTCTTGCTCCGTGATCATATCGAACCCTGTCACCTCTACCTTTTCTAAAGTTTCTCTCGGATCATCCGTCTGACAACTGGCAAACTGCTTTGGTCTAAACTGACTAGAATTAATCACCCCTATCTGGAACGCATTGTCGCTCACTTCTGTAACTATTTCTTCCGTCTCTTCTGGTACTAACTCCTTTCCGTCTATTTGCGGCACTCTAGACAACAAATCAGCCAACACATTCTGTGGCCCTGGAATGTACTCTATAGTGCAGTTGTACCCTGCGATCCCTAGCGCCCACATCTGAATCTTCTTATTCTGCATGGGTGACTCTAAGAGATACTTCAACGGTTTGTGATCTGTGCGAACAACGAATTGCGCATTGTGCAAATAGTGGTCTAACTTCTGTAATGCATAATGGATTGCAAATGCTTCCTTTTCTATGGTAGACCACTTCTTCTGGCTCTGGCTCAACCTATGGGACAGAAAGTAAATAGGCTTTTCTGTCTTGAGTCCTGTGCTGTCCTCACTTTCTTGCGTCAGACACGCCCCGATACATGCGTCACTAGCATCCGTGTACAATACATATGGACGTCTCGTGTCCGGATATACCAACAAAGGAACTATTGACAAACTTTGTTTGAGAAAATCAAACGCCTGTTGACACTGATCAGACCATTTGAATCTGGCAAATTTCTTTGTCAAATTGATGATGGGTTCGGCTATCTCAGAAAAGTTGGGTATGAACCTGCGATAGTATGACATCATTCCAATGACACTGCGACACTCCTTTATACATGTTGGATTCGGCAATGTCCGAATTGCTGACACCTTTTCTGGGTCTGGTTTGACTCCTTCCTTCCCTATCACAAACCCTAAGTATTGTGTTTCCTCGGCGAAGAACTCACATTTCTTCAGTTTCAACTTGAGTTTATGTTGTCTGAGTCTACCGAACACATCCTCTATGTGCTGATAATGCTGTTCCTTGGTTTCGGAAAAGATGAGAATATCATCCATATATGCCGAACAAAATGCTTCTAACCCCATCAACACTGTGTTCATCAACAGCGTGAACACACTAGGTCCCTGGCAAAGTCCAAATGGCATGACTGCAAACTCAAAAAGTCCCTTGTGACAAGCGAAAGCCGTTTTCTCACTACTCTCTTGATCCGCCATCTCTACCTGCCAGTATCCCGATTTCATATCTAACCTTGTGAAATATTTTGCCTTCCCCAGCAAGGACAAAATATCGTCTATGAGCGATAGTGGATACGACGACTTCTTAGTAATCTCGTTTAGCTTTTGAAAGTCAACGCACAACCTCTTTGAACCATCTTTTTTTGTCACTACTACTAAACCGAAAGACCATGGCGACATTGATCTCCTGATGATTCCTGCCTCTAACATCTCATCTACTGCTTTGTCTACTATCTCTCTATCCTGCAAAGGAACGCGGTAAGGCTTCACCCTTATTGGAGCGTGGTCTCCAGTGTCTATGTTCATTTTGACAGTGTTGGTGCGCCCTAAGTCCAGATCGCTACTCGCGAACAAATCGGAATGCTCCGATACCAGTTTAGTGACGGTGGACCTGATTGCGTCAGGCGCATCGATTTCCGTCAGATCAATGGAAGCGACTTCTCGTTCTTCCGTTCTGTTAGACACTGACTCTACCTGACTTACGCTGTTTGCCCTGCCTACCACACATCCTCTTTTTAGCCTGAACGTTTTGTTGGTGTGATTCACAACTAACAAAGGAAATGTCCTACCTTTGTTTCTCACTACCCCGCTCATCACAGATAGTCCTGGCTCTTCTGCAACAAACCCCCTATCTGTCGCAGAGACTTCTAAACATTCTTCTTTACTGAAGTACTGTGTACTCTTTATTCTAACCTGACAAATCTCCGCTGTATGTGGTTTCAATACTTTTGTCTTGTGTACTCTGACTAACGAAGATATGTATGTGCATGTCTTGTTCGTAAGGTACAAACGCATTCCCGACTTTAACCTTTCTCAAATCAAAATAGATGCGTGCTCCGTTCTTATCAAGCCAATCGTTTCCCAAAATGAAATTTCTATTCATCTCTTTCACTACATAAAAACGATGTTTGAACGACTGCTTTTCAATTTTGAAGTCCAGTTCTATACTGCCCACAACTCCTAGCGCTTCCCCACTGACTGACTGTAGCGATACACTTCTTTTCTCTAGCCTTGGCTTGTTCTGCAATTTTTCATACGACTTCTTGCTAATCAACGATACTTCCGCCCCCGTATCTATGAGACTTCTAAACTTTTGACTTCCTACCTTAAAGACTATGCATTTTGGACTCCCCGCTAAGTTGATGCTAAAGGATCTACTGTTTCCCCCGTTCTGCTCACCGGCTTCTCGTGGTGCAGAACGCTCTAGTTTTCCTGTCGCTCCTGTCCTATCCTAGCCCTACATTCTCTTTGTCGGTGGCCGTAACCCCCGCATCGCCAACACCGCACGTGTTGATACCTTTGCTGTGACAAAGACGACTTTTGCTGACCTACTGCGTTTACCCGCCTAGCCTTGCAATCATGTGCCTTGTGGCGTGGTGAACTGCACCGAAAACACCCCCTATCTCTAGAGTGATCCATTTCTTTTGCAGACAGTTGCTGATCTCCATTGAAGGTGGGGATCAGCTGTGAAATGAGTTGCACATTAACTAAGGATGACAACCTCTCTATCTGACTACCTAATGCGGCCAACACCGGGTTCAGTGAGTGTGGTCTTCCTACATCTTCTTCTGCCATTGTCACTACAAATACAAAATATTGCTGGCCCTTACTCAAAACTGTAGCGATGACACAAAAAGGTCACTCACCTGTTTGTCCAGCGTTGGTGACGGTGGTTGTGGCCCGAGGTAGTTTCGTCTGCGGCCGGCTCCTTCTCAGTCTCGTTTCACGCTCATTTCACGATCTTCTTTCTGCCTCTCGTTCGGCGTCTTCAGTTCTCGGCGTCGTCGTACTTTTGACGTAGCGTCGTTCTGCCACCCTCTGCGATAGTTCTGTCTTCCAAGTTATTGGAATCTGCGATTGTTCTGTCTTCCAGCTCGTTCTGACATCCTGCGATGGTTCTGCAAAACCTGTTCTGACATCCTGGTCACGGCACCAAAATTGGTTGTTACGTGTTGCACTATAGACACGTAAAACCACTGAAGTCCAGTGATGTTTTTCTCTCGTGTTTATTTCAGTCTAAAGAGCATTGTCTGGGGTTGGGCAAGACCAACCACAGACTACAATTCGGTCGTTCTCTCACTATTTGCTCTCTCTTCGACTTTCGTCCATCTCTCTCACCCTCCTCTCACTCTCCTCTCGTTGTGTTCCCTCTCTCGTTGTGTGTCTAGTTGTGTGTCTTGCGTCTCCCAGTATGTATATACCCTTGCCCTTATCAATCATCTTCCCACTTAGGGCCCGCCCCTCGTTTAGGGCCAGTCCCGTTACGTGATTATGGCGTCCACGCTTGCCAACGGTCCCGTTAATTAGATGCCACTCATTTCCCATATAGTAACCGTTTCCGGATGGCCGGTCCGTTATCTTGATTAAGGCGGCCCGGCAAGTCCGGTAGTTACATACAGACGCTGACCATGTGTTACATGACCGGAAACTACATCCAGATGCCGGATGTGGAGGCACGCGTCAGTAGTGCAACAACATCCATCAACCGAC
>BTPG01000002.1:88185010-88223946 GCA_036245525.1 Semisulcospira habei
CAGGAGCAAAGTAAACCTGTATCAACCGTGCGCGTCTGAGTGACTTGTTCGAAGGCATCTCGCTGACCGCCATTTTGAAACTAGCGACGCGACTGTGCTTACGGCATTTAAAATCAGCATTACTTTTTTAATTATTTTATCGTAAATATGTATACATGCTTACTTGCCCATGATTTTAATTTACTCGGCACTGGAATAAACTTGTAAATTGTATGCTTGAAATTTTCAATGTTTATTCACAAAAAAAGTCTTGCGCCTTATCCGGGCCGTGTACGAAGACTGGTTCCCTCACAGCGAACAATGAATAGCGTTCAAAAAACACTTCTACAAAAATGTCTCCACCCTAAGGACAAATATTGTTGCTGTGCATAAACCATATGGCATTAGTACTTTCGTTTCGTACCTGCAAACCATTGTTACTCTTTTAACGAACTACTTACCTCTGCAGAAATAGGGCTCGGGAAGCTGACGTCAGTCATCACGCTAGTCGTGGCGGCCATCTTGTGAGGATACGGGACCGGCTAAGCCGCTCATAGGGAAATCGCTGTCAGGACAATGTCAGGAAAGTCCTGACGTGCTATAGGCAATAACAGCAAGTCTTGCCATCACCGTAGGAAACCGCTAACCAGAATCTGTTTTTGTTTGTTTCCAAAGAGGAAGAAACATGAAGAAAAACGTGTTGAAACACTACTTCGCTACTATCTTAAGGCTATCCTATCCTCTTAAGATGGCGGCTGACGCGCCGACGCTGCTAGGCAACGCGAGGAACTTCCCGAGCCCTATTGCGTAACCTGCTAGATGATTTAGGACCTCTCTCTCTCTCTCTCTCTCTCTCTCTTGGCTTGACTTCGCGAACGAAGATTTTATAGGAGTTGCCCACGACGTCTGCAGGCTTGTTCGTGGCTGCGGACGGGCCAATCCGGGACAGGCAGGTTCGACCGCAGTGGCTGCAGGGGAAGGTATGGCCAGGGTTCTGAGTTGCGGCATCTCTGTTTTTTCTCCTGAGCCGCTTGTCCTTAAGGCTAGCTCTGCGAGAGTCCTCAAAGGAGACAGCTGCCTTGTAAATGGTGGAGCGCCAGGTGTCACGGTCCACAGCAAGCGAGGACCACTGGTGGTGGTCGATTTGGCAGGCACTAAGTGACTTCTTGAGACAGTCTTTGTATCTCTTCTTTGGCGCCCCTCTGTCACGGTGTCCAGTAGCAAGCTCGCCGAACAGGGTGATCTTTGGTAGGCGATGATCCTCCATCCTGGAGACATGCCCCGCCCAGCGGAGCTGTGTCCGCAGCAGCAAGGCCTCGATGCTCACAGTTTCAGCCTGTTCAAGGAGCTCGACGTTGGTGACATAGTCACTCCAGTGAATGCCCAGGATGGTACGCAGGCAGCGCTGGTGGAAACGTTCGAGGAGTCGTAGTTGGCTGCGGTAGAGGGCCCAGGACTCGGAACCATACAGCAGGGTGGTGAGGACCACAGCTCTGTACACGCTGATCTTGGTGCCTGTTTTCAGCTGTTGATTGTGCCACACCCGCTTGAAAAGTCGCCTGAAAGCGCTGTTCGCTTTTGCCAGCCTGCTGTCAAGCTCCCTGTCCAGCTTGGCGTCCGACGTGATAATGCAGCCAAGGTACGTAAACTGGTGCACTGACTTTAGTTCAGACTCGCCAATGGTGATGTGAGGAGGGCGATACACTGTCTTGGGTGCCGGCTGATGGAGGACCTCTGTCTTTTTCAGACTGACCTCGAGTCCAAAGAGCTGGGCAGCGTCTGCGAAGCAGGACGTGATGCGCTGCAGGGCTCTCTCTGTGTGTGCAACGAGGGCAGCGTCATCAGCAAAAAGAAGCTCACGAATCAGTTGGTCTAGGGTTTTCGTGTGGGCCTGCAGTCGTCTTAGGTTGAACAGGCTGCCATCGAGACGATACCTGATGTACACTGCATCGTCATCATCGAGGTCTACTGTGGCCTGCTTCAACATCATGCTAAAAAAGATGGTGAAGAGTGTCGGTGCCAGCACGCAGCCCTGCTTTACGCAGTTGAGAATAGGGAATGGTTCTGAGAGAACATTGTTGAGTCTGACCTGGCCTTGCTGGTCCTCGTGTAGCTGGACAATCATGCTGAGGAACTTTGGGGGACAGCCAAGTCGCTCCAGGATCTGCCACATGCCTTGCCTGCTCACAGTGTCGAACGCTTTTGTTAGGTCGACAAACGTTACGTACAGCCCTTTGTTCTGCTCGCGGCACTTCTCCTGAAGCTGTCTCAGCACAAAGACCATATCGGTGGTGCTCCTGTTTGCTCTGAAGCCACACTGGCCCTCTGGGAGGTGGTCTTCAGCGATGGCAGGTACCAGCCGATTCAGGAGCAGCCTTGCAAGAATTTTCCCAGCAATGGACAGCAGGGTAATTCCCCGATAGTTGGAACAGTCAGACTTCTCGCCTTTGTTCTTGTACAGGGTGATAACGACAGCATCACGGAGATCCTTTGGTAGTGTTCCTTCCTCCCATCAGCAGAGAAAGAGGTCATGGAGCTTGTTGTGCAGTGCTGTGCCTCCATGTTTCCAGATCTCTGGTGGTATTCCATCAATGTCTGCTGCTTTGCCACTCTTGAGCTGGTGGATGGCTGTGAGGGTCTCTTCAGCGGTGGGCGGTTCGTCCAATTCAACCTTTACTGGGAGATGTGGGATTTGTAGGACGACTGCTTCTTGAACAGTGCGCTCAGCGCTGAAGAGGCTCTGAAAGTATTCCGACCAGCGGTTCAAGATGGAGGTATTATCTGTGAGGAGTGCCTGGCCATTCGCGCTTCGCAGGGGACTTTGTACCAGGTGTCTGGGGCCATACACTGCTTTTAGTGCTTCGTAGAAGCCCCTGTAGTCACCATTGTCAGCGCAAATCTGGGTCCTCTGTGCAAGTCTGGTCCACCACTCATTCTGGAGATCTCTGAGCTTGCGCTGGAGACTGCTGCAGATGAGGCGGAAGGCAGACTTCTTCACAGGGCAGGAAGGCTGGGCTAGGTGGGCCTGATGGGCAGCTCTTTTTTTTTGCTAGGTGTTCCTGGATCTCTACATCGTTCTCGTCAAACCAGTCTTTGTTCTTCTTTCTAGCGAAACTCAGGACTTCTGCAGAGGATTTTGCAATAGCAGTTTTCAGTTGTTCCCAAAGTGTTTCAGGGGAGGAGTCTGCTGGGTCCGCTGTGTCTTTGAGCCTGCGCTGTAAATCTGTCTGAAAGGCAGCTTTCACGTCGTCACGCTGAAGGCTGGCAACATCAGGCTTTTTCTTGGGGGGCCCCCATTTCTTGGGTTTTGGCTTGACGTGGAGCCTGAGTTTGCAGCGGACAAGGCGGTGGTCAGTGTGGCACTCTGCGCTGGGCATCACTCTGGTGAGGAGGACGTCACTGCGGTCCCTCTGACGCACTAGGACATAGTCGATAAGGTGCCAGTGTTTGGAGCGAGGATGCATCCAGGTGGTCTTTCGACTGTCCTTTTGCTGAAAAGTAGTGTTGGTGATGACCAGTTGCTGCTCTGCACAGAACTCCAACAGTAGGCGGCCATTGTCATTGCAGTTCCCGACGCCATGCTTGCCGAGGACTCCTTTCCAGGCTTCAGAGTCCTGGCCCACTCTGGCGTTGAAGTCGCCAAGGATGATGACTTTGTCGTCTGCAGGGGTGCTCTGTATGAAGCTGCGCAGGTCAGTGTAAAACTTGTCCTTTTCAGCAGGCTCTGCCAGGAGGGTTGGGGAGTACACACTGAGAAGGGTGACGTGTTGCTGGTGTCTCAGTGGGAGGCGCATGGACATGATGCGGTCTGAGTGACCCGTTGGTAGGTTTTCCAGCTTAGTCGCAATGGAGGTCTTGACCATGAAACCCACGCCTGAGAGCCGTCTTTCTGATTTAGGCCTGCCTGACCAGTAGAAGGTGTACCCAGCGCCAAGTTCTTGGAGGCTGCCTTCGTCCGGAAAACGTACTTCACTGAGCGCGGCGATGTCGATGTTTAACCTCCGCAATTCATGGGCAATGAGGGCGGAGCAACGTTCAGGGCGTCCGCTGTCTGCTTTGTCGAGCATGGTTCGGATGTTCCAGCATGCTACATTGAGTCCGGTCGTGGTCGTCATGAGAGTGGATCCATTATTCTTTCTTGTTTTTTGACCGCAGGAGAAGATGCCCGTTGACCGCGGCTAGCCAACTGGGGTTGCGAGGGGACGAGCTTTGGTTAGGCCACCTTTTCTAGGCCCCTCTCCGTGTGGAGCAAGCAGTGCTGTCCCTAGAGAAGGCTGCTTGGTCGTTCAGGGTGTGCCGAGTGATGTTGTCATCCCCAGGTCAACATCAGGCGACCAATATCCTGAACCGCCTGCATGCAGGTTTGAGACTGCGGCTTCCAGTGACATCTTTCACCTGCCGTTTCGCCCCTCGCCCGTCGCTACAGGACTTGGAATGGTCAGTGTCATGGTCCGTGGACGTTTCCTAAAGCCTGCGCGGTGGAGCTTTTTGGTGGAGTGCAGTGTGCGCAGTACGGCTGGCCCCACCCTTTAAACCCTTGGTTCGTCTGCCATGGCCTAGCAAGCTGGGACGATGGCATCGAGGTCCTCGGGTCGTAGGTTTTATATCAGACTGTCCTTGTCCTAGTCTCTGGCTCAAAAGCCTTCCCCGGAGACACGGGGGCTTTGATGTCAGGGTTTTCCTCCCTTAGCCTTTCCGCAGCCAAGCGGCCAGGCCTGCAAGGCAGCAGGGGACTCGTGGAGGGCGGGGTCGTCTATGTCCCGTGCAGATGTGAACATCTTCCCACTGCCCCAAGGACCAACAGTGGGATATTAATCCATTTAACCCCATGGTCCCCTTTCCCTAACGACTATGTACCAGTTACAGGAGATGGATTGACCATGATAATTGAAGGCAGCTCCATTGGTCGACCATGATAATTCAAGGGTCATGCCATATTAGCTTGGCGCCACCCCATGCTGTAGTGCTTTGTAGCACTAGATGGGTTAATTAAAAAAAAAAGAATCTGTTGTATGGTTGTCAGCAAAAAAAAAAACCCTTATTACCGTCTTTGCTGTGACTTGCTAGCGCTGATGGTGTGGAATTATGTGGTTTCACTCGTAAATGTCTGGTGAATTTGTACTCCTGTTTTGCAACCAGTGACTCATTTCCGGTAGATTTTGTACCCACAGCACGCCGACAATGGATTGTACATCTACTTTGCACAAATTATCACATGATTCGTCGGACAACTTGACTTCTTTTGTCCGGCTTCTGAGTGAATAGCCCGCTCACCCAATACTGCCGGCAGGACTGATGCTCGCGTGGCGCTTTTGGAGACTGATACTGAAGAGTAAGAAGTAAAGGAGTAAGAAGAAGAGAGGGTGGGGTGGGGGGTGGGTGGGTGGGTGGGGATTGGCAAAGTATCTAATGGTTGAATCAGGAAACAACATCCATTATTCTAATCAGGTTCTCACGTAAACGTCGCTCAATGTCGTCTGCGAAGTCCGCTAACCCCACGTCTCTGTGACGCAAACCCTGCAGCAGGGTAGGCAACCAATCTCCACGACGCGATAGCAACTGCAGCATGAGTCGCGCCCCTTCCGTCCGACCATACTGTGTCTGCCAAGCGTGGATGCGCTCCTGAGGAAGTGCAAGACAAAACATGACAATGAAATCACAGGCTAGCGCATCTACGAAATCGTAGCGAATAGGGTCGATATGCAACGGGACAGACAACACTTCCAACATCTCCAAGAGGAGCTGATCCTCGTGAAATAAAAGGGCACATGATGCCTCTTAAGGCCCCGCCACACTGACGAGCCGGTTGTGCCCGTATTTTGAAGCCGACTGATTCCGATCCGATTGCGATCGGATGACGTCAATTATCCGATCCGGTCCCAATCGGCTGGGAATCGGGTGTCTAGAACCTGCTCTATTTTCCCGATCCGAATCGGCCCCGGTTGTAAGCTTCAACCAATCAGAGCGCGTTTCGCAAAGCATGTCGTAGTTTGCAAATGGCGGAACTCGCCTCAGTGTTGTGATCAGTACCGGCCACCGCCGTTGCTGAAGTTTCGCACGCCTCTTCCCGAATATGATGCAAAACTGCTGATAATGCAAGCACATCATCATCACTGTCAAAACTAGCAGCCATTTTGCAGAACAGGTACGACTTTGATCTTCGGTTCAAACCGGTCGGCTAAACAAGTCGGGAAATGTGTGGCAGTGCACACGTTTTTTAGTCCGGCCCGATCACCTACCGATTCGAAAACTGATCGGGAATCGGCCTCAAAACCGGGCATGTGTAGCGGGGCCTTTAGAGATGTTTGAGTGTTGTCTATGCCGGTGGAAGCAGGCTGTCCGCCGCTGATGACTTCGATCTTGTTCGTTGATGCAAGTCGTCCAGCGAAAACGTAACGTCTCTGTTAAAACATGTAATGAGGTTTCGTCTGCAACTACGAGTGACTCTCAACAACGAACCAGAGCGATATCACAGCGTATAACCAGCGAGTGCCATAAACATAAACCACGCTTGAAACAGCTCTGCTGTTGGCATCCTTCTGTCGTGGAAGACAATGGAGTATATGCGCTTGTTGGCTCAGTCCGTTTTTAAGATTTGCAGTGCCTGCTGTGACTAATCAGTCTAATGCGAGAGTGGCAGTGTCTGTTGCATTTGCTACAGGTGAAGCCTGTGACTGTTGCTGTGGGCACTGGCTCTTATTTCTTTCGTCTGCGCTGCCTCTTCTCCTCCCACTGGTTTTCTCTCCTTTCCTCGATAATGATAATGATGATAATGGTTATTATATAGGCGCGTTTTCCCGATTCGGCGAATCGGCTCAAAGCGCCGCGAACTGCACCCAACACGCACGCTCACGTGACACACGCGCATTCACTCTGAAGACAAACATAGTACAAGACAGACACAGGACATTCACGTGGTGCGAAGGGTCAGCTCAGCTACTGAGTTTTCGGAAATTTTGATCGCTTGTATTTGAAATTTATTAGATGGCCTGAAACCGGTACCAAAGTGGAGGGGGTGGAAGAACCGGAGTACCCGGAGAAAGAACCCCCGACGGTCCGCCCGAATTAACGGTGACACTTACTAGAGGAGAAAAATCCGACGCCGAAACCCGGTATCGAACCTCGCACCTCTAGCATTGGTGGCAGGCGCCTTAACCACTGCGCCACGGACCGCCCCAGCTTTATGCTGGTCTTTACTGCGAGCCGCCAGCTGGCACGATCTGCGGTGGTGGCTTCTAAGCCGCGGGATTCAGGCTTCCAGCTTTCAGATCACGCTTTTGTATCTAAGCGCTGGTCTGCCTGTTGGTCTGGTGCCGGAGGCGAGCTCACCATACAAGATGTCCTTAGGAATCCGACCATCCTGCATACAGCAGACATGACCGAGCCAGCGTAGGTGTCTTTGTGAAAGGAGTGCGTACATGCTAGGAATGTTGGCCTGGGCCAGCACTTCAGTGTTTGGAACACGGTCCTTCCAAGTGATGCCCAAGATTCTCCTCAGGCTGCGCAGATGGAAAGAGTTAAATCTGCGCTCTTGACAGGTGTACAAACTCCACGTCTCGCTGCTGTAGAGAAGAATGCTGAGCACACAGGTCTGGTACACTTTCATCTTAGTGTTGATGGTAAGCAAGCTGTTGTTCCACACTCTTTTTGTCAGGCGTCTGATAAATAGCTCGTAAAACTTGATGATAAAACAGGTTTAAAATCACAAGATTCCGGTGGCCTCTTTTTGCTTTGAACGGACGAAGGAGGGCATTTGGTGGGACAATGGGGTGGTCACTGTCTAGGTGAGTATGTGTGCTGAGGCCCAGTAAAAACATTTTGCGAACTGAAGACTTAAAAAAGTTCAGGTGTGCCCCTTTAACCGTCTGGTCTTACAGGCACATGCTAGGCAGACTGAAATCCTTCTCTGAACCTTTTCATATAAATCTCTATGTTCAGCTGAACACCTAATTTTTGTTTTTGTAACTCATTCAATCAATCCGCACTCAAAGACTCACAAGAACTCTTATGATCAAGCTTTATCAGGACTGGGCAGTGGGCAGATGTTCACATCTGCACGGGACATAGACGACCCCGCCCTCCACGAGTCGCCTGCTGCCTTGCAGGCCTGGCCGCTTGGCTGCGGAAAGGCTAAGGGAGGAAACCCCTGACATCAAAGCCCCCGTGTCTCCGGGGAAGGCTTTTGAGCCAGAGACTAGGACAAGGACAGTCTGATATAAAACCTACGACCCGAGGACCTCGATGCCATCGTCCCAGCTTGCTAGGCCATGGCAGATGAACCAAGGGTTTAAAGGGTGGGGCCAGTACTGCGCACACTGCACTCCACCAAAAAGCTCCACCGCGCAGGCTTTAGGAAACGTCCACGGACCATGACACTGACCATTCCAAGTCCTGTAGCGACGGGCGAGGGGCGAAACGGCAGGTGAAAGATGTCACTGGAAGCCGCAGTCTCAAACCTGCATGCAGGCGGTTCAGGATATTGGTCGCCTGATGTTGACCTGGGGATGACAACATCACTCGGCACACCCTGAACGACCAAGCAGCCTTCTCTAGGGACAGCACTGCTTGCTCCACACGGAGAGGGGCCTAGAAAAGGTGGCCTAACCAAAGCTCGTCCCATCGCAACCCCAGTTGGCTAGCCGCGGTCAACGGGCATCTTCTCCTGCGGTCAAAAAACAAGAAAGAATAACGGATCCACTCTCATGACGACCACGACCGGACTCAACGTAGCATGCTGAAACGTCCGAACCATGCTCGACAAAGCAGACAGCGGACGCCCTGTACGTCGCTCCGCCCTCATTGCCCATGAATTGCGGAGGTTAAACATCGACATCGCCGCGCTCAGCGAAGTACGCCTTCCGGACGAAGGCAGCCTCCAAGAACTTGGTGCTGGGTACACCCTCTACTGGTCAGGCAGGCCTGCATCAGAAAGACAGCTCTCAGGCGTGGGTTTCATGGTCAAGACATCCATTGCGACTAAGCTGGAAAACCTACCAACGGGCCACTCAGACCGCATCATGTCCATGCGCCTCCCACTGAGACACCAGCAACACGTCACCCTTCTCAGTGTGTACTCCCCAACCCTCCTGGCAGAGCCTGCTGAAAAGGACAAATTTTACACTGACCTGCGCAGCCTCCTACAGAGTACCCCTGCAGACGACAAAGTCATCATCCTTGGCGACTTCAACGCCAGAGTGGGCCAGGACTCTGAAGCCTGGAAAGGAGTCCTCGGCAAGCATGGCGTCGGGAACTGCAATGACAATGGCCGCCTACTGTTGGAGTTCTGTGCGGAGCAGCAACTGGTCATCACCAACACTACTTTTCAGCAAAAGAACAGTCGAAAGACCACCTGGATGCATCCTCGCTCCAAACACTGGCACCTTATCGACTATGTCCTAGTGCGTCAGAGGGACCGCAGTGACGTCCTCCTCACCAGAGTGATGCCCAGCGCAGAGTGCCACACTGACCACCGCCTTGTCCGCTGCAAACTCAGGCTCCACTTCAGGCCAAAACCCAAGAAATGGGGGCCCCCCAAGAAAAAGCTTGATGTTGCCAGCCTTCAGCGTGACGATGTGAAAGCCGCCTTTCAGACAGATTTACAGCGCAGGCTCAAAGACACAGCGGACCCAGTAGACTCCTCCCCTGAAACACTTTGGGAACAACTGAAAACTGCTATTACAAAATCCTCTGCAGAAGTCTTGGGTTTCGCCAGAAAGAAGAACAAAGACTGGTTTGACGAAAACGATGTAGAGATCCAGGAACACCTAGCAAAAAAAAAAAAAGAGCCGCCCATCAGGCCCACCTAGCCCAGCCTTCCTGCCCTGTGAAGAAGTCTGCCTTCCGCCTCGTCTGCAGCAGTCTCCAGCGCAAGCTCAGAGATCTCCAGAATGAGTGGTGGACCAGACTTGCACAGAGGACCCAGCTTTGTGCTGACAATGGTGACTACAGGGGCTTCTACGAAGCACTGAAAGCAGTGTATGGCCCCAGGCACCTGGTACAAAGTCCCCTGCGAAGCGCGAATGGCCAGGCACTCCTCACAGATAATACCTCCATCTTGAACCGCTGGTCGGAATACTTTCAGAGCCTCTTCAGCGCTGAGCGCACTGTTCAAGAAGCAGTCGTCCTACAAATCCCACACCTCCCAGTAAAGGTTGAATTGGACGAACCGCCCACCGCTGAAGAGACCCTCAAAGCCATCCACCAGCTCAAGAGTGGCAAAGCAGCAGGCATTGATGGAATACCGCCAGAGATCTGGAAACATGGAGGCACAGCACTGCACAACAAGCTCCATGACCTCTTTCTCTGCTGCTGGGAGGAAGGAACACTACCAAAAGATCTCCGTGATTCAGTCGTTATCACCCTGTACAAGAACAAAGGCGAGAAGTCTGACTGTTCCAACTATCGGGGAATTACCCTGCTGTCCATTGCTGGGAAAATCCTTGCAAGGCTGCTCCTGAATCGGCTGGTACCTGCCATCGCTGAAGACCAACTCCCAGAGGGCCAGTGTGGCTTCAGAGCAAACAGGAGCACCACCGATATGGTCTTTGTGCTGAGACAGCTACAGGAGAAGTGCCGCGAGCAGAACAAAGGGCTGTACGTAACATTTGTCGACCTAACAAAAGCGTTCGACACTGTGAGCAGGCAAGGCATGTGGCAGATCCTGGAGCGACTTGGCTGTCCCCCAAAGTTCCTCAACATGATTGTCCAGCTACACGAGGACCAGCAAGGCCAGGTCAGACTCAAAAATGACCTCTCAGAACCATTCCCTATTCTCAACGGCGTAAAGCAGGGCTGCGTGCTGGCACCGACCCTCTTCACCATCTTTTTTAGCATGATGTTGAAGCAGGCCACAGTGGACCTTGATGATGACGATGCAGTGTACATCAGGTATCGTCTCGATGGCAGCCTGTTCAACCTCAGACGACTGCAGGCCCACACGAAAACCCTAGACCAACTGATTCGTGAGCTGCTTTTTGCTGATGATGCTGCCCTCGTTGCACACACAGAGAGAGCCCTGCAGCGCATCACGTCTTGCTTCGCAGATGCTGCCCAGCTCTTTGGACTCGAGATCAGTCTGAAAAAGACAGAGGTCCTCCATCAGCCGGCACCCAAGACAGTGTATCGCCCTCCTCACATCACCATTGGCGAGTCTGAACTAAAGTCAGTGCACCAGTTTACTTACCCTGGCTGCATTATCACGTCGGACGCCAAGCTGGACAAGGAGCTTGACAGCAGGCTGGCAAAAGCGAACAGCGCTTTCGGGCGACTTTTCAAGCGGGTGTGGCACAATCAACAGCTGAAAACAGGCACCAAGATCAGCGTGTACAGAGCTGTGGTCCTCACCACCCTGCTGTATGGTTCCGAGTCCTGGGCCCTCTACCGCAGCCAACTACGACTCCTCGAACGCTTCCACCAGCGCTGCCTGCGTACCATCCTGGGCATTCACTGGAGTGACTATGTCACCAACGTCGAGGTCCTTGAACAGGCTGAAACTGTGAGCATCGAGGCTTTGCTGCTGCGGACACAGCTCCGCTGGGCGGGGCATGTCTCCAGGATGGAGGATCATCGCCTACCAAAGATCACCCTGTTCGGCGAGCTTGCTACTGGACACCGTGACAGAGGGGCACCAAAGAAGAGATACAAAGACTGTCTCAAGAAGTCACTTAGTGCCTGCCAAATCGACCACCACCAGTGGTCTTCGCTTGCTGCGGACCGTGACACCTGGCGCTCCACTATTTACAAGGCAGCTGTCTCCTTTGAGGACTCTCACAGAGCTAGCCTTAAGGACAAGCGGCTCAGGAGAAAAAACAGAGATGCCGCAGCTCAGAACCCCGGCCATACCTTCCCCTGCAGCCACTGCGGTCGAACCTGCCTGTCTCGGATTGGCCTCCGCAGCCACGAACAAGCCTGCAGACGTCGTGGGCAACTCCTATAAAATCTTCGTTCGCGAAGTCAAGCCAAGAGAGGTCAGGCGAGCCATCGCTGTTGATGCCTTGACGATTCTGGAGTCCATTGTCCAGAGAGAGGTTATTGGAGTTAGTTGAGCCAAGGTATGTAAAGTTCTCCACTACCTTGAGGGTGTGATCGCTTATATAGATGCAAGGGGTGCTGCTGACATCCTGGCCCATGATGTTTGTCTTCGTCAGGCTGACGGTCAACCCAAACTCATCGGTGGCGCGAGCGAAGCTGCTGACGAGACGCTGTAGTGCTTCCTCAGTGTGGGCAGTCAGGGCAGCATCATCAGTAAACAACATCTCTCTAATCAGGACCCTGCGCACCTTGGTCTTTGCGCGCTGACGTGAAAGGTTGAAGAGGCTGCCTTCACTCCTAGTGTGGATGAAGACGCCATCTTCTGACTGACTGAAGGCATGACGCATCAGCAGGGAGAAGAAGATGCCGAAGAGTGTAGGGGCGAGTACGCAGCCTTGCTTCACGCCGCTTCGGATCGGGAAGAATTCTGAGGATGAACCATTATACAGTATGGTACCTTTCATTTCGTCATGAAAGGATGTGACCACCTTCAGAAGCTTTGGGGGGGGGGGGGGTGGTGACATCCGATCCTGTGTAATAGGGTGAAGGCCTTGGTCAGGTCAATGAAGGCGATGTAAAGTGGCTGTCTGTGCTCCCGGCACTTCTCCTGCAGTTGTCTCAAATGAGAAGATCATGTCGACTGTTGATCTCTGAGGTCTGAAGCCGCACTGCGCTTCTGGGTAAACGCGTTCGGCCAACACTTGGAGTCTGTTCAGCACCACGCGGGCGAAGACCTTCCCCACAGTGCTCAGCAAGGAGATGCATCGATAGTTATTACAGTCACTGCGGTCTCCTTTGTTCTTGTAGAGCGTAATGATTTTGGCATCCCGCATGTCCTGAAGGACTGTTCCCCCATCCGGGCTCATGAGGATCTGTGCCTCTTGGAGATGTTTGAGAGTTGTCTATGCTTATGATACAAGTTGGTTATTCATAGCACTTAGCTTTAGTTCGTTGTTGGGAGTCAGAGTCGTTCGGCGGCTATATTTTCATCATTTTAGCTCCACATAATCGCGAGTCCATCGCGAACTTCATTCCAAAAATGCGACATTGTGAAGGTACCCATAAAAAATCTACCCCTATAACCTAGCAACAGAGATGTTAATCATACATTTTATTCCAAATAGGGAATCCTTACTAGTTTTACAGTCTCGACTTTTCAGCCTGTACAGTACGCACCCAGTGCGCAAAGGCCATCGGGCTGACGTCGGGCGCCGTTATCCCGCGGCGTTCACGTAACCTCACTGTTGGAAACGCCACGCCTACGAGTAACTTTGACTTCTGAGTAACCACCACTGCCTGCAGCCACCGGTAGTCAGTCTGCGTGCGCCAGCGGGTTAATTGTCAACTCAGAACCGATCGACGCTTATCCTAGCCTCGTACCTGTCCCATTCAGGGTCTGCATAGGAAATTACGTTGATCCGTCACCCCCCGCCCCCCCCCCCCCCCCAATTTTACATCCCTATCGACACTGATCCTGGCCCAGTACCTGTCCCATTCTGGGTCTGGACAGGAGATTACATTTGAATCGGCCGTCACCCCCCTGCCACACTTACCCCCACCACTTTTACATTTTCGCCCCCTACCCCCACCCCACCCCTTTGCGCGCTTGAAATTAGCCCCATAATAATAATAATAATAATAATAATAATAATAATAATAATGAGTACTTGTATAGCGCCTAACCTCAGATTAGAGCTCTAGGCGCTTAACTGAACAAAAACGAATGTACAAAAATAACTAATTACAAAAATGCAATTTACAAAAAGTACAAAAAACAAAATACAACGCATACCGCTGTAAACAAGCTATAAAGTCACCATTCAAAAGTGCTACGCTTATGGACTCATACTGGCATTCACACACACACTCACACACACACTACTTCTAACATAGATAGAGATGACATTAACATGACAGGTGTGTGACAAAGTCATTTGTAGCTGACAGAAAAAATATGGGTCTTTAGGGCTCGCTTGAATGCCTCTCTCGAATCCACGTATCTCAGTTCGCGTGGGAGGTCATTCCAAACAACTGGGCTTTGGTATCTGAATGACCTCTTTTTGGGCGCCATCTTGTATTGCGCGACCACCACGTTTTTGTGCTCTCAGTGTTTCGTGCCTTTTCTTTGGATGTACTGTGTTTATGTTTGCTGAAAGCTGCTGAGTGTCGTATAAGAGTGTGCTGATGAGGATTGTATGCTTGTTTTTCGTTGGATCTGGATGCTGTTCGAGTGGTATCGTATTGAATAGTCTGTTGCTTGTACCGATTTGTTTTACGTCGCCATTTTTGCCTCTTCCGCAGCGTGGGTCCGCGTTGTTCCGCGGGCCTTTCCGCTGCCCTGTTCTATGTCAGTGCTGCGCGCTAGTGTGTGAAGTGTTTTACTGTGTGAGTCTGTCTGCCTTACGCGGCCACATCTGTTGCTTGATTGTTGTCCGTGTCCCTACCGTCCTATAGGTTTTACGTGTGCAGCTCCAAATTTGTTATTCCCGGTCGACATCTCGCCCTTCCCACTTTTTGTTTTTCGGCGCTTTTGTCCGAGCTCGCCGCTGACCGACCGGGATTGTCTGCTGCTTGTTATTTCTCCCCCGTATCCTTTCTGCCCCTTTCAGTGTAGGTTTTGCGTATTATCAGCGTCGCTCCCCTACCACACTCACACACACACACACACACACACACACACACACACACACACACACACACACACACACACACACACACACACACACACACCTACTGTACATCAGTTTTCTCCCTTGCGTATCATCAGGTCCCCTCCCTACCGCACCGCTCACACACACATCGGCACACACACACATCGGCACACACACACACACACACACACACACACACACACACACTCATACACCCTGCTCCACCCTCTTCCCGTCTTTCTCTTGTCCTCACAAACAATCATGCTCATCAGATATACACGCCAACAACTGCTATCTCTACGTCGCCACGCCACCCACTGCGCATCCGGTGCCGCCGACAGTGTTTCAGACGCCTTACGCGGCATCCGATTGCGTAAGAGAGGCCGCAGGGGCGGAATTAGCAGAAGGCAGGACGCACCACCACACACACGACCACACACTTCTTCATCTCTTCCAATGCCCTTCCACCCCTTCCGCCTCCCCCCGCCTCCCCGCCTTCTCCCCCTTCCTTCCCATTTCTTCTCCTCTCTTCCTCTTTCACTGCTCCCTGCCCTCCTCGGCTGCCCCCTCCCCCACCCTCACCCCCCTTCCTCCCCTCACCCCCTCCTCCTTCGCCTGCTTTCTCCTCTTCGTCCCCTCCTCCCCCTTTTCCCTCCCCTTCACCCTCCCCCTCGCTCTTCCTCATCTTTTCCTACTCCCCTTCCTCCCTCTCTCCCCTCTCCCCCCCCCCACCCTCCTCTCGCATCCTCTTTCTTACCCGGTTCTCCTTCCCCGACTGTTCCTCCTCTCCCCTCCACCCCTCACTCCTCTCTCCTCCCTCCATCCTCTCTCCCCCCTCCCTACCCTCCTCCTCCTCTGTCCTCTTCTTCGTCCGTTTCTTCTCCCTCTCCCTCTGCTGTCTCTTCCAATCTAAAACTGTGTCTGTTCAATGCCCAGTCTGTCTGCAAAGATGGCAAAGCTGACGTGATTTCCGATTTCATTCTAGACAATGACCTAGATATTGTCGCGATCACCGAAACGTGGCTCCGCTCAGCTGGCGATGAACCCATCATCGCCAGCGTCACTCCGAGTGGCTACCGCCTGGCCTCCTTCCCGCGCGCTTCCAGAGGGGGTGGCATTGCCATCATCTACAGGGACTGTCTTTCCGCTCACCTCTCCTTCTCTCAGTCTCTACCTTTTGCTCATCCCTCCTTTGAATCTGTCGAGGCCGTAGAAACACTCCCTGGCCAGTCCCTCATCTTCTCATGTATCTATCGCCCCCCTCCAAGCTCTCAAAACAAACTCACAAACTCCATGTTCCTCACCGAGTTCGACCTCCTCCTCGACCACTACAGCACACGACCCGGAAAACACATCCTTCTAGGCGACTTTAACTTCCACTTTGACAAACCCGACCACCCTGACACAAAACGCCTTTGCACGTCACTTTCAAACCACAATCACACAACACATCACTAAACCCACCCACCGACTCGGCCACACCCTCGACCGGATCATCACCCGCACCTCCGATCAACTCTTTCTCGACTCTGACACCTCCTCTGTGCTTCCCTCTCACCACCTCGCTATTCTCGTATCCCTCAATCTACCTCCCCCGAAAAAAACCAAGCTCATCGTCTCTCGTCGCAAACTAAAATCTGTCAACCGCGAGAGCTTCTTCGACGAAGCTGTCGACCTTCTCTTGGACCCCGCCCCCTCTCCCGATCTTGCATCCCATTTCGATTCCTCCCTTCGAAAACTTCTAGACACCCATGCCCCTGTCACTACCTGCTCCATACCCAACCGACTCCCCTCCCCCTGGCTCACTGACGACATAGCTGAAGCCAAGCGCGAGCGCCGACAAGCGGAACGCCGCTGGCGCTCATCTGACCTCACCGTTCACAGACAGATCTTCCAAACAACTAGATCCAAAGTCTGCAAAATGATCTCCGAATCTAAACGCAAATACCTTCAAAACCAAATCCTGGAATCCACTTCTTCCAAAACCCTCTACGCCACCATGAACACACTCCTAGGCACTTCTAAAGACTCTCCTCTCCCCAACACACACAGCAAAGAAGAACTCCCGTCTGCTTTTTCTACCTATTTTTCGGACAAAATCCAAACTCTGCGCGACACACTCGACACCCTGCCTTCTCCGCCTTGCCCTCCCGACCCCCCCTTTTCCGGCACTCCCCTCTCGTCCTTCCGCCCCGTCTCGCAGGATGAAGTACTCAAGACCATAAAGTCCATGCCCTTCAAAACCTGCGAGCTAGACCCCCTCCCAGCTTCTCTCTACCGTGACGGCCTTCCAAAACTTCTGCCCTTCATTACCGACATCATCAACGCATCTCTAGAAAACGGCTCCGTCCCCGATATCTTCAAGTCCGCCATCGTCCGTCCTCTCCTGAAAAAACACAACCTCGACCCAAACGAACTCAAGAACTATCGCCCAGTCTCCAATCTCTCTTTCCTGTCCAAGCTTCTTGAGAAGGTTGTTCTTAACCAGCTCAACCTCCACCTCACCGACAACAACCTCCTCAGTCCATTCCAGTCTGCCTATCGCAAACATCACAGCACTGAAACAGCCCTTCTACATATCTTAAACGATCTGCTTCTCTCCACCGACTCGGGCAACATCTCTCTTCTTACACTACTCGATCTCTCTGCCGCCTTTGACACTATAGACCACTCTATCCTCCTCCACCGACTCCACCACTCCTTTGGCATCACTGATTCTGCTCACTCCTGGTTTCTCTCCTACCTCTCCGACAGACAGCAGTCCGTCACCATCAACGGCGTCTCTTCCAACCCAGTCACGCTCTCCTGTGGAGTCCCACAGGGGTCCGTCCTGGGCCCGGTCCTTTTCACACTCTACACCTCTCCTCTGTCCAACATCATCCAGTCTCACCGCATACACCACCACCTCTACGCTGACGACTCACAACTGCTAGACAAAGACAAACTCGACAACACTCAGTCACTACTGACTCGCACGGCTGACTGCTACAAAGACGTGAAAAACTGGATGACAGCAAACAAGCTAAAACTGAACGACGATAAAACGGAAGCCATGCTGGTAGGCACTCGCCAGAAACTCTCCCAGCTCCCTCTCTCTCTCCACCTTCAACTCGATAGCACCCCCATCTCCCTCTCTGACTCGGCCAAGAACCTCGGCGTTATCCTCGATTCCTCTCTGTCCATGACCAGCTTCGTTTCCGCCACGGCCCAGGCATGTTATTTCCACCTCCGCCGCATCAGTCAGATCAGAAAATACCTCACTACCGAAGCTGCCACCAAACTTGCTGTCTCTCTCATCTTATCTCGCATCGACTACTGCAACTCTCTCCTTTCCGGCCTCCCTCACTCCACCATTTTCACTCTCCAACGCGTTCAGAACAATGCTGTCCGCCTCGTCCTCAGAAAGAAAAAATCCGACCACGTCACACCCCTGCTCAAACTCCTTCACTGGCTCCCCATCCCCCAACGCATCCAATACAAAATTCTGTCTCTCTGCTACAAATCCCTGAACAACTGCGCTCCTGCCTATCTCTCCAACTTACTTCACCCC
The DNA here is from genome assembly GCA_036245525.1 of Semisulcospira habei. Taxonomy (NCBI): domain Eukaryota; kingdom Metazoa; phylum Mollusca; class Gastropoda; family Semisulcospiridae; genus Semisulcospira; species Semisulcospira habei. Next base: position 88,203,221 of record BTPG01000002.1, read on the forward strand.
TACACACCTTCCCGCTCCCTCCGCTCTGCCTCTGACCCTCTCCGCCTCCACATCCCTCGCACCAAACTTAACACTTTCGGCCCCCGCTCCTTCTCCGTCTACGGTCCATCCACCTGGAACACTCTCCCACTCTCTCTCCGTCAGAAACACTCTCTCTCCTCCTTCCAGTCCGCCCTCAAAACTCACCTCTTTCAACAGTTTTAGCACTATATCACCACACTCCCCACCCCAAGCTGACCGTCGTAATGTATTCCACTGTTTGTGGTACGCAAGTCATTGTCTAAAGCGTGCGCGAGTTGTGAGTGCGCGCTTAGAGTTATAATTATTATAAGATAAGCGCATTATAAATACCGTAATTATTATTATTACCTCTCACCAAACGACTTTGTTTTGATAAGAGGGATACGTAAAACTCGAGAGTCGGCAGCAGAGCGCAAATTCTGTCTTGAGGGCGTATACAGCTGGAGAAGAGAGGCAAGGTAGTGTGGGCAGAAACAGGTAATACAACTGTGAGTCATGCATGAAATTTTGTACTGAATCCTAGCTGTTACAGGTAACCAGTGAAGAGCAGACAGATGGGGTGTGATATGATCTGATCTAGGGACTCTAAGAATCAACCTAGCAGCTGAGTTTTGAATTTTCTGGAGTTTGCCAATCAGACACTGGGAACAGCCAGCCAAAAGAGCATTGCAATAGTCTAATTTAGACAAAACAAAAGCGCAGACAAGTACTTTAGTTGCTTCAGGTGTCAGATAGTGGCGGACTGAAGCAATACGTCGCAGTTTAGTATAGGCGGATCTGCAAACGTTGTTCACATGAAGGCGCATGGACAGGCTACTATCAAGTGTGACACCCAGATTTTTTACATGGGGGGAGAAGGGGACAGTGGCACCACAGATTTGTAATGACTGGGGGAGTGTCAGCGTCTTCGTCAACCTCGGGGAAGCAATGATCATGGCCTCAGTTTTTCCGTCATTCAACTGTAATTTGTTTGAAGTCATCCACATCTTAGTATACAAGACACACTCCTGAAGGCTCTCGATTGTGTCCATGATCTGATCAGGTGAACATGAGTCATGGAGTTGAGTATCATCTGCAAATGCATGATGTGATATAGAGAAACGGTTAAAGACACTGGCCAGTGGCTGGACATACAGGGTAAAGAGGACTGGTCCAAGAACTGAACGCACGGTGGATGGGCTGGATAGTTTATCATTAACAACTATGCACTGAGTTCTGTCTGTCAGATATGATCTAAACCACGATAAAGCAGTTTCATGAATGCCATACACAGAATAGAGACGTTGTAGCAAAATGTCATGGTCAATCGTATCAAAGGCAGCAGATAGGTCTAACAGTGCGAGAACAGATACTTTGCCATCATCAAGAGCCTCGAGGAGGTCATTCAGAATTTTTGCAAGCGCAGTTTCAGTGATATGACCTGCACGGTACGCAGACTGATTGGGACTAAGATGATTCAGGTTCAGATGGTCGAGAAGTTGCGACAACACAACCTTCTCAACGATCTTAGAGAGAAAAGGGAGGTTTGAGACAGGGCGGTAATTCTGTAGATTGTTAGGGTCTAGAGAGGGCTTTTTTAGCAAAGGCCATGGCGGACTTGAAATCCGACGGAAAAACACCAGACCTCAGGGACTCATTGACAATGTTGGTCATGACTGAAAGCACAACATCAATACACTCGTACAGCAATGTAGTAGGAAGTGGGTCTAAACTACAAGTCTTTTCTGCAGTTCTCTTCAGCACAGCATAAAGTTCCTGTTCACTGACAGGTCTGAAGGACGAGAGACACTGACCAGAAAAGGGAACGTCATACTGTGATGGAAACTGTGAAATAAGTCCATCAAGTCTATCACGAATGTTCTGAACTTTTTCATTAAAGAAATTTGAGAACTGATCAGGCAGCTCTAATGGCGAGAAAATGGTCGGGAGTGGAGATGGATCCCTTCTAGCTGTCAGTTTGTTGGTTACATTATAAAGCTGCTTGCTGGTGGTGCACGCTGCAATCTTGGCATTGAAGAAAGCTGTCTTCGCCACGAGTACTAGACGAGCAGTACCGGCGACTCCATGGATGCACAAGGTTGTATATTGCTCATTCCCGACAGCAATACAAAAGACTTAATAATGGGGTGCCTGCGCTGCATCTTTAAAAAATGCGGAATGTATGTCGCCAGCCCATGAGATGTTGAGAGATGAGAATTTAAAAATGCGGAATGTATGTCGCCAGCCCATGAGATGTTGAGAGATGAGAATTTAAAAATGCGGAATGTATGTCGCCAGCCCATGAGATGTTGAGAGATGAGAATTTAAAAATGCGGAATGTATGTCGCCAGCCCATGAGATGTTGAGAGATGAGAATTTGAAAAAGAAAATACAGGTGGACGGACAAAGGGGAGACAGAAATACATGTATATAAGCTCCAGAAATAGGAGAAAACCCATTCTGTGTGGCTGACCAGGGTGGCTTTGGGATATAAAAGTAATTAATCCATTTAGCCCCAACGCCCTGTAGTAGGAGATGGATTGATCATGTTAATCACCATGCGTCACTTATCATTTCTTTCCATTTTCAAATCCAAGCTTAAAACACACCTTTTCTCTGTTGCATATACGTAAAGATAATTTTGTCTGCCGGCTCATCATATGTGTGTGTGTGTGTGTGTGTGTGTGTGTGTGTGTTTTCTGCTCCTGGTAAATCAATGTATTTTTGTTGTTGTATGTGCTTGTTTTTGTATTTTGCTTTATGTTTCATTACTGTGATTGTAATGCACCTAGAGCTATACAAATTACCTTTATTATTATTATTATTATAATTCAAGGGCAGGGCCAGATGAGCTTGGCGCCTGAAGGCGCCAAGCTCATCTGGCACTGTCCTTGAATTATCATAATCAATCCATCTCCTACAACTGGCACATGAGTCGTTAGATGACACCTCCAAAATTGGGGAAATACGGCCGCGGGATTATATGGGTTAACCCACCCAAGTCTGTCCCATCCCCCCCCCCACCCCCCTCCGCCACCCATCCATAGGGAAGTTCTAACGGGAAGTCATATACCTCATCTGCAGTTGTCAGAAGATTGTGTGGGAGAAATATCAAGAGCTCCCTAGGATCCACACGACGGACAAAGTCTTCCTGGATGATGCGGGCAAGGGCGTCGTCATGGTGATGACCTTTAGTGCTGACACCCAAGGTCAGTGGTGGGTGTACAAGGGCTGTTGCCATCTAGTGGAATCAAGGATGGTTCCAATAAAATGCACTAATACGGTCAAAGGATCTAAATCACATATGTATTCAGTCTTCACTTAACCCTTTTAGCCTCAACACCCTTCAGGCGCCAAGCTAATCTGGCACTACCCTTGAATTATCATGGTCAATCCACATCCTGCAACTGGTACATAGTCGTTAAATAACACTTCCCAAATTTGGGAAATGCACCCGTGGGGCTAAAAGGTTTAAATAGTGTTTCCCCATGGTCCATTTTTACAGCGTCTTTGCCACAACATAAACAAGACTTGAATGGGGTACTTTTTGCTGAAGACCGCTTGTTTCAAAATCATGTCAGAGTACAAGTCATCAATGTAACAATGGGTTTTCTTCTTCTTCTTCAGCGTTCCCGAGTTTCTGCCTCAGATAACAAGATTAATATCCACCTGAGGCATAATCCATGAGGGTTGCCGTGTATGCTCGTTTCCCAACAATGGGTATGATTTGCTCGGTGCGACCAGGGGACTGATGTATGGACAGAGACTAGAGCCTAAGTCCGAAACTATCTTCATACGCCTGAGACTAACATGTTATTAAGACATGCATGAACTGAGACTAGGCCAAGTCTGAAACTATCTCAGAGACTAAACAGCCCAAATTTAAGCCCACGATTTACTAGGTGCAACTAAGCGAATCAAAATGGCAGCCGCTGTCTACATGTTTCTCTCTCGACGAAATCTACGCCGAAATCGAGTACTTAGAGACCGTCGACACACACTAGATGAGTTTGATGATACGAAGCTTCACGAAAAGTTTCTTTTCAAGCGCCGTGAAATTTATCTTTCTTGTACTTTTTGTCAGTTCTGTAATTTTTGATCTTGTAAAGCGCTTAGAGCACCATTCATTTGGAGGTCAAGCGCTATATAAATGTACAATATTATTATTATTAATATTATTAAAACCAAAATCGATGAGTACAGTTTACAGGCAGAGTGAAGATGGAAGACGGTGGCTGTCAAAACACGTGCAGGGCGAAAACTGTTCCCAGCGGCGCATGCTCAGTGGCATTTGGAACTGGATTTTCCCAAGTTAAAAATAGCATTGACACAAGTCGCGGACTAACCATATCTAGTCTCGGACTTGATAGTCTGACTCAAGTCTCAGTTCACGCATGGGAAATGTATGCCTCAGTTAGTCCCTACGTAACAAGTTTCCGACTAGGGCTACGTCGGGCACTTGTCTAGTCTCTGTCCAAAAGTGATATAATGTATGATTGTTGTTGTCTCTTGTTTCTTTAAGCAAAATCTAAAATAAAAACAAAATTCTCAAAAAAAAGGGGGGTGGGGTGGGGGTGGGGGGGGGGGGCACGGAATACTTGGGCTCCCACTACATTTTCTTCGGGCGGGGGCCCTCCCACGTCGGTACCTACGCCACCGTAGGACTATTATCAAAATCAGGTTCATGAATTGTACCGCAGTTGCTACAAAGTTTGACCCGATGCAACTCAGGTGACGTCTGTCGTAATTTCAGTTGGAAAAGGTCAACTGCCCATTTTAGTTTGACTCAGACAAGCACACTTTTCATTACTACCAGTTATGCAATTGAAAATCACGACAGAAGCCTGTGTGGCAACTGATCAACTTGTTGAGTACCGGCGCCGGCACGGTGCCAGTACTGTGAATCGACAGCCGGACTAAGTACACGTATCTAGGTGCTCACACCAAATAATTAAAGTGAGGTGAGAATTAAGAATGAACACTTTCTTACTACTTAAAATTTCAGTTCTTTGAAGTTGTCTTGCTACAGAATGTATTTAGTCTCTTTCAAGTTAACGGGCCATTTAGCCCCGACGCACTACAGGAGAGCTGGGAATGGATCGACCTTGATAATTCAAGGGTAGTGCCAAATTAGCTTGGCGCCTTCACTGAGGCGCCAAGCTAATCTGGCACTACCACCCTTGAATGAATTATCAAGGTCGATCCACCTCTTGCAACTGGTACAGCCGTTGGGCACGTCCAAAATGTGTCATTAAATGCGGTCGTGGGGATAAAAGGGTTAATTTTTACCAGGCTCCGGAAGTGATAAGCCGGCCGGGTCCTGTGATCTGCGCGCACTGACATGACTAACAAAGCGTAGCTCAGTGGTATCATAACGACCCCAGATGCCTGTTATGTGGTTTGCATGCTTTTCACCGAGACTGATAGCGCTAGCGATAAACGGGCACGCCAGCCATTAGTCAGCCAAAATTGTGCAGGTAGCCTACATTTTACACTTATTACCGTCTTTGTCTCGACTGACTTACCGGCGTCACTGTCGATCGGGTTCTCTCCTTCGCGCTGTACGCCTGGTGGCACAAACACTGGCGAAACACAAGGCCCGGCCAGCGCAGTCAGTCAAATCTTGCAACTGCACGACACGGCATGCCGACAACCCTCCATGCATTCAGTATGGTGCACGCTAGGCTGTAAGCCTCTTCCACGGCTGTCTAGCGAAAATGTGTCAAAGCGGGACATCACGCTGTGTGTAGGTTGTGAAGAAGGTGAGGAGGAATGTCGAACATGCGTCACAAGGTCAAATCGAGTCAACGGAATTTCCCGATACTATTTTTAGAAACTCGCACTTCCGACGTAATCACTGAGACCCTTAGTGACCGTCGGACCTGCAGCTGACGTTCAGTATCCGCAAGAGGCAAAGATTCTCATGAGCCCCGGCAGCTGCAAGGGCTTATGAGAATGTATGCCTCATGCTTACATAGACTGCTCCCTCCACATGCCCAGGCTAGAGCTCCCGTCGATCGACCCCTGACCTTAGGCAGGAAATCTCGTGACCAAATTCAGTATAGCCCGGTCTGATCTAGGCGAGTCAGGTGGAAAAACCAAGCTTATTTTTCTCTGCGCAGGACTGGAGAAGAAAATACCAGCACCGCTCTCCGTATTTCTATGCAAACCGTCCGCAATACGCATCAGCTGCGTATACAGATTTTGAAAAAAAAAAAAAAGATGGGGAGGGGGAGGGGGGGGGGGGTGGTGGTGGTTAAAAAACAAACACCGCGACTATTAAATATGTCGCCACCCCACATTTACAGTAGGCGATTCCTTTTTTGTTTGTCTCTGAAGTTTGGGATGGAAATCAGTGCAGAGAAGACAAAAATGATGACCAATAACACCAGTGGAATTGGCAATGACATCATCATAGTGACTGGAGGCCAAAAACTGGAACACACAAATACTTAGGCGCCATTGTGACAGACGAGGGATCAAAACCAGCGGAAATACTGTCCAGGACTGCGCAGACAACAGCAGCACTGACAAGATTGAAGACCATATGGAAGGACAGAAACATCACACTCTGTTCCAAGACTCAGACTGATGCGCTCCTTAGTCATCTCACTGGCGTGTTCTTATATGCCTGTGAGTCATGGACCCTCACGGCAGCAGACTTTGAAAGGATACAAGCCACTGAAATGAGATGTTTTCGAAGCTGCTTTGCCGCGGCATTTCATACAGAGATCACATCACGAACGAGGAAGTGGGAAGCAGAATCAGGCAAGTCATCGGGCCCTATGAAGACCTATTAGCAATTGTGAACTGAAAAAGTGCAAACTGAAACGGGTATGGGCATGCCACACGTTCAGCAGGGCTTGCCAAAACAATCCTGCAAGGCACTGTTAAAGGAGGACGAAGGAGAGGAAGACAGAGGAAAAGATTGTTACGCTACGCCTTTTTCCATATGTGGTATCCGGATGTAGTTTCCGGCGACGTGCAATATGGGTAGCGTCTGTATGTAACTACCGGACACGCGGGGCCGGCCTAATCAAGATAACGGGCCGGCCCTCAGGAAATATTACAATATGGGAAATGGATAGTATCTAATTAACGGGACCACCGGCACGCCGGGCCGCCCTAATCAAGATAACGGATCGGCCCTCAGGAACTATTACAATATGGGAAATGTATGGCATCTAAGTAACGGGACCATCCCTAAACGAGGGGCGGGCCCTAAGTGGGAAGATGATTGATAAGGCCAAGGGTATAAACATACTGGGGCACACAACGAGGACACACAGAACGGACACACACAACAAGAGAGGGACAGAGAGGGAACACAACGAGAGGAGAGTGAAGTAGGGGAGAGAGATGGAAGAAACTAAACTATAAGGGAAAGCGACTAGAGAGAACGACCGAATTGTGGTCTGTGGGTGGTCTTGCCCAACCCCACACAATGCTCTTTAGACTGAAATAAACACGAGAGAAAACCATCACCGGACTAAAGTTGTTTTACGTGTCCATAGTACAACACGTAACAACCAATTTTGGTGCCGTGACCAAGATGTCAGAACTGACGGGTTTAGCAGAACCATCGCAGGATGTCAGAACGAGATGGAAGACAGAACTATCGCAGGGTATGGCAGAACGACGCTACGTCAAAAGTACGACGACGCCGAGAACTGAAGACGCAACGAGAGGCAGACAGAAGATCGTGAAACGAGACTGAGAAGGAGCCGGCCGCAGACGAAACGACCTCGGGCCACAACCACCGTCACCAACGCTGGACAAACAGGTGAGTGACCTTTTTGTGTCATCGCTACAGCTTTGAGTAAGGGCCAGCAATATTTTGTAGTTGTAGTGAAAATGGCAGAAGAATATGTAGGAAGACCACACCCACTTAACCCGGTGTTGGCCGCATTAGGTAATCAGATAGAGAGGTTGGCATTCTTTGTTAATGCGCAATCCATTACACAGATGATCCCCACCTTCAATGGAGATCAGCAACAGTCTGCAGAGGAAGTGGATCACTCTAGAGATAGGGGGTGTTTTCGATGCGGGTCACCACGCCACAAGGCACGCGATTGCAAGGCTAGGCGGATCAACGCAGTAGGTCAGCAATAGTCGTCTTTGTCACAGCAAAGGTATCAACATGTGCGGTGTTGGCGATGCGGGGGTTATGGCCACCGAAAAGAGAATGCAGGGCTAGGATAGGACAGGAGCGACAGGGAAACTAGAACGTTCTGTACCACGAGAAGCCGGTGAGCAGAACGGGGGAAACAGTAGATCCTTTATCATCAACTTAGCGGGGAGTCCAAAATGCATAGTCTTTAAGGTAGGAAGTCAAAGGTTTAGAAGTCTCATAGATACGGGGGCGGAAGTATCGTTGATTAGCAAGAAGTCGTATGAAAAATTGCAGAACAAGCCAAGGCTAGAGAAAAGAAGTGTATCGCTACAGTCAGTCAGTGGGGAAGCGCTAGGAGTTGTGGGCAGTATAGAACTGGACTTCAAAATTGAAAAGCAGTCGTTCAAACATCGTTTTTATGTAGTGAAAGAGATGAATAGAAATTTCTTTTTGCGAAACGATTGGCTCGATAGGAACGGAGCACGCATTTATTTTGATTTGAGAAAGGTTAGGGTCGGGAATGCGTATGTATGTACCTTACGAACAAGACATGCACATATCTTCGTTAGTGAGAGTACACAAGACACAAGTATTGAAACCACATACGGCGGAGATTTGTCAGGTTAGAATAAAGCGTACACAGTACTTCGGTAAAGAAGAATGTTTAGAAGTCTCAGCGACAGATAGGGGCTTTGTTGCAGAAGAGCCAGGACTATCTGTGATGAGCGGGGTAGTGAGAAACAAAGGTAGGACATTTTCTTTGTTAGTTGTAAATCACACCAACAAAACGTTCAGGCTAAAAAGGGGATGTGTGGTAGGCAGGGCAAACAGCGTAAGTCAGGTAGAGTCAGTGTCTAACAGAACGGAAGAACGAGAAGTCGCCTCCATTGAGCTGACAGAAATCGATGCGCCTGACGCAATCAGGTCCACAGTCACTAAACTGGTATCGGAGCATTCCGATTTGTTCGCGAGTAGCGATCTGGACTTAGGGCGCACCAACACTGTCAAAATGAGAATAGACACTGGAGACCACGCTCCAATAAGGTGGAAACCGTACTGCGTTCCCTTGCAGGATAGAGAGATAGTAGACAAAGCAGTAGATGAGATGTCAGAGGCAGGGATCATCAGAAGATCGATGTCGCCATGGTCTTTCAGTTTAGTAGTAGTGACCAAAACAGATGGTTCAAAGAGGTACAGACTTTCGAAAGCTAAACGAGATTACTAAGAAGTCGTCGTATCCACTACCGCTCATAGACGATATTTTGTCCTTGCTGGGGAAGGCAAAATCTTTCACAAGGTTAGATATGAAATCGGGATACTGGCAGGTAGAGATGGCGGATCAAGAGAGTAGTGAGAAAACGGATTTTTTTAGTTCGCAGTCATGCCGTTTGGACTTTGCCAGGCACCCAGTGTGTTCATGCTGTTGATGAATACAGTGTTGATGGGGTTATAAACATTTTGTTTGGCAGTGATATTCTCATCTTTTCAGAAACAAAGGAACAGCATTATCAGCATATAAAAGATGTGTTCGGTAGGCTCAGACAACATAAACTCAAGTTGAAACTGAAGAAATGTCAGTTCTTCGCCGAGGAAACACAATACTTAGGGATTGTGATAGGGAAGGAAGGAGTCAAACCAGACCCAGAAAAGGTGTCAGCAATTCGGACATTGCCGAATCCAACATGTATAAGGGAGTGTCGCAGTGTCATTGGAATGATGTCTTACTATCGCAGGTTCATACCCAACTTTTTTGAGATAGCCGAACCCATCATCAATTTGACAAAGAAATTTGCCAGATTCAAATGGTCTGATCAGTGTCAAAAGGCATTTGATTTTCTCAAACAAAGTTTGTCAGTAGTTCCTTTGTTGGTATATCCGGACACGAGACGTCCATATGTATTGTACACGGATGCTAGTGACGCATGTATCGGGGCGTGTCTGACTCAAGAAAGTGAGGACAGCACAGGACTCAAGACAGAAAAACCTATTTACTTTCTGTCCCATAGGTTGAGCCAGAGCCAGAAGAAGTGGTCTACCATAGAAAAGGAAGCATTTGCAATCCATTATGCATTACAGAAGTTAGACCACTATTTGCACAATGCGCAATTTGTTGTTCGCACAGATCACAAACTGTTGAAGTATCTCTTAGAGTCACCCATGCAGAATAAGAAGATTCAGATGTGGGCGCTAGGGATCGCAGGGTACAACTACACTATAGAGTACATTCCAGGGCCACATAATGTGTTGGCTGATTTGTTGTCTAGAGTGCCGCAAATAGACGGAAAGGAGTTAGTATCAGAAGAGACGGAAGAAATAGTTACAGAAGTGAGCGACAATGCGTTCCAGATAAGGGTGATTAATTCTAGTCAGTTTGGACCAAAGCAGTTTGTAAGTTGTCAGACGGATGATCCGAGAGAAACTTTAGAAAAGGTAGAGGTGACAGGGTTCGATATGATCACGGAGCAAGACAAGGATCCAGACATTGTTAAGTTGAAAGATCAGCTACTGAACGAGGAAGCACCAGCCAGTGTAAAAAGGAGGTATTTGTTCATAGAAGATGTCTTGTATTTCTTGTCGAATATTGATGACGATCCAGTAGCGAGATTAGTGGTGCCATCCCATTTGGTGGAGCATGTCGTAAACCAGTATCATGACGGAAATGCCTTGACAAGACTTACGACACCATCAAACAGAAGTATTTTTGGCCAAACATATACAGGGGGTTGAACGAATACATAGGCGGTTGCATTACCTGTTGTAACGCACGCAGACTTGCCCACAGTCGTACGCACAGACTCTCACGCAACAGACGCATACACCGCCACTGACTCAGACGGGCGCATTCATGCGGTAAAACACCACACGGGCTCCCTTTCTAAAGTAACCTTTATACACTATAAATGAAAAGAACGACTTAAATGATTATCAACTATATACACTGTTCTATTATCACACCACACACGTATCACAATATCTTTGCCAGGCTAGGTCTTAGTCTCACATTGCCTCCAACCTGTTTGATGTTGTTGCCTGGTTACGTTGGTCCTTATCACGTCTAGGCGTGAAAGTCCTTCGTCCTACGCTTATTGCCGTCCTGTCTCTCTGGGCACGGACGTCCTTGTTCTCGTACGGTACTCAGTTCTCGCTTGGACTTGGGTGTCTTGGTTCCCAGTCAGACTCACTCTCAGAAGAGCTGGAGGGATGACCTCACGTAGGTCCCACCTGCGACTCGACGTCTCGGCGTCCGTCTTTCCACTCTTGTTACAAGAACTCTGAATAGACAACAAAAGTCCCAACGTAACACTTGCTAAACACACAACATATTGGATCAATGAGAAACGTCACGTAACCTGGCTGATACAAATAACTCACACGTTCATTCACACACACACACACGTGCTTCATAAACTATTTTCGTATCACCCCCATATCTCTGTCACTATCTTGAAACAGACTATAGCCTAACTGACACTCTTGCTATACCTTACTCTATACCCTGGAAAAGACTATGCTTAACCAACCACGTACTATCTTCCTAGCGGCTTAGACATACGCACTTCATATTCCTTTAGTCATCTAACTCGGTAAACAACTGTCACAGTATACAAAAACACCGGTTACTTCACCGAATTCTAAACATACATAACTAAACCAAACCGGAACACCGCTATACAACCACATTACTCTTACCAACGCATACTGTCTTTAACTAAACAACTATCAATACTACGTTTATAGAAACATACCTGAAATCTAGGCTTCAGAGTCTTGGAATGCGGGCTAGGTAACTCAAACACAACCGTTCCATACGACAAGACAGCCCGCACTACCGATCTAGACCTCTGACAGTCACAGCTTCCGCCTAGAACTCACTAAACAGAACTCACTAAAAATCCCGTGCTAACCATGTCTTACAGATTTCCCGTGCGTCGAGTGCCACACGGAATATTGGCACCAACAAACCGTTAACAGAAACCGTACCGTACTAATCCTACTCGTTAACAAAAAACCGTACCGTACTAATCCTACTGTGCGAGCACTATGCACAAGCATAGAGCTTCATCACACCTCCGCCGTGAGATGGCCTTAGTCGCCTGCTCGGCGTTAAACCCAAATAACTAACTTCATCACACCTGTCAGCAAAGGGTTTTGCAGAAACAGAAAGCCCCAGTGCAGGAAATGTACGTTCCTCCATATCCTTTTACGAAGGTTAGTGTAGACATACAGGGTCCATTCCCTACTAGTCTGTCTGGGAACAAGTACATTTTAGGGTTTGTTTGCCATTACAGTGGATATCCAGAGTGCTTTCCAGCACCAGATAAGTCGGCAGAAACTGTTGCTCAAATCTTGATGGATGAGATAATTCCTCGACACGGCTGTCCTTTGCAGGTGGTTACTGACAATGGCACATAAAACGTCAATCGGATCATGAGGGAGGTTCTCAGTGAACTAAACATAGATCATGTCTTGACGAGCTATTATCATCCACAGTCTAACGCTAAGGTAGAAAGATTTCATCGTACCATGAATGATATCATGTCGAAGAAAATACAGGAAGATATCCAAACGTGGGATTTGCACATCAGTCATGCGTGGTCGGCATACAGGGTTAGCGTTTCAGAAACGACTCAGTGCCCTCCATTTTTTTCTACTGTATAACAGAGATCCAGTGTTACCATTAGATAACATACTGAGGCCTAGACGGAAATATGTCGGAGAGGACCTTCATAAGGTAGCCTTAGAACAACAGCACAAATTGTTCACCCAGGTGCACGAACGGATAAAGAAATCACAGAAGCGGGGGGCAAAATATGCAAACAGACAGGTCAATAGTGACGAAATCAAAGTCGGGGACCCAGTGTACTATAAAAATAATCAAAGGAAAAACAAGCTTGACAGCAAATGGAAACCTTACTATAGAGTGGTCGAGCAAACAACCCCAGTAACGTATAGGATCAGGAACCAGTTGACTGGTGAAGTAGTAAAAGTGCATGCAGAGCACATAAGACTCGCTAAATTAGATGAATGGCCTAAACCCTCAGCGGAAACAATTAGGCCCCTCAGAAAGACTAATTATGCGATCGCACCGGAAGACAGCTCTTCCAGTGACAGCGAAGATGTACGCGACTTACTTTCAGGAGAAAGTTGGATCAAAAGACAGCGTAGGGAACGTGAGAACTCGTCTGCAGAAGACGACATACCTCTCATGGAGTTAGCAAAAAGGGTTTTAGACGCCAGAACAGGAGACAAACAGTCGAAGCAGAATCGGCTGATGTTAGCTCGGGCGAAGGCACATCAGATAACTCTGATGTTGATAGGATAGAGCCTGTGGACGCAATCCTGCCTAAGTCTAGGAGTAAAGGGGTGAGGCGGTTATTAAAGGCTATAGATCTACTTTAGGCTTCATTTAAAATGCAACTCTCAAGTGGTATTGAGAGATGATCAATCAGGAGATCGTGCAGGTAATGCAGTTTTGGGAGTATGAATATACAACTACGGGTGTAAGTTACATTTTGCAGACGTGCAAGATGAGGTTCGTCCTCTGTCTCATGATATTGGGTTTAGCAGATAATGTTTTTAATTTATTAGTAATGGCAGTAATCATGTCAATTGTAGGTGAAATAGTGGGAGTAGCCCGATATTTTGATTTGTTAAAAGCTGGCCCTTTATCGAGACTTAGGCGAGGACATAGTGGGGTCACTCGACCTACACTGGACCCGGAATCGGTGGCTACAACTGTGGCGGACGACAATGACGTCTACGGAGCAAGTGCCTCCGCACCGATGATGGAAGACAGGGTGGAACTGAAGACGACATCGCCAGTCGTGAAATTCTACCCGGCCTTGAAATGAGGCGAACTACGAGATGGAGGAATTATGTTGGGACTGTGAGCGCAACGGTGCCCATGAGAGACGAACAATTTGTTGACAATGAACTTTTTTCCTCTATTTTATATTATATCTATTTGGATGGAATAATTGTTGTTATAATTGGATAAGATATCACGCACCGATTTGAAATGCATTTTGATGGTGTAATTATATTGTTATTATGTCCCGAAGTGATAACCCCCTGAGCAAGAAAGAAAAATAATCCTGAACGGGATGTATTTTTCTCGGGTTAGGGAGGAATGTTACACTACGCCTTTTTCCATATGTGGCATCCGGATGTAGTTTCCGGCGACGTGCAATATGGGTAGCGTCTGTATGTAACTACCGGACACGCAGAGCCGGCCTAATCAAGATAACGGGCCGGCCCTCAGGAAATATTACAATATGGGAAATGGATAGTATCTAATTAACGGGACCACCGGCACGCCGGGCCGCCCTAATCAAGATAACGGATCGGCCCTCAGGAACTATTACGATATGGGAATTGTATGGCATCTAAGTAACGGGACCATCCCTAAACGGCACACTAAGTGGGAAGATGATTGATAAGGCCAATGGTATATACTTACTGGGGCACACAACGAGGACACACAGAACGGACACACACAACGAGAGAGGGACAGAGAGGGAACACAACGAGAGGAGAGTGAAGTAGGGGAGAGAGATGGAAGAAACGAGAAGGGAGAGCGACTAGAGAGAACGACCGAATTGTGGTCTGTGGTTGGTCTTGCCCAACCCCAGACAATGCTCTTTAGACTGAAATAAACACGAGAGAAAACCATCACCGGACTTCACTTGTTTTACGTGTCCATAGTACAACAAGATGGGAGGACAATATCTCAGAGTGGACAGGACGGATGCAGATGGGCGATACACTAAAAAGGGCAGAGAACAGAGAGGAATGGCAAGAGCTGGTTGCCAAGTCATCAGTGGTGCCCCAACGGTCGGCAAGATCACGGGATATACTGAGGTAGGTAGGTAGGTAGGTAGATAGGTAGGTAGGATGGTAGGTAGGTAGGCAAGTAGGTAGGTAGATAGATAGATAGAAGTTTTCCAGCGTTTATCCTGGACTGAAATACACCAAGCTAACAGAGTAGGGCAGTAGTTCTGCGTCCCCTTCCGTCGTATTTGAAAGCTGAACAAACAAACAAACAACACAATTTGATATTTCTAAGGTTTAATTTGAACATTTAACCCATTATAACTGTTCGGGCAAGGCTAACACTACCCCGATCTGCAAGATACATAAATCATAATGAGCCGGCCCCGCAGTCGCGGGGGCTCATGAAGATGTATGTATCTTGTTAGGCCAGTGCCCTTCGTGCCCGCGATTGGTCCCATTTCAGTGATTTGTGTTTTTCACGGGAATATCGGCCAGTGTACAGTGATTTCAGACGTGAAATTCGTGATCGCTGGCAGCGAAGGGGTTAAATACCAGTATGTCAAAAAACCGACGAAGACAAAACTGAGGTTTAAGGTTTAACCCATTCAGCGCTGACGCACTACAGCAGGAGATGGGTCGACCATGATAATTCAAGGGTAGTGCCAGATTAGCTTGGCACCTGTCGGCGCCAAGCTAATCTGGCACTACCCTTGAATTATCATGGTCGATCCATCTCCTGCAACAGGTGCATAGTCGTTAAATGACGCCTTCAAAATTTGGGAAATACGTGCGCCGGGCTGAAGGAGCTACATGATGCTTCACACTGGCAAAAGAAAGTAATATTCAATAAGGAAAGACATACGCATGGCATGTACAGTGAACTGAATAATTTAAAAACAAAACCGAAAGACGGTTAGAGACTGGAACGGAACGTCAGCAATACAAACCCGAAGCGCAAAAGGCTCTGCGCAGGCCAACGTCGGCCCGACGGCCTTTGGGCACTGGGAATTTTGCGGTTGTCCCGATCATTTTTTTGTTAGCGTTCAGAAACCAGCTTGAATTAAGACCGACTTCGATTGTCGGTCATAAAGCTGTTTTGTCAAAGTATGGTATGGTATGGTATGGTATGGTATGGTATGGTATGTATGGTGTCTCCAAGGCGCACACAGCCATCTAATTAAAGATGCTCAAGGCGCCGCCATAGGGATAGAAGCTGGAGCTTTGAAAGCCTGCTGCTACTAAGCGCTACTTTATGTGCAAACCTCCACCCGGCTATTAACTTCGGTGCATGTGAAATATTTCTGTTTCCATTTCGCCGGCCCTACCGGGCCTTCTCTTTTCGATTAGTGGTAATGGGATTTTTATCGTGCGCACTTGATGATTATGCGTGCTGTACACACGAAGGTGAGACAGGCAACCGTAAGCCGAGTCTGTACGTAAATTTGACTCGATGGGAATGAGGAAATGTCCACATCCCTTTCCTGCCCACCAGGTGATTCGAACCCGGGATCTTACGACTGCCCCTCTCTCTCTTGGCTTGACTTCGCGAACGAAGATTTTATAGGAGTTTCCCACGACGTCTGCAGGCTTGTTCGTGGCTGTGGAGGCCAATCCGGGACAGGCAGGTTCGACCGCAGTGGCTGCAGGGGGAGGTATGGCCAGGGTTCTGAGTTGCGGCATCTCGGTTTTTTCTTCTGAGCCGCTTGTCCTTAAGGTTAGCTCTGCGAGAGTCCTCAAAGGAGACAGCTGCCTTGTAAATGGTGGAGCGCCAGGTGTCACGGTCCGCAGCAAGCGAAGACCACTGGTGGGGGTCGATTTGGCAGGCACTAAGTGACTTCTTGAGACAGTCTTTGTATCTCTTCTTCGGTGCCCCTCTGTCTCGGTGTCCAGTAGCAAGCTCGCCAAACAGGGTGATCTTTGGTAGGCGATGATCCTCCATCCTGGAGACATGCCCCGCCCAGCGGAGCTGTGTCCGCAGCAGCAACGCCTCGATGCTCACAGTTTCAGCCTGTTCAAGGACCTCGACGTTGGTGACATAGTCACTCCAGTGAATGCCCAGGATGGTACGCAGGCAGCGCTGGTGGAAGCGTTCGAGGAGTCGTAGTTGGCTGCGGTAGAGGGCCCAGGACTCGGAACCATACAGCAGGGTGGTGAGGACCACAGCTCTGTACACGCTGATCTTGGTGCCTGTTTTCAGCTGTTGATTGTGCCACACCCGCTTGAAAAGTCGTCCGAAAGCACTGTTCGCTTTTGCCAGCCTGCTTGCAAGCTCCTTGTCCAGCTTGGCATCCGACGTGATAATGCAGCCAAGGTAAGTAAACTGGTGCACTGACTTTAGTTCAGACTCGCCGATGGTGATGTGAGGGGGGCGGTACACTGTCTTGGGTGCCGGCTGATGGAGGACCTCTGTCTTTTTCAGACTGACCTCAAGTCCGAAGAGCTGGGCAGCGTCTGCGAAGCAGGACGTGATGCGCTGCAGGGCTCTCTCTCTCTGTGTGCAACGAGGGCAGCGTCATCAGCAAAAAGCAGCTCGCGAATCAGTTGGTCTAGGGTTTTCGTGTGGGCCTGCAGTCGTCTTAGGTTGAACAGGCTGCCATCGAGACGATACCTGATGTACACTGCATCGTCATCATCGAGGTCCACTGTGGCCTGCTTCAACATCATGCTAAAAAAGATGGTGAAGAGGGTCGGTGCCAGCACGCAGCCCTGCTTTACTCCGTTGAGAATAGGGAATGGTTCTGACAGGTCATTGTTGAGTCTGACCTGGCCTTGTTGGTCCTCGTGTAGCTGGACAATCATGCTGAGGAACTTTGGGGGACAGCCAAGTCGCTCCAGGATCTGCCACATGCCTTGCCTGCTCACAGTGTCGAACGCTTTTGTTAGGTCGACAAACGTTACGTACAGCCCTTTGTTCTGCTCGCGGCACTTTTCCTGAAGCTGTCTCAGCACAAAGACCATATCGGTGGTGCTCCTGTTTGCTCTGAAGCCACACTGGCCCTCTGGGAGTTGGTCTTCAGCGATGGCAGGTACCAGCCGATTCAGGAGCAGCCTTGCAAGAATTTTCCCAGCAATGGACAGCAGGGTAATTCCCCGATAGTTGGAACAGTCAGACTTCTTGCCTTTGTTCTTGTACAGGGTGATAACGACTGCATCACGAAGATCCTTTGGTAGTGTTCCTTCCTCCCAGCAGCAGAGAAAGAGGTCATGGAGCTTGTTGTGCAGTGCTGTGCCTCCATGTTTCCAGATCTCTGGCGGTATTCCGTCAATGCCTGCTGCTTTTCCACTCTTGAGCTGGTGGATGGCTGTGAGGGTCTCTTCAGCGGTGGGCGGTTCGTCCAATTCAACCTTTACTGGGAGTTGTGGGATTTGTAGGATGACTGCTTCTTGAACAGTGCGCTCAGCGCTGAAGAGGCTCTGAAAGTACTCCGACCAGCGGTTCAAGATGGAGGTATTATCTGTGAGGAGTGCCTGGCCATTTGCGCTTCGCAGGGGACTTTGTACCAGGTGCCTGGGGCCATACACTGCTTTCAGTGCTTCGTAGAAGCCCCTGTAGTCACCGTTGTCAGCGCAAAGCTGGGTCCTCTGTGCAAGTCTGGTCCACCACTCATTCTGGAGATCTCTGAGCTTGCGCTGGAGACTGCTGCAGACGAGGCGGAAGGCAGACTTCTTCACAGGGCAGGAAGGCTGGGCTAGGTGGGCCTGATGGGCGGCTCTTTTTTTTGCTAGGTGTTCCTGGATCTCTACATCGTTTTCGTCAAACCAGTCTTTGTTCCTCTTTCTAGCGAAACCCAAGACTTCTGCAGAGGAATTTGCAATAGCAGTTTTCAGTTGTTCCCAAAGTGTTTCAGGGGAGGAGTATGCTGGGTCCGCTGTGTCTTTGAGCCTGCGCTGTAAATCTGTCTGAAAGGCAGCTTTCACGTCGTCACGCTGAAGGCTGGCAACATCAAGCTTTTTCTTGGGGGGTCCCCATTTCTTGGGATTTGGCTTGAAGTGGAGCCTGAGTTTGCAGCGGACAAGGCGGTGGTCAGTGTGGCACTCTGCACTGGGCATCACTCTGGTGAGGAGGACGTCACTGCGGTCCCTCTGACGTACTAGGACATAGTCGATAAGGTGCCAGTGTTTGGAGCGAGGATGCATCCAGGTGGTCTTTCGACTGTCCTTTTGCTGAAAAGTAGTTTTGGTGATGACCATTTGCTGCTCTGCACAGAACTCCAACAGCAGGCGGCCATTGTCATTGCAGTTCCCGACGCCATGCTTGCCGAGGACTCCTTTCCAGGCTTCAGAGTCCTGGCCCACTCTGGTGTTGAAGTCGCCAAGGATGATGACTTTGTCATCTGCAGGGGTGCTCTGTATGAGGCAGCGCAGGTCAGTGTAAAACTTGTCCTTTTCAGCAGGCTCTGCCAGGAGGGTTGGGGAGTACACACTGAGAAGCGTGTTGCTGGTGTCTCAGTGGGAGGCGCATGGACATGATGCGGTCTGAGTGACCCGTTGGTAGATTTTCCAGCTTAGTCGCAATGGAGGTCTTGACCATGAAACCCACGCCTGAGAGCCGTCTTTCTGATGCAGGCCTGCCTGACCAGTAGAGGGTGTACCCAGCGCCAAGTTCTTGGAGGCTGCCTTTGTCCGGAAGGCGTACTTCACTGAGCGCGGCGATGTCGATGTTTAACCTCCGCAATTCATGGGCAATGAGGGCGGCCGCGTCCGCTGTCTGCTTTGTCGAGCATGGTTCGGATGTTCCAGCATGCTACGTTGAGTCCGGTCGTGGTCGTCATGAGAGTGGATCCGTTATTCTTTCTTGTTTTTTGACCGCAGGAGAAGATGCCCGTTGACCGCGGCTAGCCAACTGGGGTTGCGAGGGGACGAGCTTTGGTTAGGCCACCTTTTCTAGGCCCCTCTCCGTGTGCAGTGCAGTGCCTTATCCACTAGGCTACGTCCCGATGTCAAAGTGATTCCTGCAGGAACCATGATCTCGACTGGACAAAAAAAAAAAAGCGCAACCACAGACAACAGCAACAATATCAACACAGAAAACCGTGGGGGTGTTGTTTTCAGTATGTGGCTTCCACAATCAAATCATAATCATAATCAACAACTAGAAACAGCAATAACGACGACGACAGTTATTTTCTGTGGTTCATTATTATCACTAGCTACGCATATCACGTACAATTCTTGAAACCAAAAAGAATTAACCAGTCACTGCAAGCAATTAAAGATTGTTACTTAGATTTGCAAAAATCACAACTCTACAGCAGCTAGCGGCACACGAACATTAAAGGCCCACTGCCGCCGTATCTGTTCAAAGATACACTTCTGTAATAGATGGTCACGAAACGCTACACACAGGTTTAGTTATGGTTCATTTAGACACAGGACAATCCAGTTCAGCACACGTCGTCTTTACATCAAGTAACTTGACAATGACTCCACTCTGTTCTAGAAATACAACGCTTTCAGTACCAGAAACAGCTAAAAATAGATTACCTCGCTAGCGGAAGCGCAGAATAAATACGTGCGATTACGCGTGTGATTTTGCTGCGTGTCCAAACTGCTGCTAAAGTTCATTAGGTGTGTCGACAAGGACAAAGCATAACAAACACAACTGGTGTCTTCAGATTTATGCGTAATGGTGCTTTAACTTTTGGTCTCGAGCGAGAGGAACAGATAGTCATGCGCCCCCGGCGCGTCTGCGGGGGCCATGCGAATGTATGCGTCTTGCATTTGTGTCATTGTTTGCTATGTCCTGCAGCGGAAGAGGTTAACTCATTCGGGACGTGCCGACTCCGGATACGCGGCTTATGCCGCGTATCCGAAGGCGGCACGTCTCGAATGAGTTAAC